>CM042151.1:60542868-60826339 GCA_023376005.1 Doryteuthis pealeii | reverse complement strand
AAGGAAGAGAGATGAAGATAGGTTCTCGAAATTAAAAATTTTAGAAGATAGTTCTTCAAAGAAATTAAATTGAAATAAGTAACATTAAGTACTCACGAAATTAAAACAAAAATAGGTAAACTCTTCGTTACTAAAGTTCTTAAAAAATATCTTTCTGGCAGATTTGCTCAGATATTAAAAATAAAATACCAACGATAAAAGAAAATTTAAAGTTGAGGGTACTTCTCTCAAATTAAAAATAGTAATTTTAACATTACTAAACAAATTAAAAAATGAAAAAGTTGGCTCTAGAGCCAGTTGAAAATTCTAAATTGGAAAAAAAAAAATAATATTAAACCTTGCTTACCTATGACCCTAATTGGTCTAGGGACCGTTCTGGAAATTTTGAAGGTTAAACTAACTGAGGTAAAACTAAAATCATCTTTCTGACACTTGGTCAGTTAGATATCTAAGAAATTCGAAATACCTTATTAAAACTATCCTTCTGGCAAACTTAGTTGGATAGCTAAAAATTAGAAATTAAAAATGTGGCTAGTCATGAGCATAACTTTGAAAATACGAAATTGAAATTTATCTTACCTACACACAATGTTGGTTAAGATATCTAAAAATTCAAAAATACCTTGTTTGAAATGCCTTATTTAATTATCTTCTGTTATATTTGTTCAGTAAGATATCTAAAAACTTTGAAATACGAAAATTGAATTAATCTTACTTGAACACAATTTTGGTTAAGATATCTAAGAAATTGAAGTAACCTTATTAAAACTATCCTTCTGGCAAACTTAGTTGGATAGCTAAAAAATTAGAAATTAAAAAAATATGCTTAGTCTTTGAGCATAACTTTGAAATGCGAAACATACAATGTTTGGTTGAGATATCTAAAAAAATTTAAAAACTAAAATTATCTTTCCGACAGATTGGTCAGATATTAAAATTTTAACACCTCGTTAAAATTGTCTTTCTGACAGACGTAGTCAGTCGGATAGCTAAAGACTTAAAAAAATTAAAAAAAATTATCCAAGTCATTGAATTAAAAATTATCTTCCAACATATAATGTTGGCTAAAAATATTTAAAAATTAAAATGAAAAATTATCTTTCTGACGAATTGAGTCGGTTGGATAGCAAAACATTAAAAATTAAAAAAATATGCTTAATTATGAGCATAACATTTGAATTCGAAGTTAAAAATTATCTTACAAACATACAAACTTGTTTAAGATAACCTAAAAATGAAAAAATTTTGCTTCTGGTCGTTCGACCATTTTTGAGAATCTTAAAAATCTAAAATTAAATGTGTCTTCCCAACACGCAAGTTGGTTAGAATATTCTAAACTTAAAAATAAATAAGTCAGCGTGCATAACTCTGCCCGTTAGACTTCCCCTAAATAAAAAAAAAAAAATATATAAATGAAAATTCTCGATTCTCTTCCACCTATGGGTGGCTAGGATAGCTAAAAACGAAAAATGCAAATTTGATTGAATTTGAACTCTTGAATACCTTTACTTGAAGAAAAAAAAAAAAAATTCTTCCTGAATATGAAAAACATATTCTGAAAAATGAACAATGAATGTGTCTTATGCAATTTAAAAATTGCATCCTGTTTTTTGGGAGTATATCAAAATTTAAGTTGTTAAATTAAAATTAAAAATATGAAGATCTTCGGAAAAGCCCATGACGTCACGGTTGCTGCTTCGTCCCAGAATTTGACCCTAGCGCTACTACACACTGTCATCCACACGTACGCCTTTGGGAGAAGGAAGGGCCAAGCTTACAGAGAAATGTGACGTCACGGATAAGGACAAGAGAGAATTTTCGCCTTTGAAACGTCAGTGTCGCAGCAGACAGCCACCTGTGAGGATCTTTGTAGCAATGCTACCTCACAGGTCGATAAATTCAACACGCCTTGAGGAATTAGAGTATAACTCCCTCAAGTATGAAAAAAGGACAAGCCGACACTCACTCGAAATTCAACAACCAAGAACAATAAGGAAATTTGTAGCATACGCTACCTTATTGTAACACGAAATCTACATTCAAAGAACTCTCGACATTCAACTACGAAATCTACATTCAAAGAACTCTCGACATTTAACTACGAAATCTACATTCAAAGAACTTTCGACCAAAGAACTACGAAATTCATCTATCTGACAACTACGAAATTACGACAAAAATGAACACTTGTTACCGGCTCAAAGATAAGTTCCCCCGCAAAAACCATCGTTTTTTGCAAAACACCCTTACAACTAAATCTCTCTCTCTCTCTCTATTAGTTACTACGCCACCCTCTATCAAAATTGACATTTATTCCTTCTTCTTTCTTCTACCTATTTTATTTGTTACATTAAAATTGTTGAACCTTAGTATTTGTTATCGTGTTTTTCTTTCATTCAGCATCCGATTTGAATTTGCGTATTTTCCCGCCCCCTTGAAATTATCTTCCCTTTGTACTTGAAAGGTATATTCGCTTGTATATCGGAACTAGGATATTTTCCCCGGTATATTTACAAAGCGAATTTACCCGTACTCAGGAGTTAGAAGATATCCCCCATGTTGGTATTGGTGCTTCACGGCGCTAATCCCGATAGAGAGTCCTTTTCTTCTTCCCAAAAAGAAGAAAGGTTATTGTTCTGTGTCGCTTTGAAAAGCCGACTTTATCTTAATTGTACCAATTATTTGCAAGAAGCAAGAAGCAAGAAGCTTCGTTAATTTTCAAGGCACTTTAGCCTTAAACATTTTTGAGACGCAACTACGGACCGCAACCAGCATCTAGCAGTTATCACCCAAAGAAGGAAGAGGAGATAACAACTTCAACCCCTAGAGAAAGATTGTAGACGGACCGACGCCCCAGTTTCTCTCTACCCGACTGAAAAAGTTCGCCCTAGTTGACCGACAGTGAGGGAAGAAAGAGAAACAAGAGATACTTTTTTTTACTGTCTGAACTCTGTAGTTGTGAGTAGAACCTGTAATAACCTTTTTTTTATAGCAGTGAAATTCCTTATTTTTTCGGCCTTGTGCCTTTCTTATGCCTTTTTGGCATTTTATTACTCTTTTTAATAATGTTATACTTAGCATAAAGGACAAATTATGCAAGTCATTAGTTGTCTTTATTTTTTGTTCTAATAATAAACTCTTGTATTACCCTATTGTCTCCTTTTCAAATTTCTTTATTGCCTATCAATTTTTAGTTTTGCTACGTTAACATTTATTTTTCTACAGGCGTAAAAAGGACGGACGCATATCCTTTTAAATTCGTTCACTAAGTTTTAATTCATTTATTGGTTGCTGTTAGTCTTAGAATTAAATGCTATACTAACATAAGTGAAAACGTCTCCGAACATTTAACCCAAAATGGCTTTAATATCAAGTTAAATAATCCTCAAAACACCGGTTTGAAATAGGATGGACAAACACCTAAATAAACAAATGCCTGACCAAGCCAAGCAGTCACGGTTAATTTAAAACACCCCAAACCATGCTTAACATATATTTCTCAAATGGAGAGCTCAGTTACTGTGAGATCATATGAAGGTCAGTTGAAGACTGAGATCCTATAAAGGTCAGGTGAAGACACCATAAAATAATTTTCATTTAATGAATAGATATGCTAGGTCACCAGTTTCACTTTCATCGCTTCTCTTATAGCATATATCTTAAAAAAAAAAATATTTTAAAATTATGAACTAAGATCAAAGTAATTGAGAAACAAACAAATAAATGAATAAATAACACAAAATATTAATATTTCTCTTATTACTGTTTTCATCTTATATATATATATATATATATATATATATATATAATATATATATATATGGTGATTGCCACTTCTTCGCAGAAGAAAGCCATTTCTACAAATGATTCGGTTGTGAGCATGCAGAGGACCCGAATTTGATTTTTTAAAAATGTTCCCTGTCACATTTGACCCCTTTCTCAGCTTCCTCTCACCTGGGACCATACGTGACTGAGAAGCCCAGCTCTTGACAGGCAGGCCCTACCACACAGGTCACATATATGGTCAGTCTTTACTGTAGGAAATTTATACGTGCCGTCCGTCATGATCCGCTGAGTAGAGGCCGCTTCAGGATGGAGTGCTCAAGTTGACTTACCTCCAATCCTTACAGCTACCATCGGTCTGCCTTCCAAGAGAAAGTATACCGCTCCAAATTCTGTCAATTGGTCCTCATGGCTATAGCGGACTTCCGCAAAGGGTCACGATGTCTGATCCATATCGAAGAGTTCTTTGACACGATACCAGTTCGTTGTTTGGGGTTTCAAGATCCCTTAAGATGAGATGTGTCTGAACATTCCAGGTGGCTATTTAGCCTAGGTTTGTTGTTGTAATATTTTTGTTTCAGTCCTGATAATGTAAACAGCCGCCAGCCGCAGGTTGCTCGCCAGGGCATTTGTTTTAGTTTGTCTGGGTGAGCAATACTACCCAAGGGCTACTCAGTCACTCACAACCTCGCCACGGTGTGGATTCACAGCTGTGTGCTTCCAGTCCGTCAGGTCTGCATACGCCACCATTCCTCGATTATCGTGGACTTGTAGAAATATCTGCACATGGTGACATGTTGTGCGCTTGTGCTACACGCACTACATGCTCTCCTTCCGCAAAGTCTAGTATCAGTGACATGCCGGAGGAGGATGACTGAGAGACTTGGGGGGGGGGGCGCAGGTGGATGATCTATAAGATCTACGGGTCCACCACACCGGAAAAAGGTTTTAACTTAGTATAAGTCCTCAGGTACAATTTTCTATTAAATAGGTGACATACATACAATTTTTATATTTCACCATATATTACATTAAAAAAAAAAGACCTATTCAAATATTGAAAAGTTAGTGGTTTGAAATTGTCATAACGTTTAATTTTATTGACATTAACAATATTAATTTTATCTACTTGTTCATATATATATTATATATATATATATATATAATATATATATATATTAAGTCATCCACAGAAACCGTGTTTGTTTTCATGCCTCTTCATTTGTGGCTAGACACAACAACTCACTACGACCAGAAGCTAACCCCGACTGACTTTTACGTCTGTCGATCGTTAACCTATATAGTTACGAGAGGTTAGGGTGTGTTTTAACTCCTTATTATATGTCTTTTAAGATCACCAGGAGTCAATCTGTAAACAGATAATTGCGTTATGCTGGTCGTGAAAGTTTATTAAAGTCGCTCCTAAAGAGCACTGGGTTACGGGAGCATATAATAAGTCATCACGGGTTTCGGCTTTTCATGCTCTTCAGTGTGCTAGACACAACAACTAACTCCGACCAGAAGAGACAATTTGCTTTGTATTGCATGTAGAAGAACTGGTAGATATTATTTTGAAACCAACACTTAGTCCTTTAATGCACTAGACATCCATAGATACATAACTAAACATTTGGAAAGGAGAGCCAGACAATTAACTCACATGAACGACATTACACACATGTTAATTGTACAATATGTTCCATGAACAGTGTAATAAGAAGGCTTAGTAAATCTTACGGTGTCTTCTATGTTATTCTGCGTGTGTAATAAATGCTATGCCGCTGAAGACTACGAACAGAGCTGAGTGTTTTTGTTCGAGCGAGGACCGAACGAGAAAGGTTGTCGCTTTGAAGGTGGGAGATAAATAAGAAGTTTCAAGGGGCTGAACTGTCCTGTGACCAACGGACACGTAACGTGGCAAGCCATGCCTACAATCCAAGGAAGAAAAATTATGTGGGTCTCCCTACACATGTAATTTGACTATGAATAATTTTGATATTTCGGACTATTATCCTCGTCATTATTGTGGTATGTATAACATAACGTTCAGGCCGCTGAATCCTCGGGCCTTCTTTTGATGTTTCTTATCACCTTAGAATATTCAAGCGTGTTTCAGAGCATTATTATCATTGCCACTAGTTCAAGTCGCTCCAAGCAGCATAAAATGCACTAGATTTATTGACAGAAATGTGATAAGTATATTGGTTAGATCTAAATTTAGAGTAAATCGAGCCTTGAACTAGTGGTAACGATAATAATGCTCCGAAACCACGCTTGTACTCAAGGTTATCATCCGATGATGACTTGATTCTAGGGTAAATAATAAACACTTGAACAAGGTCCGAGGATACAGCAGCCTGAAGGTTGTGTTATACATACCGCAATAAAGATAAGGACAACAGTCCGAAATATCAAAATTATTTACGTTAAGCCTCATCTAAAAAATACAGACAAGAACAGGGTGCCCCCCCCCCCCCGAAATTGGGTTCTTATTTTGTGTGTGCTGTTTGTCTGTATCAGTAATAGTATATACTAGAGAAATATATTTCTGAATATTTAAGCAATATCTCCTGTTCATTCTGAGACTCATGCAACTTTTTTCTTATGATTAAATAAATAGGAACGATTTTTAAATCATTCCTATTATATTAATAAGTTTAGTCTAATTTTGGGTTAATTATCGGGGTGAGCGCTACGCAGACCCCACACTTAGAAATAACATGTCCGAGTCGTTCACATTGTAACGATCGCAGTTGGATCAGCTGATCGGGTGCGATGCGAGCAGTGACCTCGTTCACGTATCCCCAAAGCGGACGAACTTTTGGGGCAGTGAAAGAAGGCGTGCTTAGCCGTTTCTTCTTCCCCACTGCCGCAGCGTTCACAAAAGGGCATGTCTACCATGTCCGCCTTGTAGAGCATGCTTGCGAGGGGCAACGCATTCCGAGCGAGTCGCCAGGTCAAGGAAAACTCAGAGTTGTTGAGAAAGCCAGAACCCGGCGCCCAATTCCAATGGGAGCGAACCTCCCAACGATGAGCCGAACCGTTCTACAAGCGGATCCGTACCGGCGCCCGCCATTATCGCCCTATACAGTGCCCTTCGAGGCCATGAAATGTCACTGGACATAAGGAGCTTGCGAAGTGCGTCACGACATTCGGTGAAGAACTGCGTTTCTCCACGAGACCTACGGTGGGCCTCGGCCTCAGGGTCTGTCACAAGTTTGGGAATGTGGCCCAAATTGTTGGCAGCCACGCAGCTAATCGTGCCCAAGATCGATTCAGGAAAGACAGTCTCTCGGCGGTTCGGTGAGCCGTCAAGATTGGCATTCCTAAACCTCCATTACAAGGTCGCTGGGAACAACCTGCCTACGGACCATTGGCTAGCCCCCTTCCACATTAGTGAAAATAGGGACTGTTCGAGTGCCAATAACCGAGCCGCGGCAGGGGAAGTACAGACAATCGGTAAAGGATCAAGGGGAAAATGTAGGTGGCGCAAGCCTCCGCCCTGTCCTTTAAGGACAACCTCCTTTTCAGCCATACACGAACCAGTGCTTCCACCTTTGTCTGCACCTCCGACCAATTTTTCTCTAACTGAAGGCCTGGCCCGAACCAAATTCCGAGGATTTTGATTGGACCATCCTTCCAGCTGAAGGGCCCTGGTAGAGGAACGCCACCTCTCCAGGCTCCCAACCGCAACCCTTCGCTCTTTTCACAATACATATATTCTTTCTACATAAGGTAAGGGTATTTGCCTGCTCATCCCACTTATGAGGGCTGGACACAAGGTCTCGTTTTTACGTGGGCACATAAAAATTGCATCGATCTGGGGGGATGGCCCCCTTGAATCGATGCTATAATTGTACTTTACCGGTCCAGAGGCCGAAGCACACTGGACCCCCAGCCGAGGCCGGGTATAGAAGGTAAGTCTCAAAGCATAGAATCTGGAACAGATACTACACTTTAATCCTCCTGGTATCCACTGCGTTATTTTATTTACCACTGGTTTAATGGGAGCAGAAGAAAATTTTCTGAAGATATGAATTACATATTAACGAGTTATTCAGAATGCAAAATCTATTCAAAAAAACTTTCATTTACATCTTTTTGTGAAATCTGTAAATTAATTAGTGAAATTATGGTAAGTTTTTAATCAACTGTAATTAACAATGTCAAGGTCATCGTCAGAAAGTGATACGCGATGTTGATTTAGGGGGGGGGGGGCGCTTGAATTGAAAGGTATAAATAATCTCCCCTTAAAGCACATGTTCAATGTTCATGTAATGTCTGATTGCGCTCGCTTAAACAAACAAATAAATAAATTAATTAAAAAATAATGATAATAAGATAAACGTGGTGTAATGGTTAGCAAGTTAGTCTTGCATATCCATTACTACTAAATAGCAAGTTCGATCCTCGCAGATGTAAAATGACCTCCGATAATAAACCAAAAATTAGACTGAATTTTTAAATCAATCTCTTTATTTTTCACTAGCAAAAGTACCGGTCCATGACCGAACGAAACATTTTTTAGGAATAATTTTTTAAAAATCACCGAAAATTTATGTATTACAATGTTTATTTTAGGGAATTTTTTTAAACATTGAAAATATTTTTTTTTTTAAATGTAATCCTGAATTTTTTAGTGTTTTGAAACAATTTTATGTCATAATATTGACATTTTTTAGTAGAATTCAGAATTCATATTTTTTTTTTTATTAAAAAAAATCCCGTATAGAAACTTATAAAATCTTCTGATATAATTATTCAGACTAATTTAAAAACATATTGTTTTAAAACGTTTTCATTAGTTCTCTAAAAAAATTAAGACTTTTTTTTACCATTAGTATTAATTACAAAACAACTCGTTTTGTCATTTTTTTTATTTACATTTAATATATATATGCAAGCCTATGCTGGTGAATATTTTTAAACATTTTCATGATATTTTTTATTTACATTTAAAATCTCATTTAAAATAAAATGTAACCGTAAACTCGTGTTTTGAAACAATTTTAGTTTTTCTACAATTTTTTTGTGCATGACAACAATTTAAATTAAAGTGAGAGTACAATTTAAGAATATGGACAAAGATTTGATTTTACGTTAAAAGTTAGTCTGAAAAAAAAAATCATACTTCCTATATTAAAATCATACTTCCTATATTAAAATATGTTTAACACGCTGTAAAAAAATAATTCAATGGATAAAAACTCATACAAATCACATATTTAGAAAGATTATTTTCTTTTCTTTCTAACCAAATAAATATTTTTAAAGATTGGCCCCCCCCCCCCCCGCAAAAAAATGAATTTGATTTTACGTTAAAATTTACTCATAGTTGTAGCGGATATTTTGAATGACTGGTAGCCAACACGCAGCTGATATTCTTTCTTTCTGTCTTTCTTCTTTTCTTTGGGTAGCTGAAATAAGCAGCAGCCTAGCTTCTGCTGATACACCCAGCAACAGGAGCAGCTTACGATACTTACGGAAAATCGTTTGATTTTTGTTTAATTAATTAATCATATCCCTTAATTAGTAAAAATCAATAACCAAATTTAGCGTGTTTCTTAGTTAGAAGGATATCGAGGTGTGTGCAAGATTTCGAATCTGAGTGACCTCCCGTTTTGGAGTTATACGTTGACACGTACATACCAAAGTTCCCTTTTATATATATAGATACAGGGGTGACATCCAAAAAACAGAATTTGGGTTCTGTTTTTTTTTGGGGGGGGGTCACCCTGTAATTTGACTATGTTTTGTGTTTTGTATTTTTTTGTAATTAAATACCGTTTGTTGTTTAAACATTTGTCGTCACATTACACTTAGGTGTGACTTACTAAGAATTAAAACACGGACACGTAGATCATTGGCTCTTCGAATAGAACACAACAGGCATTACTATTGTACTAACATTGGCTCGGTGGGCTCAGCTGTGATGATCGTTATAGAGCCTTATGTTTCAATGGGTTGTTTGACACAGTGATTTCCGGGTGTCTTGCAATAAAGGTCGTGTAGTATAATATTAGTAGTAGCTTCTACAATAATACGTAATTAATCAATCTCAAACGAAATTAAATCCTGGGGATCATAAAATAATACGAACTACTTCATCTGTAAAAAAAAATTGCATAGCCTTTCTTTACCGGCACTAAATATCTATATGTTATATACTTCTCTTACTTCTTACTCTGTCGTCTAGTCTTCTGGCCGGCTTTGCTTCTTCTATCGTCTATCATCTATCTTGGTCTAGTATATCTTCTAAGGTCTCGTCTGGTCTTCTATTGAGGATTCCAGGTCTGGTTTCTGTTGGGGATCATTCCTTATCAGAAGCCCTGTGTCATTGTTGGTTTTTAATAAACACCAGACTTCGATTTACGATGATGTTACTTTATTCGTAGACCCCCAGACCAGACATCTGCGCAGTGAGACTCACATCTTGCTAGCTTAGCTTCTAAGTTCTAACTCTAACTAACTGAGTTGCTTACCCCTTAAACCGGAAGGGGGCTTCTATCGGGGTTCCGTTTCTCACGGTCTATCCCGCAAGGCAAGTTCAAAGTGAGGTCAAGCATTGTCACTCACTCTCAAGGCCATCAGCTGCACTAATATGATTTCTACACTATTGTCATAATCATTAGGTATCTAATGATTATGTAACAATAGTGGGGTATCATTTGTTTGTACAATATAAATATAAAAAAACAATACACGACAAAGTGATAACAAGTGTATTAATTGCAAACTTGGTTTGTTTGTGTTACAATCTTATGGCCATCTTGTATGCCTTAAGTAAGAGCGCTTGTCCAGTGGAATTGTATCCTTGGTAATCCTCTGGTAAAGAATCCTGATCCTTGATAATCCTCTGGTAAAGAATCCTTTGGTTCTTCTTAGTATCGTAAGTTCCTCCTCAATGATTGCAAGTAAACTGTGACAAGTATCAGTGTTTAAGTAGTTAATCAGCCGAAGATTATGGCTGGTGATTGGCGAAGGAATAAACCACGTGACCTCGGCTAGTATATATATATATATATATTCAGGTGGGGAATTGGAGTACATCATATATACACAAAATATTCCAACAGTTTGTTTGTTTTACGGGGTAGCAAGAGGTTTTGTGTTTTAAAGGTTTAAATGTAGCTGGGTATTCTTGGTGTGTGTTCTTCGGGTTTTCTTTGAACCCCATCTCATTTGATGGTCACGCTGAAAAGGAGGGAATTTAAGGAACAAAAAAGAAAGAGACAAAAACTGAAGGTGGTTTTATGGCTTAGGCTTTATTTAGCGGACATAGTCGCCCGTGGCAAGCGGATATCCCTCTGGCCGTGGTAGCGACTACCACAGTTAAGGCCTAAACTCAAATGACCGAGGGATTATCTTCGGGGCTCGGGAGTTGGTCGTTTTTCTCGCACATGCGCGGAGGGTTCTTCCGGTGAAGGCTCATGGGAGTTTATTTATTTATTTTTTATTATTTTACCCCCCCCCCACACACACACCACCACAGTTTGTTTGTTTAACGGCATATCAACCCGTTTCGGGTCATTTAATGCAAAATCAAGCCATTTTGATAAAAGTTTCTGTTTCAAGTTTTTAATATCTTCAAAATGGTATAAATAATTTTCATTAATTTCAGTTGATTTGATTTGGTTTATTTAGTGGCATATCAACCCTATGGGTTACTTGATGCAAAAAAAAAAGCTGTTAGTGGAGGAGTTTTTTCTTGTGTCGTGGTGAAAACGTTAAAAGCGAAATGAAGTTTCAATAAAACAAGAAACAGTAAAAGTAACAAACACTGAAGTTTGAGCAGCAATAAAATTGTCTTTTAATCTATATTTCAATACTCGTGTTCCTTAATTGTACAACCGTTATCATCTTTCAACACCCTCTGTTTAAAAATCAGACCGTCCAAATCGTCGAAGATGAAATTCAAAAATGTAAATCCTGATTATGTGGTGTTATTTTATCAAAATTTATGCATGATTAAAAACAAAATTAAAAAGTTGATTGAAGATGATGTCAGTTAAAATTCTTAGTCCCATTTCTCGACCCGCAAGCCCTAAGACTGTAAGACGTCGAATTCCAATACCCCTTTTGTTACGTCATCGCTACCATCCTTCACAGTAACCGGGTCAATATACGGGACACTGACGTCACGACTCTTTGGAGATTGGGGAAGATTTGAACGAAACTTCAGTGTGCGGTTAGGACTGCGGGCAGTGAGGAACTTGAGTTTTTCCTCCCTCTATGTGCCAGTGTTCGGTTCGACATCGTCCAGTGAGTTGTTTTACCCCCTCAGACTGGAACTCATCAACTAATAGCCGGCACTCACTAAGACTTGCAAGTGAAAGATAGCAGCTCTAAAAGAAACTTATAAAATTCGTCAACAGCTGAGGATTTAGGATCAAAATTAATTTCCCCACACGTGGACGAAGACGAGCCAGCGAAATTCTACGAGAATATTACAACTCAAACTCAAAATATACGACTCGGAACGGCAATAAAAGGATAGCTTCCACAAGATACTTCAAAATATACCACATTTAACAACACACGAAATTCAACTTCTAAACTTCAAATTAATTCAACCCTTCAGAGAATTCGACTCACCTCAACTCAACTTTATAAGAAATTCACGTCATCTTTAAAAGGCTCGAAACCATTACAACTTCAAAATACGAACTTTGTTAACTGGGCTCTTATCAGATAAGTTCCCGCAAATAACATTAAATTTGCAATTCCACCACCTTTTCTTTCCACTCCACCACCTTTTACTCTCTATCTCTTCTTCTACCTTTCCTTTGCATTGTTGTTAGATTAAAATTTTTAATTGTATGTGTGCCTTTGTCTTATCTTTTCAATTCAGCGCCCGAACTTGAAATTGTGGTACTCACCTACTCACCTCCCTTTAACCATCTTCCTTTTGTACACAATAGGGTACTTACTCATATCCTGGAACTTGGAACTATTTCCCCAGTATATTAAGAATGGTAATTTTACCCGTACATTGGAATTAGATGTTTACTCCCATGAGAGAAATTAATGCCACTAAAAACCCCGGTGTTAATTTTTTCCCAGAGTTTATACGCCGAATTCTTATTTCGTGTCGTCACCTCAGTTAAATAATGGACCATTCCGTTTTTATTATCAAGAAAGAAAGGGAAGGAAAAGGACATACTACAAAGAAAAAATATGAGAAAGAAAGAGAGTAAGGGGAGATAGAGAAATAGGGGGTGAGCGCGCGGAAGCGATACCGCTAATCTGTTTCAATCGAACATAATGATAAAATGAAAAGAAGGAAAGAAAGAAAAAAGAGTGAGAGATTAATCAAGCTTATTATCCTTTTTACACATTGAACTATTTGGCAATACCTCTTAAGTAAACATATCAAACGTTGTAATAATTAAATTATCATATTGTGGTGTATCCACAGGTCAGGCTAATATATATATATATATATATGGTGATTGCCGCTTCTTCACAGAATAAGGCCATTTCTACAAGTATTTCAGTTGTGAGTAGTTTTGAGTAGTTGTGAGCATGCAGATGGCCCACGGTTCCAGCTTGTTTTTATGTACCCTGTCACACATATGAAACCCTCGGCATACAGACCCTGCCATACAGGTCAGACTTCAATGTGGGAAATGTTTCCATGGTGTGTCATGTGTTTCTTCAGGGTGGAGAGCTCGAGTCACCTTACCTCAAACTTCTTACAGCTACCATCGGCCAGTCTTTCCATGATGATGTGTATCCAGCCCACTCTCTTCTATCAATTGGTCCTTATCGCTGAACGGACTTCTGCAAGGGCATCGATGTCGGCCCCATATAGAGATGCTCCCCTATCATGATACCAGTACGTAGTTAGGTGTTTCCCTATCTCTCAAGATTGGGAAGTGTCCAGACCTTCCAGGTGGCCATTCTTTGTCTTGTTTTGTGTCGTAGTATTTTCTTGTTTTCAGCCCAGCTTGTTTTCAGTCCAGCTAATGTGGACATCCGTCGAAATGCTGGTTTCTGGCCAGCTTGATAGGTGAACCGGCATTTGTTTAGGTCACCTTTTCTGGACACTTCCCAAATGGCTGGATATATATATATATATATATATATATATATATATATATATATATATATATATATATATATATTTGTGTTAATGAGCAACCGGTTATAAAAGGTGTGTTGGGTGGTTATTAATTTTGGTAATGTAAAGTTTTGGTAGTTTTAGAAAAGCTTAATTATTTAATTCAATAGTTCAAAGTTTCTTCGTCAGTAGACTCTGAGACTAATATCTTTCGTGCACGTGCTCTTAGCACTGGGCTTATGGCAACTAACTTGGTCTTTTTCTACCCCCATCTCCCACCCACACATTTTTCTATTCTTTCTAACCCTTTTCCTTCATCTGATTCTCTCTCATTAATTCCTTTCTCTCCAAATGACCGTTCACGGTCAAAGATTTTGAACTTGGAATTGACGTCGGTCAGTCTAGTTTGATCAATTTTTAGAATACGATTTTTTCTTTGTTTCTTAAAGCTGTGTTTGATAAAAAGAACAAAAATATATATACTACCTAGGAACCATTACATTAGGTATCAACATTTTTGACGCCATAGACGTATTTTACAAAATCAAATCACATCAATACGCCTGATTAAATAAATAAAAAAATTATCAAAAATCAGGGAATTATCCGATTTTAATGAAATTTTCAGTGTTGATTTATCAATGAATGAATAATGCATCAGTTATTTTATTTAAAAACTTCCCGATTTTTTCAGGTCATTTAACTTTGACCCCCTCCGCCTTATTTTTGGTGCGCAAAATATCTCTGGGGTTATATATAATTGAAACTAATTTCAGTATAAATAAAAATACAAAAAAACCCGAATGTGTGAATAGAAAAAAGGGTTTAAAGGAGCGATTTTGGTAGAAAATAAATACCGAAAATCTGAAAATTAAATGTAAAAAAACTTTTAAAAAAATGAAATTTTTTGATTTTTTTTTTACTCTGTTGTTTATGAAATATAATTGTCTTTTAGATTATCAGTGAAAAATGATACATCAATATTTGTTCTGTTTAAAAGGGTGGGAGTCTAACTTTAAACTGAGATATCTTAATTAATTATTACATCACCATACTAATGTAAGCTTCTTATTACATAGATATTTGTTTTGTTAGTAATTTTTCTGTACATAATTTTCATTTTTTTAAATTTCTAATAAGAAATCAGTTAATAGTTTTTAAAAATATCTAATAACGTGTTTAGTTAATTTCACTTACAAAGTCGCATTTCGTAAAATTTCAAGCTAATTTAATGTTTAAAATGTATTAAAAACTAATTACCTATGTAATATTATTTTACTTTTTTTTCTTTTTTACTGGTGTTCTTTATGGTACTATTTTTCGATTAAAACGCAAATTTGACCTTGAATAATCGCTTTAATTAATTTTAATTCGTTTTTAAATGAAAATCTGAGCTCATTTTGTTGGTGCCTATATATATATATATATATATATATATATATATATATATATATATATATATATATATATATATATAAAAATCATTATTTTTGTTAATGAGCAACAGGTTATCTTGATATTTTTCTACCCCATAATTTTTCTATTCTTTATAACCATTTTCCTTCCTCTTCCCTTTTCTGATTCTCTTTCATTAATTCCTTTCTCTTCAAATGTCCGTTACGGTCAAAGATTTTGAACTTGGAATTGACGTCGGTCAGTCTGGCCACTGCCATCGTAAGGTCAATTTTTAGAATAAGATTTTTTTTTCTTAAATCTGTTTTTGATAAAAATAAAAACGCTACTTAAGAACCATTACATTAGGTATCGATATTTTTGACATCATATGCGTATTTTACCAAATCACATCAATACCCCTGGTTGAAAAAAAATACCAAAAATCAGGGAATTATCCGATTTTAATGAAATTTTCAGTGTTGATTTATCAATGAATGAATTTCATAATACATCAGTTATTTTATTTAAAAACTTTCTGGTTTAATTAGGCATTTCTGCTATGGTAAATTAATAGATAAAATTCATTTAAAATATGAAACGCGTAATTTTAAGTTTCAAATTTCATATTTTTAGATTCTAAAAACAAATATTTATTTAATAACTACTTTAGTTCATTATTGTTATCTAATATTTTTTTAGAAAAACTCTATTGAAAATTTAGCCCCCCCCCCTTCTAAACAGAACAAATATCGATGTATAATTTTTTTCTTTTATAAGATAATAGCCAATTAAATAATTATCGAAAAGAGTAAAAAAGAGATCTCCAAAAATTATTTTTGTAGTTTTTATTTCATATTTAAGTTTCTGATTTTCGGTACTTATTTTCTACCAGGATAGCTCCCTATTTTTTTCTTCTTCTTCTATTCACACTTTCGGTCTCTTGTCTTTTTAGTTATACAGTAATTAATTTCAACTGTATATAACCCCACCGATATTTTGCACCCCCCAAATAAGGGGGGGGGGTCAAAATTAAGTGACCTGAGAAAAAAAAGTTTTTATATAAAATAACTGATGCATTATAAAAATTCATTCATTGATAAATCAACACTGGAAATTTCATTAAAATCGGATAATTCCCTGATTTTATTGGTAATTTTTTTCAATCGGGGGTAAATTTATTTTGTAAAAAACGGATTTTACGGCATCTTTGGCAGTGCCTATAGAATACTATTAGATTATGACTGGAGACCGATTGAGATCTTTCCAAAATATAACAATATTTTCATGGCAACTAAAAGAATTTAACACGGATCAATTTATCTGGGAAATTACGCACACCTAGTAGTAGTAAAGTATGCCGAGTTGCCTTTTTTCGGTATCCCCCAAACAGCGAGAGAGTCTATCCCCTTTTCGCTAGCGCTAGGCTAGGGAGATTGTTTTTGCTGAGGTGAAGCGCCACTCTTACTGTCAGCTCGTAGATGATTAATCAAGCTGTGGTATTCATGCGCCGAGTTGGCTGGTAAGTTAGTTAGTTGGTAGTTTGGTTTGTTTTACGGCATATAAACGCTTTTCAGGTCATTTAATGCCAAATCAAGTCATTTGATAACAAAGGACTCAGATTGCTCACAGTACCCGTTGTTGCTTAAGTGGTCATCCAATTAAGTACTAAACAGGCTCATCGCTGCTTAACTTCGGTGATCTAGCGGGAACCAGTTGAGTTGGCGGGACCATTATCGAACCCGGAACCTTGCGATTCTTAGATATTCCACACAGCCTGTTCAGTCTCACCTGCTAAACAACTCAATCCCACGCTGTGTAGATTTTTTTAAAGGTGCAGATCTTGATATAAACTGTACAAAATCACGAATCAGTTTCTCAAAATAAGAAAAAGAAACAAAAAAGAATTTCAAAACACTTATGCATAGCTGTCTTTATTGATGACACTTTTCTAGTTAATCTTAGTCGGAGAGTGCGTGTGACACTTTCACAACATGGAATTTGACTCTGATCCCTCAACTCTTCGCTGTAGAATGAACATCATACTCACCTTCACATGAAAGCTGTAACTAGCGTCCAGTCACCTGACAAAAAGAAAAAGACAGAGAGTAACTGAATACATTCTGTAGCAACCGAGAGGACATGGCAAAGTATTCAGTATATATGGATACAAACATACACATTAAAACTACCAGCCAATCAAAATGCTGGAAATAGACTTGCCCATTTTACAAAGTAGAATAGCCCAAGCTGCCATTTAAACCACCTAACAAGTCTGGATTTCGAGAAGCTGATCCAACTTGCAACAGTTGAATACTGATCAGTTTACACAAATCTCGACATTCGCGATATGGTCGACGGACAAAAACTCAATCAGGGATCTATCCCATTCTGTGTCTAAAAGCCGACCCCTAACTCCATTGTCCATGTAGTTCTTGTGACCAACTACAGTGGATTATAGGGAGGGTCCCAGTCCAACAGTCAACGTAGCTGTCACTACCCTGCGCCGTCACTTATCTGCTTATCTCTCGATTGGTTCCTTGAATATATGGAGCCCTGGCTTCCGAGTAAGAATCTCCACACCTCTCGCGTGGACCTCCCAGAACAAAAGTACTTTGCAAAATGATATCCTTGGCTACTTACCCCTGACCGCACTAGCCCTGGAGACTTCTGTTTATGACGGGCGATAAAAATAACCCTTTCATCCTCACCGAGATATCCTTCTCCTTCTATTTTATAATCTATTAAAATCTTCAAATCTTCCCAACTTATTCAGCAATCCTTTTGATAGTACTATACACACATATCCATGTACGTACATACATATACACTACCTATGTCCACATCTCCGTGCAGATACTATACCCCATACGCGCGCACACACACACACACACACATATATATAGGTAATTTTCACCTTTAGTTGGCTAAATTCCTAGCAAATAAGACAATTAGAGTAACCTCCCTTGACTTTCACTTTGAAACAAGCCGGTAGCTATTTTGAAAGTCTCCGTGCGAAATAAACAAATCTTAGAAACTTTTTCGAAAACAATACAACTGCATGCTTTAACACAAAAATATCATAAAATGTGTTCTTAATAACAATTAAGTTCATTTCAGATAATGCGCACGTACAATTTTATGCTAAGAATTTAGCCAACTAAAGGTGAAAATTATCTATCTCTCTCTCTCTCTCATATATATATATATATATATATATATATATATATGCTATCTCTATTCATATACATACTCATATAGACATACTTGCACCTGTACGGATACGCATTATTGCACCTGAATAGGCGCAACCAAGAACAGAAGAGTTTATAATGTCACATCTCAACTGAACTTCTCGCTTCAAATTTCGTATCGTCTTGTCTAAAAATAGCATCACGCCTTCATCGGTTCATTTTTTTAACAGAATACATTAATCTACATCCCTGGTTCCCAGAATTTTCCGAATTGCTGACCCCTTGTCTGCCAAGCCTCATTCCTAAGGCATTTATAACAATCTTTAAGTCATAGTGTTTCATCACATCTTATAATAGAACTACCCTTTCCTAGCAAATGACCCAGGTGTGTCATCATTTCTTAGAAAGTTTAGTAATTATGAACTTTTGTTTAGTAAATTAGGGTGTCCCAGAAAAAAACAGAACCCACAAAATTTGTAATAAAACTGTTAATTTTCCCATTAAACAAATAAATTAGGGGTTTAGGGGTAGGGTTACAGTTAGTTTAATGGGAAAATAAATAAATAATTTGGGTCTTGTTTTTTCTGGGACACCCTAATTTACTAAACAAAAGTTCATAATTACCGAAAGTTTAATCCCCAATATAATTCAGGAAATATGTGGGGATTAAACTAAATTTTAAAAATAGCAATCTCACGGGAGGAACCAGACCGGAAGAACGCTCTGGGTAAGCACAGAGAAAAGGCCCCTTCCTAGCGCCAAAAAGAACGATCGGCGATTCCAACACAGACCTGATATGGGAGTACACGTTATTGATTGACTCTGGAGAAAATCTCCTCGCCAAGAAATAGCTATGAACCTAGAAATAAAGTCTAAAGCATTTTTTATCTTTGTCTCTTCTTTTTCCCTTCCTTAATTCATTTTCAGCTTGACGACCAACAGAAGGAAGAAACACATATAATGGGGTTTAAGAAAATTAACCAGCAACACGCGCCTAATAAACAAAAGCCTAATCTCACCAAAAATACATATACCCCATAAGTAGGGGCCGGGTTAGCTCAGTCGGTAGAGCGTTCGGCTAGAAACCACAAGGTTCCTAGTTCGATACCGATCACCGCCAACTCAGCGTATGAGTAGCACAAGGATCTGTGCGGTAAAGGAGCTGATGGTAGGTGTGGCGCTCCACCTCAGATGCTAAAACAATCTCCTTGGTCTAGCGCTAGTGAAAAGGGGATAGACTCCCTCGCTGACTGGCTGCTACCGACTTTAGGCCGCCCCGTCGACTTTACTTACACACAAATAAGCAATACAAAAAAATACTCAAAACATTTTGTACGCAGTACACATACAAAATTAATACACACCTGAAAACGTATTTTGTAAATGTTTGATTATCACCAAAAAATATGTAAATACATAAAAAGACAACGTCAGTTCCCACTCAACCTCCTGTTATTTGTTTTCATGCTTATTTATAATTTAGGATCATATTACCCTTTTGCTTTGCTGATTCATAAGTACATTTTTTCATTTACACCGTTGTTTGATAACAGACGATTTTTAGAGGGTTTTTTTTAATTATAAAACTAACCCCTAACCCTAAACAAACAACCGGATGTTGACGGTGTAAATGAAAAAATGTTCTTATGAATCAGCAAAGCAAAGGGGGTGCCTAAAGGTCATATGGTCCATAATTTATTTCAGCTTTAACCTTTTATTTTTGTTACAGCTCGTTACGCTTATTTGGTAGACACTCTATCCCCGTAACACATTAATTCAAAGTGTTACACCCTTAGTCAAATCTCGTTATGATTCATAAACTCTTCGTCGCAGTCAAAAAATAAAACGGTCTACTGGTCGTTCAAGGTCATTAAGTGATGGACCTACGATGAGTAATCACATAACATGGAATTAAGGCTTGATTGGTTGGTTGGTTGGTTGGTTTGTGGGTTTTACGGCATGTAATTGGGTTATTTTATGCCGAATGCGTTTTTGTTTTATTAATTCTAAGATGGGTACTCAATTTTTAAAACACAATTTTTAAACTCTTTTTCCCTTCTATTTAACCAATAGATGGGACCCTAACAAGTAATACCACTCCGGGTCAGAATAGACCTCGGAGTAATGGTGATGAAGAGGTACTCCACATTCCCCAGATTGGAACAGATAGAATTTAACTTCATACCCAGGACATGAATACCCTCAGCCACCGCACATATATGATAAAAAGAGTTCGGACAATATATATATAGGTGCCAAAGTAGTGTTGCATGTCATGGACAGCTTAGCCACAACGGTTCCATCCTTTAGCATCACGGGTCACCAGCCACGGTCAACAGGTGGCCCCATTGGGGGATCTTACCCCTCTGCAGAAGTGCGGTCGGTGTATTCGAAAGACCCAGCCAATAGGACTAATAAAGGCTGGGGCTCGGATGGCACCACAGACTAAAGATGTGTGGACACTTTCTTGATCTCATCAAAAGCTATCGGGATTAGGGCTGTGAAGCACCAATTCCAACATGGGGGGTATCTTCTAACTCCTGAGTACGGGTAAATTACTTTGTAATATACGGGGGAAATTAATTCCTAAGTTCCGATATATAAGTAAATATACCTATTCAAGTACAAAGGGAAGGTAATTTCAAGGGGGCGGGAAATACGCAAATTTCAAATTCGGATACTGAACGAAAGAAAAACACGATAACAAATACTAACGTTAAACAATTTTAATATAATAAAATAAAGGTAGGAAGAAAGGAGAAAGAGTAAATGTCTATTTGATAGAAGGTGGCGGATAGTAACTAATAGAGTTCGTGTGTGTGTGTGTGTGTATATATATATATATATGTGAGAGAGAGAGAGAGAGAGAGAGAGAGAGAGAGAGAGAGAGAGAGAGAGAGAGAGAGAGAGAGAGATGTTGGTGGTTTGCAAAAAACGATGTTTTGCGAGGGACTTATCTGTGAGCCCGGTAACAAGTGTTCATTTGTCGTAATTTCGTAGTTCTTTTATAGATGAATTTCGTAGTTCTTTGAATTGTAGAAGGTTCGAAGTTTAATAGTCTTGTGTTGTCTGTAGAGTTGAATTTCGTTGACTTAGAAGATCTTTGTAGTTCTTGAGTTGTTGTTTTCTGTCCTTTTAAGGTTTAAGATGAGTTGAGATGATTTCTGTATTTGATGTATTTCGTGTTACAATAAGGTAGCTTTACTACAAATTTCCTTATTGTTGAATATCGTAGAATTTCGAGTGACGACTAATTTTGTTTTCAGTCTTTGAGGGAGATAGACTCTAATTCCTCAAAGACGAAGTTGAATTTCACCCCCTGTGTAGTAGCATAGCTACAAGGATCCACACAGGTTGCCGTCCACCGTGACACTGAAGTATCCAAAGTAAAATCCTCCCTTGCCCAAATCGTGACGTCACATGTCTCTCTGTAGGCTTGTCCCTCTTTTTCCCCAGGCATACGCGAGGAAGGTAAAAATGACGTTGCAAAAACGTAGTAGCTGTTCGTCCATCAGTAGGTATAAGCCTCTAGGGTTAAATTCTAGGACGAAGGCAGCAACCGTGACGCCACGGACTTCTTGGAAGATTATTTTTATTTTTATTTTTAACATAAATTTTGATAAAGCATATAAATCAAACGTTGTATTTCACAATGAGCAGTTCTCGTTCTCGTTCTCGCAGCCTCCGCACATCTTCGACGAGAATAGTTCCCTTGCATCGCTTGAACATATCCGTTAATGACAAAGTTACCTTCACATACACACCAAAGGATAGCCCAAAAAACAAATGATTCATTTACCGATAACACTTTGAGGTTAAGGCTTTTGTGTGGGATTAGACTTTGGTTATTTGGTGCGTATTGCTGTTGGTGTTGCTAGTTTCTTTTCTTAAACCCCATTATATGTGGTTCTTCCTTCTGTTGGTTGTCGAGTTGAAAATTAATTAAAGAAAGGGGAGAAAAAAAAAGAGACAAATACAAAAGAAACTTTTAAGGTTCGGACTTTATTTTAAGGTTCATAGCTATTTCTTAGGAAATTTTCTCCTGGGCCAGTCAATAGCGTGTGTTTCAAGTAGAGGTATGTGCTGGAATGGCCGAGTGATCTTTTTGTTTGCACATGCCCAGACGGCTCCTGGGAGATTTAAAAAAAGAATTATTCTAATCCTCCACAACACCATAGAACGGACATTCAACAACTTAATTCAGATGACTTACAAAGAAGCTAATATAAGGAAAACAAATGTTTTGTACATTAATGTATATAGATTTAAACCCTTTCATTGATTCTATTATGGTCTCTTAACATTTCCTCCACTCCTGCTATTCAAGCAGGTAATACGATGTTCCTGGTCAGGCCAATTACCCATATTACGCTCTCTCTCTCTCTCTCTCTCTCTCTCCTTCCTAGCATTAACACACACGAATATAACAAAAGTAAACACAAACTGCACCAGTGTTTGAACTAGTATTGCCGATTCTATTCTTCACGCCATAAACCGTTTGGCTACTTGCATTTTTCTACATTTAAAGAATAAGATAAATATTTAAAAAGAATAATAAACTTTAATATAGTACGGTTTCCTGCATGAGGCTGGTTACATTTCACATAGCGCAAATACCCTTGGGAAAGGTATAAGTCTATGGGGTGGTAAGAGGTCTTGGGTGTTTTAAAGGTTTAAAGGTAGCTGGATATTCTTGTTGCGTGTTCTTAGGGGTTTTATTTGAATCCCATCTCATTTATTGGAAATTTTATCTTTTAAAACAAATAAAAAAAAAACATTTGTGTATATTGCATGCCTTTTTTTTCCTTTTGGTCTGTCTCTCAATGTTTCGTTTCGTTTTTTGCTGCGAAAACGCCTAGTCTGGACCTTTTTTGATCACGTGTCCGCTGAATTCTGCTCTTTGGAACTGGGAAGTCGGGACGTGTGGACGCGTCTTAGATTCTGGCATCGCAACCAGCAGATTGTCATTTCATAGCACTATGAGACGAACCCTAAGCTGCTTGAATACAGACATTGGCCTGTTTAAAAAAAAACCTTGATTGAGAAAAGGTGGCTTATTGCGGTTGCAACCCTACAGAATTCCTAGAAAGGCTGAGACGGTGATTTCTTCATTTTCCATTGACGAAAAAGGTCGCGGTTCTTTTCTCTCACATTCTTCTCCCCACGGAAGAATCTTTGTTGGAGTGTCCATCCCTTTGAGGAAAAACGGACAGCAAAAGAAAGGTACTAGCGCAGAGGGCCAGCCATAATCTTCAGCCAGGAGCCTCATTCTTTGACGAAAAAGAACGAGACATTTTTAAGAGAACTGAGAGTTCTATGGAACCATTTGTCTCTCCTGCGCGAGAGAAACTAATTTTTTAAAGGGTTCTTTTATTGTTTAATACCCTTTCTGTTCCTGTAAGTGTAACCCTTTTTTATACATTTTTGTATTTTTGTATTGTGTTACTCTACCCCTAAATCTTTATTTAGTAGTGCATGGGAAATTTATGCAAGTTTGTTCAATTTAAATTGTTTATATTTCATTTTGCCTCCTTTAGTGGAGAAATTTGTAAAATAAAATTCTATTTCATTATCAAATAAGACCATTATTCATTTCATTTTTCCCTACCCTTTTTTATTGACGATGTCATTTTGTTCAACGTTCGCTATTTTTCCGAAAGAGGAAAAATATTGCGACACATTTAGTGGTCGCACTGAAAAGGAAGGAATTCAAGGAACGAAAAAGAAAGAGACAAGGGCAGGAGGGGTTTTATGACTTAGGCTTTAATCACCGGTCATAGTCGCCCGTGGCAAGGCGATATCCCCCTGGCCGTGGTAGCGGCTACACACAATTAAAGCCTAAACTCGAATGACCGAGTGATTATCTTCGGTGCTCGGGAGTTGGTCCCTTTTCTCGCACATGCGTGGAGGGTTCTTCCGGTGAAGTCTCATGGGAGTTATTTTTTTATGCTTCTAATTTTATTTTATTTTATTCCCCACAAATCCAACGATTCTCCCTCCAGCTATGAATAAATCGTAGGGTAAACTGGACTCTTTAACTTTGGTATAGAAACTGGTCTAAGGGAACGAAAACTCTGAATTCAAACCTCTTAAACTCTCAAAATTGATTTTGTGTCACATTCTTGTTCGTGCGGAGGGCCTGGTAAATATATACGGCGCCTATGCCAAATGAAGGGTAGGAAGATAATGTTGCGCCAGTTTTGAAAATTGGATGTGCAATAAATTTATATTTACAATTGAGTTCTCAATTTCATACTCAGAAAGAAATGTACAATTATTTTTTGGGGTTTGGTTTGGTTTTACGGCATATCAACCTCAGTGGGTCATTTAATGTCGATAAAGTTTTGAAATAAATCAATTCTTAATGGATAATACAATTTTTTTATAAATACATTTTTCTATTTAACCCATAGATGGGACCCTAACAAGTACTACCACTCCGGGTCAGAGTTGACCAGGGAGTAATGGTGATGAAGGGGTGCTCCACACTCCCTAAACCTCCAAAACTGGAAGCTCATCATCAGATAGAGATTAACGTCATTCCCAGGACATGTAGACCCTCAATCACCGCCTTCTAGCACCCATATAATAAAAAGAGGTTGGGGCTTGCCATAAGGGCAATAGGGTTGGGAAAATCATATAGGTGCTAGGGCTTGACGTGACCAGCCGATTGATTGGAGGGGGCCTCTCCGACCGCCCGTCTAGCCCAAGATAGGACCAAAGTGGAGTATTGCAAGTCATGAACTGCTCATCCACCTGAGTTCTATCCTTAAGCATCACGGGTCGCCACCCATGGCCAACAGGTGGCCCCATTGGGGGAGTCTTATCCCTCTGCAGAGATGCAGTCGGTGCATTCTAACGCCCCACCGACAGGGCGGTATTTTTTTTTATCTTATACTTACTTTCAGCATCCAGATAAGAATGAATTCTAATCATTTGCTTCATTTATTTTCTTTTCTCTTTTTTTAAATTTTTTTTTTATTATTGAACTTGATTGAACAATATTTTATTGAATATTTAAAAACTACATCTTCATTTCGCAAATATTCACTCACCCGTTGTAATTATTTAGTCTTCCCCACTTCCAATAGTACTGGGTATGACGTTAAACTGCATCTGGTGGTGAGGTTTCAATTCTGGAGCTCTGGGGAGTGTGGAGTATCCCTTCATTGTCATTACTCCCAGGTCCACTCTGACCCGGGGTGGTAGTACCCACTGGGTTCCATCTATGGGTTAAATAGATCAAAATGAGTTTTTAAAAATTGAGCGACAAAAAATAAATTGAGTACCCAACAAGAATTAATAAAACAAATACGCCTTCGGTATAAAATAACCCAACAAGGGTTGACATGCCGTGAAAAACCAACCAACCATTTCCAATAACTAACAACGGTCAAATGCTAATATACAATTTCTGGAATCAAAATATAAAAATTTACTAAGTTAAAAAAATGTTTTTAGATAAATAAAATAAAATAAAATAATCAAAGAAAAGAAAAGAAAAGAAAGAAATGAATCAAATTACTAAAACTTACTCTTATCCGGATGATGAATGTAAATATTACATTTACTAGCAAATATATGCACCCTCCGCCGGGTGCAAGTATTTAAGTTTAAATGTAATAAAATATTAGATTAAATCAGAAAGGCTAATGAAACTAATTAAGAATTCAAATAAAAAGATTTGAAACGGAGGGGGTATAATCGGAAAATAGAACAACTGAAACTTACTCTTTCATCACTTCCGTTTTTCAATGCTAAATTTTCCTAATTTAACTATTTAGTTAAAATAGGAAGTAAAGAATAAAATTAGTTATTTCTTCGTGTTAATGAATTTCTTTTAGGATTTATTGAAGAGATTTTTACTCATATTTATTAAGATAAAACCAAACAATTAGAAATTAATAATACCAAACACATTTTTATTAAAATCAGTTTTTTTAATATCAATATGCAAATTAGCTTTACGTTTACACTGAAAACTGGTATTTTGTTGTATATATAAAAACAATTGCATGTTATTAGTATTTAAGTAAGGCCAACAGTATTAATAATGTCAAACAGTTTTATTATTAATTGAGGTTTAAATAGAAATAGAATCATGGAGAATGTGACGTAAATAACTAAGGGAATTGTGACTTGAGTAGTAATATAGTTTCGGTTACAGACAGAAAAACACACAATCTCCATTATAATAAGATATATAAATGTTTGTATATTATTACCACAGACATTTTTTCTGAGTAAGTACCAGTTATTTGAATTGAAAGAATGGAATTTTATGGGTTAATTTGAAATTTGAAAATTCAACACGGGAATCTTAAAGAACGCCAATTCTCACTTCCTCCCACTTGTACGTGTAAAATCTTAAAATGTACAAGTGACTTAAAATCTGCAAAAAAATATTTCTAAGACCCCTCCACTACTACCAAAAAAAATCAAATTCCTCGGACCTTGTTACATTAGGGGATTATGTAAGATGCCACCGGTATCGTTGTCTAGACTAAAATGACAATGGCTACCATGTATGATACCTGTTTATTCTCAAGATTGGACCGTTGAAATATGCCAGGTATTGTCGTTTATGAAAAGAAGAAAAACATAGAAAAAAAAGACAAAAAAAAAAAAAGAGACGTTTTGTTTTGTTTTGTCATCCGTATCTTTCTCGCCTATTTTTTGTACGTGATGCCTAGCTGTTCCTTTTTTTCTTCTCTCTTTCTTTCTCTCCCTCCCCTCCCCAATTCTTTACTGCCCTCAGGGTCCTTGTTGTCACTCTCCTCTGCATGCCGGCAAGTAATCACCTTGCTACCCTCCCACCCCAGTGGGCTGAGAGAATAAAAAGAAAAGAGAGATATACTTTGTTTTGGCACTAAGAATTTTACAAGTAATCGAATGGAATAAGTACATCTAGTGTGGGTGTGTGGAATTAATTTAGAAAAAAAAAATGTCTCAGGCTTATGCCTACACCCAGGCTCGAACATTTATCAGCTGATTAACGAAATATATGCTAGCAAACAAACAAAAAAAAGTGTTGAAATGCACTAAATCAAAGACAGTGGTTCTTTTAATATTGGTAAATAAATAAATTCGATGTCTCTCTTCTCGCTATTCTTTCACTCCTATTAAATTATTATTTTATTATTATTATTTTATTTATTAAAAATCTTTTAAAAGGTTTTTTTAAGCAAATATTTTGTTTGCTTTCTTTTTCTTTTCTTTTTTAAATTTTGTCTGTACTCTTAGAGTTTTCTTGGAATGTCGTAGAGTACACAAATTTGAAAAATAGATAACAAGAACTACCATACACATTAAAGAATTTACCATAAAAAAAAACAACAACAAACAATCAAACACACAAAAAAACAACAAAAAACAACGATTTGCACCTAGGGAAAATAAAATTATGAGTTTGGTCATGTGATCACATTGTCCCCTAAAAATGACGTACTGTCAGGGGCGCGGACCCTCTTAGACTCTTGACACTTAAAACGAAGATACACTGTCAAAAATTCTCAGTAAGACCCATTCGTGGTGACTAGTGATAGGTGAAATAAGAGTGTCATTTTTGTAGTCATTTATCAAGTTAAGCTTGGTTTGGCACAAGGTCAGAAATCTGGGGCACCGAATAGGAATGGAAAATAATTATTTTATTTTAATTTTGGTAAATATTAAAATGTCACTTGGTATTGCGACCGTTTTGTTGGAAAACTTTAAATGAATACTAAGTTTAAAGTGTAATACTAAAATGTTGCTGCAACCACATGTTCATTCAATCGCTTAATTTTTAAAAAAAGTCGATCTTTCGGAATATGTCGGTAAAATAAAAAAAGGCTACTCACACTTGATGAATCTAGAATTTTAATACAAAAAACGAATTTCACAAAAAATTGTCATTAAAAAAAAAAAATCGATATTTTAAAATAGGTATGTGCAAGTTTTCAGCAAAAAAAAAGTATTTGTGTACTGTCGATACATATTTTCAATGAAACTTATGTTTTCAAATTAGAGAGCGTTGGGAACTTTTACATACACGATTTTAACGACATATTTTAAAATATTTGCCAAAAAATTTTTTTTAATGATTAATTAAAGAAAGATCCACAATATTGGACCCCCCTAAAAGAGAAAATCGAGAACACATTTTTTAATCTACTAATACCTGTCACCACCCCCTTCTGTTGAAAAATAAAATAAAATGAATTCTAAAAACGGACCCCTTCAATCTCTTCCTTTTTATTAATTTATTTATCTATTTCATGAATTTAATAAAACTCAATAGAAAAAAGGTTGTTTTCTCACTCACAATTCGTTACTGTAATAGACTGAAAATGGTTTACTATATAAACAGTATCATTATTGACCCTTATGGACATCCGTATGAGCAAAAAGAAATGTATCAAAATTTATGGTAAATTAAAATTAGGGATATGTTATGCTTGGCCTCTTTTTTTTAAGATACTTGATTATTTGTGTTTGTTTATAATACAAGCATAAAATGTGTGTATGTGTAGATATATGTGTATGTTTCATATTTCGCGCTATAACCTCTTTTCGTCAAACGCTAAAATATAGCGACGATCACTCGCGTCTTGAATTGATTTTATCAGTCTTTCTTTCTTGAGTTGCATCAAGTCAACTACGGATGTCACCTCAAAGAACGATGTACAAAAAATACGGAATTCCAAAATGGACACAACATATGAAAATATTGGTAAGGTGGAATTTTAAAAAGATGAAAGAATTTTTTTTAAATCTCTTTTTTTTTTAAACTAAAAAACGTAAAGTAAATAAATCAACTTTTTTTTTAAAATATAGGTAGATATTTTAAACACCTGTTTGATTTAAGAAACTGTTTAATGGACTCAAAACTTGCTTATAGATTTTATTTAAAATCACTTTTTTTGTAATATATATTCGAAAGAAAAAAAAATGATGTAACTTGTCTGAAGAGATGGTCCCAACTGGAATGTTGTGACGTATTTTCTGACGTCACGGGAGAATGAACTGACCCAGCAGCATTGAGATTTTGGACTAACTAGATGAAATTATTAAGTTATTTCATTTTAAAATTGATGTGAAATTTATAACAATTTCAATTAATTATTGTATTAGATTTTCATAAAACAAATTACACGTTGATTTTAGGATAAAATGACTTCATTAAAAAAATTAAAATAAAATTATTATGTGAGAACATACGTTATCACTTACCACTTGTACAATTACCTGTTCAAATAGATACCTAAAAAAAGATACCTTAAAATTGGTAAACGTTCAAAATATTTTTTTTTCTGTCCCTAAAAAGTCCATGGGTTCAAACTTCTGTATGTAAGCACCCCCCTCCCCATGATGGAAATTGCACAGAAAACTAAAGAAATCTACAGTGCAATTTACAATAAGATGATTAGACCTCCCTATCCTGGTTGATTTTTCAATTTATTCTTTTAATTTTTTATAACCCCGGTACTACAGGAGCCTTGCTTCCAGCATGGCACCCCACATTGACACTTATGTCTATTTCAGCTTAGTGGGAAGTTTTTTAAAAAACTAGCAAATATATGCACCCTCCAGGTGAAAGTATTTCTAGTTTTAGTGTAATAGAATGTTATATTAAATTAGAAAGGTTCTAACGAAACTAAATAAGAATGCAGATAAAAAGATTTGAAACAGAGGGGGATATAATTGAAAAATAGAACAACTGAAACTTACTCTTCCATCACTCCCGTTTTTCATTGCTAAATTTTCCTAATTTAATTATTTAGTTAAAATAGAAAGTAAATAATAAAATTACAGTTATTTCTTCTTGTTAATGGATTTCTTTTAAGATTCATCTCTGAGATTTTTGCTCATATTCATTAAGATAAAACAAAACAATTAGAAATCAATAATACCAAGCACATATTTATTAAAATCAAATTTTTGATATCAATATACAAATTAGTCTTCCTGTTCACACTGTAAACCGCTATTTTGTTGTATATATAAATACAATTGCATGTTATTAGTATGTTGATATGGTCAACAGTATTAATATTGTAAAACTATTTTATTAATAATTGAGGTTTAAATAAAAATAAAATCATGGAGAATGTGATGTAGATAACAAAGGTAATTGTGACTTGAGTAGTGATATAGTTTCAGTTGCAGAGAAACAAACACACAATCTCCATTATAATAAGATATTGTACTTAGATTTTTTTCTTTTATATGTTATGTTATTAAAAAATTATAGTTTACTCACACAGAAAATTCAACTTGTTTTAAAAAGTCTAAAACAAAAAGCTTGGAAATTATTTCAATGCACCCAGTATATAAAGAGCTTTTATACATCCAGTGCATGCAGTTTCTTTTTAAATTTTAATGTTTGTTGTGATTGGTTGGTTGGATTTTAGAGCATGTTAACTTATTGGGTCATTTTATGCCAAAGACATTTTGGTTTATTCATTCTTAATGGGTAATCAATTTTTGGACAATATGACCTTTAGGCACTCCTTTTGCTTTGCTCATTCATAAGTACATTTTTTTCATTTACACCGTCAAATCCGGTTGTTTGTTAACAGACGATTTTTAGAATTTTTTTTTTAAATTATAAAACTAACCCCTAACCAACAACCGGATGTTGACAGTGTAAATGAAAAAAAAATGTCCTTATGAATCAGCAAAGCAAAAGGGGTGCTTAAAGGTCATATGGTCCCAATTTGTTTGTAAACTCAATTGTTTTTTTTAAACACATTTTTTTAGAACTCATTTTGTTCTATTCAACCCATAGATGGGACCCTAACAGGTACTACCAATCCGGGTCAGAGTGGACCTGGGAGCAATGGTGATGAAGGGACACTCCACATTCCCTAGAATTAGAAGTGGAACTTCACCATCAGATAGAGTTTAACATCATACCTAGGACAATAAGACCCTCAGACACCACATTCTAGCATATATATGCATAAAAAGGGTTGGGGGTTGTAAGGGATGACATGACCAGCCGATTAATCAGAGGGGGCCTCTCTGACCGCCCGTCTAGCTTTAATGTTTGTTTATCAATGAAGAGGTTGATTGGTTGGTTGGATTTTACAGCATGTGAACCCTTGGTATATTTTATACTGAAGACATTTTTGTTTTATTAATTTTTGTTGGGTATTCACATTTTTTTAAAGGACCTGGGAGTAATGGTAGTGAAATGAGTGATCCTCACACCCAAGAGCTCAATAATTAGAACCTCACCACTACATGCAGTTTAACATCATACCCAGGATACAAAGACCCTCAGCCACGAGCTTCTAGCACATATAGGATAAAAGGAGTTGTGGGGTTTGCCATAAGGGCAATAGGGTCGGGTTTATCAATGGAGTAAAGTGTTTTGTAATCTATACATATATAAAGGGCAGTTGTGTGCATGTGTATGTCGAGAGGAAACTTTGAAAATAAAACAATTAACGACAAAGTAAATATATATACACATTAAATATCATCACGGCTCAGTTTTTGAGCAAAAATAATAGAGATTTATACTCATGAAGATAATTAAAAAATAAAATTTAAATGATAACAGCATGTTTTTTTTTTTCATCTAATATTTTAGATAGTAGACATTAACATTTCTTTTCAGAGTAGCTGGATCAATGCAAGGTCTATTTTTTTACATAGGGATTTAAATGGAGCATCCCATGAGGATTCAACTCGCGATTTAGTAATAATGGATCTGCGGGACTAACTTTAAAAAATCCCCCTCTACCCAGGTGACACCGGGTAGCCGCTGCTAGTCTTTAATAAACCTGCTTTTTTATTATTAAAAATAAAAACTTGCAGTGTACACAAGCTGTAAGAAGACAGCTATGTCATAGCCAATTTTGGGTTGTCTAATATACGAATAAAAATTTCAAATAAAATTACACCTCGTAGCAAAAGTAAATAGTCCAGGTTAGTACAGTAACGGTAACCCAAAGACAGACATTTTAGACCTTTTTTTTCCAATGCAGGTATCATTGGGGAATGAGAAAAGTACTGGTAAACAGACCAATACCTGGCCCATTTAAAATACTTTTCTTGTTCCACAATGATACATGCATTGGAAAAATAAGGTCTAAAAATGTCTGAATTTAAATTACACACCCACACACATATATACATATATATACCAGGTCTGAAACTGTCAGTAACCAGGTGTTGACTCCATGTCCATGCAACCTTAGCTTTTATATATATATATATATATATATATATATATATAAATGTGTGTGTGTGTGTGTATTTTATTAAAAATGATACCCAAGGATTTAGTGTTTAGCTTTTTATGTAGCTTTTCTTGTTGGCAAACAAAATGTTGCAATCTTTATTTTCAATAAGATATGCCAACAATACACACACACACATATATATAATATATATATTATATTATATATATATATATATATATATATAGTTATTTACTAAACTTAGCTTAGATGTGGCACAAGACCATGAGTATGAGAAATGAACTCACTAACAATGGTCTGTTAAGCTATCTTGCTAACCATCAGGAATGACTTACCGGTGAAAATATTGGGTTGGTCCCAATATTTGGTTGGTACAAGTTTTACCTGGATAAGTCAGTGTTATAAAAAATATAAAGTAAGTAGAACATAAGTAGAGCGGATTTATTATATAGTGTGTACAGAAATAACTTATTCGAGTTTCACCATAAGGATCTTCAGGGTTAATTCCACTGAATCAATTGAGATATTGATTAATTCAGTGGATTCTAACCCTGAAGATCTTTATGATGAAACTCGAGTAGGTTATTCATATATACCCTATAAGTGTGTGTGTATTTAGGTGGTAGATTCACTTATCTTATTGAAAATAACAGACAAGGATTTAGTGTTTAGCTTTTTATGCAGCTTTTCTTGCTGACAAACAAAATGTTGCAACTATGGTTGTAAGTACATAGTTGAATAATGTTTGTGCATGTTGGTTTGGTTTTAGCTTTCACTTAGCTCAGTCTATCTATTGTTTCCTTCCTTAGTGATGTGAAATCCACACAGGGTGCTCCACAACTGAGATTTTATTGGTAAATATTTTGGTTTGGTTTTGCTTTAGCAAACTTTATAAATAAACTGGTAGAAATAATTTTCATCAACTCAATGTGTATCAATATATTGGTAAAAATTATTTCATATTAGATTTTTCATTAATTTCACGTGTATAAACAAATTGGTAGAAATAATTTTCATTAACTTCAAATAGTTTATAGGTAATATCCACAAAGGGTGCTCCATGTTCCCCAGATCTCCAGAACTGGAACCTCATCATCATATGCAGTTTAATGCTATATCCAGGACACCCCCTTTTTTAAGGGATACAGTCAGTGTAGTCAAAGACCTTAATGACAGGGCCGCTAGCTGTTTATGTTACTTGTGATATAATACTGTGTTTCCCTGAAAATAAGACCTACCCGCAAAATAAGACCTAGCATGATTTTTTAGGATGATTTTAATATAAGCCCTCCCCTTAAAATAAGCCCTAGTTGAGAATTGCAGACAGACAAAAGAAATAAGCATTCTTCACAATCACATCATGCAACGTAAACACTCATCTTCGTCAATGATCAAGATGACGCATGTCTGCTCGTGCTATTTATCCGGATGCTCAGGAAAAACTGTAGCTATGCCCACTCACACATAAATTCCAAACTACAGTTTTCTTGGTTGAGACAAATAAGGTCACTTCATAAAGTACATAACTTTGATTTCACACACATGCCTAATGTTTTTGAATAAAAGAACATTTTAATGGTAAATAGATGTTGATTGCTTTTCATAATTTCTGTTTATTAAGAAATTTCATAATTTTCTACTTTGTAATGTCTGTTTTGATATATGAAGAATAAGATATCCCTGAATATAAGCCCTTGTGTTATTTTTCAGTTGGTTGGCTGGTTGGATTTTACGGCATGTCAACCCATTGGGTTATTTTATGCCGAAGACGTTTTTGTTTTATTCATTCTTGATGGGTACTCAGTCTGTTTTAAACACATTTTTCTATTTAACCCATAGATGGGACCCTAACAGGTACTACTACTCCGAGTTAGAGCGGATCTGAGAGCAATGGTGATGAAGCGGTACTCCACATTACCCAGACCTCCAGAACTGGAACTTCACCATCAGATAGAGTTTAACGTCATACCCAGGACATTAAGACTCTCAGCCACTGCCTTCTCACACATATATGATAAAAAGGTTTGGAGCTTGTCATAAGGGCAATAAGGTTGGAACAATCATATAGGTGCTAGGGCTTGACGTGACCAGCCGATTGATCGGAGGGGCCCCTAAATTAAGGACCGAAATGGAGTGTTGCATGTCATGGACTGCTAAGCCACCAGTGTTCCATCCTTAAGTATCATGGGTCACCACCCATGGCTATCAGGTGGGGTCATGGGGGGAAGCTCTTACCCCACCGCAGAGGTACAGTCGGTGTATTCTAAAAGGGCTCAACAGGGCTTTTATATTTCGGAGTGAAAATTAATATAAGTCCTGTTCTCAGTTTTAGTTAAACACAGTAATAGAATGTATTTCATTTGTTTACATTTGATCTTTTAATTCTATTTCTAATTTCTCTCTGATTGTAGGTCTTTCCATGCGGAGACGTCTACTCCATCCATTTGTTGATTCACGATACAATTCTAAGATTCACTGAAGGTCATGAATCCACTACCCGAATCTCCAACCCCACCACCAACACCCACACCAGAACCCCAGCAACCAACCTCAACTTCGGAACTATTGTTATCTCTCGACCTTTCCAAGATTCTACATTTACCTGTAAAACCACGTCCCAATTGCTGCGACATCTGTGGGCGCTACTTCAATCGTTATGACAACTTGGAACGGCACCGGCGTACCCACCTCAATCAGAAGCTGTTTGAGTGCGACGAGTGTGGGAAGGGTTTCTCACAGAAATCCCACCTCAAAGAACACAGCACTGTGCATACTGGGGAACACCCATACAAGTGCCATGTTTGTGGCTATGCCTTTTCCAGAAAGGGTAACCTATCAAGGCACATGAAAACACACCAAGAGCGACCCGCTCTGCCCTCTTCATCCACATCAGTCATCACAACAGCAACCCTGTTGCGGAAAGCAGCATCCAGTATCAGTGACGGAAGTAACAATACCCTTGGTCACACCTTGGAAGTCCAAGAGTCCGAAGAAGCAGATGTCTTGGTTGAAGATCCCGATTCCTTAGGTGTGGACAACAACAGCAAGTCGATCATATCTGCATTTTCTCGTCACCATCGACGGCAGCATGGCGATAATATCCTGGATATTAATTCTGATAATCCATTTGGGTGTAAGGCTTGTTGGAGAGCGTTCTCGCAAGCCTCCTACAACAGCCGTAATAAGGTTCACCAACGTATCCATACAGCCCTGAAACCACACAAATGTGACATGTGCCCAAAGTCCTTTTCCCAAAGATCCCACCTGAAGGTTCATCGCAGGATACATACAGGTGAAAAGCCATTCAGCTGCCCTGTTTGTGCATTCATGTTTATGAGAAATGACCACCTCGAACGACACATGCGTGTGCACCATGGACAGAAAATGTATCGCGTTCTCGGTAGCAGTAACCGTGGCAACAGCAGTCACCAGCATGACTCTCATTCAGGAGATGCGCCGAATGCAAACCGTGATAAACAAGTGCAGCCACTCCCCTGTGGATGCATGCCGAACAGATGCAATTGTTGTTGTAATAATGATAATTGCAGCAACAACAACAGTACCAAACAATTTAAGTATGATACTGGAAGTAGTAACACTCGTACAGACCCAAACGTTCACAGGAATAATACCATCATCGGCGGTAACCAAAGAGTCGCAACCCAAAATGGACATAAAGATAGTAGCAGTAGTGATGGTGACTGTGATGGCAGCAAACCCCTCGACTGCACTCTTTGCTTCAAGGCCTTCTCCAAGAGATCCCACGAGTCGATGCATAAGCAAATACATCATGCCGTACTGCCGTTCAAGTGCAATATCTGCGGCAAAGCATTCCCTCAAAACGGAAACCTGACCCGACACAAGAGAACCCACGTCGGCGAGAAAAGATTCCAGTGTGACGTCTGCGGTAAGGCCTTCTCACAGAGATCCCACGTAAAGGTGCATGAGCTGATCCACGTCGGAAATCGTCCCTATAAATGCAATGACTGTGGCTACGCATTCCGACGACCTGATCACCTCATGAGGCATCGGCAGGCAAATGCCGGAAAAGTGAGGCTAAGCTGTATCCCCCGTCACTTGGAAAGAGCACGAAATAGTCACAGGATACGGAAAATAGGCCATGAAGCACACGCTGCTGTGCGGATAGACCCTCGGCTAAACAGCTCCGAGCACACTGAAGAACCCCTAAGTCTGGTACAACCAGTCCCACTCAACTTGCATTCTCCACCAGTGGATATTCCCTACTACAACACTGTCTCTGTAGCAGCCAGTCTGGTTCAGCCCAGCCAAGCAACCGTTTCTTACCCTGTAACAAGTCTGCCGCTTGGGGTCAGCCATCACCATAGTAACCTAGCACATCATGTCACCCTGTCTCATCATGGCCTACCACAGTCTTCAGCCCTTCCCCAGCACCTGACTATCCCTCTTCACCCCAGCCTGACCCACCCGGTTAATATTCCTCCCAGTGGTGGGATTCAAAATTTTTAAGAACCGGTTCTTCTCCTTCTTTACATCCATAAATATTTTTTAATCAATGGAATTAATCAGAAAAATGCAGTGCTTGTACAGAATAACTCACCAATGAATTTCTGTTAATACCTGAAGAAGAGTGGAGGGCACATCAGCCGAAGAGTTGTGCAGAAAACAATAAAGATGAGGACAATAGTCTGAATAATCCAAATGATACAAATTATCAAGCCTCATCTAAAAAATTCAGAGAAATAGAATTTCTGTTAGTTCTGTGGTAATGTACTAATGAATTACTAATGTACAAAGAAATTATCTATTGGCGAATCCGAACTGTGCCAAGGACTACAATGTTTATTATAACTGACCACACTAGTTCTTGTTTCCAACTAGCTATTTTGGAAGCTCTATATATTACTACCCTCAGACCTCAGGTCTCTGTAAACAGAAAGAATTTACATACAAACTCCAGCTTAATAACCTTTTGAGCTTACCTTCATCTGAGCCGGGGTAACTGAAACCATTTTACCCCCCCCTGCCCTTTTTTTTTCTCTTTCTCTCTTAATTCATTTTGTTTTGTCCTCTACCCTTATCAGACTTTCTGCAGTCATTCTATTGGTTCTTCTTATGAAATCTTTTCCCGATGAGACATAAGAGAAAAAAAAAAAGATCTTTTTCACAAAATGAGTCTGCTTTTAAATGCAATCTTAAAAGAAATTATACTAGGGAGAGTAAAAAATTATTAGCACTTTCGCCATAACATATCTTTATTATTGTCACACTACTTTCTACACCAGTGTAACAGTTGGCACTGTTGTGATCCCATGATCAAAATTTGAGCCTGATTGCGTCATTTTGCCTGCTGTCTTTATGGTGTAAACATGACCACTCGATTGACAGTATCCACCAAGGAAGTGACCCGATCTCCCTGGTCAGAAGCATTGTCAGGGGCTAAAATACATGGGAGGCTTTTAGCACAATACTGCATGTATGAATGGATAGAGAATTTTTAAATGTGGCCAGACAAGCGTGATGCATGAAGAGGCAGCAGGTCACCCATTAACCTCCACCACGGACGAGAAGATTAACAAGCTCAAGAGATGGTAATGGCGAACCAGCAAGTTATCCTTGATGCAGTAGCTTGGTTTTTGCAGATTAGTCATGGTTCTATTTATCAAATCATCCATGATGGGCTTGGCTTCCATAAAACAAGAGTGCAGATAATTTTTTAATGTCCCTTGTATAAAAATGTAATATTTAAATTCACCATCCAGTTAATAGTAAGTTTCAGTAATTTGCTTCATTCTTTACTGAACATTTATGTTCCAAAATACAAATAATATATAGGTATTTAGTTACAGGCCTGTTATGGGGGAGGGGTTAAGTTTCGCTTAGCGTACAGTCTGTGGATTGTTGGTTGGTTGGATTTCACAGCATGTCAACCTTCACTGGGTTATTTTATGCTGAAGACGTTTTTTTTTTATTTTATTCATTCTTGTTGGGTATTCAATTTTTTTTCAAACTCATTTTTGATCTATTCAACCCATTGAAGGGACCCTAACACATACTACCACTTCAGGTCAGAGTGGACCTGGGAGTAATGGCAATGAAATGGTGACTCCACACTCCCCAGAGTTCCAGAACTGGAACTTTACCACTAGATGCATTTTATCATCATACTCAGAACACTCTCTGGGTTGTAGTTTTAAGTTTGAATTAGTTCCGCTCATCCCTTTCTTCCTTCGCAGCATGGGCATATCTCTCTCTTTTCCTCCCATCTTATATATATATATATATATATATATATATATATATATAACTGAAAATGTGATACACAGACAATAGATAAGTACATATTTAAATCCTATGTTTGTGGTATGGGTTAGGAGTTTATGATTTAATTAACTTAGTTTATGTATCCCTTCTTTCCTTAGCATATATAAGGTTTTTCTCTCTCTTTCACTGTCTCTACAATCTTATATATATATATACAATCCTATATTATATAACTGAAAGAGTGACATACACTAATGATAGGTTCTTAGTTAAAAGCCTATGTTCATAGGTGTGGGTTGAGGGTTTAGATTTAAATTAGCTTAGTCTATCTATCCTTTCCTTCCTTAGTGTCATGAATTTAATACACACAGGGTGCTCCATTACTCAGCCTTGTGCCAGACTCACTTAACACTCAGCATCTCAACTATGAGGCTTATTTCTTTAGGACTTATCTTTTAGGTGTTAACTGTTCAGTAAAAAAAAAAAAAAAAAAAAAAAAAATTAAGAAAATGACAGAAACTTATTTTTATCTGAATGATCATGTATCACATTTCTTTATTATAAGTCTTTGTAGATTACCAAAGAATTAAAAAAATAGTTAAGTTCCAAAATTATGTCTTTAACTAGCTACAATTCAGTCATCAGCCATATTTCTTTAGTACTTAACTGTTCATTGAAAAGAAAGAAAATGAAGCAAATGATTGAAGCTTACTTATATCATTGCATTGGCATGGCAGTCTCGGAAGACTATAAAATAGTTTTTGTGCCCCTGAAGTTACAGCACCTCTTGTGACTGTAAAGTCCAATGTTTGAACAGCCTTGACCACTGATGTCGCATGTGAAGGCTGTTCCAGCAGATGTTGATGTGCCAGTGTTTTGTTGCTGTTGCTTTCTTCTGGACCCCTTAGCTTCATGGTGAATATATGTATCACATTTCTATATCATCTCTTGTAAATGACCTAAGAATTAAAGTCAATTCATAAGTGGGTTATTCTGGACAAGCACCAGAAAAATATGTAACTAATAATTTTAATTATCATCATACATAATAATTAATTACTAGAAAATTTTCACTGAACTTCCCTTCTATGAGCAATTAGCTTTTACATAGCCATTCTATGAAAACAGTCGATAAGGCAAATTAAGATATTAACTTGGACATGGCTAAATCCAAATGTAGCATAATTATTATGGTCTACGGAGAATTTGGATTGAAAAGAAAATGGTAATCAGATTTCTGGAGAAAGAGAAGAAAAAGAAATAAGAACAAAAAAAAAGAAGTTAAAATTTAGAATTCTAAACACTCAATGTATGTCAGCCAGTGACCTGTCAGTGACCCCTGAACTAGATTAAAAAGAAAAAAAACGGAAATCTCAATTTTTCTGCAGAAGAGCAGAAACTGAAGTCCCTTACCCCACTCCCTGGATGACAAACGGAAGGAAAGGAAACTCACCTTCTTTTGGCTGGTGTCCGATAGAAGACCGATGTAGTTTTTGGGGTTCCTTTGTGATGTGTTTTGGCTGTCAGCAAACAGCACACATATAGGGGTAACGAACATGATTTATGATAGAACAGTTTGACCTTACTCTTTCTATCTCTTTCTGAAAAAAAAAACCCCATGAACTTAGAAAGAAATAAACAACCCCTTTTGACTTTCGTGTGTTGGTTCTTGTTGGAACACATAGCCTTTGTGAATGTTGTTGTCTGTCTGTCTGTGACCCAATGGCTGCTACTACTACTACTACTACTACTACTACTCAACTTAAGCATTACACTACACAAACATACAAATTACTACTTGTATACCACAGCAAGAACAGTACAATTTTTGGCTATGAGTCTCATGGCACCTTTAAAGTTCTCATACTATACATATTCATATTTACCAAACCCCTCCACACAAGTAAGATGTGACACAAGGTCTATTGGTCTATTTTTAAGCAGAGTTTAACAGGTTTGAATTCAGTGTTTTTTTCTTCTCCTAAACTGGTTACCTAACCAAGGTTAAAGAACCCAGTCTGCCCTTCTATTTACCCATAGCTGAAAGGAGAATAGTTGAATGCATACCTTTCTCAAGGGTGTTAGCACCATGTGAAATACTATCAACCTCGTCCAGGGTTTGAATTCATGTCACTGAGTACATTCCCTAAGACAATAACCATTACACCATGAGAGCCTCCCCAAACTCACTATAAAACTGTAAGAGTCAACTAGGCTAGCTCATTAACCTTTACCTTATCCTGAAATATATATATACACACACACATATATATATGAGGGTCAGTCAATGAATAAGGGCATATTAGAGCATGGGTCGGATTAGCTCAGTAGAGCACCCGCCTAGGAATCAAAAGGTTCCTGGTTCGATACCGGTTCCCGCCAACTCAGTGTATGAGTAGCACAGATTAGGTAATTTGATCTGTGCAGTAAAGTAGGGAAATGATGGTAGGTGTGGTGCTACACCTCAGCAAAAAAAACTCCCTGGTCTAGCGTTAACAAAAAGGGGGTAGACTCCCTCGCTGTCTGGCTGATACCAACAATAGGCCACTCGCACCAACTTTATTGGAAAATTAAGAGGAGGATTCATACATTTCCCAAGGGCATTGGTGCAAAGTAAATGCAGGCAGCCTTAGCTAGAATTTCAAATTGGCTTGTCAATTCTGTTTCCAGTGCTATTAACCATTGTTTCAATCATATGTCAAGATCCATCTAGAAACAACCTTTTGCCATATCAAAGTTAAAGAGCATTAAAATGCCCTACTATTTATCCATAGCTGGAGGGAGAATAGTTGGGTGCATACCCTAAGGTATAAGCGCTATGTGAAATGCAAACAGCTGCATCCAGGATTTGAACTCGTCTCACCATGTCCATTTCCTATGACAATAAACATTACACCATGCACTTCCAACTAAAGTTTATCAATGGGATTTTTGCTCATATTTACTGAAATAAAACCAAGCAATTAGAAATTCATAAAACGAAGCAAATATTTATTAAATTCAAATTTTTAAGATTAATATGTATATTGTTTTGAATAAGGGTATTTGTTTTGAGGCTATTCAAAATTGAGGCGAATTAAGCTAGGTGCTCCAAAGCTTGAACAGAGGTCTGTTATAAATGTTTGGTGGCCGAGATATGCAAACCATGTGAAATTTACAGAAGAATGTGTGATGTGTACAGAGAAGCAGGTTTTAGTAAAAAAAAAAATAAATAAATGGACTAAACATGGGTTTGCCACTACGATCCTGAATTGAAAAGACAGTCCCTGGAGTGGAAACACAATGACTCTTCAGTAAAGAAAAAGTTCTGGGTGCAGCAGTCAGTAAATAAGGTGGTACTGACAGTCTTCTGGGACATAAAAGAGCCCATTACTATTGATTTCCTTAAAAAAAAAGGTGCAACTGTAAACAGTGCTTCCTATTGCTAACTCTGAATTTCAAATCCTTCCAAAGCATTTGGTCATCTGAAGAGGCAAATCTGGTTCAACAGAGACATCTCCATGAAAACTACAATGTGCAGTATACCGTGCCATAGTTCTCTCAGCACTGTAAGGTGCAGAAGCCTGGATGATATACAAAACAGATGCCCATAGACTACATGTCTACTACATGTGTCACTAGTGTAGTATATTAAATGTCAAGTGGTGGCAACATGTTTCAAACAGGACCATTTTGAAGAGAACTGGACTCCCTGGCCTGCACAAAATATTTATCCAACGCAATCACTGGGCTGGCCACTTAAACAGACTTGGGGATGACAGACTACCAAAGCAGATTCTGTACCCTAAAATGAGAGAGGGATCACATGGAATCCGTAGACAAAAGCTCAGGTACAAAGACAACATCAAGAGAAACCTGAAGGACTTAAACATCCCCATAGGCAGTTGGCAAGACGCAACCAGAGACCGAATAAATTGGAGGAAAATGATTCGCGTGGTGTCATCATTGGATATGATGGACAGCAAGTAATAATAATGGCAAAATTCACCTTATTTATTGAATGATCCGAGTATATATATATGGGTGTATCTAAAAAGAGGAAAGAGACACAGATAAATTACACAGAGCATCAGGACAGAAAGTGGCCCAATATATTTATATATATATATATATAAAACTTACTAGCAAAGATTCAGCTTAGGTGGGCTGGTCACATTGTCAGAATGAATGAGAACAGGCCTCCAAAGAAGATATTATACAGACAATTACCAAATGCAAGCGTTTCTATTGGACGTCCACTTTACGCTATAAAGACAAATTGAAGGACAATTTGAAATACCTCAATATTAACCTGAGTGCTTGGGAAAATCTAGCATCAAATCGGAAAGGATGGCGTAAGACATGTTTCACTAGATTAAAGAGCTTTGAATGAAATAGACTGAAACATCGAGATCAGCTCCTCCTAACTTTAAAACAAAAACATCTGACTCCCGCTTTAGAACATTTCATCTGTCAGTGTAGCTTCATAGCTTGCAGCAAGGCTGGGCTGCTATCACACTCGAGGAAAGACAAAATGTCTTCTTGATGCACAACATGGGAGGAAACAAATCAATCACTGCTGACCATCATCTATCGTTCACAATAGGACAGTCCACCATATATTTACCAATCCCCGGCACAGGCAGGATGTGACACAAGGTCAATTTCTTAAGTGGATTTGAACAGATTTGAATTCAGAGTTTTCATTTTCCTAGACTGGTTACCTAGCCAAGATTAAAGAGCTCAGTCAGCCCTACTATTTACCCATAGCTGGAGGGAGAGTTGTTGGATGCATACCTTTCCAAAGGGTATTAACGCTATGTGAAATGCAAACAGCTTCATCAAGGATTTCAGCTCCGGTGAGCAAATCCATTTCCTACAACTGTAACCACCAACACACAACACACACACACACACACACATATATATATATATATATATATATATATTTTGGGAAATATGTGCTTAATTGAAGTCGTACCTAATTTTTGAAAGTTAATTAATAATTAATTAATTAATTAGGCGGCATACCTATTTAAATGTAAGTCTAAACAAAATCGAGAAAAATCAATCTCTGTATGTACATTTCGGCCTCATCAGCAGAGCTATAGATAGAAAGGCCGCCTAAATTGTCGGCTAAAAAAAGCCATATCATAAACACATTGCTAATGTGTATTTACTTATCATATATATATATATATATATATATATATATATATGCATGACACACACACACACACACACACACACACACACATACAAACTGCACAGAGCATCAAGAAATAATGTAGCATAAATATGGGGCATACAAGAACTACTGAGCTCACTACACCTGGTGATAATGGTCTGCTGGGGTTACGCATTAACCAGTATTCTAAGACGCACACACACACACACACATATATATATATATATACATATATATATATACACACACACAAGGTGTGTCATAAAAGTATCGAGATGAAGCTGTATAATAAAATGAACAATAAATGGAACATTAATTTTTTTCAAAATATAAGGTGTGTCATAAAAGTATCGAGATAGAAGCTGTATTTACCAAGATAGAAATGAACAATGAATGGAACATTCATTTTTTAAGAATACAAGGTGTGTTAAAAAGTACAAAAAATCTCGATACTTTTTTTACACACTTTGTGTGTATATATATATATATATATATATATAGAGTGAATAACTGGTTATTGATATTAATAGCATGTCAACATCTGAGGTTATTTTATGCAAAGATGTTAGAGAATAGTGTACACTGTATGTTCATATTTGCATTTTTTGTGTTTTTTAAAAAAATTTTTTTACATAATCCTATCAAATACAAATAATTTTCAAACAGATCTATTTAACTCATAGATGGGATCCAACCAGATATTACCACTCTGAGTTAGAGTGGACCTGGGAGTAATGACAATGAAGGGGTACTCCACCACACTCCCCAAATCTTCAGAACTGGAGCTTCACCATCACAACAAGTTACACTGATCATCACTAGGAAGAATGTAATGCAAGGACCTAGTCAAGAAACAGCTCATTATACAATGATCTACTTCTGTAGCTTGTTAACCATTATCCAATGCTAAGGACCCCCCCTCTCTCTCTCTCTATATATATATATAGTCATCCACAGACACCATGTTTCGACATTTCACATCTCATCAGTGTGGCTAGACACAACAACTAACTCCGACCAGGAACGAACCCCGACTGACTTTACTCCTACCCGATCCGTTAACCTCTAGGCCATCGCCAGCTGCTGTTTAAAGAGTGGTGTTTTAACTGTTTTAAATACATATATCTGTGTATATACTTTACGATCACCAGAGAGATCAAATCTGTAAATAGATGATCATTGCGTTATGCTGGCGCACTGAAAGTTTATTAAAGTCGCTCCTAAAGAGCTCTACCGGGTTACAGGAGCATATATATATATATATATATATATCTGTGTGTGTGTGTGATCTCAAAGAAAGAGATATACAGACAAGCTGCACAGATCATCAACGTCATAAGAGTGGGGTGCCTAGTGAGGACTAACTCACTGTGTAATGTTCTACTTCAGTAGCCTGTTAACCATTATCCAATGCTAAGGAACCTCCTTATGAAGTCATTTCAAAGGATGAAATAGATGCCAACTTCACAGACCCTTCTTCTTCTTTTTCTTCTTCAATAATGTTCTCTACTGGCAGAGACAAAGACACAGAAATGAAAAAATGAAAAAAATGAAGAAAAAAAAATCGGAATTTGGAATTAACTCAAATTTTAATCATCGTTTTAAAAATGTTTTTTTTTTTTTAAATTCTTGTTGGCGTTCATGCAACATCATTTTCTTGACTTTCCCGGTGTCATCAAACTTTCATTTTTCCCTTCGTCTCTTAATTATTCACTCTACAACATTCTTTTATATTGTTCATTTAGAACAACAAAAAAAAAAAACAAGGAGCAAAAAACATACACACACACACACACACACACACACACACACACACATATATATATATATATATATGAAAAGTATATAAAAAATGGAATAAATCCGACAGTATGAGGTATAGATATAGAAAAACAATTGTTTTTCTATATCGCACATACACACACACACATATATATATAGCAGTCATCCACATTTTTGACACTGTGTTTCAAAGTTTACATCTCATCAGTGTGGCTAGACATAACTATTTCTAGCCGACATCTTCCCTCTCGGCCGTCTGTAGCTGTCATTAAGAGGCAACATTTTAACTTATAGATATATAAGAATAAATATATATATATATATATATATATATATTAATTGCATGGAAGTAATTTTGTGACCCTGGGTTTCATACCTGGTATTCATCTGTCAGACTCTAATGCCAGAAGGTATGAAACCCAGGGTCCCAGAATTACTTCCATGCAAAATACGTGTATATATATATATAATAGCTCTATCACTGATATTGAACACTCCACAATAATACCGTAAAAACTTGGTCCACCACTGACTCACCAACTGAGCTAGTGATAACCATATACTGTTGCTAAATATATATATATATATATATATATTACCAACCAAAAGTTAGGAAACACCCCAAATTGTTTCTCTAAGTTCATAATAAAGGATAATTTTGTATATTTGGATAAGTAAATCTACCTATTGTGTACATAGAAAATACTTATATAAAATTAAAACAAAATAATGATCCAAAACACAGCTCAAAATTGTGTTCAAATTATCTAAAATCAAAGGAAGAGAAGAGAATTTTGCAAATCCTGACTTGATCCTCTCAGTCTTCAGATCTTTCACTAATTGAACTAGTCGAGGTTGAAATTGATCATAAAATTTGAAGTTAACTGCTTTAGAATAAGTAAAAGTTGTTTATACATTTACAAACTGCATGGGAATCACTTCCACCAAAATACTTTTGGAGAGTTACTAGAAAAAATGCCAAGAATTTGCTCTGCAGTAATAAATGCTCATGGTGAATTCTTTGATGATAAGAAAATATAAATTTACTTTAATTGAAATTATAATTATTTTATATTCATTTTGATTTAAATTATTTCATAATTGCATGCAAACATAGAAAAAATAAATTTCTTTCTTTAAAAACATGAAACTTCATTCAAATTCAAAGAAAAACATCAACATGGTTCCAAACTTTTGGTTAGTAGTATATATATATATATATATATATATATATATATGAGAAACATGAAATGAAAACCAAAATTTGAAGTATTTATTCAATCTATATAATGTTTTGTTTATTTTTGAGCTTCACCAGATAATATGGAAAAAAAAAATGCAATTTTTGAAAAGAATACTGGAAAAACTAAACTGTGTGGTTGTCATAGTAACATATCTAGAAATGACAATAATTACAGACATTTAAAAATGTGTTTAGTTGGTTGGTTTTATGGCATGTCAGCACCTGTTAGGTTAGGTTAGATTATATATATATATATATATATATATAGATAGATAGATAGATAGATAGATATTTACCAACCCTCTCCACATTAGGAGGATGTGACACAAGGTCAATTTCTTATGCAAAGTTTAACAGGTTCGAATTCAGCGTTTTCCTTCTGGACTGGTTGCCTAACCAAGGTTAAAGAGCCCAGTCTGCCCTACTATTTACCCATAGCTGGAGGTAGAATAGTTGGATTCATACCTTACCCAGGGGCATTAGTACCATGTGAAATGCAAACTGCTGCATCCAGGATTTGAACTCGTCTCACTGTGTCCAATCAATAGCTAGTTATCTAATGGGGGAGGAGAAACATAAAAAAAAACACAACTCACCTTAAACGTTAGGACCTCTGTTGCTTTATTCTTTCCGTTCAGTCTCTGAGGCTGGGGAAGTAGGTGAAAATGGATGATGACCACAATGTTGGAACTGACTCATCGTTTCTTTGAAAGGTTCCTCATTCTCAGCTGATGCGAATGCTTGTCTCCTTGTACTAAAGTTATTTCTTTTTGTTAATGGATTTCTTTTCATTGGTTAGGATTGAGGAGGAGAAGAAGCTCTCAAAGTAGTTTTGACTAACGAGTAGAGCCCCTTTAGTTTGAATTCAGTTTTGCTTCTCCTAGACTAGTTGCCATACCAAGGTTAAAGAGCCCAGTCTGCTCTACTATTTACCCATAGCTGGAGGGAGTAGTTGGATGCATACATTCCCCAAGGGTATTAGCGCTAAGTGAAATGCAAACAGCTGCATCCAAGATTTGAACTTGTCTCGCAGTGTCCATTTCCTATGACAATGACCATTATATCACATGGGTTCTTATACTATAGCTGGGAAAAGAAGGGGTGGATTAATACATTTCCCAAGGGCATTGGTGCAAAGTAAACGCAGGCAGCCTTAGCTAATATTTGAAATTGGCTAGTCAATTCTGTTTCCAGTGCTACTAACAATTGTTTCAATCATACGTCAAGATCCATCTAGCCTAGTCTGCCCTACTATTTATCCATAGCTGGAGGGAGAATAATTGCTATGTGAAATGCAAACAGCTGCATCCAGGATTTGAACTCGTCTCACCATGTCCATTTCCTATGACAATAAACATTACACCATGCGCTTCCGACTAAAATTTATCAATGTGTTTTTTGCTCATATTTACTGAAATAAAACCAAGCAATTAGAAATCCATAAAACGAAGCAAATGTTTATTAAAATCAAATTTTTAAGATCAATATGTATATTACATAGAATGTTTCGGCATACTTGTACTTCCAAATAACGGTTTGTGCTAACAATATATTACTCCACAACACAGTGCTAAGAACTGAGGTCTTAAGTAGACGGTTCTCATAATGATCTGCTGACTGCTCTAAACAGTAGTGCACAAGTAATCTTGGACCAGTTCATTTACTCTCTAAGAAAAGGTAAGATAGGCTAGTCCATAACAATATGCAAATTTATCTTCCCATTCACACTAAACAGCTACTTGGTTGTATATATATAAATACAATTGCAGGTTATTAGGATGGAGATTAGGCCAACAGTATTAATGATTGAGATTTAAATAAAAATGAAATCATGGAAAATGTGATGTAAATAGCTAAGGAAATTGAAACGTGATGTAAATAGCTATGTGATGTAAATAGCTAAGGAAATTGAAAAGTGGTGACATAGTCCTGGTGACAGACAGACACATAATCTCCATTATAAGATATCACAACACACAACATTGATATATTTGAATCTTCTAATTTCAAAGCTTAAATAATGATGATCATGAGTAAAATTTTAAAAGGTCTTTGGTTGCACATTTTTAAAGATTCATAATGATTTTTCAAAAATTAATTTTTGACAATCATTATCTGATGAAGCTTGTAAATGAACACAACATTATTATATTAGATAAATAAATACGCCAAATTTTGGTTTCAACTATATATATATATATATATATATATATATATATATAAAACTTTCAAAGAAAGAAAAACTTAACAAACCATCATCCTGTTATAATATTTATTTCGACTAGAAACTCAAAATGAGTCTAGTCTCTTTAGACAGATTTTACAAATATTTGTAAAATCTGTCTAAAGAGACTATACTTTGAAAGTTATATATATATATATATATATATAATATATAATATATTAAATTTTACTTGAAGGCACTTACAACGCATGTATCGCATAAAATTCGATACTTTTCTTATAGAAAATGAACTTGACAAGTGTAATCCCAACAAAGGATGGCTCGATGTGTAGAATACCGTACAGACTGTTTCGACTTTATTAAGTCTCATCAGCGGTATATACTAACGATTTCCCTCCGACAGAAATCGAAACCGGGACTTCAGCAGACACAGTGAAACACTAGTGAAACACTTTATCGCCTCGGCCACAGTACACAGCTGACCATCCTAAAACTTTCAAAGAAAGAAAACTTAAACCCTCATCCTGTTATAATATTTGTTTCAAACAGAAACTTAAAATGAGTCTAGCCTTTTCAGACAGGTTTTACAAATATAGGGAATCTCAAAGAAAAATATTTCACCAAAATTTAATCTTCTCATATTGCTCTGTATATAATTAATTTATTGGTTATTATACATTGAGCTCTCTAAGGGATTTATAAAAATCCTTGTGTGAATATATGTTTGCACCTATAAGAGCATACAGTATGGTTGTACAGTGGGATTTTGATGATCCCAAATAGAATCATCCCTTACTTCATCATTTGGATTATATTACATTTATATATATAATATATGGTGGGATTCTTTATTGGTTATATTAGAAGCATGGAAAATTAAAAAATAAAGATAATAATAAAAAAATTCAAAATGATGAATATTATCTTACTTTTAATTTTAAATTTTTAATATTTCGAACAGACCTTTGTCCTTTTTATAAAAAAATATTATAACCAACAAAACTTCCCACAATCTATTACATAGATCTTTAAAGAAGTATACGAGGACTCTCTAACAATATCATATATGTGTGTGTGTGTGTATGTGTTCTTATTTTACAAGTGTATATATCAAAGAAATATTACATGAAAACCAAAATTTGGTGGCAAATTTATTTATCATTTTTAATTCTAAAGGGGTTCACATGTTACTTGAGACTAGCTTAAAAGACGCCTTATCAGGTAGCAATTAAGTTAGCTGCTGCAGAGGACTTTTGATTAGCTCTTTGATCCAGCAATGACACTTCATTTTTTTTAGCCTTGTTATATGATAGTGAAGCTGAAATATTAACATACAAAATGAAGGAAAAAATATTCATATTACTGGCATTTCATACAATATTTCTCATTTCATTTTCATCAAAACAATGATATAATTTGTCTATTTGGAACTTATTGCAAAGCTGCTTAATTAACATCATTTTTTGCATTTTCCCCCTTCGATCTGATTCCAAAATGGTATATATATTTACCAACCCCTCCACACGAGCAGGATGTGACACAAGGTCAATTTCTTAAGCAGAGTTTAACAAGTTTGAATTCAAAATTTTCTTTCTCCTAGACTGTTTGCCATACCAAAAGTTAAAGAGCCCAGTCTTCCCTACTATTTACCCATAGCTTGTTGGATTCATACCCACGGGTATTTGTGCTGTGTGAAATGCAAACAGCCTCATCCAGGATCTGATCTCAAGTTGATGAGTCCATTTCCCATGATGATAACCATTACACCATGTGCCTCCTTTTCCGGAATGGTATATGTTTCCAGGTGAGGAGTAGTACATACCGGCCATGTAAGTAGTAGTATGCATTTAACCAAGCTGACGGTAGGTGTGGTGCTCCAACTCAGACACAAAACAATCTTCCTGGTATAGCATTAGGGAAAAAGGGATAGACTCCCTCGATACCAACAATTGGCCATTCCTCCTAATTTACTACTACTTACAGCTTTTGTAAATTTCTTTCACTGGTTACCAACCTGTCCAGCTGGTAAAAATGAAAGTTGTCACTTAGAAATAAAATATGTGCACATATAAAACTGTGGTCTCGTTATTCCACATGAGAAGAATATGAAATGAGAGAAGTGACAAGAAATAACATGAGAATAACATGGCAGCAGATGGCAGTAACATGGACGGTGACAACCGATGAACAAAGTGAGGAGATGGGCGCTGGAAGATAGTTTAAAAGGAAAATAGATGACATTGCATAAACCCAGTACGTAATGTAACGTAAACCAGTATGTAACATCATTATTTGATGAAGATTGTAAATGAGCAGAACAAAGTGAGGAGCTGGGCGCTAGAAAGAGGAAAATTGATGACATAACATAAACCCTGTATATAACATCATTATTTGATGAAGCTCCTGAGTGGAACATTATATTAGATAAATACATAGTCCATTGAATTTTTTTTTTGTCATATCTCTTTCATTCAGTCACCCATTTTATCCTATATATATATATATATATGAGGATAGGAGGGTTGGAGTAAATCCGACAGAATGTGGTAAAGAATAGAGGGGAAAAGTGGACAAAAAGAGCAACTCAAACAAGTAGATGTAGGCAGGACGAAATATATCTCCTACATCTACTTGTTTGAGTTGATCTTTTTGTCCACTTTTTCCCTCTATTCTTTACCACATATATATATATATATATATATATATATAATATATATATATATTCATATCTAAGTACATGTTCTTCCTTGACTTCTTCATTTTATTACAATTTCTTTTTCTCCTCCTCAAATCAGTTCTCCCTCCAAAATAACTTTGTTGTTCTCTTTTTGTTTTGTTTCATGATATCCCCAGTGTTTTTTTTTTTTTTTTTTCTTTGTTCGTTTTTTTGATAATGTTAAGCACACATAGTGCATGTAAATGTTCAAATATTTATGAATAAACTGAAAACAAATATTGCAAAAAAATCTCATTTTTTAAGTTGGTTGGTTCGTTGGATTTTATGGCATGTCAACCCGTGTTGGATTATTTTATACCGAAGACATTTTGTTTTATTTATTCTTGTTAGGTATTCATTTTTTTAAGACACATTTTTAATACTCATTTTTTAAAAACTATTTAACACAAAGATGGGACCCTAACAGGTACTACCACTCCGGGTCAGAGTGGACCTGGGAGTAATGGCAATGAAGGGGTACTCCACACTCCCCAGATTTCAGAATTGGAACCTCACCACTAGATGCAGTTTAGTGTCATACCCAGGACTCTAAGACCCTTACTCACAACCTTCTAGCACATATATGATAAAAAGGGTTGAGGTTTGCCATAAGGGCAATAAGGTTGGGACAATCATATAAGTGCTAGGGCTTGACGTGACCAGATTTGGTAAAAGGTATAGCATATTCACCAACAACTTATATCAATTAAAGAGAGAAAGTGGGGAAAGAGAAAAAAAAACTTGCCTCAAGGGTTAGGACCTCTGTTGGTTTATTCTCTCTGTTCAATCTCTGAGGCCATGGAAGTCGGTGGAAATGGATAGTAGACACAGGAATCAGTTCCAACTTGAAGAAAAGTAGCTGTTGGTTCCTTTGAATCATTCCTTGTTCTCCATTCACATAAACACTTGTTTCCTCATACCCCAGCCACCATAAGAGAGTGAATCAGGAGCTTCACCACCAGATGCTGTTAGTGTCATACACAGTACATCCCCTCTCCTGAGGATACAGTCAGTGTATTCTAAGCCCTACCGAGAAGTCTTTATTTGTATAGTAATAAACATGTTGGATTAGTAACTGTTTGTACTTTACTATTTTAAAAACATTTCTCAGTAAAGAATTGTGAAATTATGAAGAATATGAAGTTTATATGAGTAAGCAAAAAAACATCTGATTGTGACATGAAATCTATTGGTTGTCCAGCCACTGGATTATACCATATTGCTCTTAAATAAACACACCCCCCCAACTGTCTTTTTAATAAAAGATTAATTTTCTTCTAAATCAGGGGTCACCAAACTATGGCCTGTGGGCCTGATCCGGCCCACAAAGACATTTCATCAGGCCCGCCAATGATATTTGAGTGTTGCATTCTTTGATAATGTTTTGAAAATAAATATGTTGGTTAAATTTGTTTTTGTGTATCTTATACCACTCACCCATGAATATAACATGGAAAGATAATTTTCTTTTACATCTTTTTCTCAGAGCTTTCGTTCTGACTAGCAAGTATTGAACATAATAATTATGTGGCCCACACTTGTTATTTTTTCAATTATCCGGCCCACCAGTTTGGGGTTCCCTGTTTTAAACTAAAGATACCAGGATTTTATGATTTCTGGTGGAATATTATACAATGAAAATGGATATTATCTATTGCCAAACTCTACACCATTGAAACTCAGTCACCAAATAGATAAATATGTATCAGTCCAAAAATAAGTACTCTCTTTAGATAGATATTATGCAATTTTATTTTTGGTTATAAACTACTTCTGGGTGATACTGTATGTCTTTATTATTATTAATAATTTTGACTAGTATTATTCTTCCCCTTTCTAATTCTTGTTGCTTTTTATTGTATATATATATATGTATATATATATAAACAAGTTTTTGGTACAACTGAATTTGTATACAAGTTTAAATAATATTATACTTTATTTTGTGATCAGCTAATTAAACAAATAATTTTAAAAGGAGGTGAAAGAAGGTAGAGAAACTTAAGGGTCCTTTTGACAGGTGCATTTTCAAAAATTCTATAACCGGTAGAATATATATTGTCCTATTCCCCTTTTACCCAATTTATACACTTTGACTTTTAAATGATCTACTGGCTGTTTAAAATAATTCATTTAATTAGCTGATCACCAAATAAAGTATGATATTATTTAAACTTGTGTATATATTATATATATATATATATATATATATATATATGCATAATGCATGACTGATTCACTACTTAAACACCAATACTTTCATAGTCCACTTGCGACCATTGACGAAGGAACTTACAATACTGAGGATTCTTTACCAGAGGATTACCAAGGATTTCCGCTGAACAAGCGCTCTTGCTTAAAGATTAAAAGATGACCCATAAGATTGAAACAATATATGTTTCCAATACACATTGTTCCTCACTGTCGTAGAAATCATGACCTGAATAAGTTGCAATAAAAAAAAAATAACTAGTACTCCCCGTAGCAAAAATCATTGAATTAGCACAAATCATTTAGTATTAAACCACCATCATCTTTAATCACACTCCACTGTGGAATATTTTATAAAGCCAGACTGTTCAGCCATTAAAGAAAAAAATATTTTGCATCTTGTCTGTTATTAGTTTATTTACTGCTAAATAAAAAAAAACAAATTCAATATCTAAGTGAATTAATTCCATAATTGTTACCAGAGGTGGTAGAATTAGGAAGATGAAGAATTATAATAACCAAAATTATTAGTAATAATAATAATTGTGGGAGTTTCATCTTAAAAAGATGCTGTATATTATACTAGAAGCAGTTACCCGGTGTCACCTGGGTAGAGGGGGGGGGTTAAAAAAAGTTAGTCTTGCAGATCCATTATTGTTGAATTACAAGTTGGATCTTCACAGGATGCCCCATTAAAATACCTATGTAAAAAAACCTTGAGTTGATCCAGACACTCTGAAAAGAAAAATTAATGTCTCCTATTTAAAATAGTAAATGCAAAAAAAAAAAAAGAAGAAAAAAAAAAAAAAAAAGAAGTTCCATGCTGTTATCATTTAAATTTAATTTCTTAAATATCTTCATAATTATAAATCAAACCTTCATTACTTTTGCTCAAAAACCAAGATCTGGTGATTGTGTATGTTTATACATATTTACTTTGTCATTAATTGTTTTCTTTCCATAGTTTCCTCCGGACATACATACAAACTGCCCTTTATATGTATAGATAGATAGTTATAGGAGTTAAGAGTAAGGAAATGAATCCGACGGTATATGTATAGATAAAAGGGTATGAAAAACACACAATGTTGTTAAAATTAATATATTTTGATATCCTTTTTCATTCCTGATATCGAAATATTGTCAATATCAGCAATGAAAAAGGATATAAAAATATATTCATTTTAACAACAAAGTGTGTTTTTCATACCCTTTTATCTATACATATAGATAGATATGTATGTCATTCAGAAAATTCAGTTGAACTAAATAGAGTTATGTCCCTTAGATTCATTTATAATTAGGATACTATATAATGGATATACAAGTTGACTAGGACCCTTTTGAATCATAAGTACCAAGTTATGTCTTCTCAAATATCAATTTAACCGGTCAATTAGCATCTTGAGGCTACAGATTAAGAAAAGGATTCATTTATAAAATTTCAGAGACGAAATCCATATTATCTATTTAAGCCATATGTGCATTAAAAAAATGTTATTTCTCTGGTCTTTTGTTGTTGAAAACTAGAAACTGAATATATATATATATATATATATATATATATATACTAGACAAAACGTGACACATTGGGTCACCCATTCAGCTCTGGGTAGATAACTGAGATTAGGGAAAAGTGTGTTTGCAAAGTAAATTAGATTTTAAAAAAAATAAAAAAATACAGTCAGACAAAACATTAAAAATCATTTTGTAAGATTTCTAAGAAAGGGAATGTTTGACCTAATTTAAGCTACGGGTTGCTGCTTATGAAATTTAACACAGAAATACATTTCAAATTCTCCCATCTCTCTCTTTCTCTACTCTCCTAGAGAAGAAACTAACATATATAATGAGGAGGTAATCAAGATATATATAAAGGGGAAGAAAGTGATAGGCAGAATGTAAAGTAAGAGATTGGTCAGTTTTTGACTTAATTGCAAATTACGAATAATTAGAACCAATTAAAATCGAATTTTTTTCAAACGTAACTGAATCCTAAAATTAAGGAATAATTCAGTATAAATTTCATGTCATTAAACTAAACAGTAAAAAAGCCTTTCGGAGACAAAAGTTAATTTACTCAGCTTTAGTATAATAATAGATATGAAACAATATGTAGGGAAAGGGAATAACCACACAAACAATTGATTCAATTAATATTTTGTCTCTGTTAGTTCAGGAACTTCTTTAGAAGTTTTCATTGAAATATTAACTGAATCGATTGTTTGTGTGGTTATACACTTTCACTACATATTGTTTCATATTTTGTTGGATTTTGCTGAATCTGTTATTTTCTTCAGACACACACAATATATATATATATATATATATATATATATATATATATGTAACAACTTTCATTTTTCTCCGACCCAAACACCACGGAGTAAATGAGGTCTGATGATGATTTTTGTAAAATCAAAATATTGATCAGTATCAGCTATGATTATATTATAAATTGTTTTCTCTTTAACAGCATTGTGTGATGTTTTCATTCCACCTTTTCATACTCATATATATATATATATATATATATATATATATATTATATATATATATATATATATATATATTAGTTAAGAATTAAGGGAAAAAAATGAATAAATGAATTGAATGAAATGAATGGAATAAATGAAAAAAATCTTTTCCAAAGGAACTCTCTTAAAAGAAAAAAAAATTTTTTTAAGAGAGATCCCTAATGGAAAAGCCTTCTTCACTCTAACTGAACTCTTTATTGAAGCATTGAATTAATATAATTATTATGTAAGATATTGGAGAGGATAAAATATGTCTTACCTTTGTGAGGTTCTGTTGAGAAATGATTCAAATTTTTATTATATATATATATATAAGTATAAGTATAGATAAAAGGATATGAAAACACAATGAAAATCATATTTTATTTCATTTTAACAGCATTGTGTGTTTTCATATCCTTTTATCTATACTTATACCATCGGATTTATTTCCTTACTCTTAACTTATATATATATATATATATATATATATACACACATACATACATACATACACACACATGCATGCATATATATTATCAACTCCTCTGCATGAGTAGGATATGACACATGTTCAGTTTCTTAAGTTCAACAGGTTTGAATTCAAAGTTTTCCTTCTCATAGACTGGTTGCCAAACCAAAGTTAAATAGTCTAGTCTGCCCTGCTATTTACCCATACCTGGAGGGGGAATAGTTGGATGCATACCTCCTGAAGGGTATTAGTGCTATGTGAAATGCAAACAGATTTGAACTCAGGTTGCCACATCCATTTCCTACAATGATAACCATTACACTGCTAGCACCTCCATTATACTGAATGGAAAACTGTTTTAATAAAAGAAAACAATGCTGGAGACTTTTTGAACTAACCTAACATTATCAATATCTGTCCCATAATAGTTGTTACATTTAGTGTATAAAATATATATGCAAATGTAACAATTATTATGGACAGTAATAGATATGTTTTTATCTATTTCTATTTCATTAGCTTTCATATCCCACCATTCTCCTCTAATATCTTGCACCCTTTCTGTCCCATAATAGTTGTTACATTTAGTATAGTATATGAAATGCAAATGTAACATCTATTTGGGACAGAGGTAATATAATTTTATTCCTTCTGTCTCAAAATAGTTGTTACATTTAGTATATAAAATTCAGATGCAAATGTTACATCTATTATGGGACAGATGTAGAAGGTTTTATTTATTTCTGGTTTATTAACTTTCATGTTCCATCTTTCCTTCACTAAAATCTTGCACTATCCCTATCCCATAAGGATTGTTACATTCAGTGTATGAAATTTATATGCATATGTATCAACTATTATGGGACAGATGTAGAAGGTTTTATTTATTTATGCTTCAATAACTTTCATATCCCATCATTCTACTCTAATATCATGTATTATTTCTGTCCCATAATGATTGTTACATTTAGTATATAAAATATATATGCAAATGTAACATCTATTTTGGGACAGACATAGTATCCTTTTATTCCTTCTGTCCCATAATAGTTGGTACATTTAGTGTATGAAATATATATGCAAATATAACAAATATTATGGGACAGATTTAGAAGTTTTTATTTATTTCTGCTTCATTGTTGTAAAAAATTTTTTTAAATACTTAGAAACTTTTAACCATTTTGTGTCATTTTTTTTTTTTATGTAATCATCTACAAATATTTTTTATAATCCTAAAGCAGATATCTTTGTTTGTCTGCAATATTTTGTCCTAGAAATCATTCTTGGGATATGGTGATTCTTTTTTAATAATAAATATTGAAATAGATCACTAATTAGGATTGAGCCTATTCTAGTAGTGACCACCCCAAGCATAGTTTAACAGGTTTGAATTCAGAGTTTTCCTTCTCCTAGACTGATTACCCAACCAAGGATAAAGAGTCCAGTCTGCCCTACTATTTACCCATAGCTGGAGGGAGAGTAGTTGGATTTATACCTTTCCCAAGGGTATTAGCGCTATGTGAACTGTAGCTTTGTCCAGGATTTGAACTCAGATCGACAAGTCCCTTTCCTACAACTTTAACCATTAGACCATGCACCCCCAACTTAAATGTATTAATGTATTAATTAAATTAAATTACCACAACCAGTGGTTAGAAACTTGATGATTTGGTAATCCCTGTATATGACATGGGCTTGAGGCCCAGAGGTAGAGTCTCAGCTCTGCATTCTGTGGTTGCTGGTTCGATCTCAAGTGGTGGAGATGATGGTATACATGGCTGAGGAGACCAAATAAGGTTGAAACAGCTGTCTAGCGTTCCTCATGTTGCATACAGTGTTTGCCAAATTTTTAGGTAATGTTAATTTAAGACATTCCTCTTTCTACACATCCTCTCTCTCTCTCTCATATATATATATATATATATATATATATATATGTGTGTGTGTGGTGTAATGGTTAAAATTGTAGGAAATGGACTTGTTGACCTGAGTTCAAACCCTGGATGAGGCTGTTTGGATTTCAAATAGCGCTAATACCTTTGGGAAAGGTATGCATCCAACTACTTTCCCTCCAGCTATGGGTAAATAGTAGGACAGACTGGGCTCTAAGCTTGGTAGGTAACCAGTCTAGGAGAAAGAAAACTTTGAATTCAAACCTTTTAAACTCCGCTTAAGAAATTGACCATGTGTCACATCCTAGTTGTGTGGAGGGGTTGGTGTGTGTGTGTGTATATATATATATATATATAGTGTGAGATGGTCACTGTTTCAGCTTTTGCTGGAATGGCATACCAAAGGCAGTATTATTGGTAGAGTGCTCAATATAAAATAGAGCTGTTATATAATGTAATAAGATAAATATATAAAGGTTTTACATATCTATTTATTGGGTGACAAAGGAACATTCACGACCATATTGGTTTCATGCGATGCAATCATCAGGTGAAGATGTTTCAAATGCAAGGAAAATTGGCCAGAATGGAGAACTCACATTATTTTTTTCCTCTACTTTTCCTTCACACAGTTTTCATTTTGAATGCGATAGACTCATTTTGATTTGGCAAATTGGATGACACATTATTTTTTGATTAAGGAATATTCATTTTTATTGCACGTTCTCATTCATGTGTGATTTAGCTGTGAATTATAGTGATAGAATGTGTGGTAATATTGACTATGCGTGGTAAAAGAATTTCATCAGAGATACCTGAGCAGATAAAAATTCTCAATCATCAGACACCTTGAAAATTTGTTAAAAAATATGATAAAGCTTATAAATGGGCAAACATTTACGAACCAGAATTTCACCAAGAATCTATTTATGACCTAAATAGCCCAATATTGGAAAGAATTTAAAATTTATCAAACTTCTGACATGCATGTAAAAGCAGAAAATTTTTTTTTTTAATTACAATACAATATCATCTAAAATCAGACTTTGGAGGATGATTAATAACACTTGTTTTCCCTAACTATATATATATATATATATATATATATATAAGGTGTGTCAAAAAAGTATTGAGATTTTTTGTACTCAACATGGACACGTGGAATAAACCCAGCCGATCAACTAAGATAAAGATTGCACCACAATTTCAATAACAAATTTGCACATATAAATTTTAACATTAATTTTTTGATAAAACTGTCAACATCAAAACACCGTAACTTTTCAACAAAAAATGATAGAAACAAAATTTGAAAAAAAAAAAAAATGTATTTACCCAAACATTCAAAATTAACAATAAGCACATGTCTTATTACAATAACCTTCAGAAATAGCCAATGTCTGGCACAAGGCCAAACTGTGTGAGAGGATTGAGGGTTAAAAATGAATTCAAAACTCATTGTTTGTTTCGTTATTTATTTCACATGCTTCAATTTGTTTTGTATGGAAACAAATTTTTTTTTACATTATTGTGAATAAATGACTACCCAAGATATAAATATAATTTAATATGAATATAATTTAAACCTTTTTCTTTGGCTAATACAATTTAAACTTGCTAGCGTATAATAACCTGCTTTTTTTGGTTGTCTCTTTTCTCGCGTGTGTGTTTCAAGATTTAAACTAAAAAATGAGGATTTTTCAGAAGCGTTCAAAAAAAAAAAAAAAAAAAAAACATAGGAGAGTGTGTCAACAATAAAAGAGTTTTTTTTTTCATCACAAACGAGATAACTACTCATAAAAACCAAAAAAAAAAAGGGACCATATGACCTTTAGGCACCCCTTTTGCTTTGCTGATTCATAAGTACATTTTTTCATTTATACTGTCAACATCCGGTTTGCGGTTGGTTTTATAATTTAAAAAAAACCTCTAAAAATCGTCTGTTAACAAACAACCGGATGTTGACAGTGTAAATGAAAAAATGTACTTATGAATCAGCAAAGCAAAAGGGGTGCCTAAAGGTCATATGGTCCAAAAAATAACTTATCAAGAGTTTGTAATGACTGTCGAGTTTAAACTTTGCCACACATGGCTATTCACGGTAGAATACTCCTTTGTTGAAGAGTACACTTGAAGATCAAACTCCTTTGACGGGTGCGTAAACTCCTCTTTGGCAAAAGAATCACTCACAGAGTGTTCCTCTTTGAGAGTCAGGGTTTTGTTTTGGGGTGAGGCAGTTTCGGATTTAAGACATGATACAACTTTCATTGCAGTATTCTTGTGTGTTCGCCGATGCCGTTGCAGCTTACCTGTCTGTGCAAACACTTTACCACATACTTCGCAACTGAATGGCTTCTCTCCAGTATGAATTCTCCGGTGAATCTGAAGTGTATCACGTCGAGCAAAACGTTGAATGCAAATATCACAGTGAAACGGCTTCTCTCCCGTATGAGTTCGTTTATGCACATGCAGTTGGTCACGCTGTGCAAATCCCTTAGAACAGACGTCACAATAAAATGGACGCTCACCCGTATGTGTCCGCATGTGGATCTTAAGAGTGTCGCGTCGGGCAAATGTCTTTTGGCACACGTCACACTGGTAAGGCTTCTCCCCTGTGTGAATGCGCCGATGAATTTGAAGCTTATCACGCTGGGCAAATGTTTTGGGGCAGATGTCGCACTGAAACGGACGTTCACCAGTATGGACCCTCCGATGGATCTGAAGCGTATCCCGACGGGTGAACTGCTTGGAGCAGAAATCACAGCGATAGGGTTTGTTCTCCAGGTTTTTGCTAACGTCGTTTTCGCTTGTTGTATCATTACTCGTGCAACTGTTGCAGCATCCGACGTCGCAACTGCACATGTCGCCTGCATCTCTATTGCAAACTCCGTTGGATATGCATTCGTTTACAGTTGTGATAGTTTGTCTGTTTGATGTCTCAGTTTGCTGTGGGGGTTGAACAGAAGTTTCGTTGAAGGTAGTTTCTCCGTTGATGATTTGACTGAACATCTTTACGTCCGTGTGTAGAATAGGAGTTTGAAGTTGGAGTGGTTGTTGTTGGATGAGGCAGGTGGCACCACCTGTTGGTACGATGGCAACAACAGGTGTTATTGCATGAATAAAATGAGGCACTGTAGATATCTTATCAGCAACCTCCATATTGTTAATTTGAATTGTATTGTCACCATTCATATTCATTTGGAAGTTGGAAAACTTACTTGCGTTTTATCACAATGTTTGTCTTAATGTCACTTTTCAGTCTCTTCCTCCAATTATCAAACCTCCTTTTTTACCTGAAAAGATTAAATTAAATTTAATTAAAATTTTTTTTTTTTTTTCAATTCATACAATAACTGAAAATACTGAAAGCAACAGTTCCTGCTAGATCACCGAAGTTAAGCAGTGAGGAGCCTGTTCAATACTTAATTAGGTTCTACTTAAGCAACAGCAGGTTCTGTAAGTCACCTGAGTCCTTTGTTTATCAAAATGACATTTGCTCTCAAAAAATAATAGGAATATTTAATTTTGCATTGTACTTATAAAAGTAAAGTCGTTGGAGTGGCCTGAAGTCGGTATCAGCCAGACAGCGAGGGAGTCTATCTCCTTTTCACTAGCGATAGACCAAAGAGATGGTTTTGGCATCTGAGGTGGAGTGCTACACCTACCTATCAGCTCCTTACTTTACCAGACAGATCCCTTTGCTACTTATATGCTGAGTTGGCGAGGGCCGGTATCGATCCAGGAACCTTGCGATTCCTAGGCTAGTGCTCTGACAGAGCTAAACTGCAATTTTTTGTGTGAGTCAGAAAAGAACAATTAAAGGAATTGTGTGTACATGCACAGACATTATGATAAAGTCATACTGAAAGCACCAGTTCTTGCTACATCACCAAAGTTAAGCAGTGAGGAGTCTGTTTAATACTTAATTAGGTTCTACTTAAGCAACAGAAGGTTCTGCAGGCCACCTGACTCCTTTGTTTATCAAAATGACTTGATTTGGTATTAACTCTTAACATCCTGTTGAGAATTCCAGAGCCCCATTCCTATAAGGATTTATTTAAAAAATGGCTAAAAATGATCCTTTTCATTTAAAGTTAACTTGAGATATTTCCCTTAAATTAAATATTCTAAATATGTTTAATATTACATTTAAACAAAGGATATCATTTGGGGTGGATTAGGAAAACAAATGTGCCTTCCAGCCGAGTGGAATGAGGCGGTATAGGACATTAAGAGTTAAATGACCTGAAAAGGGTTGATATATTGTAAAACATAACAACCAACAACCAATTTGCATAGACAGCAACACCATCATGATGAATAACTTGGATCTCAAAAAAAAAAAAAAAAAATGACAGCCATGTTTAACTTGGCATTGTACTTATAAAATAAGAAAAGACTTTGTTGTTTTGCATTTTTTTTTTTTTTGTTTGTGTTCAATTCATTCTGAATTTTAATCTAAATGTGAAATCAAGTAACAATAACAATCCTATGTCTTGTCCCATTACTGTAAATGAAAACAAATATAATAAATGAAATTGATATTTAATATATATGTATATTTACATATCTTTTACTTTAAAAGTTTATTTAAGTAATTTTTCAATTATAATGTGTTTATAAAATATAAAAATGTTTGTTGTTCTACATTTTCTTGTTTATATTCAATTTATCCTAAATTTTAATCTAAAGTTGAAATTAAGTAACAATAACAATTCTATACCTTGTCTCTTTGCTATGAATTAAAATAATTATGATAAATTAAACTAATTTTTCATAAATACATCATTTTCTTTAAAAAATTCAATTTTCTTCTAAATCAAATATACCAAGAATGTATTACTTTTAATGAAATATGATACCATAAAAATGGATTTTATTAGGTATTATTTATTACCAAACTCTACTCTTTGCTATAAATGAAAATAATCATAATGAATTAAATCAATTTTTAATATATACGTACATATAAAAATATATATTACTTTAAAAGATTATTTATTCAAGTAATTTCTTAATTATAATATAGTTATAAAACAGTGATACTGATAGCTTTTTGATTTAGTGCACCCTGGGGGACACATATTTGCTTTGAATGAGTCCCCGGAAAATTTACACATCCCAACTAAAGCCCTCTAACTCCTACCATGTAACCTATCCTGTGTAATTCATTTCTAAGAAACTATTGAAATGTATTTAGAGTTAGCTTGAAATTATGAGGGAAGAAAAAAGAAAGACACTGGGATGCATGGATATGATTTTACTGTGTCCTTTTTAGATTTTTGTGCGTCAGGGACATAGGACGCATACCTATCAGCATCTCTGATAAAATATCAAAATGTTTATGTTCAATATTTTCTGAATATGAAACTAAAAGTAAAATTAAATAACAATAATAATTCTATTCCTTTTTCCTTTGCTATGAATGAAAATAATTTTTAATAAATATATGAGTACATCGCTACCAATTGGGAGGCACACTTAGCATAAGAAATGAAATCATTGACCGGAGTTCAAATCCTGGACAAGGATATTCGCATTTCAGTTCATGCTAATGCCCTTGAAAAAGCATAAATCCATCTATTCTCTCTCCCCACTCCATCTATGTGTAAATAGCAGGATAGGCTGGGTTCTTTAGCCCCTGGCTAGGCAACCAGTCTAGAAGAAGGAAAAATTTGAATTCAAACCATCTTTACTCCTTTTTAAAATTGACTGTGGCAGAGGGATTGGGTAAGTACATACATCCCTATCGATTTTTAAAATAAAATATTAATTTTATCATATATCAGGTTTTTATTATTTCTAGTGGAACATTATACAATGAAAATGAATATTATTAGGTATTATTTATTGCCAAACTCTACAGCATTGAAATTCTGTATAAAAAATATCAATATGCAAAAATAGTAGACCAGTTCATATACCTCGGTAGCAATATCTCATCTACTAAAAGCGATATCAACATATGCATAGGTAAAGCATAAACTACTATGTTAACAACCATTGAAAAAAAAAACTGATGTCCCAGATAAAAAAAAAAGCAGTAATTCTTCCTAACTCTTCATTACTCCCAGGTTCACTCTGACCCAGAGTGATAGTACCTGTTAGGGTCCCATATATGGGTTAAATAGATGTGTTTGAAAATTAATTAATATAGGATAAGAATATGTGAAACCATGTAACTGCATGTAAATTTTGTGGTTATTTCCTATAACTCTAACATAAACAAAGGGAACCACTCTTGACTGAAAAATTATTTATTTATTGATCTACTAGGAAAAAAGAAGACAGGGTTAGGGTTTAGGGTTAAAGTTAGTTTAATGGGAAAATAAATAAATAATTTATCAGTCAAGAGTGGTTCTCCTTTGTTTATGTTGGAGTTATAGGAAATAACCAATTTTGTATAATTAAGAATAATTACTTGAAGCTATAACCGTTTACTAAGGATGAGTATTATTAGTTACTAGAAACCGTATAACTGTTTGTAAACAAATGATTATTATTATTAAATAGAAATAGTTACTTGAAACCATATAATTGTGTATTAGATAGGAATACTTGAAATCATACAACTGTGTGCAAATTATTTGTATTAGGAATACTTGATACCATATGACCATGTGAAAAAAGGTCATAAACAACTACACAAAAAAGTAAATATAATTTACAATATACACGATTCTCTAACCTCAAGATATAAAATAACCCACACTGGTTGACCTGCCATTAAAATCAATCAATCAATCATTCTTTTTTATACTTTTATCTGAAGTAATCAATAGAAATATTTGTTTACATTAATAATCCTTGAAATTTCATTTAATTTTTCACATATACAAATACAGTGATGCTGATAGCTTTTTGATTTAGTGCATCCTGGGATGCATGGATTTGATTTGAATGAGTCCCCAGGAAATTTGATGAGTCCCAACTAAAGTTTCTTAATAAATTGCAGAGTTTTTACCTATGAACAACTAAAGCCGCCTAACTCCTACCTTTTACCCCATACAGTGTAATTCGTTTCCAAGAAAATATTGAAATGTATTTACAGTTAGCTGGAAATCGTGGGGGAAGAAAAAGAAAACACTGGGACGCATGGATATGATTTTTATGCATCAGTGATGCAGGATGTGTACCTATTAGCATCTCTGCAAATATTAAGATGGTTGATTGGTTATTTTGTTTAATGACATACCAACTCTTGTGGGTTATTTAACACCAAATCTTGTTTTGTTTTGTATATATGATTTGTAAGCAAATAGTTTGTGGGTAAATATTTTTTGTTTGGCTTTATAAACTGGTTCCCTTTAGTCAAAGATTAAAAGAATTACTAACCTTTCTAAGACAAAATAAAAAAGTGAATGAATGAAGATATAAGAACTGGGTATATACCAGTGTGTTGGCGGGGGAATGTAGCCAGAATTTTCTGCCATGCTTAGGGTTAAAGTTACTTTTTTGGTTAGTCACGAGGAAAATTAAGAATTAAAACAAGAAATAATACTAGTAGAAAAAATGTTCATAAACTTAAGGTGTATTGATATATTGGCAAAAATCATTTTTAAGTTATATTTATTACTAACTTTTATTACAAAAAAATGGAAGAAATAATTTTCTTTAACTTACAAATAGATGCTAACAGGTACTACCACTCCGGGTCAGAATGGACCTGGGAGTAATGAGAATGAAGGGGTACTCCACACTCCCCAGAGCTCCAGAATTTGAACCTCACCACTAGATGCAGTCTATCATCATACCCAGGACACAAAAAATATTAAGATATATTCCTTAATTTGGTTTTAGCAAGAGGGATATAAATCTATAATGAAATTGAAATAATTATGAATTTCATTACAATTTCTAATTGGGTTAAATTATAAATAAATGCATGTGGTGGTACAACAGAGAAGAAGGGCACAAAGATCTGTGTGTATAGAGCAGAGTTTTTCAACCTTTTTCATCTCACAGCACACTGAGCTGGGCAATAAATTGATCGAGGTACACCATCAGTATATAAACATAATTATTTTATACTTTAGGAATAGTGAAAATGTGCTACAGGTGTAGCATAATTAAAACAAAATATTAAATTAAAACAAAAAATATTAAAGTAATAGAATAAAAATATAAGAGGATGATCAACCATCCTCAAGCTTCACAGCACACTGGCTGAAAAACTCTGGTATAGAGCCATAGTCCTTGCCACCCTCATATATGGCTCACTTATGGGTCACTTATCTTTGCCACCTACAACTCCTCTAGCATTTCTACCTGCACTGCATCCTCAACATTCACTGTAGTGACTTGGTCACCAATATTGAACAGGCAAAGTTCACCAGCATTGAGGCCATGCTACTAAAATCCCAGTTACTTTAGGCATGAAACATCTCCATGAATCATCACCTGCCCAAGATCAAATTGAAATAGATCACTATTCTAGTAGTGACCACCCCAACTGGAGATTCTAAGAGGTTTGAATTCAGAGTTTTTCCTTCTCCTAGACTGGTTGCCAAACCAAGGTTAAATAGCCCAGTCTGCCCTACTATTTTAACCCTAGCTGGAATGAAAGTAGTTGGATTCATACCTTTCCCAAGGATATTAGTGCTATGTGAATTGTGGCTTTGTACAGGGTCAAAATTTATGGTGAACTCTTCACTGGTCATCATGACAGAGGAGCACCAAAGAAGTGTCACAAAGACTGTTGGAAAAATTCCCTTGGTGCCTGTCACATCAACTATCACCACTGGTCCACTCTAGCTGAGAACGTCTGGTGTCTCACCACTAACCATATTGTCTCTTCCTTTAAAAATACCCACAGGGCCACCCTCAAAGATAAAAGTCACAGGAGGAAGAACCACAACACAATACCATCAAACCCTGACCAGACTTTTAGGTGCAACCACTGTGACCATGCCTGCCTGTCCCGCATAGGCTTTATCAGCCATGAACATGCCTGCAATCAATGTGGACCACTCCCTTAATCTTTGTTTTACAAAGCCAAGTTATAATGATGATGATGATGATGAAATAGATAAATTGGTACTTTATGACTAAAAAAAAATTACATCAAAAAAGTAAGTTGTAGTTGAATGCACTTGGTCTAATGGTTAGAGTCATAGGAAATGGATGTGTTGACCTGAGTTCAAATCCTGGACAAAGCCACAGTTCATATAGCACTATTACCTTTTGGAAAAATATGACTCCAACTACTCTCCCTCCAGCTATGGCTAAATAGTAGGGCAGACTGGGCTATTTAACCTTGGTTAGGCAACTAGTCTAGGAGAAGGAAAACTCTGAATTGAAACCTGTTAAATTCCACTTGGGGTGGTGATTACTAGAATAGTCTAGAATTCACTAAAATAAATAAATAAATAAATAAATAGATAAATAAAAAAATAAGACTGTGAAACAATCTCATCTCATTCATATTTAAAATCTTATTTTTTTCCTTTAAATACATGGATAAAGAAATGCTGAAAAATTTATTCATTGCATTGGTAAGACCTCATTTGGAATTTGCTAATGTGGTCTGGAATGCAAGACTAATCAAGGACATAAAACTCATTGAGGGAGTTCAAAGGAGACCTACTAAAGTAATGAATGATTTAAAAAACCTTTCATATGAAGAAAGACTTAAGAAGTTTAGTTTATGGACGAACAAGAGGGAATATGATTGAAGTCTACAAATATACCCATGGATTTTATTCAACGAACTTTGATCTACTAAACATTGCTGAAAATATCAATACTAGGGGTCATAAGTTAAAACTCCTTAAAAAATTTTGTAAAGCAAATGCAAGACAAAATTATTTTAGTAACAGTGGTGAATACATGGAATAAACTACCATCATCAATAATGAATGCCCGATCTCTAAACTCCTTTAAGGCAATGTTAGATAATCTGTGGGAAGATTATGAATATTCTGTGGAATTAAGATAAATGTTTATAAGGAACAGCTGACAGGTCTCAGACCTAATATACTAGCTGAAAAAGATATTATTATTATTATTACTAGCAAATATATGCACCCTCCGGGTGCAAGTATTTAAGTTTTAATATAATAAAATATCATATTAAATTAGAAAGGCTAATGAAACTGAATAAGAATGTAGATAAAAAGATTTTGAACAGAGGGGGTATGATTGAAAAATAGAACAACTTTGAAACTAACTCTTCCATAATTTTCCGTTACTCCTGTCTTTCAGTGGTAAATTTTCCTAATTAAACTGTTTAGTTAAAATAGGAAGTAAAGAATAATATTACAGTTATTTCTTCTTGTTAAGGGATTTCTTTTAAGATTTATTGAAGAGATTTTTGCTCATATTCATTAAGATAAAACCAAACAATTAGAAATCAATAATACTAAGCATATATTTATCAAAATCAATTTTTTAAGTTCAATATGCAAATTATCCTTCCCATTCATACTGTAAACCTCCATTTTGTTGTATATATAAATACAATTGCATGTTATTAGTATGTAGATATGGTCAACAGTCTTAATGATGTAAACCAATTTTATTAATAATTGAGGTTTAAATAAAAATAAAATCATGGAGAATATGATGTAAATAACTAAAGGAATTGTGACTTGTATAGTAATATAGTTTCGGTTACAGACAGACAAACCCACAATCTCCATTATAATAAGATTATTATTATTATTATTAATAAATAGCTGCAGGAAGACTAATTGTCACTATGATACCGTCTCTTGTAACTTTATTCATTTTAAATGTTTGTTTAAATATTAAGAAATCTTTATGGTGATTATTGACGAGACAAACTTAAGACACAACTTGCCCTCTTTTATTTATTTGATTGGGACAAAATTTAAAGGAGGGGGACCTTCACGACTGGGTGAAAAATTTGCCGGGTTCAATTGGCAATTGCTTTTATTCTGCAAGTGTCAGTGATCACTTTCAGTCTAATGAGAAAGGGTTACAGAGGAGAGAAAGGATAACTGTGACTCTATTTACGAGGCTCACGGAATATATATATTATACAATACGTTGTTGCATCTTGTTTCTTTTCTTTTTTCCGATCAAAGCGATCTTTAAATCTTTAAGGGGCTGAACTTGCAAATCGGTCGGAAAATTAGGGTAACCCAGAAAAAACAGAACCCACAAATTTTGTAATAAAACTGTTAATTTTAACTAGGGGGGTTTAGGGTTAGGGTTTAGGGTCAGTTTAATGGGAAAATAAATAAATAAATAATTTGGGCTCTGTTTTTTCTGGGTCACCCTGTATTATGTTTTAATTTTTCCGACCGATTTGCAAGTTTAGCTCTTTAAGGATCGCCTCACTACCGATCAAAAGACCAAAGAGAGAAATTGTGAAAATAAGACAAACTTTATTTTCGTTCCTTTTTTGGTGTATTCCCCAATATATTCAAGTAAGGAGGGACTGTCTGTTTTGCTTCCAGAGTCCAAACTTTACCTTAGAAAACTCTGGTTCGAAACAAGGCCTGAATATTATTATTCAGGTATATTATATATTTCCAATAATTAAGTATTAATATTACTAAAATTGATGATGTAGTTTCAAACACAAAGAACATCCACTCGAGTCAAATTGTTTTTAATCGTATTTTCTTTAGTTTTACCACAAAAACAGCTGATAATGCAAAAGTACACTTTAAAAACTTTCTCTTTTTTTTTTTTTTTTTTTTTTTTTTTTTTTACAAAAATAAAACTAGAGAGAAAATAATCACAAGTGACAAACTGTTTTTTAAATAAATCTTTGCAATATGAAACACTACAAGAAATTTCCCCATAAAAAAATAAAAAACTTTAAAGGATTTCTAATTTATTTTTTTTATAACTGAACAACAGTGAACACATTTTTACCCAAATATTTTTTAAGCGTATTTATTTTTTACACGTATTGTATAGATTAGTTCGATTTTTTTTAAATACAAAAAGAAAAAGAGAAAAGAAAAGAAATCACAAAGTAAAGGTTTTTTTTAAATATATCTGTCCCATAATAGTTGTTGCATTTAGTGTATGAAATTTATACGCAAAAATGTAGCAACTATTATGGCACAGAAAAAAGAATAAATCTCCGTCCCATAATAGTTGTTACATTTACATGTAAATTTCATACTAAAACAACAACTTTTATGGGACAGCGGTGGTTAAGTAATTTATTAGATCCAGTTTTGAGTTTATGGGACCTTAATTTATTTTTGGTAAATAAAAAACTTAAGATCTTCTTTAAGAGAGGAAAGATATCATTAAATAAAAACTTCGAGTCTTTTAAAATGGTTTTAAAACTTAACAGCTGATTTTCTTTGTACGTTTTAAAAGTGTTTTTCTTTTTTTTTTTTTTTATTTATTTATATAGTCTAAATATTTGTGCGACGTTTTATAAAATGAAAATAAACAATGATATTAACGAAAAGCGGCTGAATTTATTCAGATTGTTAAGGTAACGAAATTAGTATTATTCATTCAGACAGAAATTTTTATAAAAATCTTGGACATTTTTTTCCTATATCTCATATTAAAAAATAAAATAGCAATTTGTTTTTTGTTTTTTTTACATCAATTCTAAATCGTTCCGTGTAAAAGTTTATAAAAATCGTGACAAATTAAAATAAATACATGCATATATAACGGGGACTTTATTTGTTTGGCTTACCTACAGAATGTTTTAAGGTAAATTATCCATGTGACCCAACACACCTTTTTTTTTTATCTGATTCTGCCATCATTACAAGAATTAGCCGTAATTAATTAATTAGAATATCAAATCTAAACACACAGAGTCGCTAATTTTAAAACACATGGGGGAGGATTTAATTTTAATCAGTAAGGGAAATGTCATTAGTTACAGTTCATATTGCAATAACTCTTAAATTTAAACTTTTGACAGCATTTCGAATTTTATTTATTTTTCGGCTATTTTATTTACCTCTAACCAGAATGTACTACTGCTTTCTTTAACTTTACCTTTTTAATTAGAAAAAACAATATAACAACCATTATTTTATAAAATAATGGTAATTACTTGATACTTTAATTAAATGAGATCTTTTTATTTCTTTCTGTGGGTTTTTTTTTTCTTTACTTTTTCTTAAAATTGACGGAGCTATTTGATGATGATATAATAATGATGATGGTATGGGATAAGGTCGGAGGGAATAATTGAAAATAAAATGTATTTACCTTCCGTCCAAGTTTTTAAAAAAAAGATTTACTATTGCACCTTGTTTGTCTTCGCTTTTTTCCTTTGTATATCAATATAATAAATTCTTTTTTTCTCTTTTTTCCACACCCCATTTAGGGACAGGGAGTGACTCGCATCTTTCTCAGAACGGAGCATTGAAAAATAACAAGGAATTTTTGTTTCCAAGGGAGATAACCTCTGTTGCCTAATGGCGTTGAGAAGCTGCTCAAAATAACTCGCTATCCATGAAAAATATTTACAACACTCGCCCTAAAATTACCTTTTAAAAGTCTGGAATTGTGAATGAAACTACCGATTAATGAATTTAGTATTGAAATAAGTTACTGAGATTACTTTTGTTTTATTTTAAATGAAATTATAATTTAAGCATTGTATGGTATTATGACTCAGTCGTGTATACTGTAATAATGGTAATTTAGTATTACAGGGTGTGTTGAACCGACTGCTATCGGCTATGAACAAATTCAAATAATAGAAAATTCCAGTTATTCAACCTTATTAAAACGTTGAACTGATCAAATTCTCTTTTGTCAGATTTATTTAATAAACATTGAAAATTGTTATACAAAATAAAAATAAAATATGATTTAAAAAAAAACAAAAACGAACAGTTATTAAAAGTACCCAAAGTTTCACACAAGTGATAGCGACCATTTGTGTGATTTTTTGTTTTTGTACTTTAGTGATTTTACTTATATAGTAGCTTTTTTCACTGATGGAAGCCCTGCAAGTCAACATCTTTTCATTGATGAAAATACCTACAAATCACCAAATATATATACACCGACTGCAGAGGGGGTAAAATCTCCCAATGGAGCCACCTGTTGGCCGTATGATGCTTAAGGACGGAATCCTGGTGGCTGAGCAGTCCATGATATGCAACACTCCACTTTAGGCTAGATGGGTGGTCGGAGAGGGCCACTCTGATCAATTGGCTAGTCACGTCAAGCCCTAATACCTGATTGTCCCAACCCTATTGCCCTAATGGCAAGCTACAACCCTTTTTATCATATATGTGATTCATCGCTATTACTCCCAGATCCATTCTGACCTGTTAGGATCCCATCTATGGGTTAAATTGAAAAATTTATTGAGTTTAGATAATTTTTGAATACTCATCAAGTATGTATAGAACATAATGTCTTCGGCATAAAATAATTCAACAAGGATTGACATACCATAAAATCCACCCCCTTCGCATTCTGTGGGTGATGATAGCAGAGCGGTTAAGCTGTCCGCCTGATGCTGAATCGATCGGGTTTCTATCCCGGGTGTAGGTAGCTCACAAAATGTCTAGCCACACTGAAGAGACTTGATAAGTCAAAACACATGTCTGTGAATGACTATATATGCTCCCCATCCCCATGGAGGGGATTTTGCTGACGACCGCTAACAAAAGCATAAACACAAAACTCTCCTATGAAAGGGATGGAGCACTTTATGGTGGCCTTTACATACATACAGATGTATGTATTAAAACAGTTAAAATTCCCTTCGCATTCTGTGGGTGAAGAGAGCCAAGCAGTTAAGCTGTCTGCCTGATGCAGAATTGATCAGATTTCTATCCCAGCTGTAGATAGCTCACAAAATGTCTAGCCACAATGAAGAGACTTGATAAGTCGAAATATATATATATATATATATATATATATATGAGGAAAGCGGATTGGAATGAATCCGACAGAATGTGGTAGAAATATGAGGAATGAAAGGACAAAAGTATATATATATATATATATATATATATATATATAGTCATCCACACACACTGTGTTTTGATGTATCACATCTCTTCAGTGTGGCTAGACATTTGCAGGCTACCTCCAGCCCAGATGGAAACCTGATCAATTCATCATCAGTCAGGCTTCTTCACCACTCAGTCATCATCTCCAACAGACTGGGAGGAGGGTTTTAACTGATAAATACACACATCTGTATATATGTAAAGGCATACTGTAGCCATGTCAGTACTATTCTATGGGTGCACCACCTGGACTTTAACAAAGAGCAAGATGAAAGAAAAAGCAAGATGAGAACTACACAAGGATTCTGTGTGTCATTTTGAACAAATCCTGAAAGCATCTCCCCACAAAACAGCAGCTTACCTCCCATCTCATCCGCTATCCAAGTAAAACAGACAAGACATGCTGGACATTCCTGGAGAAGCAGGGACAAACACATAAGTAACATTTTCCTATGGACTCCTACACATGCACAGAGCAGTGTTGGCTGACCACCAAAGAGTTACACTAATCATCACGGACACTGGATGCAGACTAGAACACTCACTGAGTGCAATGGCAGAAAGTGACAGATGCTGAGAGAAATTCAAAGGAATCTGTGCTATCAACACAACATGAATATTTTATATATATATATATATATATATATATATATATATATATATGTGTGTAAAAATGGAAAAGGAATTGAATCCGACAATATGAGGAAAAATGAGTAAAGAAAAGAAATGTAAATGGATAAAATGAATTTAATCGATATCACATTAATCGATATCACTTACACATGTGTTTTGGTCAGTTTATGTGTGTGAAAATATTTCGCACACATAGAAGAATCGACCTTCATCAGAGTGAACATTTATTTTGAATAAAAATTCAAAATAAATGTTCACTCTGATGAAGGTCGATTCTTCTATGTGTGCGAAATATTTTCACACACATAAACTGACCGAAACACATGTGTAAGTGATATCGATTAATGTGATATCGATTAAATTCATTTTATCCATTTACATTTCTTTTCTTTACTCATTTTTCCTCATATATATATATATATATATATGCAAACTCCAGGAACAAACAATGTACCTTGTGCAATCTGTAACAAAGTCTGTAAGTCAGCTTCTGGTCTTAAGAGACATATGGTGGGGCATAAGCATAAAATTTTATCATCTGATCCATCTGATACAATGGGAAGGACGTCCTTCCTATGTCATATTTGCATAAAAATTTGTGAATGTGCAGTTGAATGAGTCAGTTGAATGAGTCAGCTCATGAGAGGAAAAGTTTTGGTGGTGGAGTTATAGGATTGTGATGGATGGCAATGATCTGTAAAAATTATGCTATTGCTATATATATATATATATACATATATATATATATATATGCTTCCAACCCCTAGTAGAGATCTCTGGAGGAAAATTAGCTGACGGACACTGATTATACTTAAATTGCAAGGCTCTTCTCGAAAAATAGATGTGAGCTCTTTGGCAGCCTTGACATATGGGTAATTCCATGTCAAATCATACAGGCCATGTCACCCAACACCTTCAATGTTTCTGAAATTTTGTCCAAGTGTGGATTATGATAAAGTTAGCCAATCCCCAAAATTTGAGCTTCCAATTCCAAAAATTGGCGGAGTTATGTTGATTTATAGCTCTCCAAATTTGGTGGGGTTCGTGAAAATGGCAACATTTTGAAATCTATTTTTGTCCATAGAATGTGTTCTAGAGCTTCCCTACTGCTAAAAATTGGTTTATAAAAGCATTTTGGCCCAAGAAAACAAAAAATACTATTAAAAAAAAAATCTTAAACTCAACAAATTTTAAGTTATTGATGATTTCTGATTTTTTGCTATATATATATATATATATATATATATGCTCCCAACCCCTAGTAAAGATTCTGGAGGAAATTTAGCTGACACATGCTGATTATGCTTAGATTGCAAGGCTCTCCTGTAAAAATGGATGTGAGCTCTTTGGCAGCCTTGACATATATACCTATGTATGTATTTAGCAGTTAAATTCTCTCTCCTGCTTGGAACTGTGCTGATCCACTGGTTAGGAACTCTGACTGATGAAAAATCAGTTGGGTTTCAATTCCGGCTGGAGGTAGCCTACTAAGTCTAGCCACACTAAGGAGACATGATACGTCGAAACACGGTGTCTACTGATGACAATGTATATATATATATATTAATAATAAAGAAAAAGCTTAAATATCAGTCAGCTGTTATAAATTTATTTCAACCAATATTTTGTTGAGTCGAAAATATCAGCTTCATTAGACTGTTTTACATATATATATCTATATATATATATATATATATATACATATGTTATTTTGGAAAAGGTGACTTACCGGTGAAGATGGTCACAATGGTTAGTTGATGCAAAATTCAGAAAGGTAAGACAGTGATATAACAAATAAAAAGTACTGAATACGTTAGTAGAGCAAATTTATTGTAATACAGGTACAAGTAACAAGGACTATCCCGTAACGAACCGTTTATCGTGAAAGACACACATGTGTAATTGACTGCAATTAATCAATATCTTGATTAATCCAGTGGATTTAACCCTGAAGATTCTTATGGTGAAACTCGAGTAGGTTATTACTTGTACCTGTATTACAAAATATATATATATATATATATATATATAAGTAAATAAGTAGTATGTCATCTATGTATCGGAAGTACCTGGAGTTGTTCAGGATGATATATTTAAAGGGGCCAGATTCTAGGAATTCTAGGTATAGGCATACCAAGACACCACTTAGGGGTGAACCCATGGGTAGACTTAATTTTTGTTATTAAATGTGTTATCACATTGGAAGTAGCAGAGAGATGCAGATAAAGTACATATTTTGATTATTTTTTACACTGGAAGGGTTCTACCTATTGGTTCACCCCTAAGTGGCTTCTTGGCATGCCTATACCTAAAATTCCTAGAATATGTCCCCTTTAGATATATCAGTCCAAACAACTAAAAACATATTTTCAGAAAATTTTCTTAAAAAATAATGTTTTCAAAAATCAAATATTCAAATTTCTTTATTAATGAAGAAGTTGTGGTGGTATAGAAAAAAAGTAATAATAAATAACAATTTTTAAAAATGAAATAAAATTTTTAAAAATATAATAGAATAAAATGATAAAAACAAAATAAAGAATATAAATTCACATTTTTCCTATCATGCTATGGATTTTGGTCACCTGACCCCCGAGTTCCAAATTTACAGCCATGGGCTATGTTCTCACTATGTTTTTTCTGGTCTTTTTTTATTTAAAAAATTTTTTTTTTTTTACTGGCAGCCTTCCTCAAGCAGCTCCTAGAACCCAGAGATCAATATATCAGAGTTCTAGAAGATGCTGAGAAAAGTAGCACAAAAAGCACCCCCAACTTATTAACACATTGACTTGGTCAGGTGCTTGTAACTAAATTACCTTAAGCCGAAAAAGGAACTGAACAGTAAATACCACAAGGACTTTCTTCCAAGGAATATAAAATAAAACTAGTACTTAACAAGTAACTGTGTTAGTTACTTATTTTGTGTATTGTTTTTATTTTACCAACACATAGAGCAAGTCATGCTGAAAGCACTGGTTCCAGCGAGAAGTTAAGCAGCGATGAGCTTGCTCAATACTTAGATGGGTGACCATTTAAGCAACATCAGGTACTGTAAGCGACCTGATATCAAAATGACTTGATTTGGCATTAAATGACCCGAAAAAGGATGATATGCTGTAAAACAAAAACAACCTATGAACCAACCAACACACACACATACACACGCACACACACACACATACATAAAGTGCTGAAAATTTCATTTCGAAAATTCAATGATCAAACAAAATTATTAACAACCTAGAAATGATAATGCTTTACATCCATTTCTGGGGTGGGATGGGGTAGTCCCCATAGTGTAGTGGCTAATGTACTGGATTGCAGTATCATAGTAAAGCCGGTTCAAACTCCAGTCGCACTATTATGTACATTTTTGGACTAATACTCTTGAGAAAGGTATGAACCCTCTTTATTATGTCTTTTTCAAGGATTTTTATTGATTTTGACAGTAGATTGTTTGCAGTTGTTTGTTGCTAAGTGGATTGGAAATCAGTTTAAGGGATAAGTTTATAGGGTAAAGTTCAAGTTTATTATAAGCGATAGTTTGTAGAAAGTTGGGTTTTTTTAAACAATTTTTATAAACAATTTTTTTCTATTCAACCCATAGATGGGACCCTAACAGGTACTACCACTCCGGGTCAGAGTGGACCTGGGAACAATGGTGGTGAAGGGATACTCCACATTCCCTAGACCTCCAGAACTGAAACCTCAACATCAGATAGAGTTTAACATCATTCCAGGATATGAAAACCTTCAGCCACTGCCTTCCAGCACCCATAAAAAAAGGGCTGGGGCCTGCCATAAGAGTAATAGGGTTGGGGCAATCATATAGGTGCTAGGGCCTGATGTGACCAGCCAATAGAAATGTTAAGAAACAACAATGGTTTGGTTTGATTTGTTTAATGGTGTATCAACGCTGTGGGTTATTTAATGCCCAAATAATTAAAGTGTGAGATAAAAGTTGGTACTCAAGTTTTCTTTACAGGTGTATTTTTGTATATTATTTTGTGAAAGTATTTTATATCTGGTTCATAATTTTCGGTATATTTTTATTTCTCTCAAGGATAAAATGTCATCCATGTTATTATTCTCAAACAGATTCCTCATATTATTTGCATTGAAATATTTATTTCTAATGGGAGTAAAAGCTCCACCCTCCATGAGGATATGATTGACAGTGCAGGGGGTTTGACATATCCCACACTGAGGTTGATCTTCCTGCTTGAGCATAAAAGAGTGCATAAGTCTTGGTTGGCCAATGCGCAGTTGAGCCAGTATTACTTCTTCCTCTTGGGATTTTCTATATCCCAGCTTCCATTCTCCCACTATTGGCTTAATTGATAATAATTTGTTTGTTGTACTACTATTCCAACATTGTTGCCATTTTTGCTTGATAAATCTTTTTATTTGGTTCTTTAGATCTGTAGAGGGGACCCTGAGGTTTTCCTCAATTTCTTTATTTATGACATATTTTGGAGCTGAATCAGTTTTGTCATTTCCTGTTATTCCAACATGACTTGGGATCCAACACATCACAACTTTTTTTGACTCAAATAGTGAATTGAATTTACATGACTTAACTTGACTATTAATGGGTTGTCAACAGAAACAATAATACAATCAACAAATGGAATGAAAACTTAACGGACCTAAATTCCACCATCGTATGTCACCCTGCTGAAAGAAAAAAATACTAAAAATCAGGGAATTAACCGAATTTAATGAAATTTTCAATGTTTATATATTTATGAATAAAAGATATAATGCACCAGTTATTTTATCTAAAAATGGTGGAATTTAGGTCTGTTAAATTCGATTTAATCTAAATTTATTTACAGAAATATACAAGAGGTTTCTTTTTCTTTATGTTAGTTCAGAAGAAGCTAAATTGTTGAATGTCCATTCAATAATAGTTGAGTTCACAATAATTGTTCAAGGATAAACCTACCTGTTGTGTGCTATTCTTCATGCATATGTGAGATTTGGTTTGGTTTGGTTTGGTTTGGTTTGTTTTATGGCATATCAACCATGGTGGGTCATTTAATGCCGATAAAGATTTGAAATAAATTAATTCTTAATGGATAGACAATTTTTTTTATAAATACATTTTTCTATTTAACCCATAGATGGGACCCTAACAGGTACTACCACTCCGGGCCAGAGTGGACCAGGGAGCAATGGTGATGAAGGGGTGCTCCACATTCCCCAAACCTCCAAAACTGGAACCTCACCATCAGATAGAGTTTAACGTCATCCCAAGACATGTAGACCCTCAGCCACCGCCTTCTAACACCCATATGATAAAAAGGGTTGGGGCTTACCATAAGGGCAATAGGGTTGGGACAATCATATAGGTGCTAGGGCTTGAAGTGACCAGCCGATTGATTGGAGGGGGCCTCTCCGACTACCCGTCTAGCCTAAGTAAGGGTCTAAGTGGAGTGTTGCTGGTCATGGACTGCTCATCCACCAAGACTCCATCCTTAAGCATCATGGGACGCCACCCCCGGCCAACAGGTGGCCCCATTTGGGGGAATCTTACCTCTCTGCAGAGGTGCATTCTAATACCCCAGCCGACAGGAGGGTGGTTTGTTTTGTTTCATGGCATATCAACCTCAGTGGGTCATTTAATGCCAACTAATTCATAGTGGTAGTTTGGTAGGAAAAAAGTATATATGTATAGGTTTTAATCATTGTTCAATTACTCATATATTTGAGTACAATCCCACTTCTTTTAGGAAATGTAAAATCCTGGATGGTCTTATTTCCGTGAAAAGTTTTTTCAAATTACTTTCTTGGTAGTATTTTGTTCGCACTAGGTCAAAGTCTGCACACTCTAGCAGTAGATGCTTCACTGTAAATCTCTCTTGGCATGTAGTGCATATTGGGGATTCTGTGCCCTCTAGTGAATGATGATGGGTGATGTAGGTGTGGCCTATGTGAAGGCGGGTCAACACAACCTGTTCTCTTCTACTTTTGTTGTATTTTAAGTTCCATTCTCCAATTATCGGTTTAATGTTTTGGAGTTTGTTATTAATGAATGCATTCCAATGATTTTGCCATTTTTTAATGATAATTTTTTTCACAACTGTTTTATAATTAGTATATGGTATTTTTGTTTTTGTTATTGTAAGGATATCTTGTGACTGTTATCCATGCCCGGCAGTTGAGGCAAGAGAAGGAACTACTGAATGAAGATGCAAGAATATTAACTATGGGTTGTCATTTATAGATATTTACCAATCAAAGCAGGATGTGACACAAGGTCAATTTCTTTGCCTAAAAGGGGTAAGGGCTGGGTTTATTGCCCAGTGCCCGAGGCGCTCCTGAATCTAGGCAATTTTTTGACTGCTCCACAGGATGTTCGCTTCCTACACAGCATCCCATATTAAACTTACCTTTGAATCAGATTTTGGCCCCGTGGAGAGTCAAATAAATCCTACCCCCAAGGTGCCACTGGTTGAATAAATGGAATATCAACTACAAGGAATATTTGTTTAGTAAGACCAATTGTACAAGAAGCAAATCAAACATATAAGTATTTACCCAACCCCTCCACACAAGCAGGATGTGACACAAAGTCAATTTCTTAAGAGGAGTTTAACAGGTTTGAATTCAGAGTTTTCCTTCTCCTAGACTGGTTGTCATACCAAGTTTAAAGTGCCCAGTCTGCCCTAGTATTTACCCATAGCTGGAGGGAGAATAGTTGGATTCATTCCTTTCCCAAGGATATTAGCACTATGTGAAATACAAATAACCTCATTCAGGATTTGAACTTATCTCATCGTCCCCATTTCCTACGACAGTAACCATTACACCACTAGCACCTCCACTGGTTGGGTGAATACATACAGTGTTGGATTAGGGGGTTGCTGCCCAGGAGCCTCCACAATATGGACTGAATATTTTTTCACATATATATTTACCAACCCCTCCGCACGAGCAGGATGTGACACAAGGTCAATTTCTTAAGCAGAGTTTAACAGGTTTGAATTCAGAGTTTTCCTTCTCCTAGACCAGTTGCCTAACCAAGGTTAAAGAGCCCAGTCCACCCTGCTATTTACCCATAGCTGGAGGGAGAGTAGGATTCATACTTTTCCCAAGGGTATTAGCGCTAAGTGAAATGCAATTATCATGTCCAGGATTTGAACTCGGGGCGACGAGTCCATTTCCCATGACTTTAACCATTACACCACATGCTTCCTACGTATTATAATATTTTTTCACATATGTTCTATTCAAATCAGTTCCTTTTTGACCTAGTAATTCTTTATCAAAATCAAAGGCCCAAATCGTGGGATTTTATTAAACACAAGTATTGTACAGGGTGACCCCATCCCCCCCAAAAAACAGGCCCCACATAGACATTTAAAAAAAAAGTTAGGTCTGTTTTTTTTTTTGGGGGGGGGGTCACCTTGTAATCTGATAATTTCAATTACTTGAATCAATAAAATAATACTCACATGTCATAATTTTTATAAATATTTCTTATAAATGTTTATAAAATAAATATAAAATAACATTTTAAAATATAAATAAAATAATAAATAAATATAAATAACATTTTAAGATATAAATAAAATAATGAATAAATACAAATAAAATTTTAAAATATAAATAAAATAATAAATAAATATAAATAAAATTTTACAATATAAATAAAATAATAAATAAATATAAATAAAATTTTAAAATATAAAAAAAATAATAAATAAATATAAATAAAATAAAATTGGTAATATCTTATAAATATTTCTTATAAATGTTTATAAAAATTATCTTATAAATAATACTCACATGTCATCCTTCTTATCAATGGCCAACTCATGTACAAAGTAAGGAGTGAAGGATTGAATAAATCTGACAAAATGTGGTAGAAAATAGAGGGAAAAAAGTGGATATAACAACACACCAACTAAATTCAATTGATATTTCACCTCATTGTTGGCTGAAGAAGTTCACCCCTACTTTTTCTCATTCCTCTATACCACACACCAAAACCCTCCCTTCTTTCCTCCCTTACCCAATTACCTTTTCACTATAAAACAGAATTTACAAGTATTGATCTCAATAAAATTTTGAAAAAGCTTCAGTCAAACAATGAAGCAAAATATCAATTGAATTTAGTTGCTGTGTTGTTATATCCACTTTCCCCCCTCTATTTTTATGTACAGTGTTTTGTTAAATGAGTTCAATAAAGCAACCATCTTTCAGGCAACTTCGTATTCTGATCCTACCAGATTCTTCGACAGCAGCAAATGCTTATCTGGCCTCTGGGCCCTGTGTCCAGTGGCTTTGGCCTATGGACTGGTAAGATATATACTATTAGCGTGATCCCAGGGGACCATCACTCCAGGCAACACCTACTTCCTTGTCTAAAAGGGACAGGGGTGGATTTATTGCCCGGTGCCTGAGGCACCTCAAAAGAGGAATACTGATGGGATACATGCTATTTTAACACTGGGCACCGCATGAACTTTGGTTTATGCATGGCTCCCCACAATAATCGGACTTTATGTTCATCTGACATGGGGGACGGGGTAGAAAATAACTACTCTGATCCTACCAGAGCATTTTAACTTTTTCAGTTAAGAACTACCGTATTTGACGGCATATACGACACACTTTTTTTCCAAAATTTTGGCTAAAAAAAATTGCCCTGCATCATATACATCGTAGGTGAAGTTTGAGACCTCCCATAAGCCTAGGCTAATCTTCTCTATGATGTTCACTAACCCAGCTTACGCTCAGTACTTTTACCGACCCTAAACTCCATGCATCCTTATTTTATTGCTGGTATTGTTATAATCAAGATTAACAGGAGTGTATGGTAGACTGTTTTCAATAATATATGCTTAAATACACAAAAAAATTTATTCCCGAATCTGACCTGCTGAAGTGGGTGTGCGTCTTATATGCCGTCAAATATGGTAGTCATCATTTGAAGTTGTTCAGGAAATTATTTAATAAAGTAAGTTTTAATAAAGTCGAAAGCTTTCAAAATCTCATCTGTAATTATGTGTTGATGTACATTGCTTCTGAATTTATTACTTCTTCTATTATACTTCTCTCTGTTTTATCTTTCATTGTTCATAGAAGTTCTTTTGAAGTTCTCTTTTGGCTGTGTGTCCCATATTTTTTTTTTTTAGCCATGGAAACAACACAGAGGTATATTTTTGTGTATAGTTTTTATTACCCTGACTTGCAGATTTCCTGACACATCCTTTGCCAACTTGCGCATGCAACGAGCAGAGACACATAAATACATCTGCTCGAATCAGGTACTCATTCACCAACTGATTAAATTCTAAACTAATTATGGCTAACCCAATAACGTTGCATTCTGGGAAAAATAAATCCTCCAGTTACTATAAAATGTCAGATGAGTGGTAGCCATTTTGAATTTGAAATTTTGCCCACTTAATTTTCCATCACTCCCATCTTTCATTGCAAAAATTTCCTAATTTAACTATTTAGATAAAATAGGAAGTAAAGAATAAAATTACAGTTATTTCTTCTTGTTAATGGATTTCTTTTAAGATTTATCTCTGAGATGTTTGCTTATATGCATTAATATAAAACCAATCAATTAGAAATCAATAATACTAAGCACATTGCGTGTTATTAGTATGTAGATATGGTCAACATTATTAATAATGTAAAACAATAATTTTATTAATAATTAATAATTATTAATAAAAATAAAGATAAAATCATGGAGAATGTGACATAAATAATGGAATTTTGACTTGTCGTAATATAGTTTTAGTTACAAACTCATAATCTCCATTACCAAAACTTTACACTCTTTAACTAAAATTAATATTGCATAAAAATATATATTTATTATTCTAGTGCTACATATTCTTACTACTCATTATGAATATGTAGCACTAGAAAAATAATTGTATATTTCTATGCAAAGTTACTTTTAGTTAAAGAGTGTAAATGTTTGGTAATAATAGCACCTCAGTAAAAACAATCTTCCTGGTCTAACGCTAGCAAAAAGGGGATTCCACAAAAGACTCCCACACTGTTAGTCTGATATCGATAATAAGTCACTCCGCAAACTTTAATTTTTTTACTTTTTATATATTCATATTTTAGTGACAAAGTTTTAATAGTGAAGAGTTTGGTAATAAATAATACCTAATAATATTTGTTTTTGGTTATTTCCTATAACTCCAACCTAAAAAGGGGAACCACTCTGAATTAATTTTATCTGTTAATTAATCTATCCATTATTTTCCCATTAAACTAACCCTAAACCCTAGCCCTAACCCCTTCTTCTTTTTTCCTAGTAGATCAATAAATAAATAATTTATCAGTCAATCAGAGTGGTTCCCCTTTTTTAGGTTGGAGTTATAGGAAATAACCTTCGTTTTTATTGTATTATGTTCTTCTAGTATTTTTTTTTTTTTTTGAGTTTACAAATTTTATTCTCTATTGACACATGTCAAACTTATAAACACCCATTAAAAAATCTGTAAGTGGACATTGTGCAATCAGAAGGTGCAAGAAATAGAATATAGCCAAAATTTCCAGAAAAGTTGCAACAATTTTGGCCCAAGTCACCAAAGAAACATCTTATCTAACAATACCTTGATGGAATATTAGACCTTTTCTCTAAACAAATTCCAGACGGTTTAAAAAAAAATCTATTTCTAATTATTTGGGTGCAGTACTTGTTCGATTCAATCGTTTGGTTCTCTGGAATGAGCTTATAGTAAATTACTCCCTTCTTTTTATAATAAAGTATGTAAAATTTAAAAAACAACAACAAAAAACAATTGGTGGTCACAACTAGAATAAGCTCAGTCCTAATTAGTGATCATCCTCCACACATTATGTTTTGTTTTATGTGACATTGTTTATATTGTGTAATGTGTGAAAATAAACCATTGTCTTTTTCTTCTTGTCTTCATCTTCTTCAAAGGAATTAAATTTCTTGCTTTAAAAAAATGAGGTTTGGTTTTAATTTTCTAAAAATTTACTGAAACAAGCATTACTGCAAAATCCAGATTTTAGGCATGAACTTCAAAACTTGCAGATGTCTGTTTGTTGCTTTAACCATTGGGCTAAAACCACCAAGAAGAGCAGTACTTGTTTGAATCAATCATTTAGACCACTCCCTTCTAATTGCACCATATACACAGTATCAACTTCTTTCTTTCTTTCTTTGTTTTTGTGAGTTCTTTTTTTTTTAGTCACATTTGTACTTTTCTTAAAGTACAAGGGTAAATCAAAATTTTTGCAATATTTTTGTATGTACTAATTTGCAGTATGTATCATGTAACCAAAACATTTCAAGTCATGGAAGGGTACCTTCCGCTGTAGTCGGTAGTGTTGTGGTAGTTGGTGCACTGACACGTTGTGCATTGCTTCATTCTGTATATAATTTAAAAGCCACACAGATAAACATGCAAAAGTCTAATTCAGGAACTTAGGTTTTATGTTTTTGAACTGGGGTATAAACACCGCGGATCCAACCATTTGTTATGAGAAAAGTGAAGACAGAGTTGATCACAGTACAGTAACCAAATGATTCAAGAAATTTCGCTTGTGTTGCAAGAACCTCAATGATCAGGGACTAAAACAGTGGATTCAGAGGCCGTGCTCCAAGCCATAGGATCAAATCCAGCAAGTAGCATTGGAAAAAATATCAGGCGAAGTCAGCATTTCACAGTCTAGTATGGTTTGTCACCCTTACAACGTTGGCAAAAGCATTCGGAGCTGTTAAATTGTGCTTCACAATGTGGCCACCTGTTGGACGTGGTTGGCGACCTGTGATGCTTAAGGATGGAACCCTTGTGGCTGAGCAGTCCATCACATGCAACACTCCACTTTGGCCCTTACTTAGACAAGACAGGCGGTCAGAGAGACCTATATGATTGTCCCAACGCTATTGCCGTTAAGGCAACCCCAACCCTTTTTATCACATATGTGCTAGAAGGCCCTGGTTGGATATGACATTAAACTCTGATGGTGAAGTTCCAATTCTGGATCTCTGGGGAATGTGGAGCACCCCTTCATCACCATTACTTCCAGATCCACTCTGACCCGGAGTGGTAGTACTTGTTAGGGTCTCATCTATGGGTTAAATAGAAAAAAATGAGTTTAAAAAAAATGTGTTTAAAATAAATTGAATTTGAAAAAAAATTGAGTACCCATTAAGAATGAATAAAACAAAAATGTCTTTGGCATAAAATAACCCAATGGGTTGACATGCCATAAAACCCAACCAACCAAATAAAATATTGCAAAATGTTTGACTCACCCTTGCAAAAAGCAAATGCCAAAAATTTTAATTATTTTCTTCCATCTTCAGTGTTAAAATTAATAAAGAAAAATACATAAATTCTGACAAATTATTCTTTAAAAATACATGTTCATATAACAGCTGTCTCAATACAATAAAAAAGCGAATATTTCTATATGAAGTCAGTTCAAACTAAACGCTTCTAATGCCATCCAATGACAGAAGAAAAATTTGAGCTAACACCGGGGAAAGGGTCAAAGTTTAAGTACTGGACATGTATATCGAAAAGGGGGGCGGGTCCTCTTTAAAAAAAATTGTGATATTGCAAAAAAGTATCTGGTGTCTCTAAAGGAGGCAGCTTCATTCCTGAAATGAGGTAACCAAGCGAGTACATGGTTCTATTAGTATTTCTGTAATTTAACCATTGTAGTTCTTTTTCACAATAACAAAATAAATAAAATAAAAAAATAAATTTTTAAAAATTATGATAACTCCATTGCAATCTATTAGATTTCCATATGCCACAGTTGAACGAGCTGTATCTTTATTAAATTATAAAAGGACTTGATTAGTTAAGTTAAAAGTAAAAGTTAATAGAAACAATATCGTAACATGCATTTAAAAAATATTGAAATAGTTTATCATAAATTATCTTTATTTATTATCTAGACTAGCAAAATAAAAAACGCCCTCCAGGCGATGTAAAAATAAATTTTTGAAAGATATTGCTTGAGGAGGTGGAAGTTAAAAATAAAATGTCGGAGAGTTTCAACCATAAATCATGAAATCATCAAATTTATTAAAGGAGTAAAAAAAATAAAACAATTTGAAATTGAAACTAAGTTCTATTAATTTTGAATATCTATTAAAATAAAACAAACTATATATAAATATATGATACTGGGGATGTATCTATTAAAACTTGTTTTAAAAAGCAATGAGGACTGTCTAATGTTGCATGCTCAAATTTTGAGTGAATTTATTCTATGTTATGACGATTTCAGGTATAATGACGTAAGCAGTGACATGGTTTTTGTTACAGACAAAAACTGGAAGCAAATCTCCTTTATTAATAAGATATATCAATGAATCATTTATATTATATCGACATCTAGATAATAAATGTTATGCTTAAGTAATAGGTACCAGGTATTTTTCACAATATCAAAATTTTTTATTAAGGTAGATCCACCTTTTCAGCATACATGTCCAGTCCCTAAAATTTGACCCCTTCTCCTGGCTACCCCTATATTCATGTAAGAATTGCAAGTGTCTTTTCACTGTAGTGTGTCCGTAAATGGCACTTGAGGTTTCCCTTCTGCGAGAAGTTCTTCTCGCAAATGCTACACTTAAAGGGTCTCTCTCCAGTGTGTGTACGTCCGTGAATCCTCAAGTTTGCTCGTTGGCTGAAAGCTTTTGAGCAAATGGCGCACACAAATGGCTTCTCCCCAGTGTGCACCCGTTCGTGGTTACGCATATCTGTATGTTGACCAAATGCCTTTCCACATTCCCTGCAATGAAAAGGCTTTTCACCGGTATGAGTCCGTGCGTGATTCTTCAAGTTGCCCTTTTGCGAAAATGCCTTGAAGCAGATTTCACAGACAAATTCTTTCTCCCCACCGTGTGTGCGCCGGTGCGTATTAAGATTACCCCGCTGGCTAAACGACCGGTAACACACGTCACACTTGTATGGTTTCTCGCCCGAGTGGGTGCGTTCGTGATTTTTTAGGTTTGTGCGCTGTGCAAACACTTTAGGGCATTGGGAACATGTGAATGGCTTTAGAGCGATATGTGTTCGTGCATGATTTTGGGGGTTAGTTTTGTGGGTGAATGAATTTGAATTTGAACATATGCTGCAGTTAAACTGGCTCTGGGCCAGTTCTGCTTGATTTTTATCATTGTTGTTACCTGCATTTTGGTGATAGTGATGGTGATGGTGTTTGTGGTCGAGCAGTTTCGATTCTAACAAGAAGGTCTTACTGCAGAGGTTACAGCTGAATAGATTTCGATTGATGTTGGTATTTTGTGATGGTGATTCGTGCCGATGATCTCCTGAAGCCATTGTGTCTGTAATAGTTTTATTGTTTATCATCGCTCTACCAATTGGAGGAAGAGGCGAGAGAGGCTGACATTGTGAATTGCTGCTCGTCTCCAGGTCTTGACATTTACTATAAGAACCGTGCATTGGATTCTGGAGTTCAGGCAAGTATTTGTTCATCGTTTCTTGACTAGCCTCATTACCCTGGCAAATGTTACAGTTCGGCAGCATCTGGTCCCCACAGTGAAGACAATCACTAGACAGGGTCTGACTTTTGTTTTCAGGGTAATTTCTTGTAGAGGGGTAGACCTTACGGTGAAATGGGGGACAGTTGACTTGCCTTGCCATTGAGTGCATTGACTGAGAGCCATACATGTCTGCTATGACTGGGTACTTTGCAAGATAGAATGGTTAACAAACTAGGCTAGCAGAGCATTGTTAAGGAGTTAGATTCTCACTGGGTGCTTCATACTTCTGATCTTGTCAAACAAAACTAATCTTAGTAAATGACATACAAACCTACCTTTTTTTTGTATCTGATGTTTTACTTTTATTAAACTTCTTTTTTTTTCCAAAGTAAAAATTGAGTGACTGATTTTATAAAAATGCAGAATCTATTTCTGTCTTTGATTGATCTAATTGGGCACAGTACTTGTTCGAATCAGTCATCTGGTTCTCTGGAATGAGCTTATAGTAGATTACTCCTCCCTTTTTATAACAAAGGAATTAAATTTCCTGCTCTCTTTTTTTAAAAAAAAGGTTTGGTTTTAATTTTCTAATTATTTAAATTTTTTGGAAATTTACTTTTATTGCTGCAAATCCAGATTTTAGGCATGAACTTCAAAACTTGCAGATGTCTGTTTGTTGCTTTACCCACTGGGCTAAAACCACCAAGAATATTTTTAGTTTTTAACTTTGGAAAAAGGGTTGCATATTTTCATGGCTTCTGCTGGATAAAAGATTCCTTATTTTTCCAACATGTCTGGCCAAAATTTCTCAAGAGAAGATTTTTCTGGAAAAAAAAAGAAGAAAAAAAAAAAAAGGAACATAAGTAAATTGATTGCAAAAATTTAAAGAATAGTTAGTAGAAATATTGAAAATTGGTTAAACTTGACATAAATTATTTAAATTATAACTTCTGGCCACATCAAGTGGTTAAACTTAGGGGCTAAATAAATACATATATAATAAATAAATGTGCCGAACAGCTGGTGGTCTCAAGCTTCACAGTCTCTCCAATCAATTAGCTGGTCATGTCAAGCCCTAGCACCTATATGATTGCCACAACCCTATTGCCCTTATGGCAAGCCGCAACCCTTTTTATCATATGGGTGCTAGAAAGCAGTGGCTGAGGGTGTTCATGTCTTGGGAATGACATTAAACTATCTGATGGTGAAGTTCCATTTTTGGAGGTCTGGGGAATGTGGAGCGCCCCTTTATCACCATTGCTCCCTGGTCCACTTTTACCCAGAGCGGTAGTACCTGTTGGGGTCCCATCTATGGGTTAAATAGAAAAATGTGTTTATAAAAAATTGAGTATCCACCTAAGAATGAATTTATTTTAAAACTTTGTCAGCATTAAATGACCCACTGAGGTTGATATGTCGTAAACCAAACCAAATCAAACCAAATCACATGAGAGTTCAGTGATGCGTATACAACACCTGTTGACTAAGTCAACACCAATCTTTATGTGTGTTAGATATGTTCTAAGTTATGCAAGACTTTGGAAGGATTGAAAAGTCATGAACGAGCTCATAAATGGACAATGAATGAAGGAGTGGCAGTCGCCTGACAATACGTTACGATCAATATGTAATAAATACATACGTTATGTTAAAGTAAATTATAAAGTAAATAGATCTGATTTTTTTTATTTTAATTGGTACTCTATATCTGGGCACTATACAACAATAATAAGTCTGTTAGTTGCAAGAAAATAAAAGTGAAAATTCCGGAGTAAAGTAATTTAAAGACAATTATTATTATTACTGGCTATTGAACAAATCAACATTTGAATTGTTACTTGAAGCAATTTGTTTACTAAGTATTATTAATATTATTAGTTACTTGAAACCATATAATTACTTGCGAATTATTAGTATTGTATAGGAATGTTTTTAAAACTATACAAAAACTATTATTAAATAGAAATTATTATTAAATCTAAATTATATAATTGTGTAAAAATCACTCGCGTTAGATAGGAATACTTGATACGATATAACTATAAAAACATCTGATTATTATAGTCAAATCAAAAAAGTGCTTTTAAAGAATGATTGCAATGGAAGATAGAGAAATAGTTACGAATTAAATTTCGACATTGAATAACCCACACGGAGTTGATATGCCAATAAACAAACCAATATAATTGCTCATAAATGATTATCATTAGTTCGATGAAACTATTTTTAATGTTTGGTATACACGACAATATTAATGACACATATTTTATTTTTCATACTGAAAAAAAAAAAAAAAAAAAATGAGTAAGATAAATAATTAAAGGAACGTCAAAATTAAAATAAAATATGATATTTTGTTGTCAATATTTCCAAATCATGAAAATATTTTAATATCAAACATATTATTAGCTATTAAACAAATTTTCAATTGAATTTGAGACGTGTTGTTTAATGTTTTTCTGGTAATTATATGATTTCGTTACCATCCTTAAAAAACATCTTAAACAAAAATAAAGGATACATTTAGAGATGTTTGATAAACGACAGATTTTTTTTTCAAGTATACTGAAAAAAAATTAGATAAATAAATAAAGGAACATCAAAATAAACAAGTTACTTTGTTGTTTTTTTTAAACAATATATATATATATATATATATATATATATATATATATATATATATTATATATATATATATACCTTATGCAAATAGTCGTTGTCGTTCGTCCTTTGGTACTTTTAGCGAGCGATAGTCAATGTCCAGCATTTTTTTCTTTTTGTATTTTTGCAGCTAGAAATATTTGTTTTAATGACACGCAAAAAAACAAAATATATATCAAGGGCAGATAACTACACTTGTCTTAACTGTTAATCGTAAAATTAACAACAGGATTAATTTTAATTTTAAAATTCTAAAAAGGATAAATAACAAAACGAAACATCATCAATTGCCAAATGTACAACTGTATAACATAATAAAATTGATATGTGCAATCTATGACAAAACTTTGTTGTAATAAGATTAAATATTTTCAAAGTTTTGACAGTGTCCGGTGTAATAATAGCAGGGGAAATTTACACCGTTAAATTTTGATTTAATTAAAAAAATAAATTAAAATTTAGCTATATATATTTTAAATTTAGTTTTGTTTCTTTTTTTTATATTGATGTAAAATTATTTTTATGCTAGCGGGTTTTCATTTATTTTTTTAATTGTGATCAATATTTATTTAATTGGACAAGATAATGAAAAATTTAAAAAATAAATAAATAAATAAAAATAAAAATAAACGTAGCATAATTATACTAGTAGTATAAATACAACTACGGGAGGGTCTTGTCACCCCCTACATATTGTATGTTATCTTTTGTTGTAATAATATAATATATAAGTTATGCACCTAAAATAAAGTTTGCATTAAATATATATTTATTCCTAGAATATAAAAATATAACATTTTAAACTTAACATCAGGATTTTCATATTTTAAATGAATTTTATATATTAATTTTTCATAGCAAAAATACTTAATTAAAGTTTTGAAATAAAATAACTGATGCATTATAAAATTCATTAATTAATAAATATATTCTGAAAATTTCATTAAAATCGGATAATTCTCTGATTTTTGGTAAATTTTTAAAAATCGCTAATGTCACATGAATAAAAAAAAGAGTGTTTATGGCCGAACGCGATCGAAATTGACCGAAAAAATAGTTTTAAATGTTTTAAAAATGAATTAAACATGTAATATTATTTTGCTTTTTTATTGATGGTCATTATGTTACTACTTACCGATTTAGACAAAAGTTTGACCTTAAATAATCGATTTAATTAATTTTAATTCGTTTTTAAAAAACATTAACTGACTTTAGCAGCCGATTTTTGGGTATATACCTAATATAAATTATGTAATTATTTCACCTTTAAAAATAAATCTTTTAAAATTTAATTATCTTCTAGAATTTCGGGTTGTATTATGTAATTATTTTACCTATAAAAATACGTAAAGATGACAAGACTTTCAGACCACCCTATACTACTAAAGTTCATTTACAGAAAATAGTTGCTAAATTTGCATACTTGGGATTCTTTTATGTGTGTAAGAATGAAAATTAACTTTGAAAAAAAAAAAAAAAAATTAAAGATGCGTGATCGTAAAAACAAAACTTAAACTAAGCAATAGTTTCATTCTGGTAGGTACACTCTTTTTCGCGCACCTGCTACTGAGAGGATTCACAGGAAATTCTTCTAAAAATCAAATAAAATAAAGTAACCATCCGATTTTAATAAAACTTTCGGTATATGAAGTAATAAAAGACGAACTTTTATTGTAAATAAATGTTTACTAAATTGAAAAGGATAATAATTTTTTTCGTTAGTTTTTGTTTCGTACATTGATCCCACGTACAAATATCTTGGTAATTTTTTTTTCTGTATGAAAATAAATTCAATATTTTTGGAAAGATAATTCAATGACGGAACATATGTAAAAAAAAAACATAAATCGATACTAGAACACTAACAGGTTTGGTAATAGGGCGTCTTAAACCTTGAAACTTAAGTCTCGTAAATAAGAAAAAAAATATTTATCTTTTTTTCTAAATTGTTAGATTATTTTCCAAGGAATTTTATATTAAAAGTTCCTGTTGTCTACTTTTATATTATTTTTTTTTTAGGGATTTTTAAAAATTTATAAAATGTAAAATAAATACTTTTGTTTAGTGTATAGCAAAATCGTATTTATTTAATTAAAGAAAATATTGTATAAAAATATTTAGCTAAAATAATGACATAATATAGTACAGTCTTTATAAAAAAAAAATATTGAAAATAATGTTTGAATTAAAAATTGTCATCATTTTTATTAATGGAAGTATGTAGGGGACATAATATTCTTTTTTTTTTTTTAAGAACTGTTGTTGTTGCTGCTGCTGCTGCTGTGAATAATTTCAAATAAGTTCAAATCCGTGACACCTGTAGAGCTCAAACAGTGTTTGTTTGAAGAAATTAATTATTTTTGAAATCAACAATAAAAAGAATAAAAAGAAATTATCATATGTATAATCCTCCATAGAAAATTACTTGGGTCTAATTGTTCGCGTCAAGATGTGATAACTATGATTAAGAATTTATGGGAATTTAATTTAAAATGCAAAAATTTAGGTTATATGTAACAGAAATTTGTTTTTTCTTTTTTTAACACATAAACTTGGAATTGTTCTTTATATTAAACATAAAAGAAAACATTAAAAAGTTAATTTTCCATTTTTTATTGATGTTCTAAAATATTTTTTAACAATTTATGTAAGTATGAATAGTCCGCGAATTGAGTATACCTACATTCTGGGGAGTAAAAGAAAGAAAAAAAAAGAAGCAACATGGTTATATACACACAAGGAGGGATGTCTTCAAAAATGTATTACTCCATATTCATCTATGACAGGGTTTGATTTTATTGTAATTACTTCAATTTTTTGTTAAAATAAATTATTTTATTAAAGATTTATTGAGTTATATTATTGACTTTTTTTTCTAAATCACTTAATTTTCTAAAATGAAAAAGTTCATTCTTTTTTTAATATGCATACATATATGTATTTACTAACCCCTCCACAAGAGCAGGATGTGATACAAGGCCAAGCGGAGTTTAACAGGTTTGAATTCAGTTTTCCTTCTCTTCGACTGGTTGCCATACCAAAGTTAAAGTGCCCAATCTACCCTACTATTGACCCATAGCTGGAAGGATAATAATTGGATGCATGCTTTTCCAAGGATATTAGCATTATGCGAAATACAAACAGCCTTGTCCAGGATTTTAACTTATCTCATTGTGTCCATTTCTTACGACAATAACAATTACACCATGGGCACCTCCTTCCTTTTTTTTTAAATAAAGCTTCAGGTAACTATTTTTTCTACAAATAATTTGTACACTTATATGGTTTCTAATCTTATTATAATGGAGATTCGGTGTCTGTCTGTCTGCAACTGAAACTACGTCATTGCTTATGTCACAATACCCAAAATCGTTAATACATAGAATAAAGAACAATCCTTTATACACTATGATTTTCTGTAAAATTTATGTGTAAAATATTCAAAATAATCATTTATTTAATTAATAGATGTATGCAAGATTTTGAGGTGGAAAGAACAAAGTTTCTATTTCAACTTGTTTTATTTTTTTACTCCTTTAATAAATTTGATGATTTTAATTACTTATGATACAAACCCGCTAACTTTGAATTTTTAACTCCCACCCCCCTCAGGGAATAATTTTAAAAAAATTAACTTTTACACCACCCAAAGGTGGTTTTTTTTTTGGGGGGGGGTAGTAATAATTTGCAAGCTATTTTTGTGTTTTGTTTTGTTTTAGCAAGCAATTATATAGTTTCAAGTCTTTTAATCATTTTTAAATAACTATAGCTTCAAGTACAACAAATAATGTTTTCTATCTAATACAAATAATTTGTAAGCATTCTTTCTTTTTTTAATACAATTAATTATATCATTTAAAAACAATTATTAAAGCTTTAATTGGTTGATTGCTTAGTTTATTTGTTTAACAGCATATCAACTCCTTATGGGTTAATTAATACTGAAATTTCAATCATTTATGAATGTTTGATTATGTTACATAATTTATGTGGTAGCATAAATTGTTGACAAACCCTGTAGCTGAAAGGGCCATTGGCTTTCAGATCAGCCAGTGGAAAAAATACCAGGATTGTTGGTAACCCCATCTGACCCCTAGAGAACACATCACGAGAAACACGTGACTCGAGTTAGATTTTAGTTTCAACCTCAGATTGAAGCAGAGAGCACGTGTATGCTGTGGTCCTTAACTCCCCACGCAGCAAAAAATCAGAATGGATTAAATAAATCTTGATCAAGAAAATAAAAGTCTTGTGAGTTGATCAATTGCACGACTAAAATGAAGCCCTTAGAAGAGACTAGATGTGACGTCCAGAGAAGAAGAAAAGGAAACAGACACACAAGATAGCAGAAAGAAATGAAGTAACAAGTAAGTCTCAACTCTGTCTCTGTCTCTGACCGAGTATCCTCTCTTGATTATATACCCAATGTATGATGTACGATGATGGGGTATATAAGGTTATACAACAATTACAATCATAACTAAATAAGGTTATATAACATATTGTCATATAATCTATCATATAAATATAATCATAAATGATATGTTAATCTATAATATGTTAATCTATCATATAAATATAATCTATCATATAAATGTCATATAATGTATCATATAAATATAATTTATATAAGGTTATACAACAATTACAATCATAACTATATTTTCAATGTTCCATTGCACTTATTTGTCTATAATCAATTGTTTTCACAGTAATATAATATCAAGTATCTCTATCACAGTTATATGATATCAAGTATCTCTATCAAAGTTATATGATATCAAGTATCTTTATCTTATACAAATAATTTGCACAATCTGATAAAATCCATTTGTTTACAAAAGTTCTGAACGTCTCGCTGCCCTGGGAATGGATTTGTTGAAACTTCGGCATCTGGCAACTGACCTGGTAAACGCACATAAGGTCATTAATCATCTTAACAACAGCAACCTTGAGTGCCTTTTTGATCTCCATCTTTCTAACACATGTGGGCATGCCTGCAAAGTCAGAAAACAGCACTGCTCACATGACTTTTGGTAAATGCTCAGAATTGCGGAGGCATGGAATAAGCTGTCCGCGTCTGTTGTAGGCTGCTGAAACACTGAATCTTTCAAAGCCTCCATGTTTCCTGTAGTCTGCCGACACTATACCTGATGCCCCTCTCCACACATATATGCACACACGCACACACATACATGCATATTACTACTGTAAACTGTTCATGTTCCTGACACTAAGACATTATTCTGTGTACTAGACATGAGACTTTGAGATAGTTATCAAATCTATTAATAATGGAGATTCGCTTCCGGTTTTTGTCTGTAACAAAAATTATGTCACTGCTTACATCACATTACCCAAAATCATCATAACATAGAATAAATACACTCAAAATTTGAACATGCAACATTAGACAGTCCTCATTGTTTTTTAAAACAAGTTTTAATAAATACATGACTGGTATTATATATCTATATATAGTTTGTTCTTTTTTAATACATATTTAAAGTTTACATTTCAAATTGTTTTATTTTTTAATCCTTTAATGAATTTGATGATTTTTACTTACTTAGGGTACAAACTCACTGACATTGAATTTTTTACTCCCACCCCTCAGGCAATATGTTTCAAAAATCTATTTTTACATCGTCCGTAGGGCATGTTTTATTTTGTACTAGTTATAATAAAATAGAATGTAATAAATTATGTGACGTAACATGTTTTAATGGTTATTGTTTTCGTAAATGATATTTTTCTTTAGTGTAATAAATTGGACTATATGACCTTTAGGCACCCCTTTTGCGATCTCGATTCATTTACACTGTCAAAATCCGGTTGTTTGTTAGGGCTTAGGGTTAGGGGTTAGTTTTATAATTAAAAAAAAAAACTCTAAAAATCGTCTGTTAACAAATAACTGGATTTTGACGGTGTAAATGAAAAAAAATGTCATATGGTCCAATAAATTTGTAAACTTAAATGTTTTTAGTGAACTTATTAACATAAGCGTATCTGAAGCTCGCTTGTACCTAAAATTTGAGCTCTCAAGACAAAGCAAAAAATCAACAGTGACACCTAGTAACTGGGAAAACTCCTAAGTTGGGGCACTCATAAGTCATGGTACCTAGAAATTACATTATGGTAACATGAGGCATGTTAGTTTTATGGTAATCTGAATATTAGCTACATAAATGAGAGTAACCTCCCCTAGTTTATTTTACTTTGAGGAAGCCATATGTTTTTGTCAGCCATTTTCATTTCACCATAAATCTACACTGAAAATACAAATTTTTTTCGAATCAATACAACTGTATGTTTTAACATGAAAATATCATAAAATGTGTTATTAATTGAGCTTGTGCATTATTTGAAATGAACTTAATTGTTATTAAGAACACATTTTATTATATTTTTGTGTTAAAACATGCAGTTGTATTGATTACAGTGAAATGAAAATGGTCGACCAAAACATATGGCTTCCTCAAAGTGAAATAAACAAGGGGAGGTTACTCTCATTTATGTATGTTCAGATTACCAGTTTTTTTTTTCTAAAAAAAAAAAAAATCTTCACATAGAAATTGAAATATATCTGTGATTTTTTACTGAGTAGACTACACTACTTCTCTCTCTCTCTCTCCTGTTCTCCCCCGACTCATTCTTCCTCCTCCTCCACTGCATCGCTTCGTTCTTTCTTTTTCAATTTGTCTTTCCTTCCAACTTATTCTCTCTTTGTTTTCTTCTTCCTATTTGTTTCTTTTTGTTTACTCAAGTGATTTGAAGGAATTTCAGTTGACTGATGCTCCTGTGTTCTCAAGAATTTGACTGATGCCACCATTTCAAATCCATAGGCAAGTAGCAGAGCCTAACCACACATAAATAGTGCTGTAATTGAGGATTGTAATTATGCTGGTTAATAGATAATTGTGTTATATATATATATATATATATTTACCAACCCCTCCGCATGAGCAGGATGCAACACAAGGTCAATGTTTTAAGCAGGGTTTAACAGGTTTGAATTCAGATTTTTCCTTTTTCTAGACAGATTGCCTTACCAAGGTTGAAGAGCCCAGTCTGCCCTACTATTTTCCCATATCTACAGGGAGCATAGTTGGATTCATACCTTTCCCAAGTGCATTAGCGCTATGTGAAATGCAAACAGTTTCGTCTAGGATTTGAACTTAGGTTGACAAGTCCATCTCCTATGACAAACCATTATGCCACGCGCCTCCATTCATATATATATATATATATATATATATATATATATAAAAAAGGTAAGTTGGGGATGATTCTATTTGGGATCATCTATATCCTCCGTATATCCACAATGCATGCCCATGCAGATTCACATCTATGTATTTATATAAGGATTATTTCAAATCCCTAATAGAGTTTAATGTAAGATAATTGATAAATTAGTTATATACAGAGCAATATTTACACTTTCAATAAGAAAGAAAAACTCTCGATTTTAGTATATTTTCTTATCGATTTTATGGTGTCTATCTGATGAAACTAGGCTTTTTTTTAAAATAAATTGGGTGCGTGCGTGCGTGTGTGTGTGTTTTTAAAAAATTGATACCAGTTGAAATAAATTTATAATAACCAACTGACGGGTTGTTGAGTTTTTCTTTCTTATTGAAAGTGCTATATATGGATGTGTGTGCGCGTGTGTGTGTGTGTTTAAAAAAATTGATATCATTTGAGATGAATAGTGTTTAAGAGAAATTGATATCCTTTCATAATCCAATAACTTGACCAATTCTTGTTCAAATGATGTCAAATCTTAACAGCATTTGTAGAAACAACTCATAATTCTATTTTTAATGTTTCTACTCCTTTTCTTTCCAGTGAATGGTATTTCTATACCTGAAAAGAAAATACATAAAAAATTAAACACAGAATTTTGAGTTGTGTCTACACATGCTGTTAAAATTTGATATCATTTGAATGAGAATTTATCAAGTTTTTAGATTATGAAACAATATCAATTTTTCTGAAACTCCATATATATATATATATATATATATATATATAGCACTGTAGGTAATTTCCTATAAGTCTAACATGATCAAAGGAGAACCACTCTTGACGGATAAATTATTTATTTATTTATTGATCTACTAGGAAAAAAGAAGACGGTTTTAGGGTTAGGGTTTAGGTTAGGGTTAGTTTAATGGGAAAATAAATAATTTATCAGTCAAGAGTAGTTCCCCTTTGATCATGTTAGGCTTAGAGGAAATAACCACACTGTAATAAAAAAGTAAAAGCATATTAACTGACTACCAGTCTATAAAGACTTAAAGGGCTTAATATCAAAGTAATGGGGCAATCTCATGTGTGTATGTATGTAATATATATATATATATATATATATATATATATATATACACACGAGATGCTGATAGGTACGCTCCTGCATCCCTGATGTATAAAAATCTAAAAGTACGCAGGAAAATCATATCCATGCATTCCAGTGTTTTTCTTTTTTCCTCTCTCACCATTTCAAGCTAACTGTAAATACATTTCAAAATTTTTTTTAGAAATGAATTACACAGGATAGGTTACATAGTAGGAGTTAGATGGCTTTAGTTGTTTCCCCAGATCATAAATAAAAACCCTACAATCTATTAAGAAACTTTAGTTGGGACCCATTAATTTTGCCAGGGAATCATTCAAAGCAAATATGTGCGTCCCAGGACGCACTAAATCGACAGCATCCCTGTACATTATATATATATGTGTTAAAAGAGAATTGAAACTGAAGTTGTATTTACCAAGACAGAAATGAACAATGAAGGAAATGTTAATTTCCTGAAGAAATAGTCCCCTTGGCATTCAACATACTTATTCCACAGAGTTTTTACATTGGTTGAAGCACCTCTGAAACTCCTCCTTTGACATGGTGTGAAAACTGTACCCTCATATTTCTTTTCATATCCTCTATGTCCTGAAATCCTCCACATGAGATTAATTTTCAGTTTAGAAAACAAGAAAAAGTCACACAGAACTACTGTTTGTTTTTTTTTGGTAAGTAAGGAGGATGCTGCACTTACACAATTCTGTGTTTCACAATATCGAGAATTGACACCAACTCATCAAGAAGTCTAGATAGCATCATTTTATAAGTTGCTCAGTTGTGCACATATTTTCATTCGAATTTCTAAAAAAAGCTTCTATCTTGATATTTTTTATGAAAATCTCGTCTGTGTGTGTGATTATATATCTATCTCTCTATATATTCATATAAAGCTATGCTTTAAAAAATTCTGGAAAATATTGTGTATCATATTTTGTTGTATACAAAGTGCAAACAATATGTTTAAAAATTACTCATCACTTAAATAAATTAAGTTTTATGTAATTTTTTTTGTTTGCTTTAGTCAATCTATTTCTATCTATTTATTATCATTATTTTTTTTTAATAATTAAAAAAAAAAATCCTGATGTTTTACGTTTAATTTGAACAACCTTAACTGTTATTCATATTTATTGCTATCGTCAGGTTAATTTAGATTTCTTTTTTCCTAAAAAAATATTCAGAGTATTTGTAAATCTATTCTGAAATTTAAAAAAAAACAAAAAAATGTTTAAAATCTTTAAATTGAATTTGGAAAAACTTAAGCAAAACCTAAAAACAATGCAACTTTTCTTCAAATTGCTTGGAACTAAAAAAGAAAAGCATTGTTTTTTAAAAATAAACAATTAAATTAAAAAGTAAAGAAGAAAAAAACGAAGTAAAAAAAAAACAGAAACATTAATATCTACAAGGTAAGCTGACCAAGTGACCTTCCTTGACGTTTACTTGAGATGGACCATGGTTTAAAAGAAAATAAATTAATAATATAACTACCTTACAATAAATCAAGTAGACATACAAAAAACAACTACAAGTCAATAAAAAAATCTCTGAACTTTCTAATCTCGTAAAAAATAAGTACTTTTCTTTGTTAAAAGATTTTTTTCAAACAATCCTAAGAAAATTTTACCCTGCCTCGACAGGGTGATTTTTGAGGCTGTCAAAATGTGTCTTAAATGCAAGATTTTTCAAAAAAATTTTAACAGAACGGATAAAAAGACATCGTAGACAAAAAGGACAGTGTCTATAAAGAACACCGACAAATGCTAAGATGTTTTTTTGCAAAAAACAAGTGGGATGCAGGATATATATGCAAAAGGGAATCTACAACTCGACACCGGCCCTGTTTCTGGTCTACATGGTTTTAAAGTGCTGCCTTACAAACGCAAAGAATTTATGCAAGGTACGTTTTTTTATTCCACCGTTCGTCTTTTGTGACTCCGATTGCCCCTCTCGTTAAATTTAGGGGTCCCTTTTGGTATTTTTTGTCGATCATTGGGTGTACGGTCTGGTCCTGTGACGTGTGTGTGAGCGTGTCAATCCTTGCTACGTCCAACTACGACTCGATATATCCTCAATTTTCTCGGTTTTTACAAATTTTTAAGCAATATTTTTTATAGCTGGCCCTAAAGAGAACTTGAAAAAATAGATTCGTGAAGTCAAACTTGAGCAGGAGGCGATTAATTTGAATATATAGAGCCTATTATGCTCCAATGAAGCCGAGGGGGGCTTAAATTTTTTTTTCTATAAGGTTTTATGTGGGTGATCTCCCTTGATGTTTAACCCTTCTTTAGCAGCAAGATAAAGAACTGCAATGCCAATTATAGTAATCTTTTTAGCCCAAAGGAACCACTTTTAATCTTAATAAAAATTATTTTTTATTTTAAACGTGAAATTATAAATTTTTAACCGAACTGAAGACACGTGATTTAATTAGAATAATTATAGACTAAAAGAGTTAATGTCTAAGGGAGACAACCTATCGAATAGAAAAATGAAAAAAAAAATTCTTCCCCCTCACTCTCTTTCTTTCAGAATAAAAAAAAAATGTTTTTTTGAAATGATAGAATTTTTTGGTTTTCATTTTATAATTTTTTTTTCAATTTAATTTTTTTTTTTCATTTGCTATGGACTCTTCTCTTATTAGTAATTGTTGCTTACAATAAATAAGTAAATTAAACTATAAACTATTTTTTTTTAAGTAAAAGGAGAAAAAAGCATATATGTACTTATGCAGGTATTATATATATATATATATATATATATATATATATATATATATGAGAGAGAGAGAGAGAGAGAGAGAGAGAGAGAGAGAGAAAATATCTGTATTATATATAGCATAATGTTATAAGAAATATATATGAATATATCAATAATATGATACAAGTAATACATTGCAATATATAAACACAGGTGTATATGTATATACATATATATATATATATTATTATATATATACACTATTAACAGTATACTTATACTTATGTGAATATATCAATAATATGATACAAGTAATACATACCAATACGCAAACACAGGTATATATATATATATATATATATATATATATATATATATACTATTAACAGTATACTTATAAACAATATATAGAATAATACATCTGAATATAGCAATATGCATAAAATATCGCCCTATGTGAATGTAACAATATAGATAAAATAATATATATAATATATATCAATATACATATAAATATATCATTTGATCATATATATATATATATATATATATATATATATCTTATTATAATGGAGATTGTGTGTTTTTCTGTCTGTAACCGAAACTATATTACTACTCAAGTCACAATTCCCTTAATTATTTACGTCAAATTCTCCATGATTTCATTCTTTTAAACCTTCAGTTATTAATAAAAATTGTTTTACATTATTAATACTGATGACCATATCTACGTACTAATAACATGCAATTGTATTTATATATACAACAAAATAGCAGTTTACAGTTTGAACGAGAAGGCTAATTTGCATATTGATATTTAAAATTTTATTTTAATAAATATGTGCTTGGTATTATTGATTTCTAATTGTTTGGTTTTATCTTAAGAAATATAAACAACAATCTCGTGGATAAATCTTAAAAGAAATTTATTTACAAGAAGAAATAACTGTAATATTATCCTTTACTTCCTATTCTAACTAAATAGTTAAATTAGGAAAATTTACCAATGAAAGAGGGGAGTAATGGAAAATGATGGAAGGGTTAGTTTCAAAGTTGTTCTATTTTTCAATTATACCCCTCTGTTGCAGATCTTTTTATCTGCATTCTTAGTCAGTTTCATTAGCCTTTCTAATTTAATATGATATTTTATCATATCAAAACTTAAATACTTGCACCCGGAGGGTGCATATATTGCTATATATATATATATATATATATAATAAAATAAGTATATAACATTATATATATATATATATATATATTATATATATAATATGCTAAACTAATAAGCTATACTAAAGCTAACTCAATACCTAAGTATATATATTATATATATATATATATACATATATATATATATATGATAACAATAAGTATATAAGCATAATATACATATACATATGATAACAATAAGCATATAAGAATATATGTATATATATATATATATATATATTATATATATATATATATATATATAGAGAGAGAGAGAGAGAGAGAGAGAGAGAGAGAATATATATATATATATATATATAATACTAATGAGTATATAAGCATAATATATATATGTATATATAATAACAATAAGTATATTATAATATATATACATATATATATATATACATATATATATATATATATAATAACAATAAGAGTATAAGAATTATATATATATATATAATCCCAATGAGTATATAAGCATAATTTATATATATATATATATATATATATATAGATAGATAGATAGATAGACCGACGAGTATATAAGCATAATATATATATGTATATATATAACATAAGTATATATAATATATATATATATATATATATATATAATATATATAATAATAAGTATATAAGCATAATATATATTATATATATAAACAATATAATATTATATATATATATATATATATATATATATATATAGTCAGGGTTCGAATCACGCGCAAGGCGGTCTTCCTGTCTATAGCTCTGCTGATGAGGCCTAATAGGCCGAAATGTACATACAGAGATTGATTTTTCTCGATTTGTTTAGCCTTACAGTTGAATAGGTATGCCCGCCTAATTAATTAATTATTGATCAATTAATTTTCAAAATTAGGTACGACTTCAATTAAGCACATATTCTCCCAAAAATTGTCGGCTAAAAAAAAGTCATATCATAAACACATCATTGTTTATTTACCTCTCATATATATATATATATATATATGTATGTATATATGTACTGGGATGACCTGGGATATATATATATATATATATATGTACTGGGATGGCCTGAGTGTGCTTCAGTACAGCTGAATGATGCAGTGCCTCTATTCAATGCTGTGGTGTCCTTAAAAATGAAGCCTTGTCCAAATACACTGACTGCACTGCAGAGGGGTAAAATACCCGCTATGAGGCCACCTGTTGGTTGTGGATGGAGACCCCTGATGCTTAAGGATGGAACCCTGGTGGCTGATCAGTCCATGACATGCAACACTCTACTTTGGCCCTTACTTCGGCAAGATGGGTGATTCAGAGGTCGCTCTCCATCAATCAGCTGATCACGTGAAGCCCTGGCACCTATATTATTGTCCCAACCCTATTGCCTCAAGAGAGGTCCCCCTTCAACTCTTTTGGACCTTATGACCTTTAGGTACCCCTTTTTCGATCTCGTTTCATCAGGACATTTTTTTATTTACCGATAATTTATTCTCAAGCGTTACTATTACTTTTCATGAATAAAAAACATCAATTTTGCAAATTCTAAAAAACTTGCCCCAGGGCTCTTAATCATTGCTATGGTGCCATCATTTTTAAGAGGTCTACTGAGGCAATTTTTGTCTGCCCCTTTCTTAAGCTAAATTCATATATATATATATACTTATTGAAGCTGATCACATGAAGCCCTAGCATCTATATTATTGTCCCAACCCTATTGCCTCAAGAGAGGTCCCCCTTCAACTCTTTTGGACCATATGACCTTTAGGTACCCCTTTTTCGATCTCGTTTCATCAGGACATTTTTTTTATTTACACCGTCAAAATCCGATTGTTGGTTAGGGTTAGGGTTAGGGGTTAGGGTTAAGGTTAAGGGTTAGTTTTATAATTAAAAAAAAAAACTCTAAAAATCATCTGTTAACAAACAACCAGATTTTGACGGTGTAAAGGAAAAAAATGTCCTGATGAAACGAGATCGAAAAAGGGGTGCCTAAAGGTCATATGGTCCACTCTTTTTATCATATATGTTAAAACTCTATTTGATGGTGAAGTTCAAATTCTGGAGCTCTGGGGAATGTGGAGTACTCCTTCATCATCATTACTTCCTGGTCCAATTTGACCCAGAGTGGTAGTACCTTTTAGGGTAGCATCTATGGGTTAAATAGAAGAAAATGTGTTTTAAAGACATATGTTAAAAAATTTTGAATACCTACCAAGTATGAATAGAACAAACATCTTTCTTTGACATAAAATAACCCAACAAGTGTTGATATACCATAAAATCCTACAAACAAAACCAGCATCAATTTTTGCTTTCAACTTAAAAAAAAATTTTTTTAATTTTTTTATTTAAAAAAAAAGGGGGAAAGAGAGAGAAAATGAGAAAATTAACTCATTTTATCATCGTAAAAACTTTTCTTTGAACCTAAATAATGTTTTTTGAAAACGTTCCACTGCAATTTATCATTGCTAATAGTTCTAGCCATCATAATCTATGTTATTTGTCAATAAAGATAATTTGGTTATTTCCTATAAATCCAACATAAACAAAGGGGAACTACTCTTGACTAATAAATTATTTATTTATTTTTCCATTAAACTAACCCTAAACCCAACCCTAACCCTGTCTTCTATTTTCCTAGTAGATCAATAAATAAATAAATAATTAATCAGTCAAGAGTGGTTCCACTTTGTTTATGTTGGAATTATAGGAAATAACTGGTAATTTATTCTCAAGCGTTACTATTACTTTTCATGAATAAAAAACATCAATTTTGCAAATTCTAAAAAACTTGCCCCAGGGCTCTTAATCATTGCTATGGTGCCATCATTTTTAAGAGGTCTACTGAGGCAATTTTTGTCTGCCCCTTTCTTAAGCTAAATTCATATATATATATATATACTTATTGAAGAAAGTAAGTCAGTCAGTCTACTATTGGTTTGAACAATGTGACTGGTCAAGACAACTGGTACTTATAGGAATTCAGAACAGTCCACTCATGCATTTGGGTGATTCCATTCCCTGAGTCCTGATTGGCTGCTTGGTTTGTATGATCCTCTGAGGCTTCATAAATCCTGCCATTTTGCAGTAGTCTTTGCAGCAAACCAGAATTGTATTTCAGTTACGACTGCTTGCTGTCTTGTCTTGCTAATTTGACGGTAATTGGACTTAGTATGATTATTCTACAATATATATATGAATTTAGCTGTCAATATATTGCAAATATGTCAAAATATTCATTCAATCTAATATTATATTCAGGGATGTTTCAAACGCTAAAACCATATATTAAAAAATGAAAAAATGTCAAAATTTCCATATGTTTAGCATTTTAATGTGAATGTATTTACCCAAACCATCCTCCATGAACAGGATGCGACACATGGACAATTTTTGAGTGGAGTTTAACAGGTTTCAATTCAGAGTTTTCCTTCTCCTAAACCGGTTGCCATACCAAGGTTAAATAGCCTATCTGCCTTACAATTTACCCATAGCTGGGGAGAGAATAGTTGGATTCATACCTTTTCCAGGGGTATTAGTGTTATGTGAATTGGAAACAGCCTTGTCCAAGATTTGAACTTGGGTTGCCATGTCCATTTTTTTACAATGATAACCATTACACAAGAAAAGCATTTTGATGTTTATGATAGATATAAATTTAATTTTAATATTTTATATATCATTTTAATATAAGTGTATTATAAAAATTATTATAAAAACTAAATAAATTATTAAATAATAATAAATAAATATATAAATTATATATATATAATATATTTATGTATTTGATGTTTAAATATAAGAATATAATATAACGTCTACATCTCTTATAATATATTTATATATTTGATATATACATTATAAAATAATCATTTGTATGAATATAAGAATATAATATAATGTATATATCTCTTATAATATATATATATATATATATTATATATAATAAATAAATTATTAAATAAATAATTATCATAAAAACTATTATATAAATTAATTCAAAGATATTTCAATATAAATTTAATTTTAATTAAAATGAAATTTTAATTTGAAATAATTTCATTATTTTATCTATAAAAATTCTATTTAATTGTAAATCCAAAAGAAATACAAAAAAACCACTGGAGCTGGAAAGGAGCAGATGAGCTCTATGGAAGCCTATCATCATCTACACAGACGATAGTATTGGCGCCCGTACTACACATGCAAAACCCAAATTGGTTAGATGCATGTAACAGAGAGCACGGGGCGAGTGGTGGAGATGGGGACTGTGGAGTTGAGAATTCCCTGCCCCCAAGAACTAAGCGTGTCTGTGTATGTCTAGCCTGTGCAAGGGGGGTATAGCGAATGACTCGAGATTGAACTCGACATCTAGAATGTGGCTCCCTGAACCTGGGTGTCAATCTATCTACGACAAGGAAAGGTTTGTTATAAACCCCTAAAACAAATCCGGAGCTGGAGTCCCTAAGATGGAGTAACACTGAACTTCAGTGTTACCCAGCAACTCCTGCGACACTGCCGTTGCCAAACTGCATTGGTTTCTTACCTTTCCTTTGGACCACAGTGGCAGTGTGGTTGGGGGGGGGAACCTGCTGCTTGGGAAACAGCACATTCTCCATATCAAACCGCCCAGGCTATGTAGTTAAAAAAAAAAAAATTTGCACACTACTCCATCGTCTTTCACAGATGGAAGGATGCCAACAAGAAAAATCCAAAATTTGATAATAACTGTAGAATTGATAGTAAATTGATACCACAGAGTCTTTTCATTTAATCTAAACAGCCACGGATTTTGGATTCTGGTTAGATCTCTATTGCCAAACAACCCCTTCAGTTGTTCGTGATCTGTGACTACTATGATGCTCGGATAACCCATAATGGAACATATGGCATTTCTCCAGTGCCTATGCAAACTTGACAGAGATTTCAGTCAGCAATGCTGTTGTTGCAGGTTGTAAAGGCACTAGTATAAAGATTACCTCTATTGGTTTGTTCAGCATTATTCTTCTCTTCCGGTCAAACTGGGGGTCAAGCTTCGGCTGCTGGACCTACAGAGTAAATTAATATTGTTGATCCCAGGGAGCCCTCCCCCCAGGCAACACCTGCCCCCTCAATTTAAAGAAGCAGGGTTGGGTTTATTGCCTGGTGTCTAAGGCCCCCCCCCCTTGAGGGGGAATGCCAGTGGGATAAATGTATTTTTTGCACCTGCCACCCAATGAGTTTCGGTTCATGGGTGGTTCCACATTAATAGGGCCTTGTGCCTAACCCGTGGGGTACGTGGTAAACAATTCTGTCTGTGATATGTTGACATCCAAATAGTAACTATGTCTGAGGTGTCAAACATTCTTGTAAAAACTTCCCAATCTTCAGTTTCCATTGCTGTTTGCAGTGCCATATTGTTGGCACCTTTCCATTCACTAAGGACAATGGCGTAGTGTCCCATAAAAATAAGATAAAAAAATAAATAAATTATCTGCATCTGCGCAAGTGACTCTGCAGGCCAATTCTTGAGTGACAGTCTTTGGTAATTTTTATTGATTAAATGATGTAATTCAATAAATAAAAATCAATCGATTTGTGGAACTCTTCACAGCTTTTCATAAGAATAAAAACTAGCTTTTTAGAAAAATGAAATTCTGTTTGAAACCACTTACAAGTTTAGGGTTACATTTTTAAACCGCCCTGTTGGCTGGGGCGTTAGAATGCACCAACTGCACCTCTGCAGAGGGGTAAGACTCCCCCAATGGGGCCACCTGTTGGCCATGGGTGGCGACCTGTGATGTTTAAGGATAGAGCCCAGGTGGATGAGCAGTTCATGACATACAATACTCCACTTTGGCCCTATCTTGGGCTAGACGAGCGGTCGGAGAGGCCCCCTCCGATCAATCGGCTGGTCACGTCAAGCCCTAGCACCTATATGATTTTCCCAACCCTATTGCCCTTATGGCAAGCCCCAACCCCTTTTTATCATATGGGTGCTAGAAGGCGGTGGCTGTGAGTCTACAAGTCCTGATAATGACGTTAAACTCTATCTGATGGTGAGGTTCCAGTTCTGGAGGTTTGGGGAATGTGGAGCACCCCTTCATCACCATTGCTCCCTGGTTCGCTCTGACCTGGAGTGGTAGTACCTGTTAGGGTCCCATCTATGGGTTAAATAGAAAAATGTATTTATGAAAAAATTGTATTATCTATTAAGAATTGATTTATTTAAAAACTTTATCGGCATTAAATGACCCACTGAGGTTGATATGCCGTAAAAAACAAAAAAACAAACCAAACCAAAAAAAAAAAAAAATTTTTTTAAATAATATTTTAAATGTAAACAAAGAAAAAACAATTCCTAAAATAAACAGATATTATAATACACAAATTCTTAGCTTCTTTTATCATTAGAATTAATTTCTCTTACTCCTCTCTTACCTCTTTCTCTCCCTTCCTGGTGTTCCTAAAATCCTTTTAATCTGGTCACGGACTGGGTACTTCTGCTAATATATATATATATATATATATATATATATATATATATATATATATATATATATATTCCTCTAAGTTTCTGAAATCAAGAGAGACAAAATATCAATTAAACTGATTGTTTGTGTTTATTATTCACTTTTCCAATATATTTCCTTACACATACACACACACACACAAAAACAAAAAAACACCCACATTTATTTATAGAAATATATATATATTTATTGGAAATTGTAAAGGACAACTTATGGTTGTCTGGTAGTCTTTCCTGTAACAGTGCTCAATATCCAAGAGTATATTAAAATTTATGTATGTAGTATATTATTTATGTATATATATATATAGCATATATAGCATTGAAGTATTGCATTAATATCTAAGCTTACCTGTTAAAAGTTCAATGATAATTTTTCTGCTGCAACTTAATCTAGACAAAATCTGACGTACAATTCCTTACTTTCTGCACAAACAATTATTTCTATTTCTTGTGTGAGTTTCGCTGGATTTTGCAATTAATTTCGATTATACTCAAATTTATTTCCAAGTTATAAAAATTGTTAATCACAAAGAATCATATCAAAAAATTGCCAAAAAGAATTGCAGTAATTAAATTTTGGGAATTCCCAAAATTCGGGATTGCAGGTCCAGATTTGGCCCAGAATGTTTTTAATTTGCTTGCAGTGTCAGCCTGATTCAAAAATGGTATAATATGTTGTTGTGTGTTGTGTGTATATATATATATATATATATATGGCAATCTGAACATTAGCTACATAAATGAGAGTAACCTCCCCCTGTTTATTTCATTTTGAGGAAGCAACATGTTTTGGTCGGCCATTTTCATTTCACCGTAAATCTACACTGAAAATGCGAATTTATTCAAATCAATACAACTGCATGTTATAACATAAAAATATCATAAAATGTGTTCCTAATTGTGCTTGCATATTATTGAAACAAACTTAATTGTTATTAACACATTTTATTATATTTTCATGTTAAAACATGCAGTTGTATTGATTAAGGTGAAATGAAAATGGCCGACCAAGAAATATGGCTTCCTCAAAGTTAAATAAACAAGGGGAGTTTACTCTAATTTATGTAGCTAATGTTCAGATTACCTATATATATATATATATATATACACACACATTGACTTCCAGAATTTTCCCTTACTAACTTTGCTATTCTTCTTTTTCAGGTGTTCAAGCAAATACTAAAATCCCCTTTTTATGCAAATGCACGCGTAACTTGAAAAGATTCCTTCAGGGAAAAAAACCAAAACAAAAGTAACAATTGTAGGATGCTCTTCTTGGAGCCTACCTGTCCAATTCCTGAAATGCATGGCATTTTCTTTTCTAGCAAGAACAGGGTAATGGCAAGCCAATAAACCAAAACTTTGTACAACTTGGATCAGAGTATAAATAAAAGAACCACTTATTCTATCAGCAACCATGTTTCCCATGCAACCTATGTACCCAATGGGTAAGCAACTGAGTTTTGACTTCTATGGCAAACCAGCTTTCCCTTCGAACGAACACTTGAAAAGTTACGAAAGGGCTGCCCACATGGGGGACAAGCCTTACGGCTTTGACCTCTGTACAAAGACCCACCACCAAAACAATGATCATTACATGAAACCCTACAATAAACGAACGTCTGATTCAATGATGTGTCAGTCTGGAGAAGGGAACAGAGGCGGCCTTGACTGTGGCCATAGCAGCCACAGTGGAGGCGGATGCGGTGGTGGTGGTGGAGGAGGCATAAAGCCGTTCAACTGTGACGTATGCAGCAAGGCCTTTAGCCAGAAGGCAAACCTAAACAATCACGAACGCACCCACACCGGGGAAAAGCCCTTCATCTGCTCATTTTGTCACAAGGCGTTTAGTCAGAAAGCCAATCTGAAGAACCACGAGCGTACACACACTGGAGAGAAACCCTTCAACTGTGCTTTTTGTGACAAATCGTTCAGCCAGCGTGCCAATCTCAGTAACCACGAGCGAACACACACAGGCGAGAAGCCATTTGTGTGCGCTGTCTGCCATAAAGCGTTTAGCCAGAAGGCCAACTTAAATAACCATGAAAGAGTACACAGTGGCGAGAAGCCCTTCAGCTGCACATTTTGTGGCCGGGGTTTCTCGCAACGGGCCAACCTGATTTCACACGAGCGTGTACATACTGGTGAAAAGCCGTTTGTCTGCGGCGTGTGTAGCAAGGCATTTAGCCAAAAGGCTAATTTGCATAATCACGAACGTATTCACACTGGAGAAAAGCCTTTCAGCTGTCCATTCTGCGGCAAGGCGTTCAGCCAGAAAGCTAACCTTGCCAATCACGAACGCATTCACACTGGAGAGAAACCATTTCACTGTGAAACGTGCCATAAAGCATTCAGTCAGAAGGCCAACCTGCACAACCACGAAAGGATCCACACAGGAGAAAAACCCTTCAACTGCGAGGTCTGTCAGAAATCTTTCAGCCAGCGGATCAACTTGAGCAACCACGAACGCATCCACACGGGCGAGCGGCCCTTCAAGTGTGACGTCTGCCAGAAGACCTTCTCCCAGAAGGCTAATCTGCACAACCACGAACGGATTCACTCGGGAGAGAAAGGCTATAACTGCAACTCGTGCCCTAAAGTTTTCACACAACGGACAAACCTCAAGGACCATGAACAGCTACACACAGGCGAGAAGCCCTACATCTGCAGATTCTGTGGCAAAACATTTAGTCAAAAGTCCTACGTGGACACACACGAACGTGTTCACGTCGGTATGAAGCCCTTCAACTGCCCTCACTGCGGAAAGGAGTTTTTGCAGAGGGCCAGCCTGATCAACCACGAGAGTACTTGTCCGCAAAATGAATATTTCCTGGAAATGACCATGAATAACACTAACAGCGTTAACAACACAAACAATGACCCCCATAGGCAAGGCAATTCACAACCAAACAATTTCATGAACCGAGGAAAAGGCTACCCGCAAAGATCAAACGACAAAGTCAGCCTAGACAGCTCCACAAACCAACATTCAAGTGGCAGGCTTGAGAGCCCTGCCCACAATCGGGAGGGCCAGCACTCAACCCTTAGGCTCCAGCCTTTGAATATCCCTTCAACCCGCATGACGTCTGCTTGCCTGCACCAGATGACCCCTGGCTGGGAAAATAACTACAACTGGTCTCGGCCATTTGCAATGACACCTCGCTGGGGGTCTGGGTGGGCAAACTCACCCAACACTATACCACCCCCACTTTCATGCAGCATTCGTCCAAACAAGCCTAGAGATTTGAATTAAGTTATTCAACAGAGCAAATACAACCTGTGTCCCATAATAGTTGTTACATTTGCATATATATTTCATACTCTAAATGTATCAATTATTACGGGTCAAAGATAGTATTTGTTTCTATAGGTATTGTATAATATTCTCGGTAAAGAAGAACAATTTCCTCGTAAATTCCTACCATAAAATAAACTGAACCCTCATTTTATATCCATGTTTTTTGCAATAAATGTTTTATTTTTCTTGCACCCGTTATTTTACAATACTAAATATATTTTCTTGATTCTTTATTCTTTAACAAATAAAGAAAATATATTTAGTATTGTAAAATAATGGGTGCAAAAAAAATAAAACATTTATTGCAAAAATATGGACATAGAATGAGGGTTCAGTTTATTTTATGGTAGGAATTTACGAGGAAATTGTTCATCTTTACCATGTTCTCTGTGTATCTATCATATTTTGTTTGTACTCATGACATGTAACCTTATTAACATTCATGAGTTGAAAACTTGTAAAGTGGGGGTTCAGTTCTGTTATTATTTAAACTCTAAATTGATCCCTCATTTTATGAACCATAGACAGCACTGTTACTGACAAAGTTTGAAACATAGGCATTCTATCAAAGAATTTGCAGGGTTTTTTTTTGTTTTAATTTAGCAAATTTTGAAATAATTTCTGACCTTAATACTTTATTGAGACACTCATGTTGTAACGGTTATCATGGTAATGAAATGGACACAACGACCTGAGTTCAAATCCTGAACAAGGCTATTTGTCTTTCACATCACGCTAATACCCTTGGAAAAGGTATGAATCCAGTTATTCTCCTTCCAGCTATGGGTAAATAGTAGAGCAGACTGGGCTCTTTAGTCTTGGTATAGCAACTAGTCTAGGAGTAAGAGAACTCTAAATACAAACCTGTTATTTTGTTAAATTGACCTTGTGTCATATCTTGCTCATGCAGAGGATTTGGGTATATATATATATATATATATATATATATATATATATATAGTTGTAGAAAAGTTATTTCCCTACCACGGTTTCAGTGTTCTTAGTACACCGTCTTCAGGGGAACTAAGCAAATCTATTTGGCTAATGAAATATATATTTGCCTGAGTTAAGCTTATTTTTATTACTTCATTAGCCACATAGATTTACTTAGTTCCCCTGAAGATGGTGTACTAAGAACACCGAAACCGTGGTAGGGAAATAACTTTTCTACAACTATTAATGCTTTGTATTTTACAAGATATATTGAGCCCTTTTCGATTAACTACTTATGCTACTACAATGTTTACATGGTAGTAACCCTTTGACACACACATATATATATATATATATATATATATATATATATATATATATATATACCTAGTATTTGATAGAATGCCTAGATATTCCTTAAAATACCTTTCATTTTTTTGAGGCAAAGTATAGTATAATAGACAGTAAGCATTGGGCAGTTTATTGATAAATTGAAATCTGTGAAAATAATAAAAAAGTCTTAATAAACAACAGAGATAAGAAAATTTTATTCACAAACTGGAAAACCTAAATTAGATAGAAAATATTCAGGTGAAGATTGTGTCACTTTAGTCTATGATTTGTTGCAGTCAGGGCTAGTGTCATTTTCAGGCTTTGTGCCCAGGTTCGTGGTAGCATCAACAAATTCCGTGTTTCCCCCAAAATAAGACAGGCTTATATTAATTTTCATATAACCCTAGGGATTATTTTCGGAGGATGTCTTATTCTTCATATATCGAAAAAATGACATTAAGAAGTATAAAATTATGAAATTTTTAAATAAACTGAAATTATGAAAAACGATCTACATTTATTTACCATTAACATGTTCTTTTATTTAAAAACTCATTAACGACAATTCATTAAAAAATAATCATATCATCGTCCTCTGGAATGTTATTGCTCTTAAGTAGGGCTTTATTTTAAGGGGAGGCCTTATATTAAAATCATCCTGAAAAATCATGCTAGGTCTTATCTTGCAGGTTGGTCTTATTGTTGCATACCCTTCTTTTTTACTTCTTTACTTCTATTCTTCAGTTGTCTCTTTGATATCTTATAACATCTTGTCTTGGTCTAGAATCTTCTAAGGTCTGGACTTTCTTGGGGACTTCGGGTCTGGTCTTCTATTGGGGATTTCTCTTTATCAGAAGCCCTGTGTAATTGTTAGTTTTTAGAGGTAATAACACAAGACTCCGATTTGCTTTAATCTTACTTTATTTTTAAATCCCCAACCAGACATCTGCGCGTAGTGAGTTGGAGCGTGTATAACACGACTCACCACCATCGTGGTTTCTCGCCGACTGACTAAAATCTATTTCTAATCTAAACCGGAAGAGGGTCTCCTCCACCGATTCTCACGGTATCCACTGGAAGGTTAGGACTGAGGTCAAGCCTTGTCACTCATCCTTCAAGGCCGTGGGCTGTAACTTATAACAGCCATTTTTATTTCTACACTATTGCACATAAATATTAGGTATCTAATAATTATGTAACATTATTTTCGGAGAAACATGGTAATTAACATTTGGCCAATTGTGACAAGTTATCTTTGATAAAGTTTACGCATTTCATACATTGCCTAAAACAAAACTCAGAAATCTATAAGAAATCTACACAAATTTTATTTTGTATCTTGAAGTTGTAGGCATTTTATAGAACTCCTAGGTATTCTACACAATATATGAGTTTCATACTTTGCCAGTAACAGTACCATTAATATTTGTGGTGATAGAGTGGTCATAATTTGGGATTTCACTTCTGCTTTAACTTAATCCCTAAACTGATCCCCCATTTTATGTTCTATATAAAAGTATAACTACATACAGTTAGTTTGGTCCAATAACTGTGGTATATATTCAATGACTATAAATTTTGACCAATAATTGGTCACTGATATTATAGCATTGGAAAAGTATTACTTTTGGCTAGTGTGGTCCAATATTTATTGTATAAAGCAGTGCTTCTTAAACTATTTCATTCATCCTTACAGCTTTATCTGGGTCTATCACCAAAGTGGACCAGGGATGCCTGACCCTACCCCTGAAAATCATTCTCCCCTCCTCTACTGTGAATGTGATGTGAACTAACTTTTATGTGCTAATTCTTATAGCAATTTTTTTTTCTCACCCATCACTGTTTATATTGCCTCCGCCACAACCTGGACTTAATGGATGCCCCCCATCCCCCCAAAATACCATAACAATGTGCCTGGCTTTATCACAAAATTTTCATTCACCTGTGACTAAATTTCTTTCTCCCTTGTTTATACATCTCTTTTTATATATATATATATGCTCCCAATACCCATTAGACCTCTCTATAGGTGACATTAATTGAACTTCACTGTTTAGCGTAAGGTCTGTTGTTTAGAGTCTTGAGTTCTCTGGTGATTGTAAACATACATCTACATAATTATATATCAATTAATTGTTCGACGTGTACTGACAGTTGCTGCCGGCCAAAAGGGTAAGGAGCTTGACAGATGAAAATTCAGTTGGGTTTTGCTCCCGGTTAGAAGTAGCTGTTAAAGTCAAGCCACACTGATGAGACATATAATGTCGATCACTATATCTGTTGACGACTAATATATACATAAATACATATATACATACATATATATATTTTTTTTTTCTAAACTCTGTCAGTATAAAAAAATTCCTGTCTTTATAGTTTGCAATTACACAAAAACTTTTACTCTATTATATATACTAGCAAATATATGCACCCTCCGGGTGCAAGTATTTAAGTTTTAATGTAATAAAATATATTAAATTATAAAGGCTAATGAAACTAAATAAGAATGCAGATAAAATGATTTGAAACAGAGGGGTGTATAATCGAAAAGTAGAACAACTGAAACATAATCTTCTATCACTCTCGTCTTTCATTGCTAAATTTTCCTAATTTGATAACTTAGTTAAAATAGGAAGTAAAGAATAAAATCAGAATTATTTCTTCTTGTTAATCGATTTCTTTTAAGATTTATTGAAGAGATTTTTGATCATATTCATTAAGATAAAACCATACAATTAAAAATCAATAATACTAAACACATATTTATTAAGATCAAATTTTTAATTTCAATATGCAAATTAGCCTTCCTGTTCACAATGTAAACTGCTATTTTAGTGTATATATAAATACAATTACATATTATTCATTTGTAGATATGATTAACAGTATTAATAAGGTAAAACAATTTTATTAGAAATTGAGGTTTAAATAAAAATAAAATCATGGAGAATGTGACGTAAATAACAAAGGGAATTGTGACTTGAGTACTGATATAGTTTCGGTTACAGACAGAAAAGCACACAATCTCCATTATAATAAGAGATATGAGGATTGGAGTAAATCTGACAGAATGTGGTAAAGATAAGAGTGAAAAATGTTGACAAAAGAACAAACTCAGACAAGTAGATGTAGGAGATATATTTCGCTGTGCCTTGAGCACGGCTTCTTCAGTCTGAAGAAGCCATGAAGAAGGGGGGCATATATATATATATAAGTTAAAAGAAAGGAAATTAATCCGACAATATGAGTAAGAAAAGGTGGAATGAAAACATCACACAATGCTGTTAAAGAAGAAAACAATTTATAATATAATCATAGCTGATATTGATCAATATTTCGATTTTACAAAAATCATCATCAGAGCTCATTCACTCCCGTAGTTGTTTGGGTCGGAGAGGAAAGTCAAAATGAGTTTACAAAACAAAAACCTTAATACTGCAAAAAACGAAAGACGTTACAATATTCAAATTCCTTTAATAAAAGTCTTTTGAATTCCAACTGTCACATTTCTTAACACCCATCCCCTTCCGTTTAAATTGTTTTCGCCTTGTTGCCAACATCTCAAAAATTCGCTTCATTTATTGACAAATGATATACATGGAACATGACCGACATATATATGGCGCGAAATGCCCACGTTGGTGAATATTGTAACGTCTTTCGTTTTTTGGATGATAAACTCATTTTGACTTTCCTCTTCGACCCAAACAACTACGGGAGTGAATGAGCTCTGATGATGATTTTTGTAAAATCGAAATATTGATCAATATCAGCTATGATTATATTATAAATTGTTTTCTTCTTTAACAGCATTGTGTGATGTTTTCATTCCACCTTTTCTTACTCATATTGTCGGATTCATTTCCTTTCTTTAACTTATATATATATATATATGTATATATATATATATATATATATAACACAAAGATGTTTTTTTGTTTCTAAAAGTCTAAGAGATTTGTTTATTGGTATTTTAGTCAATAATGATTTTTATGTCAAGGTTTTCCATAATTTCATTATTCATATGGATGTTCTTTTTTAGTTTGTTAACTAAGTCTCCAGAATTTTCAAAAGTAAGTGGGACTGATTGTTCCTAGGAGAATGGTTAGGATTTTAGTTATGGTTTTTCCTGTTTAGTGAGGAGTGCCAATATAATAGACTACATTAGAATTTTGAGTTTATAAGTTTTTGTTATTATAAATACTAACTGCTTAATGCACCAATTCAGTTGTGCTTAGTTAGTTGTTATTGTTCAAACCAACACTATACTAAATTACTCACTTCAATAATATATCTTTGACACACTTAGGTTATATATACATATATAAAGGACAGTTGGTGTGTATGGAAACTATGAAAATAAAACAATTAACGACAATGTAAATAAATATACACATTCATTATCACCAGATCTTGCTTTTTGAGCAAAAATAATGAATATTTGATTTAGATTTGTGAAGATAATTAGACAATAAAATCTAAATTATAACAGCATAGAATTCTTCTTTTCTTTTTTTTTTGCATTTAATATTTTAAATAGGACACATTAATTATTCTTATCAGAGTGTCTGTGCACTTTCTTTTTTTTTTTGTTCTAATGCCCCACCAGGGCAGATCAATGCAAGGTCTTTTTTTACATAGGAATTTTAGTGGGGCATTCTGTGAGGATCCAACTTGTGATTCAGTAAAATGGATCTGTCAGACTAAATTTTTTGCCCTCCCCTCTACCTAGGTGATGCCGGGTAGCCACTTCTAGTATTCCATAAGTGATGACCATGTTTTGATTTTATTTCTTATTAATTTTTTGATAAATTATTCCATTATTTGTTTGAGATCTAAGAGCCTAGAGTGGGACTTATATAGGAGCTAGTATTGGGCTGCAGCTTAGATACAGATATAAGAACAGAGGAGATTTGTTTATTTTCACATAATGGAGTTCCTTTGAATGAATCCGAAATATTATGTGTCTGAATTTTTGAGATGGGGCTTGATAAATTGTATTATTTAGATTTTTCACTTTTGTCCTAATCTTTATTCACAAAGAAACATCTGAAGAGAGCACAGCCCCCCCCCCATTCTCCGCTAAGATCCGGATGGATAGTTCATTATAATTGAGCAGAAGGACTCAGATAATAATAATAATAATAATAATAATAATAATAATAATAATAATAACACTTTATTTGAATAGAATGAGTTCTGAGGGGAATAGATAGTGAACTTTGAAATATCCCATCATACAGGTAAAATATACCAAGAAAATTTGGCACAGCCGTAGGGGAAATTTGGTAGGCAAAGAGTTAAAATTTCTGGAGACTTGGTTAACAAAATTTACCCCCCCCCCTCCACCCCATCAATTTGAATAATAAAACAATAACAAACCAATTTCAAATTCTGCATTAGGATGTTTGTTTTCCACTTCATCCTAATGTCCTTGATAAAGACATGAATTCATTTCTTCTCCCCCCCCCTCATTAGTGATAGGTACATATTCAGACAGACTGGGTTCTCTAGCCTTGGTTTGGCAACCATTTATAGGAGAAAGTCAAACTAGCTGTGACAAATTTAGCAGGCTGGAAGTGAGTAGCAACTGTTCAAGAAAACAAAGAGGAGTCTTATGTAGAAGATAAACATCTCAAAAAAATATTAAAGCGAAGGGCAGATAACTCGTGTACATACATGTCAGAAATGATGGAAAGACAGAGACCATTTTGACTATTGTATTTCTATAATAGATAAGAACCACTTTAAATCAATTAATTTCAAATTTGACAAATTCCATGAGTAGAGGGAGTTCTTCTGAATGGAAAGCACCCCCAAATATTTGTGAATTTAAAATTTTTACAAGTCAGGACCAGAACAAGTAGAGATGTACTAATTTATTTATGTAGAATATAACATTATATCAAAGAAAATCAAAGCGAAGGGCAGATAACTCTTGTATATACATGGAATTCATGGAAAGTCAGACTATTTTGAACATTGTATTTACTAGCAAGAATATATGGCCGCTGGGCGTAAGCATTTAATGCAAGGAAATATAAAATTAGAAAGACTAACAAAATTAATAAGAATGCATATAAAAAGATTACACTTATTTTATTTATATATTAATTGGTTTCTATATAAAAATCAATCATAGGATTGATTTTAATACGTTGGAGAATAAAACAATAATATTAGAGATTAATAACACCAAGTAATTATTTATTAAACCTGGTTTTGTTAAAACCAGTATGCAAATTAACCACACTATATATTATGCAAAGCTTTATTTCTTAGTGATATATGAGACACATTTGCAATATTTTACACACACTAATAACATGGGCTGTTTTGAGGCAAATCTAACTCAGATTTTCATAGAGACATCATTAATAAATAAGATTTATTCTATGTATTAATGATTTTGACTGTAGATTAAATACTCATTGATAAATGTATGCAGTTTCTGAGGGTATTGTGATGTAAGTAGTGATGCAGTGGTTACAGACAGACATTGAATCTCCATTGAATCTCCATTATAATAAGATTGTGCCTCCATATAAATCCATCAAAAATCAGTTACTATAAATTTGACAAATTCCTTGACTAGAGGAAGTTCCAAAATTGTTTTTGAAAAATAATCTTCTTTTTTTTAAATTTTTACAAGTCAGAAACTGGACAAAAAAGAATTGTATATATACTGTCAGCTAGAATCACATCCTATTTACATTAAAAGTAGTGCTGTAATGGTTAGCAAGCTAGATTCGCAAACCATTGTTATTGAATTCAATTCTCACTGGGTTCCCCATACTTCTGGCCTTGTGCCACATCTAAGCTATGCTTAGTAAATAACTATATTAAAAGTAGACTAACTGTGAACCTGTTGGGTTCTTGTAACAGTCATCCATGATTATACTGATACTTCTATTTAAGAAAAAAGAATTAAGGATTCTAATCAGCATTTCATAGTTATTTTTATTTCATTGAGAATTTAGATTTAAAAAAAGATTCTCAGCACCCCTCTCTCCAAAAAAACTTATCATTCAGTTACAAATTTTACTGGAAATTGCTTTATTCTCTAAGTTAATGCATTTTTAGTATATAGCCCAAATATAAATCTCACTATGATGTGTTATTTAAATTTTTTTTATTTTTTTTTTTAGTTTTGGTTATATACAAAATATAACATGAATATATGAATGGATTAATTATGAATAAACAAATGAGAGGCAGTACTCTATAATTAACATTTAATAGTTGTCTCCCTTGAGAAATTATAACAACAGGGGTGAACACAAACACAGATCCCACACAAAGACAATGTTAATCCCAGGGGGCCATCCCCCCAGGCCACAACTGCCGCTTTGATTTAAAGGGACAGGGCTGAGTTTATTGCCCATCCCATTCACCCCCCCCCCACACACACACACATATAGTTTCATTCCCCTCTGAAAATAATTTAATTCATCCTTGGCTGAATAATTCACAAGTTTAAGAAGCACTGTACTAAAGTGAAGCTTATATTTAATTATTATTATTACTTACTGATTTAATACCTATTGGAAAAGTATTACTTTTGGCTAGTATGGTCCAATATTTATTTTATAAGGCATTGTTGGTGTGAAGATTTTATTTCCAAGAAATACATTTGGCTATTCATCATTTTTTTTCTTCTTCTTGTAATAGGACTATTCTTCTCATCTGTATTCTTTTTATTTACAACATTTAATTACGGTAAACATATTATACCCTAAGATGTTAGAAATAACAAAATATAACAAAACAGTTAAATATATTTTCAGTGAAGAGTCAAACGTTTTTAGGAGAGATAATTCTTCTTCTTGTAATAGGACTATTCTTCTCATCTGTATTCTTTTTATTTACAACATTTAATTATGGTAAACATATTATACCCTAAGATGTTAGAAATAACAAAATATAACAAAACAGTTAAATATATTTTTCAGTGAAGAGTCAAACGTTCATTAGGAGAGATAATTCTTCTTCTTGTAATAGGACTATTATTCTCATCTCTATTCTTTTTATTTACAACATTTAGTTGTGGCTAACATGTTCTACCCCAAATGTTAGGAATAACAAAATATAACAAAACAGTTAATTTTATTTTAAAATACTTATATATTCGTTTTTATTTTCCCACTGACCAGGAATACAGCAGGATGGGTTTAGATAAACAATTAACTGTCAACAAGTTGTGTATTCATTAAGCAGTCATGTTTCTGTCTGATACTACACTTTTTTCAATGAAGAGTCAAACATTCGTTAGGGGAAATAATTCTCTCACCTAACAAAACAGAACATTGATATAGAGAGGAACTCTACCTAAAAAAATTCTCTATGGGAAAAACAACTCCATGAGAACATGATTCTTTCTTGAAGTTGTCATGAAGATTAGCAAGTGTTTGGTTTGACCATTTGTCTTTGAATTCTAATGGACATTGGGTCATCAGTTGACACCATTCTTACCAAACATTCAGAGGCTTTCCTATGTGCATATTGACATAGCTTTCTGTGGATGAGATATTACTACCAATGTATGTGAACTGATATACTAATTTCAGAATGTTGCCATTCAATGTGAAGATGACTGCATCTTGTTTACAACACATGAACTCTGTTTCCAATGAGTTCACGTAGAGGTCAATGTTTCTTGCCTTCTTCTATAAGCTATGAATTGATAAGTGAAGTAAAATTAATTGCATAATCCCCAGGAAAGACCTATCCATCACCTAAAATGGGCAGGATCGGATTTATTGCCCTGTGCATGAGACACCCCAAAAGGGGAATGCCAAAGGGATCATGCACTTTTTGCACTAGCCACCACATGAGCTTTAGTGTGTGCATGGCTCCCCATGTTGACTCTTAATGTCCTATACCACCCCATTCCAGGTCAGAAGTCACATTCGTTTTCCTAATCTGCCCCAAATGATTGCCTTTGTTTAAATGTAATATTAAACATTTAGAAGTCTTTGATTTAAGGGAAATAACAGGTAACTTTAAATGAAAAGGCCATTTTTATCCATTTTTTGATAAATCCTTATAGGAACAGGGCTCTGGACTTGGAAAATTCTCAACAGGATGTTAAGACTTAAAAAGACCTTGTGAATTTCTAGCCTGCTGGGAGGTCAGGAAAATAACTACTTACCTGGAGTTTGTGCTGGGTGGGTGAGAATTAATAACAGCTCTAGTTCTAGGGTGCCTTCTCACCTAGCAACATCTGCCCTTTGTCTAAAAAGGGTAGGGGCTGGGTACATTGCTCGGTGCCTGAGGTGTTCCTGAATCTGAGCATTTTTTTTCACAGCCCCACAGGAGGCTCACTTCCTACACAACACCCCATATTAAACTTACCTCTGAATCAGATTTGGACCCCGTGGGGAGTCAAATAAATCCTACCCCCAAGGTGCCATTGGTTGAATAAATGATGGAATGTCAATTACAAGGAATATTTGTTTAGTAAGACTAATTGTACAAGAAGCAAATCAAACATCTAAGTATTTACCCAAACTCTCTGCACAAGCAGGATGTGACGCAAGGTCAATTTCTTAAGTGGAGTGTAACAGGTTTGAATTCAGATTTTTCTTTTTCCTAGACTGGTTTCCATGCTAAGGTTAAAGAGCTCGGTCTTCCCTAGGTCACGGGAGAATAGTTGCATACATACCTTTCCCAAGGGTATTAGCACTACATGAAATAAAAACAGCTGTGTCCATTTGCATAACTATTACACCAGGAGCGCCTCTATTCAAATCAAACATAAATATCCTTTCTATGGGCGCCCCATACTTCTGGCCTTGTGCCACATCTAAGTTAAGCTTAGTAAATAACTATATATCCTTTCTATGCAAATCTGTTTTAGTATCTTCTAAGGGACCAAATTGTGTGGGTTATGCGTTCCATTTAAGTAGAATTTCCCCGAATTTAAGCAAACCAATTTGAAAAATAAAATTAACATGACAAAAAAAAATTTGTCGTCAACGACCAAAATTTTTTTTTAATTGATTTCAATTTTTCACTCAGGGTCTATTAACTCAGATTTGAATAGCTTTTTCGTCATCATCACCATGGCATGCTAATAGCACAGATTCCTTTGATTCTCTCTTGCCATCCGTCCCTATCGACCATCACTTTTGGCAAGCCCTCCTGACAGCATCCAGTGTCTGCCACAGAGCTGATGAATGTAAATCTTTGCTTATCAGCCAACACTGGTGTGTCCATGTGTAGAAGTCCATAGGAGAACGTTGCTTATGAAATTTTATCCTTACTTTCTCCATCAGTGACTAGCATGTCTAGTTCAACTTTCTTGGCTGTTTTTTTGAGATGGTAGCACTAGTCTGCTGAAAAATTGATCTAACACTGGTGTGTCCATGTGTAGGTGTCCATAGGAGAATGTTGCTTATGAGTTTGTCCTTACTTTTCCAGCAGTGTCCAGCATGTCTTTGCTCATCTTACTTTGATGGTCTGTGAGATGGGAGATAAGTGGCCATACAACTGCTGTTTTGTAAGATGCTGCTTACAGGATTTCTTTTAAAGAGTACACAGTATCCTTGTATAGTTCCCATCTAGCTTCTTCTCCAAATGTTTCATTAAAGTTCAAATGGTGTAACCATACAGTAGTACTGACATGGTTACAGCTTGGAAGAATTTATTTTACCCAAGAGATCAAATAAAAGTACTATTATTATTAAGGATTTATATTATATCTATGATATAAGCAGAAAAAGAGCAGAGGATGTATGGTGTATTTGTGTATGTACAACTTGATTATTATTTGCTAAGTATAGAGTGGTCCGAAAGTCTTGTCACCTAATACATATTGTTTTAACTTATTTTTTCTTTTAATAATATAAAATAGAATACCATTAATCATAATATATAATAATATAATTTTCTGTTTCCTGTGTGGGCTATTTCATTATAATTATTAGTTATAGTTCATTAATTAGGAGTTATATTTTAGCAATACATTTTATTAGTTTATTTTATTAATTTATTATACTGTTGTGGTTACACCTTGGAAGAATTCCTGTTTTCTTTTTACCAGAGAGATCAAATTAAAGTACTATTATTATTAAAGGTTTATATTATATCTATTATATAAGCAGAAAAAGGCCAGAGGATGTATGGTTGCAATGTTGTAAATGAATTTTAAAAAAACGAATATAGATGAGAGAAATAGTACATTTAGAAGAAAAAATATGAATGAAAAAACCTATCTACCAAAATACCGAGAAGTTTAGTCATTATTGAAGTGCTAAACTTTTTACTTAATTTCATGCCTTATAAAACGTATATATAAAACATTTGGTGGCTAATACATTTTGATATTTGTGAGACAAGACATCGTTCAGGACTTCATTTGTACTAATATCCGCATCTGTGTTGCTTTTTTCTTTCTTTTTTTTTTTTAATATTTAAAAAAATTTGCCTAAAATAGGCAATCAGTTTTATTCATTATTTGTCTATATTTTTGAGATGGGGTTTGTCCTCATCTTTATTGTGATAGCTTCAGCCACTGCATTCCCTGGTCTTCTTCCAGTGTTTCCAGTGTAGCAATAATGTCACCTTTTAGATGAGATCTTAAAAAGTTTCTTGACACCTGTTTGATCAACTGTCAAACTATTATAAATGATTTCTCAGATTGTATCATCACTATACTCGGATACACGGGAAGAACCTGAGGAAGGCCGGGGAATACATTGGCCGAAACGTTGTGTCAATAACTACCACAATAAAGGTGAAGATAATAGCCCGAAGAATCAAGTTTTTTTTATTAATGTTCAACTTTTAAGCTGGTTGCTATTCTTTGTTCTACAAAAGGTATGGTAGCTACTATTGTATGACACTAGTGAGACAATGTACAGTAGGACTTTGTTATCCATGGTATATTCCAGGGCTGTGGAGTCAGAACACAAAACCTCTGACTCTGACTCCTCTATTTTTGGCACCTCCAACTCTGACTCCTCTTTATGTAATTAAGGTATTATGGCCTACAAATGAATATCAAACCAGGATTTTTTTATATTATGTTCACTTTCAGACTTATACTCTTAGGAAAGGTATGAACCCCCTTACCCCCCCCCAGGTATGGGTTAAATAGTACCATTATTGTTTGTGACATCATAGTAAGATTCAGAAAGTATATATATATATATATATATATATATATATATATATATATATATACACATACATACACAAATGACCATACAAGTTGGTAGTGGGAATGATTTCATTTCGGACCTTTTTTACCCTATATAAATATATATATAATTTTTTTTTTTCCATGTAGATACATTCAAAATTTTTTTTAGTCAGCTTGGAGAACTCAATGTATGATAATTTGATGATTATATACAGAGCAATATTTGTTATCTTGAAATAAGAAAAACTTTAAAAGTACCATTATTGTTTGTGACATCTTAGTAAGCGGGTTCAAACCCCAGTCATGCTATTATGTTCACTTTCAGAATAATACCCTTGGGAAAGGTATGAACCCCTAATCTCCCCAGTTATTAAATATTACCATTACTGTTCTTCTACAATGATGGCTTTGGCATTAAATAACCCATGAAGGTTGATATGCCATTAAACAAAGAAACCAAACCAAACCAGCTTATGTAAATATTTTCTACAAAAATATCAATAGAAAAAGAATAAACTGGTTACATTCCGGTGACATAGAAAGTAGACAGAGTGACAACAAGTGATCCTCTTTCACAAGACCCCACAACCGGTTCTGCATCTTGTAAATATTTTGATATAATTTATTTAAACAGTTTTTTGTGGGTACAAAATTTGAGAATTGCAATCATAAATGGATTCATCCTTAGCAAGAATTCTTTGTGTTCACCTGAGTCTCATCAGAAGATTACCACAGTAATAAGAACTACAATAGAGAAAAAAAAGTCATAATGAAGAGGAGTGGGGGTTAAAAATTATTGCTATTACCCAGAATCAGGTATATATGATTTATTGTCTTGTTGGAATATCCAATTTCAACTCATGCAGATTACTTTGAACCAAACTTTCCAGATTACCCGTAACATTTAAAACCCGAGTGACTGGTATTTATGCTATTAGATAGAAGTATATACACTTAGTTTGCATGAATTCTACCCAGGGAATTCCCATTTCAACATCGCTATTGCCTAGTAATAAAACAGTCAATCAAGCTGTTAAATAACAGATTATAACATTTCAGATTTTAAGCTGTTGATTAAATAGTACCACTACTGTTCTCCTAAGAGCCAGTTTAGCTCAGTCAATAGAGTGTCCAACTAGGAACCACAAGGTTCCAGGTTCAATACCGGCCCTCGTCGGAAAAAAGAAGACGGAGTTAGGGTTTAGGGTTAGTTTAATGGGAAAATAATGCGTAGATTAATTAACAGATAAAATTCATTCAGAGTGGTTCCCCTTTTTTTTAGGTTGGAGTTATAGGAAATAACCCTTGAAAGTTTAGGTGAATTAGGCCAACTGTGAATAACTGAAACCGTAGTTCATAATTCCTTGGAAAACAAAGTCCCACTTGTATAAAATGTATTCTATCTGTTTATTCAGATTAATTTTCTGGGTAAGGGCCGACTGGATGTTTTTGTGAGAAAGTTACATAAACAGGAATCTCATTCTGAACTGAAGACTAAAAAAAAAGAAGGATATTCTTAAGACTCGTATTTCCAAAACAATCTCCTTTATTGTGTAGATCAGTTCGCATATAGACTGACCAATGTGGGGGAAAAAAAGACTTTCTAAATAACCTAAACAATTACAAACAAAATCACTGGGTAATCTGAACATTAGCTACATAAATGAGAGTAACTTCCCCTTGTTTGTTTCACTTTGAGGAAGCCGTTTGTTTTGGACCGCCATTTTCATTTCATCGTAAATCTACACTGAAAATACGAATTTGTTCGATTCAATACAACTGCATGTTTTAACACAAAAATATCATAAAATGTGTTCTTAATAACAATTAAGTTCATTTCAAATAATGCGCAAGCACAATTAAGAACACATTTTATGATATTTTCATGTTAAAACATGCAGTTGTATTGATTCAAACAAATCAAGCTGATTATTTATCCACTTTATATATATATATATATATATATATATATATATATATATTATTTTTCAACAGAATATTTTTAAAAAAGAATGATTACCAATGTGAACCAGTGAATTGACTAATTTAATAATCATTATTACATAACCAGCTGGTATCGATATGTAGACTGAGTTATCTCCCTTAGAGCTTATCCCCAGAAAGTAATAATTCTTTTTCTTTTCTTTCTCAGTCAATTCTAGATGCTAATTTTGAATTTCTAGTATCTTCACATACATATATAGGATTGCTACGTTTATATATATATTTCGTGAAGAAATCTTTGGTGGATTGCTACACCAATTCCACCCTGACATTAAAAAGATGGCCAGACAGTTAGAAAGGATTTAACAAAAACTCGTCCAACAAGAATCGTCAGTAGAGTTTAACAAAACATATATATATATATATATATATATATATATATATATATATATATGAGTATAGATAAAAGGATATGAAAACAACACAATATGCTGTTAAAGTGAAAACATTTTATATCATATTCATAGCTAATATTGAACAATATTTCGATTTATAAAAATCATCTTCAGAGCTTGTTTTTTACTCCGGAGAGTGGAGACGAATTCGTCTCCACTCTCGATAAGTCCGGAGTAAAAAACAAGCTCTGAAGATGATTTTTATAAATCGAAATATTGTTCAATATTAGCTATGAATATGATATAAAATGTTTTCACTTTAACAGCATATTATATTGTTTTCATATCCTTTTATCTATACTCATACCTTCGAATTCATTTCCTTTCTCTTAACTTATATATATATATATATAGGTTTGAAAATTGCAGTCAGTTTCTTACCTATGCAATCATCAGATTATATATATATATATATATATATATATATATATATAGGGCCACTAGCTTAGTTTTATTTGAGGGGAAGTACAGTGGTACTTTGATTTATGAGTGTCCCAACTGATGAGTTTTCCAAATTACGAGTTGTAACTCTGCCAATTTTTTGCTTTGTGTTGAGAGCTAAAATTTAAGGCATGAGCAAGCTTCAAATATGCTTATGTTAATAAGTTTACTAAAAACATTTAAGTTTCCAAAATTTATTATGCCAAAGAAAAATATTATAAAAAAATACACATTAAAACATATTACAACACATAATTCATTACATTCTATTTTATTATGTTTTTATACTATACAGTGATATTTTTCTTATTTAAAAAAAAAAAGCCGTAATAAAAAAATTAGGGTATTTGGGGGTGGGGCTGGAATGGATCAATGGTATTTGTGTTTATTTCAATGGGGAAAATTGATTTGATATACAAGGAAATTGAGTTATGAGATGAAAAAATTAAACTTATAAGTCAAGGTGCCACTATAACAACATGATTATTAAGGTTCATTTTCTTATATGTATGAACAGAAAACCCTGTTAAATATCAAGGTGAGACAATATTCTTCTCTTCGAGAGACTGAAATGTCTATCTATCTATCTATACATATATAAAGGGCAGTTGTGTGTATATGTATGTCCGGAGGAAACTTCGAAAATAAAATAATTAACGACAAAGTAAATATATATACACATTAAATATCACCAGAGCTTGGTTTTTGAGCAAAAATAATAGATTTGATTTATATTCGTGAAGATAATTAAAAAAATAAAATCTAAATGATAACAGCATGGAATTTTTTTTTTTCATTTAATATTTTAGATAGTAGACATTAACATTTCTTTTCAGAGTAGCTAGATCAATGCAAGGTCTATTTTTTTTTACATAGGGATTTAAATGGGGCATCCCACGAGGATTCAACTCACGATTCAGTAATAATGGATCCGTGGGACTAACTTAAAAAGAATCCCCCTCTACCCACGTGATGCTGGGTAGCCGCTGCTAGTGTAATATAAATACATACAAAATATAGAAAATATTATGGATTAACATAAGTATTAAAGCTGTCACATTATTTTGGTATGATATTATTGTTTAAGTTTGTTTCAACGTGTACAGTTTAGTCCTGCTTGCTTATTTCAATCCTTTTCTGAGGTAAAATTTATCAAAACTAAATTATTAATATGCAAAAACGCAATAAGAAATATACAATAAAAAAAAGGTCAAAAACATTTTTCACAAGTCTATAGTCTGCTTAGCAGATTAAACTAAATTAACTCTTTCTTTAGTCATTTTGACTAAGAGACATTGGCAAATCATACCAGAAGACACACAAATTAGTTCCTTTTATATATATATATGTATATATGCATCTGAGAGGAAAGATTGTGCTTATAATTAGTTTGTTGTTTTGTTGTCAGTGTTGCATAGACCAAGCTGCTTTTTTTCTTTTTCTTCTATTTTTTCAGGTTGGGGGGAAGGGGGAAGGGGGATACTTGCATCTTTCTTCATGGGAGTCAAAAAGACACCTCCAATGATCCAATGCTGTCTTTTATTCAGATCTGACTGTTAACTATTTTTTATCTTTAATGTAAAAAAAAAAGAAAAAAAAACTCTGTAAGGTGATTTTTTTTACCTGATCTCATTTCATGAAAGCATTTTTTTAAACAACTTTTAATAAAAGACTTTTGAAAAGCAGTAAAAAAACAAATATGAAATTATACAATAAATGTCTACAACAGTAGTGTAAAATACAAAATATTGATTGGCAGTAATAATGAAATGTTTGTATGATATAAAAAAAAAGTTGTTGTGAAAATGGTAAAGGTGTGTTAGGCTATGTGGCAACAGTGTTGTGAATTATTCTGTGGTGAAGCAAATGTTGTTTTTTTTTTTTTCATCTTTCAATGAATTTTCTAAATTATTTTTCTTTATGTTTTTTTTTTTTAATATCTGTATGGACTATTTTTTTCTATGGCCTCAAAGAGAAAAAAAGTATTATTGTTGTCAAAAGTTTCAGAGTTATTATATCATCAAAATATGAGATCAGGTAAAAAAAACACCCTCTTTTTTTTTTTAAATTTGTTTAATTTTTTTTTTTTTAAAAAATTTTTTTTTTTAATAATTGTTCAAACATTTTGGTAAAACTTGACCAAATTGAATGTGATCCTTTTTATCTGTTGTTTCCATATTAAATTCTTGAATTTTTTTTAAATTTTTAATTTCTAAATTTAATTTTTTTTTAAATACAGATTTGTGGATGTGGTCATTATGATAATTTTTTTCAGAATAGTCATCAAAAAACAATCCATCATTGAACCAATCAGGTTGTGCCTGTATTCTGAAATCAGCCAATCAAATGGCTTCATTAAAATTCTTCTTCTGGAGACTTTCAGATCTTATATGTATTCAAATACATGATGTTTCTTGCTTATAAAAAAAACACACAAGACAAAAAAAAATCATTGCTTTGTTATAATGACATTCATTATATTCACAGCAGTACTGAAATAGAAATCAACCTGACCATTACCCAAAAAAAAAACATCTTAGAATTAATAAGGAAACAACACTTACAACAGGATATACAATGTTTTATATACAGGACGGGGCAGAAGTAACAGATCAGTTTTGTATTGTATTATATTATTGACTGTCCAATTACTTCTGCCTCACCATATATATATATAAAACACATAAAAGTTACATTTTCTAATATCATATCATTTATTCATTATAGTAGTAACAGATGTTGAAGACTTATTTTTGTGCTATTTTTTATGTAAAAAGAAAAAGTGAAAATGTGTGTTGGTCTTTTAAAGTCCTGCCTTTTATCTATTTGTTATCTCCAGCTGTAATTTCTATACCCACCTATAAACCACTATATATATATATATATATATATATATATATATATTATGGGGATAATGTGACCAAATGATTTGTTGTTTTAGCATCAAATTTGTAAATATTTTCAAACAAACAGTACATCTCATTTTCCAAGACAGAATCATGTTTTCATAGAACTTCAAGCGTCATCAGCCGGTGTTTATTATTTTACTCTTTTTTCATATTTCAATTCATATACTACCAGCAAAGTGTGAAGCTCATGCATTCTATAGTGTGTCTAGATATTTTATACAATGTTTAATAGTTTCTTTTTGCAAACCCAGGCATTCTATAAAGTGTCTAGATATCTTATACAATGTCCAATAATTTCTTTAGCAAACTCAAGCATTCTATAGAGTGTCTAGATATTTTATACAATGTTTAATAGTTTCTTTTTGCAAACCCAGGCATTCTATAAGGTGCCTACATATTTTATACAATGTCCAATAATTTCTTTAGCAAACCAGGCATTCTATAGAGTGTCTAGATATTTTATACAATGTGTATTAATATCTTTGACAAGCCCAGGAATTCTATTAAATGTCTATGTATTTTATACAATGTGTAATAGTTTCTTTAGCAAACCCAGGCATTATATAATGTCTAGGTATTTTATACAATGTATTATTTCCCTAGAACTTTCATATTAAATGAAATAACATTTTTGGCCAAATATAAAATAAGCAAAATTTTTATATACTTTAACAAGGATGTTTAATAAAATGCCTTGGTTTTCTATAGAATGTCTATCATTTTTTGAGGAAAGTATTAAATAATCTAAGATAATAGAATTCCAATAGAATGGCTAGCTTCATATTTTTTCAGCAACATTGAACATAAAATTTTTCAGGACCATATGACCTTTAGGCACCCCTTTTGCAATCTCGTTTCATAAGGACATTTTTTTCATTTACACCGTCAAATCCGGTTGTTTGTTAACAGACGATTTTTAGAGTTTTTTTTATAATTATAAAACTAACTCTTAACCCTAAACCTAACCCTAACCCATAGCCAGATTTTGACAGTGTAAATGAAAAAAATGTCTTTATGAAACGAGATCTCAAAAGGTGTCCCTAAAGGTCACATGGTCCCTTTTTCATTCTAAACTTTGCCTGGGATTTTAAATAAAATGCCCAGGCATTTTATAGAATACCTAGTGTTTTTTTTTTCTTCTTTTTTTTTTCTTCAAAATATAATATAATATTTCTTATTTCATTCCAACTTAATATACTTTACCTGACCTTTTAATAGAATGTCTATGCATTATTCTATACAATGTCTTAGTTTTATGCTTTACTGGTCACACTTGCTATTTATACAAATCTCTGTGCAACTTACAAAAGTAAAATATTTCTATTTACAAAAGTACCAACATTGGGTTTCAATTTTACATATTACAAAAGATCTGACATTATGATAATACCACAAATCTATCTTCTTTTTTTTTTTTTACTTGGCCTCATATATTGAAAGTGCGTATTTTAAAACATTATTAACTTTTGTTTTAATTTTTAATTTGAAGAGAACAATTTAAAATAAAATTAGGGTTTTGATATGAAAGTAAAAAAATTAAATATAACATTTGATGGCAATTCTAAGTTAGATAGATATGTCCTCGTTTCAGCAGGGAATATTTGCATAAAAATATTAGTCTTTTATAATCATCTTGACCCTGTGTTACTCAAAAGTATTTGAACTTACAGACTGGCAAGTCTTTTTTGACAACTCAGAGATTGTGAGAATGGCTGTGAGCAAATTATCTGTTGATGATGGGTAAAATATCAACTGAACATTACAAATAGTAAAGTTAATCTTTATTAGAAAATTACACTGTAAGTAAATTGAGAGTAGAAGAAAAAAAGAAAAGAGAGACAGAGGGGAAAGAAAGGAGGAAGGAGGGAGGGAAAGAGAGAAAAAGAAGGAAAGAAAGAAAGAAAGAAAGAAGGTGGGGAAAAAGAAAAAAGGAGGGAAGAATGGAAAGAAAGAAAGAAAGAAAGACAGAGGAGAATGAAAGAAAGAAAGAAAAGAAGATGGAAAATAAAGAAAGAAAAATAGAAAAGATGGGGGAGAAAAAATTAAATAAATAAATAAGGAAAGAAAGAAAGAAAGAAACGGCTAATTCAACACTATTTCGTTTTTTTACTTGGCCTCATATATTGAAAGTGTTTATTTTAAAACATTAACTTTTGTTTTAATTTTTAATTTGAAGAGAACAATTTAAAATAAAGAAAATAAAAATAAAAAATTTTAATTTGAAGAGAACTTTTAGAATTTTTAATTTGAAGAGAACAAATTAGAATACAGAAAAAAAAATAAATAAATAAAGAAAATAAAAATAAAAATATGAAAAAAAGAAAAAAAAAGAGAAAGAAAATAAATGAAACAAACAAACAAAAGAAAGAAAAAGAAAGAAATAGTCACTGAGTAAATAAATGGTCATTGTGGCAGGAGGGGAAGGTCTAGTCCAGTCTCCTGCCAAATCTCTGAAGACATTTTTGGTAACAAAGACGATATTAGAAGACAAAAAGATAATTTAATTAGTTTAACTGTCCAAACCAACTTTACTACAATAGTTGAGGGTTGCAGAAGATGCATCACATAAGGGCCTAGAGGACTGAAATGGGCGGGGGGGGGGCTGAGAGTGTATGATATAAATTGTTATATAGAGAGATTCTTACAACACTTTACATGAAAAAAAATTAGTTTCAGGTATAATTTCGAGTAGCTTTTTTAAATAATTTTTTTTACAAATTCGTTAATATATCTAAAACTGAGAATTGCTCATAGATTTTCTGATCATGAATAGATTTGAACATTAATCAAAATGTTTATCTAAACATGTTTAAAAATTTTACTTATAATTAAGTTAAGGGAAGGATGTAAGTAATAAGTTTATTATATGATGCCATATTATTTTTTTTTTTCTTTGTTTTATTTTTTTGCTTTTTATTTGTAATAAATGTTTACTTAGGTCATTGTTGGCCTGTTACTTCTGTCCCACTATATACATTTAATATATATTTTTTAAATATATACATATGTGATGTTTTTTACTGTTAATTTTCTTTGTTTTAATACTTTTTTTAATAAAAACATAGGATCAATTTTAAAATTTCTAAAAAGTGAGGTCAAGTAAAAAAAAAAAACACACACACATGTATGTGTGCATGTGTGCATGTATGTATATATATATATATATATATATATATATGTATTTAATTGTATATATGTATTTAATTATATATATATATATATATATATATAAATATATATGTATTTAATTATATATATATATATATATATATATATATATATAAATATATATGTATTTAATTATATATATATATATATATATATATATATATATATATATATTATATATATATATATATATATATATATATAGTATATTATATATGTATTTAATTATATATATATATATATATATATATAAATATATATGTATTTAATTATATATATATATATATATATATATATATATATATATATATATATATATATGTATAATTATATATATATATATATATATATATATAATATATATAAATATGTATTTAATTATATATATATATATATATATATATATATATATAATATGTATTTAATTATATATATATATATATATATATATATATATATATAATATATATATATATATATATATATATATATGTATATATATATATATGTATATATATATATATATATAATATATATCATATGTATAATATATATATATATATATATATATATATATATCATATGTATCATATATATATATATATATATATGATATATATATATCATATGTATCATATATATGATATATATATATATATATATATGTATATATATATATGTGTGTGTGTATACATACCATATATATAAATATAATCATATCTATATATGTGATATATAAATATAATCATATTTATATATGTGATATATAAATATAATCATATCTATATATGTGATATATATAAATATATATCATATCTATATATGTGATATATATAGATATATATTCATATCTATATATGTGATATATATAGATATATATCATATCTATATATGTGATATATATAAATATATATCATATCTATATATGTGATATATGTATAAATATATATCATATCTATATAATATCTATATATATCACATATATATCTCTTTATATATATATATATATATATATATATATATATATATATAAAGTCATCTACAGACATTATATATCATACATACGCCCACACCCACAATGTGGTGCTAAAAAGGAAATGACCTAGAACCATGAGACATGCTATTTGATACATTCATCCCACAAGTCAACACACTTAGCATTTCATTTCTCAAATTACTTTAACTCTTCAAAAAAATTCAGTCAACATTAAAAAAAAATTTCTTTTTAAAAAGAAGCCATTTTCTTCTTGGTTGAGCCAAGAACTTTTCAGCACCCACTTATATGTTTATATACAAATACCCACACAAACACACACATGTATGTATGCATATACATAAATACACAAGTGTATCAATGCTTATTTCTGTTATGTTTTTTTTTCCAGAAAACACTTAAATCAAAATATGATGAAAATTAAGATATCTAAATTTATAACTTTCAGTTCTCTTTCATTTCTCCAGGGTCAGATTTGCACTTGTAAATAAAATACACAATTCTCAAATCCATCAATATCCAATTCCTTATACTGCTGTTAAATATACATTTGTCCTTTGTAAATTAAAAAACAAAACAAAAAAACAAAAACAACTGCTGAATCAAGTCAAAATATTGTCCTTCATTTTGTACACAAGTTTTTAAAAAATTATTTTGTATTTTTAAAATCTTTTCTGCCGCTAATGATTATTTTCTTTTATCTGCAATTTTTTAAATAATTTCATATTCATGATTGCCATCATCTTTATATATATATATATATATATATATATATATATATATATATATATATATATATATATATATATACCCTGCTTGTTTTTATTTTTATTTTTTGTCCATACACAGAGTTTACAAAGTTATATCATATATGACACCCAAAAGTCAAAACATCTTTTTAATGAATAATTTAAATATTTCGGACTGTTGTCCTCATCTTAATTGTGTATAAACACAATGTTCAGGCCACAGTAACCTCAGACTCTGTTCAGATGTTTTGTTAATGTGGCCTGAACACTGAAATATCAAAGTTATTCATATCAAGCATCATATCATAATTTTTTTTAATGTTCATTATAAGTGATACCACATACCATTTTCATATATAAGAATGTGACAATGACTCTGTGTGTGTCTGTCTCTCTGTGTGTATCTGTATGTACGTGTGTGCGTGTGTATGTGTGAGCAATCTTTAATTAAATCCTTTTATGAAGGACCACAGACAAAGAATTTTTTTGTTTTAACTTTTTAATAAAAGTTTTGTATTTATACATCACAGACTATTGTCCCCATCTTTGTTAAACTCACAAAGTTTCAGCGACTGTACACTCTGGGCTTCTTCTTCACCTGAAGAGCAGGTGAAATGTTGTGAATATAACAACAAAGATAAGGACAATAATCTGAGTCATGTAAATAATAAGTCCTTATCTCATAAATTCAGATAAATGACACATAAATGTTTGCTGATTGCATGCATATATATATATATATATATATAAAGATATGAAAACACCACAAAATGCTGTCAAAGTGAAAACATTTTTTAACAGCATTTTGTGGTGTTTTCATTTCTTTTTTATATATACTCATACCGTCGGATTCATTTCCTTTCTTTTAACTTATATATATATATATATATATATATATATATATATAAAAATGTGAAAACAACAAGGTATTCAGAGGATGATTTTATTATAGTATACTCTGAATACCTTGTTTTTATTTATATCTTATATATTTACATACCATTGGATTTATTTCAGTTTTCACACACACATATATATATATATATATATATATATATATGTGTGTCTGTGTGTATGTCTGTGTGTGTGTGTGTGTACATATGTATGTCAATATACATATATATGCATGTATGTATGTATGTATGTATGTATTTTGGTTGTAACCTTTTGTTAAATCATATATTATTAAGGACCATAAACAAGGAATCAAAAAATAAAATTTACTTAATATTTCTTGTTTGCATATATATATACATATATATGTATATACGCTGACACAAAATAAAATCTATCACCTTGAATGTTTCAATTTACTTCACATTAGATGTATAGATAATATAGCTGGAAACAGATTAATACATATACAGGTTCCCAAATAAGTGTCCATACCCCATATAAGTCCACTTTATATCTCCCTTGTGTATTAAGACAGTGTGAAGAACATATACATAACATACACAAACTATTTAACATATTTAAATCCAACATCTCAAATGCTGATCTTTTTTTTTATTTTGACAAACAGCCAATATTTAATGGTTCAATGTAAGAAAATCTTCCTATACACAATTACCCACCACATCAATTCATGCATTAAATCATTTTTGTTAAGGACCATAAACAAGGAATTGAAAAATATAATTTTTTACTTAATATTTCTTGTTTGCATATATATATATATATATATATATATATATATATATATGAAACTTTGGCGTCTGGCAACTGACCTGGTAAATGCTCATAAGGTCATTAATCATCTTAACAACAGCAATCTTGAGCACATTTTTGATTTCCATGTTTCTAACACATGTGGGCATGCCTACAAAGTCAGAAAACAGCATTTCTCATATGACTTTTGGAAACATTTTTTCATGCTCAGAATTGTTGAGGCATGGAATAAACTGCCTGCGTCTGTTGTAGGCTGCCGAAACACTGCATCTTTCAAGGCCTCCATGCTTCCTGTAGTCCACCAACACCATGCCTGATGCCCCTCTCCACACACATAAGCACACACGCACACATACATGCATATTACTACTGTAAATTGTTCATGTTCCTGACACTAATACATTATTCTGTGTACTAGACATGAGACTTTGATGAGTTGTGGTGCACCTGAGCACTGTACACAATAAATTTCATTATTATTATACTGACAGAAAATAAAATTTAAACCCATTTTATATCTTCCATAAGACAGTGTGAAGAACATAGACTTTTCAAACTATTCAACATATCTAAAGCTAACATCTCAAATGTTGATTTTCTTTTTTTACAAACAGCCAATATTCAATGATTTGGTGTAAGAAAATCTTCCTATCCACAATTACCCACCACATCAAGTTGTCTTGGTCTATTATAGACTATTGCACCATCTTGCAATATTCTTCTTCTTCTTCTCATTCAGTGGTCATTTTATTGCCACCATCCCTCATTGTTGTTCCCCGTTCTTTGCTGGCATAAATAACAATACAAACACTTCTTTTATGTGCACATATTACTTTATTCTTTTACTGGTCATACATTGCCGTGAGAGCCTGGACCAGACATAGAAATGGATATATACTTCACTCGGTAGTTCTGGGCTAGCTGATTAACTTTCAAACTATTCTTCAAAACTTCTAGAATCCCTGTCACCTGACTGAGATTATCCAATCGCAGCAAAGTTCACATTAATGGTTTCAACTTTTGGGGCAACTGTTTAAGTCTTTTTAAAACAAATACACTACATGCCAAATAAGAGATTCAGCCAATCTATTATTTAACATTGCAAGCCATCGTGGGTGGTGCACAGGTATAAGTGTTACAACATCACCATATGGCTAAACACTTTTTTTCATAATATCTAGAGGGAGAGTCCTCTTGCCATAGTGGTTAACGTGCTGGAATGCAATATCATAGTAAGCGAGTTCAAACTCCAATTGCACTATTATGTTCTGACTTATACTCTACAAGAATGACTTTGGCATTAAATAACCAATGAAGGTTGATATGCCATTAAACAAAGAAACCAAAACAATTTTATTTTACATCAGAGTATATATATATATATATGTTGAAAAGAAAGTGTTGAATGGATAACATTTTTCTTTCCTTTATTTATTTTTACCTTTCAACATATCGTCGGATTCATTTCCATTTTAAACTTACAAGTGTGTTTAAGTGACAAAAATGGAAATAAATCCAACAGATATGTTGAAAAGATAAATGGAAGAAAAACATATATATTTTGGTATGGCTGAAATTTATCATATGCTGACATGTGTTTCAGACAGAATTTGTATACACATTAAATTTTAAATAGAATACTGTATGTGTAAGCAAATTCTGGTCAAAACACATGTTGGCATATAATAAATTTTATCCATACCAAAGTATATATATGTTTCATACATTTATCTTTTCAACACACACACACACACACACACATATATATATATATATATATATATATATATATATATATATAGATGCAGCAAATTCTTTTATAGACATGTTTCATTAAATATGACAGACAACATCCTTCATCACCACTAAAAAAATAATGACTTGCATCTTTCTTCTCCTACAATGTTGCAAACTTCACACACACACACACACACACACACACACACACTCTCTCTTCTCTCTCTCTCTCTCTCTCTCTCTCTCTCTCTCTCTCTCTCCTATTGTTTTTAGTATTTCTCTTTCTCCATTTCTGTTTTTGACTGAACAGAGGCGGGTATGAATGCTGATTCCATTGTTTATACATCTTTTTTTATTTTTATTTTATTGAGTTTTTTTCTTGTTGGTCAGCAAGATGTTACTAATGTGAATCAAAACCATAAAAAACTGTCCAAATATTTTTTTGTTATTTGTAGATCAAATACTTTTGATTATTGTTCATCATTATCAAAGATGTAAAATGTTGTCGTGATGTGTTTGAAATCCAAAACATTGTGGTGTTATTGAGGAATGTTGGGAAATCTTTAAATGAACTCAAATAAAGGAGTTAATGCACATAAATATAATGATAATAATAATAATAATAATAATAATAATAATTTGCTCTTGAGAAGGAAACGCATAAAATTCTCTGGGACTTCGAAATAGACAGATCACCTTATCCTAGCAAGGAGACCAGACCTAGTGTTGATTAACAGTGCAGCCATACAGCAGCACTGACACAACCACAGTTTGGAAGAATTGTCGTTTTAACTTGTCAGTGAGATCTGATTTAATGTGTGATAATTCATCTAATAATTAGTAATAATTAATTAGAATTATTTATTCAAAATTCACTAGAGATGTTCCAATCTTTCAAATCCAATCATTCAAATAGAGATACTTAAGTTTCAGTAATTGGATTGAGCAATAAAAAACCCATTTAAATAACTGTATGAAACATGAAACAGCTGTCATGGACTATTGAATAAATAACATTGATTATAATTGATTATTAAATATAACTATTACTAATATAGCTCTTCTTTTTTTTTTTTTATATTAAGCACTCTGTTTAAAATAATATATATATATATACACACATGTATATACATGTGTACACACACACACACGCACACATTTTTTAAAATTTTAAGGGTTTCATATTTGCTTCACATATTTCATGTCAAGGTTATATGTTATGTTTTTAAGTGTACATTTATAACCTTGACACACACCCACACACATACACCTACATATATATATATATATATATATATATATATATATATATACGCACCTTTACATATGTGCACATGTATGTATATACACACATACATACAAAAATAACAATAAAAAAGTATATATATATATATATATATATATATATGCATCTCTACATATGATGTGTATGTATCTACACATGTACATGCAAAAGCAAGTATGAAAACACTATATAACTCAATAAGAATGATAGTTTGGCTGTCCTTTCCCACTATTTCAATGGTGTCTATGTTCAAGTCTAATTAAAGGCCATCATCTCAAATGATGATTTTTTTTCATAAACAGCCAATATCTAATAGTTTAGTGTAACAAAATCTTCCTATCCTCAATTTCAAACCACATCCAGCCATCTATCATACTAAACTAAATTCAGTAAATATTAATAAGAACAATGTGTATTATATAATAATGGTCTGATTTCTGTATGTTTTCTTTTTGTGTTTGTTAACTGTAGCATAACAAAAATGGCACATTGTAGAGCAATTTTTGTTAGTGCAATATTATTGAAATGCTCTAACTTAAAGAATAAAGCAATTTTCAGTCCAATCGGGTTACCAGTTTCTGAGTAGTTATTGATTGATTAATTGAATATAAATTGAAAAAAAAAATGTGCAAGGGAGATAACTCTCAGATTATTAACTAGTAATTACAGAGAAATTTGCAAATAATTTATATATAGAATACAATATATTTCTCGATTGGTTTAGCCTTACATTTGAACATATATGCCTGCCTAATTAATTATTAATTAATTAATTTTCAAAATTAGGTACGACTTCAATTAAGCACATATTCTCCCAAAAATTGTTGGCTAAAAAAAGCCATATCCAAACACATCATTTGTTTATTTACTTCTCATATATATATATATATATATATATATATATATATATATATATATATATATATATATTGGTTTAAAAATCCCATATGCTAAAAACTCAGTAACCGAGTGCTGTTGACTTCATATCCACGCTGCCCTAACTTTTTTTTAATGAGTAATTTTGATATTTAAGACTGTTGTCTTCATCTTATTGTGTATAGGGTTGTTAGGGATTCTTGACTGATGAAAAATTGGTTGGGTTTCGATCCTGGTTGGACTGAAGAGACGTGATATGTTAAAACAGGACTGTCTGCAGATGACTAAATATATATATATATATATATATATATATATATATATATATATATTAACAATGGAGATTTGGTCTCTATTTGTTTGTAACTGAAACTATGTCACTGCTTATGTTACATTACCAAAATTGTCAATACATAGAATAAAAACAATATTAATAAAATAAATTATTTTTTACTCTTGTTCTTTTTTTAGTAAGGAAAAGTTAAATAAAAAAAGTTTACAAATTAAATACCAGTGATGTGTAAAATATTCAAAATAATTATTTATTAACTCTTAACATCCTGTTGAGAATTTTCTAAGTCCAGAACCCCATTCCTATAATGATATATATAAATGGCTAAAAATGGCCTTCTCATTTAAAGTTACCTATTATTTCCTGTAAATTAAAGACTGCTAAATATGTTTAATATTACATTTAAACAAAGGCAATCATTTAGGGTGGATTAAGAAAACAAATGTGACTTCTGGCCGGGTGGAATGAGGCGGTATAGGACATTAAAAGTTAATAATTTATAGATGTATGCAAAATTGTATTTGAGGGGGACAGAACTAAGTTTCCATTTCAAATTGTTTTTTTTTTTTTTTTTTACTCTTTTAATAAATTTGATTTTACTTATGATAGATACAAACCCTCCGACTTTTAATTTTTACGTATCCCCAAGGCAATATCTTTTAAAAATTAATTTTTTTTTGCTAGTATATATAAAAGCTAGTTCTGTGTACAAGTCTAAATAACAACAGATTTCAAAAGATCTGCCCAGTGTATTTCATAGTCCATCCTGCATATCAGAGGTTTATCATAATCTGTACTTATTCACGAGGATATTACAGATTTTACAAGTACATTCACTCTTAATATCCTGTTGAGAATTTTCAGAAGTTCAGAGCTCCATTCTTCTAAGGATTTATCAAAAAATGGCCTTTTCATTTAAAGTTACCTGTTATTTCCCTTAAATCAAAGACTTCTAAATATGTTTGATATTACATTTAAACAAAGGCTATCATTTGGGTGGATTAGGAAAATGAATGTGACTTCCGGCTGAGTGGAATGAGTTGGTATAGGATGTTAAGAGTTAACAGATTAATCTCCACTGAGTATAGATGACAGAAGCCAGTGTTTCTAAAACCTGGATTCAAGTTTATATCCTCAAAGCTGAGTTATTTTCCTATTGCATGACTAGTTTGACTAACCTCTTTATGAAATCAACCATAGCATATCCACTACATAGTGACAGGGCCTCTACTAGGGTATCATGCCTCCTTATAATCTATGATATACCCCCTTTACTCCTCAATCTACTACATATCAATTTTCTTGATTGTATTCATATAAAATATATGATACCTGCCCCTCTGGACCACCCTGGTCAGTGAATTTGATGGGTAGTACATGCTGGCCCTGCATAGTGACATATCTATTCTCTGAGCTAAGATTCTTACCAGTTAATCAGTGTATTTTTGATGGGCTGATTCAGGTTTGACTAATATTTTATTATATATCCATGGTATACTCTACACCAGTGGATCTCAAACATCTTTTTTACCTAGATCCATTTGATTGCTATTTTACTCTGGTGGACTCACTATAGCCATTCGATGTTTAAAAGCCCAATTATATTTTTATAATTAAATATGTTTTGCTTGCTTAGACCAAAAAAATGTCATATGGTCTCCAGAGGGCTATATGGCCCCCCGGCTGAGAACCACTGCCACACACTATCAAGAATATCAGTTGAAAATGTTCTTTTCTGCAGTGAATTAAAATACTTACTTGTTTTGATCGGCTAATTATACATATGCATTAGCTTTAATTAGACACATATAATCTTAATATCATGACAAATGTCCACATATATGCATTGGATTAGCTCAGTCAGTAGAGCATTCGTCTAGGAATCACGAGGTTCTCAGTTTAATATCAGTCCTTGCCAACTGAGTGCATGAGTCGGACAGATTTGATAATCTGATCTGTTTGGTAAAGTGAGGAGTTTGACGGTAGGTATGTACATATATTCTATGTATGTATATACATTTATTCACAATTTAGATATGTCATGTGTACATATCCACAAATATATATGTTTTACTTGTACAAATATACACATCATTTCTCTCTCTCTCTGTCTCTCTGTCTCTCTCCACATATATTCTTTTTTGTATTCACAACATTTCACATGTATTCTGCCACAGTTCACTTAATAATTTTTCAAAACTATTTATTTTGCACCCACCATATATATATATATATATATATATATATATATATATAGTGATGAAATCTCTTATTGTAAATTATATATAGTACAGTTTATCATTATAAAACATATAATATAATATATCTTATAGACATTTATATTCTATAGATAGATTTACATTTACTCATAATCTATATGTATCCAATATGTACATACACACATATATATATATATATATATATATGTTTTACTTGTGCATACATACACACACACACACTATCTAAATCTCTCTCTCTCTCTCTCTATCTATATATATATATATAATATATATTCCTCACACACATTAAGACATTTTACTTGTACACCCCCACACACAACACTCACACGCACATGTACACATATACATAAACCCTCTCAATTTTCTCACATATATTTTGCTAGTCATATTCAATCCAGGAAACAGAAAACAAAATTGTGTTGTCTCTCCATTTTATCACAACTTCTTTTCTATTCTACAAGATGTGTCCAGAAAAATAGCTGAAGCTGCATCTACCAAAACAGAAATAAACAATGAATGAAACATTAATTTTCCTCAAAATAGACCCTTTGGCATTTAACACATTTATTCCAATGAGTCAACCATTGGTCGAAGCACCTCTGAAACTCCTCTTTTCATGTGATGTGAAACTCTGCTGTTGTATTTCTTTTGATGTTCTCTTCATCCTTAAATTTCAACCTTGAGATGAATTTTCAGTTTAGAGAAAAGGAAAAGTCATATGAAGCTAACTCTGTTATTGCTGCACTTGCACAATCCTGTGTTTCAAAAAAAAAAAAAAAATTGCTGATCAAAATGTATGGTGATTTAGCACTGATTCATCTAGACAGTACTCAAGATGTCTAGACAACATCCTCATTTTATTATATAAATTAAAGATTTTCAGTCTTGATAATTTGTTGATAGTACAATAGTTAATAGTGGAGGTTCATAGTGTAATGGTTAGAGTTTGATTATCATAAATTCATTAAAAAAATCATTCTCTGAATGCCTGGCTTTTTCATATTTTTTATTTCTTAGTTACTGACAGTTTCTCACTTATGTGATTTTCAAACAACGTGGAATAGAATAATGAAATATAAATAAAATAAAATAAGATAAATAAAAAAAGTAAGTAAGTAAATAAATAAATAAATAAAAATACATAAATAAAAATAAATTAAAACATGAATTATTTCATTTTATTTATTTATATCTTATTTTTATTTATCATTTTTTGTGATTTTAAATGAGGAAGAGACAATGGCCAAAGAAAATTTTGTCTTTTTTCTCCATTATGTACATGGCTATCTGATGAAACTGGTCTCTTTTATAGAGGTACCAGCTGAAATAAATTTATAATAACCAAATGATGGTTTGTTGAGTTTTCTCACTTATGGAAATGGAAATATTGCTCTGTACAAAATTAAGTATCATACATTGAGCTTTCTGGGGACTTGAAAGAATCTTCATATATATCTATAGATGTACATCTGTATGAGCATGCATTGTGGATATACGAAGGATAAAGAAGGTCCCAAATAGAATCATTCCCAACTCATCTGGTCTATTGGATATATATATATATTATATATATATATATATATATAAGGAAAAAATGGAAATGAATCCAATGGTATGTAATACATAAAAATCGAAAAAACAACAAGGTGTTCAGATGGATGATATTCTATTGTAGGAGCCGACGTTAAACGTTTTGGTTTGTTTAGCAAACCATTGTCATGTTAAAATGTTTTAAGATACCGTCTGTTGAATAGGGGTTTTTTTTGTTCTTTTTAATACATTTCGCTTAATATTTATAATTTAAAATAAAAATAAAAATAATAAATTTAACAATGTAAAATTAAAATAAATTTCAAAATAATAAATTTAATAATTTCAAATTAAAATAAATTTCAAAATAATAAATTTAATAATTTCAAATTAAAATGAATTTCAAACAGTGCACAAATAAAAAGTCAAATAAGGTAATGTACAAAAAAAAATCTTTTGAAAATAATTTTGAACAAATTCTGTCACAAAGTTTGAAAAGGAACGGCAATGGCTATTTGGCATTAAGTTCTGTCTCTTTTCATATTTGAGTAACATTCAGAAGATGCAAAAAAATTTAAAAAACTTACAATCTATTGATTTAAAAAATTTTTTTTTTTCATATAAATGAATACCCTGACGATGGTTTGCTAAACAAACCAAAACGGTATAATGTCGGCTCCAACAATAAAATATCATCCATCTGAACACTTTGTTGTTCTTTCAATTTTTTATATACTTACATATATTCGGGCAGCAATTTTTAATGTAAACAAATCATATTGAATCTGATTATTATTTTTTTTTATTGTAAGAAGTCTTTATAATCTTTTCCTTTAGGTCCAACAGAAGACAACAACCATGTCTTATGTTCATGATAATCATGAAAGAATGATGAAGGTACTTTGATCATGAGGAAAAGATTTAATCATTATGTTCTCTTGTAGGGAAAGAAGAAGAAAAATTAATAAAAACTTTAGATTATCCTTGTCTGTCACTTTCAATAAAACTTGTTTGCATATATGTATGTATGTATGTGTGCGTGCATGTGTGTGAGAGAAAAGAGTGTGTCTGTGTGTCTGTGAGAGAGAGTGTGTGCGTGCATGTACACATCTATATATGTACAAATCAGTCAATAATTATTCATTTCTGTTACATTTTTCTTTGTATGTTTTGTATTGTATTGTTCTTTTAATATTATACCAAGACTGCAGATAATCATTGAGTCAAAATTGTATATCTATCTATGTGTTTATATATATATATATATTATAATTATAAACACTATGTTTTTTTTCTACACGTGAGTGTCCTGTCTTTCCATCATAACATTTGACTATATACCACATAATAATTGAAATTGATTAGCCACTTTTCTTACATTTCCATCTGATAATTGTGCATACAACATGAAATTTTAACTAATGGACATCCAGTTTTAATAATTATAATATTTTTTAGTTTTTATAATGGCTCTGTTATAATAGCATTGAGCACTTTTTTTATGCTAACTTTTCTCTTTTGCAATGCTCTTTTTAATCATATGTATATATATATATATATATATATATATATATGTGTGTGTGTGTGTGTGTGTGTGTGTGTGTATGTGTGTGTAAAAGATGTTCTTCAATGAACAGATGGACTCGCTTGCCACTTCTAATAGATTTCTCTGTCCGGATTATTGTGGCTTGTCAAACACTTAGAAAACATTTTAAAACTTTCTAAAAACAACTCTTGATGATGACCCAAGGTCAAAACTAGTTGAGAACAATAAAAAAATAAATAACATAAAGAATATTCCTGTTTGTCTTATCACTTTTTGTTCATCTTATATATATATATATATATATATATATATATATAAAATGGACAGTATGTGGAGAAAAGTAGACAAATACAGGATGTAGTACTGGATGGATACCTATAATAAACATCCATCCAACACTATATCCCATGTTTGTATACTTTTCTCCATATATATATATATATATATATATATATATATATATATGCACACACAATAATTACATGTCTAAGTCACTCTTGTACAAAACTCACAGCCAAATTTTGTATTACTTTTACCCCTAACATTTCTTTCATTAAAATATGCATTTCTTTTTTTTTTTATTCACCAACTTTTTTTGTAAAAGATATACCTAGTCTATCTAAATATGAAATGATAATAATAATAATAATAATAATAATAATAATATATAGTTTATATAATAAATATATTTTTGTCTCATTAAAAAAAAAGAAGAAATTTTATAGTATATAATAAAATATCTATCCCTATGATCATGATGGGCCAAGTATAAATACTTGGGGAATTGTGCTTCTTGACCCTGCGTAAAAGTCGTAGCCTTTCCTTTTTTTTTTTCCATTTTTGTTCATCTGAATTTTGCTATAAAATAATGTGACTTACTTATGCATATAATACAGCATGTAAATATATCACTCACACACACTGGCTGATGCACACATTGTATAAGTGCATTTTTAGTGTTTGTTATTCACATTGTCCAGTCGCTGTTATTCTAATGCTTCAAATAACGTTAAAAGATTATCATATTGATTATATTAAATATCATTTTTATGTTTTTTTTTTCTGTTGTTAAAAAAACAAAATTGTATGCAATGCGATACACTGTATTCATTCTTAAAATAATAAAACCAGCTTTTTAAATGGAAATCTTTGCTTTTCTTTTTGCTTTGACTCTGAAGAGAAAAAACATTATTTATTGCAGAAATTAAATCTTTGGTTTCTTTATTTTTAATAGCATATCGACTTTTGTGGATTATTTTTATGCGAAAGCCATCTATGGTTTCTGGGGGCTACAAAATCTTTGGTTTCTTTGTTTTTAATAGCATATCGACTTTTGTGGATTATTTTTATGCCAAAGCCATCTATGGTTTCTGGGAGCTACAAAATTCCCCCCCCCCCGGATATTAATTAAACATTTTCCACTTGTCATTAGCATTGTCTTGTTTGAGATCAGACTGCGATCTCTGTCTCAAGTGACACTGCGTTTATATTGCTGTGGTTCATTTCTTATTGGTTGGTCAGACCAATCAGCATGAGCAACTAATCATATGAATGGACTAGTCTCATCTCGTGAACCTCTTTTTTGCTACATCTTGTTTCACGGGAATCAAGCCATTTTTTTCTCAGCAGCAAAGGAAAACAATACATATTCTTCTTTGGCTATCTTGGCAAGACTTCACCTATACATGAGACAAATCCTTGCCCACTTCGCTCCATGAGGTAAGTCTCTTCTCTTGCTACTGTTACAATTCAGAGAAGTCATAAATTGTGAACGTACCTGTAAGTTAGAAATATTTAAATTAAGGACCGTTAACTTTAGAATCAAGGAGTCCCATGAAAATTACCAGTGACTGTTGATAACCCTTGACCCTTGACACGTGATATAGTTTAGTTAGTTATTCAGATGCGAGCCAGCTGTCAGAGAGTGTAGATGTAATTGTCAGCTCTGACAGGATCCATCTCCGCGGTGGAACCAATATGGGCTAGAAGAAAATAAAACTTGATCAAGAACAAACAAGGTCTTGTTGTATTTATTAAATAATTAAGACAATGACGAGCTTAGTTCAGCCCAGCAGAGAATTAGCAAGGAAAAAATCAACCCCCAGCATATAGAAGTCAGACCCAGACAAAATGGTGACTGAAGTAGAAGCAGTTAGAAGGAATCAGTCAACAAGCAGAAATGAAACAAGCAAGTAAGATCAACCATCTCTTATCTATCTCTGTCTTGAGTATGACAGAGGGTATATACTCCTATACAACACTACACCATTCTTTCAGAATAGTAATAGTACTATTAATCCATAGCTGGGGGATGAGGGGTTTATGCTCTTTTCTAAGGGTACTAGTCTGAAAGTGAACATAATATCGTGACTAGAGTTCAAACTCACAACAATATCGCCGTCCAGCACGTTAGTCATTATGCGATGGAGGTTTCCCCCCATTATCAAATCTAGTTATTCTTATCTTTATCTTGTTATACTAGGGTGAGTCAAAAGTTTTGCAATATTTTGCTAACATGAGGCACAGTTCAGCAGTTCTGGATGCTTTTGTCTAGGTCATAAAAGGGATGAACTACACTGGACCATGAGATCCCGAGATAGCCTGATACTCTCTGAGGGTGAGTCAAAAGTTTTGCAATATTTTGGTAACATGAGGCACAATTCAACATAGATGCTTTTGCTGAGGTTGTGAAGAGGATTAAAACTCAAATTATTTTGTTAATCTAGCTAGAAGTGTTATTAGGCAATCCTCAAAAATTGTTCACACAAAAGCAAGAATTTCTATTGGAAACAGTTCTAAGATTTATTTTCTTTTATTAGGGTGAGTCAAAAGTTTTGCAATATTTTGGTAACGTGAGGCACAATTTGGCAGCTCCACATGCTTTTTGCCATAGTTGTGAAGGTGATCAATTACACTGGACTGTGAAATGTTGAGATTGCTTGATACTCTATTCAAAAATTATCAATAGGAATACTTGATGCCATATAACTGTGAATTATTTGAATCAAGAATAGTTACTTGAATCTATAATTGTATACTAAGTATTATTATTACTTACTTCAAGGGGCCAGGTTAGCTCAGTCGGTAGTGCGTTCGGCTAGAAACCATAAGGTTCCTAGTTCGATACTGGCCCTCGCCAACTCAGCATGTGAGTAGCACAGGGATCTGTACGGTAAAGTAAGGAGCTGATGGTAGGTGTGGCGCTCCACCTCAGTTGCAAAAACAATCTCCTTGGTCTAGTGCTAGTGAAAAGGGGATAGACGCCCTCGCTGATTGGCTGATACCGACTTCAGGCCACCCTGACGACTTTACTTACTTATTAGTTACTTGAAACCATATAACTTTGTGCAAATAAATGAATTAAATCAAAATGATTACTTGAAATTATATAATTATTAATATTAATATTAGATAGGAATACTTGAAATAATGCAAGTGTGTGCAAATTATTTCTAGGTGATAAGAACACTCAATATCATATAATTGCAAAAGATGTAAATACAAATGTACAATGAATGTGATTGCCTAACCTCTAGGCATTAAGTAACCCTAAATTAGTTGACATGCCATTAAAATCAATCAATCAATCAATCCATCATTTACTTTTTAGTATAACTCTATAAGGTAGATATCTAAGTAAACAATAGTAAAATCATTGACAATGCATTTCTATAGTAAAATCATTTGCAATATATTTGTATAGTAAAATCATCTACAATGCATTTGTATAGTAAAATCATAAACAAGTAGGTATCTAAGTGTAAAATTTCCTCACCAGAAAATAAAGTTACAACCATTTTATTTTCCAGTCAACAGAAAATTAAGATTTACAAAAAATCATGCTTACATTTACAGTTTGAGCAAGGGCCACCAGAGGCCCAAAAACATTAACCTCTTGATAATGTTTATTAACCTGTAAGTCTTCACAAAAACATACATTGACATTATGCCTGTGTTTATTGCTGTGACAAAAAGTGGGACAGATAAGTTTCTGATCAATTTACGTAACATCAAGAATAAGTAATTTTCTTCTACACATCTGTAAAATTCAATAAATACATAGTTCAAATCTATAATTTCATATTAAGACCAAAGCAGAAACTAGTTTAAATTCACCCTGTATTGTGGCTTTTCATCAAGTAAACAAAATTCAGGAAAAAAAAAAAAAAAAGATGGAATGTTTTTTCTCTTGTGTGTGTCCTCAAACAGAATAATATGGGATTTTATCATTAATACAATAATTTAGCATAAGAATTTTAAAAAATCTTTAAAGGGGACTTATGTTCAAGTAATTCCTGAAGCACTGGATCTTACCAGATCACTGAAGTTAAGCAGAGATGAGCCTGTTCAATTCTTAGATCGGTAAACACTCTGGAACAGCAAGTAATGTAAGCAACCCAAGTAGAGACAACAATCTTAGATGGTTGGAATTAAAGGAACTAGGAAGGAACCAGCAATGGACACAAAATAGCTGGCCTTCTTCAGGTGTCTCTTGTCATACTCAGAAACCTCCTTATCGAACTCTGCAGCCTTCATGTTGTAATCGAGAGCCTTCACAGAACTTTGAACTGAACCTTTTATTTAATCCATTAGGGTAGATTGTTCTCATTCCATTAACCATGACTGGATACAAGTGTTAAGCTATGTTAAGTATTCTGTTATTTTTGCCCTTATTCAGGATTGAACCTGTAACCTACAGATGATTGTCAGTTAGAACTGTATTAACTTAACCCTTATCTCCATTGTGCCATGTGTCCAACTGGAAGAAGGCCGGAGGACACATCAGCCAAAACATTGTGTATATAACAATAAAGATGAGGACAACACTCCGAAAAATCTAAATAATACAAATTATCAAGCCTCATCTAAAAAAATTCAGACAAATTAGATTGGTATATTTTGCTTTAGGATAGATTCACCAAAAGGATTTTTTTAGATTCATTCTGATGAATTTATCCTTATAGCAAAACATGTCAATCTGATCTTCCATACTTTTTTTTTGTTCTCATACAGTCAGATTTCATTACAAACATTATACATACATTTACCAACCCCTCCGCATGAGCAGGATGTGACACAAAATCAATTTTTTGTGGAATTTAACAGGTTTGAATTCAGAGTTTTCCTTCACCTAGACTGGTTATCTAGCTATGGTTAAAGAGCCCAATCCACACTACTATTTTCCCATATCTGAAGGGAGAGTAGCTGGATTCATACCTTTCCCAAAGGTATTAGCACTATGTGATTTGCAAACAGCTTGGTCTAGGATTTGAATTTGAGTCGACAAGTCCATTTCCTATGACTCTAACAATTACAACATGCACCTCCGACCTTTATATATCATTACTTTTTAAAGGTTATAGAATGTACAGAGATATAGAGCATATATAGATAGTATAACATAGAAATTAAAACCACATATTGCAACTAATAGATTCATACTTTTGCAATCCTCATTTCTACATTTTGAAAGATTATATGAAAAAGTTGCATAAAGCTGAACAAATATTACATTCTTAACTCCGCAACACCTACAAGGATATAGAGCACAGTCTGCCCAACTATTTACCCATGGCTGGGGGGAAAGACTTTCCCAAAAGTATAAGGGCAAAGTAGAAGACAGAGAGTCAAGTTTATTTTATACAATGATATCCATCAGGTCACCCATGTCTACAGGGAATGTTGGATTATTTTCTTGGTATATATATATATATATATATATAGATATTTACCTAACTCCTCCCTACACATGAGTACTAGATCAATTTTTAAGCAGAGTTTAACCGAGTTTTCCTTCTCCTAGAATATGGGATATTGCTGCAGGCATCAGGGAGTACTCTTGATTCAAGCCCATTAGTATAAAAACTTGGATATTATAATATTATCAATACTTATATATATATATATATACACATATATATATCCAACCCCTCTGCACAACCGGGATGGGACACAAGGTCAATTTTTAAGTGGAGTTAAACAGGTTTGAATTCAGAGTTTTCCTTCTCCTATCATACAAAGGTTAAAGAACCCAGTCTGCCCTACTATTTCACCCATAGCTTGATGGAAAATAGTTGGATTCATACTTTTCACAAGGCTATTAGCGCTATATGAAATGCAAACAGCCTCAACCAAGATTTGAACAGGTCACCATGTCCATTTCCTACGACAATAACCAAGTGGAATCAAGATATGATACTCACTTTTGCAAGAAGGTTCCAAGCAAACATCCAGGTGGCAGACAAAGTCAGGCAGACTGTAACCAAATACAGGCCCTGTATCAACTCTCATAACATAATCAGGAATTTGGGATTTTGCTCAGATCTCTATTGCCAAACAACCCCTTCAGGTAACCCATGACACATTGGAACCTTCATCTTAATTCTACAAACCATTACACCATGGTCACTTAAGTCTGAATCATGATGATCATAAAAGCATCTGACACAGAAAAAATATCCAATTTTCAACATAGTCTCCTTCCTTGTCGATGCACTTAATCCTTCTCCATTTATTACTTAGACTCAAGATTATACAGTAAAAATTGCACTGAACAGCAGTGTCAGGCTATGAACTTGATTGACCTTTGTGCTTGTTTACTGGTTCCTTTACCAATTCCTTTATCCAATAACAAAGCAAAAAATTAAAAAAAACAAACAGAAAGTGAAAGTAATGCTATGCAAATTTTATTTCAATCTATATATACAAGCTTCAATTGCAAAATGATGGTGGATGTCAAACCTGAAAATGAAGACAGATGAAGTGTAGCTAAAGGGGAGGGGGAAGGTAATACTTTTATGGGAGGCACTTTTAGGTCTGATGTAGGCTAAGAGCCTGTATATCTCCTTTTTTTTGTGAGGGGCCTGCGAGGTGTAAACTCAAGGGCAGCATACAATCTAGCTATGTTACTGGACTTGCCCTATATATTCACTCATCATGTCCATGTATAATTTTATATAGAAATCAATTAAACTAACATTCTTATTTAATTTTGCTAGTCTTTCTAATTTAATATTTTATTATATTAAAACTTAAATATTTGCACTCAGGTGTGCATACTTTTGCTAGTATTTATAAAGAAACATATGTGGACTCCCTAACAACATCATATCTAATCTATTAAGGCAAACTACTAAAATTGCTACTCAGAATTTCACACAGAGAAGATCAGCAGACAATTAGTGGCTGACAGATTACCTCATGGCCTGAAACTTTTAGTAGCAATCAGTTAATAGACATTTACTCGATTTGAAACATCAGTGTTTCTTGGCATTTGTGAGATGTCCCAGGAGCATGCTGGATGTTGAACTTTTGTGTGGGTGTCAGTTGGTCTGAATTGTGGCATGAAGAACCAGGATGTTGGAAGCTGCGAATTCAGGCACCCGAATGTCAAGGAATCAAAAAGGTTCTGGATTTGATATTGGCCCTCACCAACAAAGAGCTTAAGTAGCACGGCTTGGATAATCTGATCTGTGCGGTAAAATGGAGAGCTGATGGTAGGTGTGGTGTTCCACTTTAGCAAAAACAATCTCCCTGGTCTAGTTCTAGCAATAAAGGGATAGACTCCCTTGCTGTCTACCTGATACTGACAATAATCCAACTTTACTTTTTTTCTTTTTACTTGCTTTGATTAGATTGCTTTACTGCATAATATATATATATATATATATATATATATATATATATATGTATATATATATCTTATTATAATGGAGATTGTGTGTTTTTCTGTCTGTAACCGAAACTATATCACTACTCAAGTCACAATTCCCTTAGTTATTGACATCACATTCTCAATGATTTTATTTTTATTTCAACCTCAATTATTAATAAAATTGTTTTACATTATTTATACTGTTAACCATATCTACATACTAATAACATGTAGTTGTATTTATATATACAACAAAATAGCGGTTTACAGTGTGAACGGGAAGGCTAATTTGCATATTGATATTAAAAATGTGATTTTAATAAATATGCGCTTGGTATTATTGGTTTCTAATTGTTTGTTTTTTTTCTTAATGAATATGAGCAAAAATCTCGGGGATGAATCTTAAAAGAAATCCATTAATATAAAGAAATAACAGTAATTTTATTCTTTACTTCCTAATTTAACTAAATAGTTAAATTAGGAAAATTCAGCAATAAAAGGAGGGAGTGATGGAAAATGATGGAAGACTTAGTTTCAAAGTTGTTCTATTCTTCGATTATACCCCCTCTGTTTCAAATCATTTTATTTGGATTTTTATTTAGTTTCAAAAGTATTTCAAATTTAAGATATTTCATTACATTAAAATTCAAATACTTGCACCCAGAATGTGCATATATTTGCTAGTATATATAATAAGGGTTTGTTAATGACTACGAAATATTTCTGTTTTTGCAGTGATTGTTCGGTGTGAGTTTTATTCATCTGGAAAACAAAACAAAAAATAAACTTCCAAATGAATAAAACTTACATAAAAAAACAAGCACTACAACCTATAATCCCTCTGAGGATGATCAGGAAAATGGTTGAAAGTGCTTGATTAAAAAATATGGGACATTTTCTCTACCATCTGGATCCCTATGTACAGAAAACAACAACACTTGAACATCTTCACTTGAAAATTATTAGAAATACCATGTGGTTGTTAACAAAACCTGCTTAATAACTTGCTGCCAAAATACATGCATATATATACATATACATATACATATTAAGTTAGAGAACCAGAGACAGGAAGTCAATGCCACTTGGTAACTGACAATTTCTCACCTATGAAATTTTCAAACCAAGCCTTAGTTTGAAAATTACATAGGTGAGAAACTGTCAGTAACAAAGTGCTGTCTTCATGTCCCCACTATCAATGATACTGAGCATATAAAGTTGGCAGAATAGGCTATTGTCGGTATCAGCCGAACAGTGAGGGAGTCTATCCGCTTTTCACGAGTGCTTGACCAGGGAGATTTATTTTTGCTGAGGTGGAACACCACACCTACCGTCAGCTCCACACTTTACTGCACAGATCAAATTATCCAAGCTGTGCTACTCATACGCTGAGTTGGCGGGGACTGGTATCAAACTCAGAACCGTGCGTTTCCAAGCCGGGTGCTCTACCAACGGAGCTAAACTAGCCCCTTATTGTTTACTTAAATACAGTTTACTTATAAATATAGTAAACTATATATATATATATATATATACTTGTTTTGTTTTCTCTATGAAAAAAATCATAATAAAGCTTACAATTGTAACAACATAACAGCTACAATAATGTGAAAAAAAAAAATCTTATTCCATCCCTGAAATTTTTCATTTAAATTTGAAGCACGTTATGAAGAAGGATTTTCTTACTTTACTGACTGGGTTTCTTTTTTCAATACAGGAGCGTCTTCTCAGGTTACATTGCTTCATATCATTTACACATTAAACTAAAGTTGTTTTTTTACACATAACTTCCTTTAAAAGATATTTCTTATGTATATGTTGGCCTACTGTATTTTAAATGAGTGTATAGTTTTTTTCAATGATTAAAATGATTTATTCAGATAAAAACTATTTTAACTTTATCAAACAACAAGCTTTTTGATAGCAAAATAAAAAAATGTAGAACATTGATTGCATTGCTTATGGTATGTGTGTGTGTGTGTGTGTGTGTATATATATATATATATATAGGTAAAGTCATCGGGGTGGCCTAAAGTCAGTATCAGCCAATCAGCGAGGGAGTCTATCCCCTTTTCACTAGCGCTAGAGCGAGGAGATTGTTTTTGCGTCTGAGATGGAGCACCACACCTACTATCAGCTCCTTACTTTACTGCACAGATCCCTGTGCTACTCATACGCTGAGTTGGCGAGGGCCAGTATCTATATATATATATATATATGTGTGTGTGTGTGTGTATTTTGACAGCAAGTTATTATTTAAACAGGTTTTGTTAAGACCACAGGATATTTCCTCTTTATGATTTTCAAGTGTGAATGTTCAAGTCTTTTTGTTGTTTTTCATACATCAGGATCCAGATGGTACACAAAATGTCCCATATTTTTTACCAATTTGCCATTTGGGACACTCTTAAGATAATAATCAGTATGGTATAACTGATAAAATATTTTGTTTGAACAGAGTATTAAAGTTCAGTATAATATTCTCTGAGAATTTTTGTTTTTACCCTCAAGTTTCTTTTCCAATGTACCATGATTGAGTTTATTAGTCATAGTATTATGATTAACTCTTAACATCCTGTTGAGAATTTTCTAAGTCCAGAGCCCCATTCCTATAAGGTTTTATCAAAAGATGGCTAAAAATGGCCTTTGCATCTAAAGTTACCTGTTATTTCACTTAAACCAAAGACTCCTAAATATGTTTATTACATTTAAACAAAGGCTATTGTTTGGGCAGATTAGGAAAATGAATGTAACTTCTGGCCGGGCGGAATGAGGTGGTATAGGACATTAAGAGTTTTAAGAACTATATGTGTTGATTATAGTGAGAGTGGGTATTTAATCAATCCATTTGCCATGAGTAGGATGTGACACAAGGTTGCAAATAAGGGACATCCAGGGAGGATCAAAATCATCATGTTACCAAGACTTAGTAAATATCTTATATGCTTTTGAATTAGAAAAAAAACAAAAAAACGATTCAGGTAATTGATTTCCCAACTACTAAAGTCTGCCAACAAAGTCTTTCCACTTACAGAAGTCTCCAACCACATTTCATAAGCGTCTCATCAGCAAAGAATCAGAATGTTAATAAAGCAGTCGGTTGTCCTTCATTCGGGTGCCTGAATTCGCAGCTTCCAACATCCTGGTTCTTCATGCCACAATTCAGACCAACTGCCACCCACACAAAAGTTCAACATCCAGCATGCTCCCGGGACATCTCACAAATAGCAGTCAGACATGCCAAGAAACACTGATGTTTCAAATCGAGTAAATGTCTATCGTTACAGAATTTAATTTGGAAGATACTTTCTCAGCATATAATCTGTTCTGATGAGTTGTACTTCTATAAAATTATAAAACTATTTTGTTATTATTACAGTGATATTTATATTACTTTATATTACAGTGATATCTATATTACTATGTGACTAGTCAATTTATGAATATGAAAAGGTTGTACTGCAAATACATTGGATTATAACAGAGTATACTTGTACGATTCTTAAAAGTATCATCTAGCTCAGTCGGTAGAGTGTCCGATTAGGAACCACAAGGTTCCGGGTTTGATACCAGCCCTCGCCAACTCAGCATATGAGTAACACAGGGATCTGTGTGGTAAAGTGAGGAGCTGATGGTAGGTGTGATGCTCCACCTCAGGTGCCAAAACAATCTCCTGGGTCTAGTGCTAGTGAAAAGGGGATAGACTCCCTCACTGTCTGGCTGATACCGACTTTAGGCCATCCTGACGACTTTTAAAAAAAATGATACTTGTATACCATTACTCAATGAGTCACTATAGAGCAGGATACCATTACACCATGATGGGACACACTGGTATTGGTGTGTGTATATGGAGGTGTGTATGGTGTAATGGTTATTAAGGCTGTTTATATTCACTTTGCACTAATGACCTTCAGAAATGTATGAATCTATCTCTTCTCTCTTTAGTAATGAGTAAAATAGTAGAAGCAGACTGGGCGCAACTGTGAATTCAAAACCTGGGGCTGAAGTTCTTAGGGGAGTTCAGCATTATCTTTAGTTTCTGTTAACTCCTGAAATGACACTGGTCTGACATTATACTGGCCCTTGCTCTTCCCTCGGACAACATTGGATTGGTAGTATAAAGAAGGAGACTTGCTACTGTTAATCTTTTATAGAACCTTGTGCAGATAAGTACTGAAATATAGGATACAGATATAATTCCATGGTTTCACAAAACTGAAGGATACTATGTATTATTTGGATTTTTTTTTTACTTTTCTCTTCAAACTTGGGAACCTTCTTGTCAAACTCGGGAGCCTTCATGTCCCAATCAGGAGCCTTCACGGAACTTCGAACCTTCTTGTCAAACTTTGAACTGAACCGTTTCTTCTGAGTACGAGAATCTTCCTGAGTTTGACAAGAAACACCTGAAGAAGGCTGGAGGGTACATCGGCTGAAATGATGGGTATTTAACAATAAAGATGAGGACAATTCTCAAAAAAATCCAAATAATACAAATTATCAAGCTTCATCCAAAAAATTCAGACAAGTAAAGGATGCTAATATATATGTAAGTACTTACACTCCAAGTGTTTGAAAATTATTATCTATATAAAGTAAGTAAAGTCGTAGGGGCGGCCTAAAGTCAGTATCAACCAGTCAGCGAGGGAGTCTATCCCCTTTTCAATAGCGCTAGACCAAGGAGATCATTTTGGCGTCTGAGGTGGAGCGCCACACCTACCATCAGCTCCTTACTTTACCGCACAGATCCCTGTGCTACTCATACGCTGAGTTGGCGAGGATCGGTATCAAACTAGGAACCTTGTGGTTTCTAGCTGAACGCTCTACCAACTGAGCTAACTCGGCCCCTTATCTATATATCAATACACTAATACCTACCTACATGTGTTATACTCTGTTATCATTTCAGATTAGTAATGGACCATTCCGTTTTGATTCATAACATATGAATGCATGTTTTCAAATGTTATACTGTCATCACCTCAGATAAATAATGGAACATATCGTAATTGTGAGGAAAGAAAGGGAAAAAAAGAATGTGCTACATGTCACAGAGGAAAAGAAAGCAAATATAGAAAGAAAGAAAGAAAGGTGAGAGATAGGAAGTGGTAGCACTTATTGTTGGTTTTAATGAAATAGAAGTAGAAAAGAAAGAAGGAACAGGAAAGTTAGAAAAAATAAGGGGAAAAAAGAAAGAAAGAATTTTGACAGAGATTATTATACTTTTTACATATCAAACAATTTTGGATTAGCTCTTAAGTTAACATATCAAATGTTGTAATAGGGTAATTCTATGTCAAAACATCCAGAAAAAAGTAAAATTGTTCCCCACCCCCTTCAATTTTTCTAGGTGTGGACAATGTCAATGTTAGACAATCCCCAAAATTTGAGCTTCCAATTCCAAAATTGGCAGAGTTATGTCAATTTTTAGCTCTCCAAATTTGGTGGGGTTGGCAAAATACTGTAGTTTTGGTTCTGAGCAAAAATCAAATGATCTTTTTGGTATAAATAATGTTCAATATATGTGAAATAATAATAATAGAAAAATGTTTTGTTGTAGATGCAGTGCCATATCGGCATATTGATTTTGCTAGGAAAAAAATCAGAAATCAACAATAACTTAAAATTGGTTGACTTTAAGATTTTTTAATAGCAATTTTGGATTCCTTGCACCAAAATGCTTTTATAAACCAATTTTTAGGAGTAGGGAAGCTCTAGAATTCATTTAACAGACAAAAATAGGTTACAAAAAGTTGCCATTTTTCGTGATCCCCCTCAAATTTGGAGAACTAAAAATCAACACAATTCTGTCAATTTTTGGAATTGGAAGCTCAAATTTTGGGGATTGTCTAACTTTATCATACTCTACATGTGGATAAAATTTCAGCAAAATTGAAGGGGGTGGGTGACATGGCCTAGATGATTTGACATGGAATTACCCAATAGTCAAATTATCATATCATGGTATATCCACAGTTCCTATTAGTTATCATTAAATAAGTATTTTTACTAAACCACATAATTGCTTGATAATAAAAGACTAATTTTGGCAACCCAACAAGGGTTGACATATAGTAGAACCAACCAATAAAAATCAAGGATGTTGAAGAAGCAGCACATAAGTCCAAAAGGGAGGTAAGGATAGAGGTTCAAAATTTCCACTAGTTTTAGTCCCAAAGTGCAATACAACTCATAGCCCAGAACATTCTATTTAGAGAATATTATCATTCATCATCATTACAGATATCCATGACAATCTCTCACCAGTCATCGTCCTCAGGATGTCCTCTGTGCAGCATCCAGAATCCACGTGGAGCTGATCAATGTAGGTCTTTGCTGGATGGCATGTGCAGGTTTCCACAGGAGAACATTGCGTATGAGTTAATTTCCACTTGTAACTGTTTGGTGTAAATTTTTAATTGATAACAAAGATTGTAAAATAGACATGGATTAGGATAATGAAATAAAAGTGATTTTGGACATTTGTCTGTTCATCTTAATGTGTCTGAAATCCAAGTCTTGAACTATTACCCATTATAAACAAGTACTTCAGCTAGTATTTTATAACTGATGCCATTCTCTTTATTAGCTTTTACTGGGGGCGAATTAATGTTATAACATATGCAAACCTTTTACTAAGAATTACCAAGGCTAATGTCGATATAATGAGAAAATTTTTAAATCGACTGGTTTTTCTCTTGTGTGTGTAAGTTTTTCTCTTGTGTGAGTAAATATCTTGTAACATTATTTGTTGGCAAATTTACAGATTAGGCTGATGTAATATTTACTGAGCTAGGATAGCAGACCAGTTAGTGAGTTTAATTCCCACGGAAAGTTCAATATTTTTGGCCTTGTGTCAAACCTAGCTAAGCTTAGTAAGTGACTATAATTAAGGATGCCTTGAATGATATAGTTGTTAGTGAACTAGGTTATCAGATCATTGTTAATGAGCTTGATTCTCAGTAGGGGCTCCATATTTATGGCCTTGTGCCAAACTATGCCCAACAAATGAGTACAGAGTTTCTTAGATCAGCTCACAAGTAGCAAACTGGGCTACTTTTAAAAGCCCATTTATTATCTAGATGTAGATATATGAAAAATGTATTTGTATATCTAGATAATAAATCATTTCAATTTTTTTAAATACATGTCATAATGTCATTTTTTTTTGTATTGATCAAGTCATTTTAGAATATAATAAAGATAGCTCATTTTTTTTGTATTGATCAAGTCATTTTAGAATATAATAAAGATAGCTCATTTAACTGTGGCATATGGAAATCTGATAGCAATGGAGTTATCAGAATAATAATTAAAACAATTGTATTTTGTTATTGTTTAAAGGAACTACTGAATCTTGAATTTCACTATTTCTAACCTTTGCCCTCCCCATTTTAAAACAAGTTGGACGAAGGTAACTAATGGGAAGAAAGTCAACGACTGATTATATATTTATAATGTAATAAAATAATAGTTCAAAGTCTAAAAGGTGAAGTCAATGGTTGTCATTTGGGTGACTAATGAGAAGAAGGTAATGATTAATTATTCATAATGTAGTAAAATAATAGTTCAATAGGTACCACCAATTTTCCCTGTGAAATTTACCCCCCCCCCCCCATATTTAACACAATGAACCTTGCATAAAGGTTAATATTATCTTGAACATTTTTTTGTCCATTCGAAAGAAGAAACATTAAAAAACTTCTGATAATTTTTAAAAAAAAAAATTCTCAGCTTACAGAAATAATTAAAATTATGAACGAAAAACAATGTTTACGTTTTTGCACTGTTAAATCAATTGAAATTTAATGTAGCCAAAAACAAGTTATGGCTAGAAGCTTTTTTTTTTTAATTCTATGAAAAATCAATTAATTTTTATGAAAATTTCCATAATTACTTACCTTTTGATAAAAATATGTCTGAAATAGTTTTTTCTTAAAATATATTAGGGGAAATATTTTTTTACAAGGTCTACTCCACCCCTATTTTATTTTATGAAATATGAAAAAATGAACCAACAAAAAATGATTTTTACTTTTTTTCTATAATGAGTCTGAATAATTATATCATAAGATTTTTATAAATTTCTATGCGAGAGCTTTTTAGTAAAAGAACTATGAATACAGAATTCTGCTAAAAAAATATCAATAAAGAAATTGACACTGTTATAATAAAAACAGACTGTTTTACTTTTTTTTCAAGATAACAGTGAGTAATTTTTACCCAATCAGATAATTTGATCTTTGAATTAACTGTTTTCTTTGTAACAACACTTTCTGTTTGTTATTTCTTTTTTGCGATATTTAAAAATAAAAAAAAGTTAAAAAATAATTACAATTCTTCCTTCAATATGGCCTAAACTGATCATGTGACGTATTTAGGTGGTACCTATAGTTCAAAGTCTAAAAGGTGAAGTAAATAGTTGTCATACTTTTATTTTTTTAAATCTTTAAAAAACAATAAGTCAGATGTTTGTTGATAATACAATGTAAATATATATACCCAACCTTTCCACTATGGGTAGGATGTGACCCAAGGTCAGGTTTTTTAAGCAGAGTAAAGGTGGTTTGAATTTGAAGTTTTCATAGAATGGTTGCCTAACCAGGGCTAAAGAACCCAGTCGTCCCTACTATTTACTCATAGCTTGGGAAAGAACAGATAGAATCATCCCTTTCCCAACAACATTAATATAAACTGAAACGCAAACAACTTTGTCATGGATTTGAACTAAGGTTACCTATTCCATTTACAAAAAGTGAGTCTCTTTGCTGGTAGCATGTAATCCAGTGCAACATATCACATAGTACTTAGAGAGGAAATGGGTACTTTCAAGTAAACACAATGATCCCCAAAGAGATTTCATCAAGAGAAATACTTTAGCCTAGCACACCAACAACCTAGGAAAACATTCAGGGGAATTCCATGTCAAATCATCCAGGCCATGTCACCAGACCCTTTCAATTTTTACAGGTGTTGATTATGTTAAAGTTAGACATTCCCCAAAATTTGAGCTTCCAATTCCAAGAATTGGCGGAGTTATGTCGATTTTTAGCTCTCCAAATTGGAGAGGTGTCACAAAAAATGGTGACTTTTTGTAATCTATTTTTGTCTGTGAAATCATCAATAACTTAAAATTGGTTGACTTTCAGACTTTTTTATAGCATTTTTGGATTTCTTCAGTAAAAATTCTTTTATAAACCAATTTTAGTAGAAGGGAAGCTCTAGAACTTATTTTACAGACAAAAATAGATTATAAAAAGTCGCCATTTTTCGCGAACCCCACCAAATTTGGAGAGCTAAAAATCGACATAACTCCGCCAATTTTTAGGATTGGAAGCTCAAATTTTGGGGAATGTCTTATTTTAACACAATCCACACCTATATAAAATTTCAGAAAAATGGAGTGGGTGGGTGACAATTTTATTTTTTTCTGGATGTTTTGACATGGAATTGCCCTTCATCTTATTTTATTACATTATAAATATATAAATAATTAACAATGGAATGCTAATTGACTTATGGTCAAGCCACACTGAAATAACTGGCTATCACTAGATCAACAAAGTTGATCTAGTGATAATTTCATTTTTTTGTTTCGAGTTGGTCCTTACCTGATACTAATTACAGTATAAATAAAGAGATAAAAGACCGAAGTTATGAATGGAAACAAAAATTTTTTTTTTACGGTTGCTCTTCTATGAGAAAATAGCAACTGGCAAAATGAGCCTAAAATGCATTTTTGACCAAATGACTTTAGCCCCACCCCCTACAGAAAATAATTTACTAAAAATCAGGGAATTATCTGATTTTAATGAAATTTTCAGTGTTTATGTGTCAATGAATGATCTTTATAATGCATTATTTATTTTATTTCAAAACTTTCTAATTTTTTTCAGGTCACTTAATTTTGACCCCCCTTATGCTGGGGGCATAGTCCTTACCTGATACTAATTACAGTATAAATAAAGAGATAAAAGACCGAAGTTATGAATAGAAACAAAAAAATTTTTTTACGGTTGCGCTTCTATGAGAAAATAAGTACCGAAAATAGAAAAATAAAATGTAAAAAAATAATAAATAATTAATTTTTTGGAGATTTCTTTTTTACTCATTTCGATAATTATTTAATTGGCTATTATTTTATAAAAGAAAAAATTATACATCGATGTTTTTTCTGAAGGGGTACATTTTCAATCGAGTTTTTCTTCAAAACTTATTACTTTCATCAACAAAAATAAGGTTTGCATTAAGTAGATATTAATTTTTAGAATCTAAAAATATAACATTTTAAACTTAACATCAGCATTTTCATATTTTAAATGAATTTTATATATTAATTTTTCATAGCAAAAATACTAAATTAAAGTTTTGAAATAAAATAACTGATGCATTATAAAATTCATTAATTGTTAAATCAATACCGAAAATTTCATTAAAATCGGATAATTACCTGATTTTTGGTAATTTTTTTTTTTGCAAACGCGAATGTTACAGTAAAATTGTAAACAAGCACTTAAAAACATCGAAAACGAGGCTAAATGGCTGATATCGTCGAAATTGACCAAAACAAATACTTCTAAATCTATTTAAAATAAACTGCATATGTAATGATATTTTTCTTTTTTTAATTATGGTTATTATGTTACTACTTATCGATTTAGACAAAGTTTGACCTTAAATAATAGATTTAATTATTTCTAATTCGCTTTTAAAATTCCTAGCAGCCAACAAAAATGCTAATGGCTATAATAATACGATATTCAGTGTTCAGCAAAATATAAAATAAAAAAAAAACTTTTTAATTTATTTTTTTAACATCTTGTAAATTAGGTCACCGTTTACATATTGATTCATTTCCATACATTTTAGAATTTTATTTTTATCGTAAATTCATTTCTGTTTTTTAAAGTAGCTTCACGAAATTTTATTTTTTTCATTTAATTGATTTTTTTTTCTTTTTCTCACTTATTTTCTATTCTGACCAAAATTACACAGAAGAGAGTAAATTCAGGCGGATATTAAAACGTATCTCTAATATTTTTTCTTAAATCTAATTTATTTTTATTTTATTGAAAGTATTCATTAAAATCTTAGTATCGAGATAATTTTATTTTATTTATTTATTTTTTTTTTTTAGTTTACAAAAAAAAAAAAATTCGTAGTAGTAAAAAAAAATCCCACATGTAAGTAAAAACTTAGTAAATAAAGAAAACGGCTAAAATTAAAACCGAACCCTTTACTTTCTTTCCTAAAGAGAAGCATCAATATCATCATGGACTACTGTTCATGTGTCGTCTAATTTTAAAACAAAATTAACTTCCTTATGCCCCACCCCCGCTATTAGTAATTCGGTTGAGAAGTGGGAAATGCGAAATAAAAATAGCTAGCTCAGTAAGTCGGCAGCACATTCCATTTCAAACCACAAAAGCTAATAAATATAGGCCAACAACTTAAGAAAGAATGAATGAAAAATGATCTCTTAGCGTCTCAAATTATCACGGTTATTGTGATCGCACGTGACTTGATGCTTAGCGTCCCAAATTTGAAATTTAAAATATCTAAAAAAAAACAACTAATTATTTCGTTTTATTTGGTGTATTCTAATGGTTTTAAAATCTTTTTCTTTACCTAAATATATTTTCTAACGAAGATCCTCTGGTAAGTGTCAGAAGAAAAAGGCCCCTAATAATCAATAAATGAATTTAAAACGAATCCACAATTTTTGGTTTTATTAATTATATAATACTTTCGTACCACAAAATTATTACGATTAAAAAAAGAAAGAAGAAAAGTTGTGTTTCATTACAAGGGATATTGTTCAGTAACGTTTAAAGAATCTTCTGGAAAACGTACTTTTTTTTTCTCACGCAACAAGCCCTAATAATTTGGGATGCTAAATTTAAACTACAATATTGCCGGAAAAAAGAAAGACCTACATTCGTTTTTTGTGTTTTTTTTCTTTTCATTGCTGTTTTTTTTGTTTTTGTTTTTTCAAATTTATCGACGAAAAACAAAAAACAAAACAACAACCTTCAGATCAAATGTAAATAAAGGAGAAAGGTTTTCAAGAGAAATTTCATAACGAAAATACTTTCCTTTGTTCGTTGAAAATGTAAATAGTGAAACCTTCAATGGCCGCCAGTTTTCGACAAAAATATAATCTGAAATCAAGGGAGAAAATATACGGTGAAGTATGTAAAAGTCCCTCCTTTTTTTGCATTGTACCCTTCGTGAAATCAACTACCAAAAAAGGTGGGGACAGTCTGTTTTTTTCTGTAATAGTAATATATCAGGATAAAAATATACGCAGCGGAATGCTACCATTCAATATTCTGATATTAATAAAAAGTGAAACAGAATTTAATGAAGAATTTTAAGTTCTTAATTTGCAATTACTTTGAGAAAACTTATTTGTGAGCGCTCATCTGAGGCGTAATGAATAAAGAATTGTTCCTACTTTTTAGGTCACACATTCGTATTTGTGATTAATAAAATACTAGACAAAAGCCAAGCAAACATACGCCCACACACATATACGACAGGATGTTGAAAAGTTATCGGCCCTACTAGGAGGGAATAACCTTCGACCCATGAAATGTATTTTGTTATTAAAAGATTTAACTCCTACCGTTTATCGCGCTTAGAACATCGTGTCTCCAGTTTTAAGCCTTCCATAAAAATATAATAAAATTAAAAGCTAATTTCTTTATTAGCTCGCCCCCTCCCCCTAAAAAAATAAAAGCTAATTTTTTTCTTCGTTGACTTAATAACTTGGCAGCACAATCTCCTCCATTTTGTGTGTGTGTGTGTGGTGAAAGTCTATGAATGCACGTGCGTAACAGATAACATGTTTTAGATAAATATAATTTTCGTAATATCTATAATCAAGGCACTAAATAGTGAAAAAAATTATCAAGGCACTGAACTGTAAAAAAATATAAAAATTAGAAGAAAAAAAAAGAAAAAAAATCATTTCCTTCTTTTTTTTTTTTTATTCAATAGTTTTTCCACGCTTCAGTGCCTTGATAACATCAATATATGATTGTATTAATTTTTCAGTGTCGAAATCCTTACGTAAACTGAAAATACCATTATGTTTGCTAAAAAGCTTGGAAAAAAGACTGGAAAATCTGGAAATCAGAGGAAGAATTGAGATCATCCAGACTACTGCACTGTTGCAATCTGCCAAAATACTCAGAAGAGTCCTGGAGACCTGAGGAGACTTGTTGTCACTCAGACTCCAGAGAAATACCACCAGCTAATGCTAGTGTGAAAAACTAATAATAATAATAATAATAATAATAATAATAAAACTTCCCCTTCTGGAAGGATTTTTGTTAATTTACAATTTCGATATTAAAGAAAGAAATGCTTTGCTTTTTAAAACTTCTGCTTGAAACAAGAAAAATAATATTAAAAGAAAACAAAAAAACAACAACAACAAAGAACATGAATGATTGCAATATAGACGTCCTTTTGTTATTTATAGTATTTATACAAAATTTAAAAGAAAATCAAACGGATACTACTAACTGTGGGATACTAGAACCTTCCTCGATGATTTCAATTTGTATCCTCCATCTTGGTTAATTCTAGATGTTTTTTGTTAATCACTTATGTAACGAACTGCGCACATCGGAAGATGAAAGACTTAATTAATTGAGAGAGTTTAATCTAAAAAGACTAAAATATAGAAACTGCTTATTATACATGAAAATAGTTAATTAATAAATCATGTTTTTTTTTTCGGCTGGACTTGCACAAAGGTGTCAAAATTAGAGTGACCCAGAAAAAAACAGAACCCAAATTATTTATTCATTTTCCCATTAAACTAACCTTAAACCCCAACCCCAACCCCCAAGCCTACCCCACCCCTAGTTAAAATTAACAGTTTTATAACAAAATTTGTGGGTTCTGTTTTTTCTGGGTCACCGATATACAGGGTGAACCAGAAAAAACAGAACCCAAATTATTTATTAATTTTCCCATTAAACTAACCCTAAACCCCAACCCTAATCCTAAACCCTAACCATAGACCCCCATAATTAAAATTAAGTTTTATTACAAAATTTGTGGGTTCTGTTTTTCTGGGTCACCCTAATTTTGACACCTTTGTGCAAGTTCAACCTTTTTTTCAATTAAAAGTTAAAACATTTACTTTAATGTACGCTTAAATATAGTGATTTCATCATTTGATTTGGAACATTGTAAAACTAAAGATGTAAGAATTTTAATATAAATATCTAAATAAAACAAAAACTATTTTACCATATATGAAAAAAACATGTTCTGTTCTGTAATACTAAACTATTTTATTATTTCTCTGTTTATGTGTCCTAATTATTCTTTAATAATCAATATTTTTATTTAAAAAAAAAAAAAAAACACGATATTTTTATAGAAAAAAAAATCGATTTCCTAATTCGTGACACAGTAGTGGTCGATATATTTTAGCACAGGTAAATTTGAATAGTTATTTTTCAATGCCGGCAGATTCTCTCCACCTGAAATATGTCCTCGTTCTTCTGTTTGTATTAAACTTGAAAATAGCAACTATTCGTAAGGAAATGATTTTATCCCAATTAAATTACTCAGGAGATAAAACGTTGAAAGCACACAAAAGAAAAGAACCAAGCTGATTTGCATAGTTTTGGGTTTAAATAAGCATTGACCAATCAACGTTGAGTATACAACTTTGAAAACTCTGATTGGTTCAAAACGACTAAATATTGGTATAAAGCAAGTTCGGTTAAGTTCTCGTTAGCACAACGTGAATACAATGTAAAGGGGATTTGCTGGCTCCAAAGTTGTTGTAATTGTTAAACTGAACATTTTACTTTCCTAAGTATTAGCTTCAAAAAGTTTAACAATAGATTCAACAAAAGGTGTTTGAAAATTATTGAGACTCGTGTGTTCTTTTAATCAGAAGGAATACAATAACTAACGACACCGGCAGCTGTTTCATAATTGTTTTCATTCTTTCTATGCTACTGTTATCAAAACACTAACATTTGAAATCTATAACTTGAAGATTAAGAATTTACACTCGAAGTTTTGTTGAGGTAAGTTTTTTAAAAATATTCACTTTTTGCCTCTTTGTGTGTGTAGTTTTTGTTATTTTTTTTTTTAATGAATTTAACGGGTTTTTTGTTAGTTTTTTTTAAACGTTCGCTTCTTGTGTAACCATGAAATACATCGTCGTTAAGGTTAAGTCTTCCTTTTTTTTACTTATACATTTGGTTATTTTTAAAATAATTCTTCGTTATTGTTTCATCAATGAATGGAAACTCCCCCCCCCAATAATATAAAAGCATGGCTACTAATTATTCGTTAATTTATCATGAAATATTTCGCTTTAATCTAATCTAAAACAAAAAAAAACAAAAAATGATTTAAACTGAAACTCGTATCTTTTTTCCCTTCTTGTTCGAGTCTATCGCGATTTATTTTAATCGTTAAAACCCATTATGTTTCTTATTATTATTTAAAAAAATTAAAACCGACTAATTAAAAAAAAAATTCGTGTTTTTTTTAAATTCTTTTTTTTTTGTTTTTTTTTTTTTACAGACTGAAATATTTTTTAAAGTGATCTTTTTGAATTTTTTGTTGTAAAGCTTTTGAGTATGGCGACGTTTCTTATTTTACTGTTTATTCTTTATTTAAATGAAACTGTAAATGTCAAATGAAATATTTTTTTCTATCGTTAGTGTGTAAATAATTACTAAAAAAAAACAAATTAAATTATTATTCTTATAATTGTTTTATTTGATAATACGATATTCAGTGTTCAGCAAAATATAAAATAAAAAAAAAAAACTTTTTTATTTATTTTTTTAACATCTTGTAAATTAGGTCATCGTTTACATTTAGTGATTCATTTCCGTAAATTTTAAAATTTCATTTTTATCGTAAATTCATTTCTGTTTTTTAAAGTAGCTTCACGGAATTTTATTTTATTTTTTGCATTTAATTGATTTTTTTCACTTATTTTTCCGTTTTGACCAAAATTACACAGAAGAGAGTAAATTCAGGCGGATATTATAATGTATCCCTATTTTTTAAAATTTAAAATTTTTAATTTATTTTTATCTTATTGAAAGTATTCAATAAAATCTTAGGATAGATATTTTTAGTAAAATCATTATTTTTTTCATTTTTTTAGTTTACAAAAATTTTTTAGCCCCCCCCCCTAAAAAAAATCTCGCGTGTACACGTAAAGAAATAGTAAAAACTACAAAAAATAATTACCGTGTACTCCTATCGATTAAAAAAAAAACCCAGACACCTAGATAAGGGAAAATAAAAGTTTTTGAATAAAAGTGCTCGGTGCTACTATGGATGAGCAAGAATAAAATTAAAAAAAAAGAATATTAAGATTAAGGACATTGTGTAATTAATAAAATTCCTTTCATTTTCTTTCTTTTTTTAAGGGAATAAAATGATAGTATTGAAATATTTTGAAAGTTTACAAAGATTAAAAAAAAAAAAAAAAGGTTATTTAAATTATATACACAAAATATTCATTTTTTTTAATCGTTTCTTTGTATACAACATCAAGATCATTTAATTTATATTGTCTCTCTCACACAAACCGTAAAATAACTTAGATCGCCATATTTAAAAGCTTTACAAAAATAAAAGGAATTCTAGTGTTTATAATTTTAATATATATATATGTGCGTGTGTGTGTGGTAATAATCTAAATCTTGTTAAGTTGAAATTCAAACAATAACATAATTTGTAGCAATTCCTTAAGTAAATAAATTCTTTTGAATAGTCGACCTATATACGAGATCGACTTATTCCACGTATATAATGATAATCCTTTTAAAATAGCATTAATTCTTTCTTAATCCTTACCTTAGATCTTGTTAAGCATATTTAATAAGACTATCATTTGTTTAATTTGATCATGTCCTTTTTTTTGTTCTCTAAGAAAGGAAAGGAATTTTATTAGTCCTCTTTATTTGTCATGGGCCTACCATGGAGAAATCAAACTTATATCAAGTTTGATATTTTTCTCTCTTTCTAAATTTATAATCTTTGCACCTATACTTATCTGAACGTTTACCAAAGATATATATATATATATATGTATGTTTAGTTGCATTTTCTCTACAATTAAGTAAAAAAAAAAAAAATGTAATACTCATACTATTTTGCTTCTCACAATACTGGGAATATTTTACAATGTCATTTTAAAACTAAATGATAGTATTAATAACTTTTGAAAATTTACGAACACATGTATATATTATTTAAATTATATATACATAAAATATACAGTTACTCTTTTTTGTATATATTTAAACTAAAGGTTTTTCCTTTTTGTGAATGTTAAGCCTCTTTTAACTCTTTAAAACCTTTTATTACACATAAGCCACCGAGCTATTCATCTTTTCCATTACATAAAAAATAACCCTGTATATAGTGGCAAATTTAAATACACCCAAAAGGCCTGTCATAAAATCTCATATTTGTAATAACAAATTTCAAAATTAATTTTGGATATGAATTTATACGAAATCCCACCATTGTATCTATAAGAAGTATTTAACATGTTAAAGTTTTTTTTTGGTATTTTCTAAATAATAAAAAAAAGAAATTCAAATTTTTTCTTGGTACTTGACCTATTTGTGAATCCTAAGAGGAATGTAACTGACGTCATACTTAAATGTCTTCTCATCAGATACACTTGGTTCATAGAAAAAAATTCTGTGGACTGACTTTCACATGCCTATGTAGAAACACTATTAGACATTCAAGGCTATGTGTTAACAGCAATATGGGATATATATATATATATATATATATATATATATATATATATATATGCTGATATCATTAGAAATAATGTCCATATCTCAATATGGTGTATTTTGCCTTAAATAGTTTTGCTTGGAATTCAATTTTTTTAAATAAAGGAAAAACCTGCTGTTTTTGTCTCATGATAGTTTGTTTAGGTGTGATGTCAGCTGTATTTTTTCAACCTTCAAATTGAATAAGAGCCCTTAGAATATGCTGATTGTATCCCCTGCAGAGAGACCCCCCCCCCCAAAAAAAAGATAACTTTATTATGACACTAAACTGCATTTGATGGAGAGTATGAAGTACTCCTTCATTTCCATTGCTCCTAAGTTCACTTTGATTTGGAGTGGTAGTACCTGTTAGTTTCCCATCTATAAGTCAAATAGATTTATTCAAAAATTATTTGTATTCAGTTGGACCATTTGCCCCCCCCCCCAAAAAAAAACACTTAAGAAGCAAATACACAAAAATGTAAATATGAAGATACAATGAACACTATTCTTTAACATCTAGGAATAAAATAACCCTACATGCATTAGCATGCCATAAAAATCAATCAAATTGAACAAGTACCCATTTTGTTTTATGTTGGATTACTTTATGTAAATTAGAATCAAATTTTATTTTATTTGAAATTGAAAAATTCTTTGCACATAGATCTTTCTGCTGTGAACTGAAAACATCATATGTTATTCTAAGTTTAAAAAAAAAGGTAGGAAAATTTAAGCAGTTTTATAAAACTCCATTTTTATGTCAAATTTATTTAAAATCTTTTCAAATGCTTCAGTTAAACTATTTCAGAATGCACAACTAAACATGTTGCCATTTGTTACTTTTAAAAAATAATTTTAATGCTATATTTTTTAACCCATTATTCTTGTTGATGAATGTATTGTAAAAATCGTCACCCAGAAAATATTGTGGTCCTTTCAGGAAAGAAATGAATAGATATAAATGACATTATTTACATGTCTTTGCTAACAGCATATCATAACTAATTTCAAAACAATAAATATAACCATTTTAGAATGTTTATGTTATACAGCAATTTAAATCAGTTTATTTTAGATTAATACTAAAAGAAGTGTTATATAAGCAGTTATATTTGGTTATTTTTCCAATGTATTAAAAAAATTCTGCATAATTTTCTTTTATTGTTTCTATAAAAGTTGAAAAAGAAAATCTTCTACAAAAAGTTTTTTTTTCTTTTTTAAAATAAAGTGTTTTAATTTGTTCTAAAGTTGGATAAAATATATTGATATATTAAAACCAGAACTGAAATTGTTTCTGCTGTTAGCAAGGGATGTAGTAGTAAAGTCTGAAGTAGTCTATTGTTAGTATCAGCTGAATAGTGAGGAAGTTTAATGGTAATCTGAACATTAGCTACATAAATGAGAGTAACCTCCCCTTATTTATTTCACTTTCAGGAAGCAATATGTTTTGGTCAGCCATTTTCATTTCACTGTAAATCTAAACTGAAAATACAAATTTATTTGAATCAATACAACTGCATGTTTAAACACGAAAATATCATGTTCTTAATTGTGCTTGCATATTATTTGAAAGGAACTTAATTGTTATTAAGAACACATTTTATGATATTTTTGTGTTAAAACATGCAGTTGTATTGATTCAAACAAATTCTTATTTATGGTGAAATGAAAATGGCCGACCAAAACATATGGCTTCCTCAAAGTGAAATAAACAAGGGGAGATTACTCTCATTTATGTAGCTAATGTTCAGATTACCAGTTTAACCTCTTTTTGTTAGTACTAGACCAGGAAGATTGTTTTTGCTGAGGGAGAGCACCACACCTATCATCAGGTTCCAGATGCTTTACTGCACAGATCAGATTACCCAAACGGCTAATCATGTGCTGAGTTGGCAGGAACTGGTATTGAACCTGGAACCTTGTGATTCCTAGGCAAATGCTCTACAAACTGAGCTAAAACCATCCCCTTCATGTGATATAAGTACAGTCAACTGTGTTTGTATTCCTCTGATTTCTGAAGAGACAATAAAATTTTAGGAGTGCCTAAAATTGAAATTGTAACACTTAAAGTTAATTTTAAAACCATCTTTTAATAGCATTTTGAGTTTTTTTAGGATATCAAAACTGAAATTTACAATAGATAAATAAATTTGTATCTACTTATTCATCTTCAAAAAGAAAAATATTAAAATGTATTTTTGTTATTACCTTTCAAATAATAGATACAGTTAATCTATTATTTAACACAATGAAACTATTAGAATTTTATATTTTGTAAAAAAAAATAATAATAATTGCATTATATATACTAGCAAATATATGCACCCTCCGGGTGCAAGTATTTTAGTTAAATTTTATAATAAAATATCATATTAAATTAGAAAGGCTAATGAAACTGAATAAGAATGTAGATAAAAAGATTTTGAACAGAGGGGGTATGATTGAAAAATAGAACAACTTTGAAACTAACTCTTCCATCTTTTTCCGTTACTCCCGTCTTTCATTGGTAAATTTTCCTAATTAAAAATGTTTAGCTAAAATAGGAAGTAAAGAATAATATTACAGTTATTTCTTCTTGTTAATGGATTTCTTTAAGATTTATCCCCAAGATTTTTGCTCATATTCAATAAGATAAAACCAAACAATTAGAAATCAATAATACTATGCACATATTTAATAAAATCACATTTTTAATATCAATATGCAAATTAGCCTTCCCGTTCACACTGTAAACCGCTATTTTGTTGTATATATAAATATAATTGCATGTTGTTAGTATGTAGATATGGTTAACAGTATTAATAACGTAAAACAATTTTATTAATAATTGAGGTTAAAATAAAAATAAAATCATTGAGAATGTGATGTAAATAACTAAGGGAATTGTAACTTGAGTGATAATATAGTTTCGGTTACAGACAGAAAAACACACAATCTCCATTATATTAAGATATATATATATATATATATATTATATATATATATATATATATGAATAATGCAAAAATAAAAAAAACCTTTTTGTGCATAGTTAGTTTCATCTTGAAAATTTGGTAAACACCTATGAAATCAAAAAGCTTTGCATCTTTTAAAGGATTTTTTTATCACGTACAGTTTTTGAAAGAAAATATTTTTAGAATATTAGAAATGTGTAGAAATAAATTTGTATTTTAATCAGCTTTTAAAATATTCCCCTAACCTTGCTTTACCTTTTTATACTTGTATCTAAATAATAAATTGACTCTAATTTATTTTTTTTTGTCACATAGTCTGTGAAAGAAAATTAAGTAGAATAGTAGAAATGTGTAAAAATAAAATTTGTATTTTAATGAGCTTTTAAAATATTCCTCTAACCTTGGTTTACTTTTTTTTATACTTGTATCTAAATAATAAATTGACTTTATTTTATTTTCAGTGATTCTAAAGCAATGGTTTTCACAGAAATGAAGCCGATCAAAATCAAACCAGATCCAGACAGTGAATTACCGACCCCAAAAAAGAAGAGTATAGATATTTGTATAAAGAAAGAGCCTGTGGATTCTAGTGTTACAGAAAGTTCTACCAACAACTCTAACCAGGATGAGTACCTTTATGGTAAGAAATATCCCTGCGAGATTTGTGGTAAGATTATGTTTTCTGAAGAAACTTTGGAAATCCATGGGAAATCTCACATTAAAGCGAAACCCTTCCACTGTGAAATCTGTGAAAGTCGGTTTGAAGAAGGTGAACAGTTGAAGAGCATTTGAAGACGCATGCTAATACGCCGCAGGTTAAAAAGCAATTTGAATGCAGTGTTTGCAACAAACAGTTTGATCGCCGTAGTTCTCTTAAATCCCACTTTCGTATTCACACTGGAGAAAAACCCTTCATCTGTGATGTCTGTGGTCGTTGCTTCACTCACTCGAAGACTCGCAATGTTCATAGGAGAATCCACACTGGAGAAAGACCCTTCCACTGCAAAATCTGTGGCAAGAACTTTGTTCAAACCAGCAACTTGCTTGTACATATGCGTACACACACTGGAGCAAAAACCATTCCGTTGTGAGATATGTGGCCGAACCTTTTCTCAAAACAACGGTCTTCTTGGTCACCTTAGCTTTCACACAGGTGAAAAGCCATTCAAATGTACAATATGTAACAAAGAATTTGCTCGTAGCAGCAATTACCATCAGCATCAACGAACCCACACTGGGGACCGCCCTTACGAATGTGAATACTGTGGCCAAAAGTTTGCTCTCTGCAACAATTTAGTAACTCACCGGCGAACACATACTGGAATCAAACCTTTTAAATGTGAAGTATGTCAAAAAAGTTTTGCTCAAAGTACTACTTGCAACAGCACAAACGTGTCCACACTGGAGAAAAACCACTCAAGTGTGATATTTGTGAAAAGTCTTTTGCCTGACAGTAGTTTAAGGAAACACTCAAAACTGCATGAGGCTGAAGCTGAGGTTGTGGTGAAAAAAAATCCCCAAAAAAGGAAACCCCAAATAAGCGTTGCAAAAAATGAAGACTTTATTACATCTTTACTATTTTTTTTCAAATTTTTTTTTTTTCATTTTTTTTTTTTTTTTTTTTTTACAAATTGTGTGAGCATTTAAAAAAAAATTAATTTTATTCTTATAAAACTGAAATGTGTGCTTTTTGTCTACAAAATGAATTTTTCACATGGGTATCATGGGTAGTACTGCCTATTGCTTACAAGACCGTTAGATTAAGATCCCTCTCTTGATTATTTGAAGTTCATTACAATTTTGTATTCAGTTTATATAGGAGCTACAAAAGTAGGTGGACAGTTATTATATTTAAAAAAAAAACAACCTGCAGATGATTTAGTTTACATGGGTTACAATAAGAATAACATAGAACAATTAAAGAAAGTGCTTGTAATGTAATGGTTATTGTTATAGGAAATGGACATGGTAAACTAAGTTCAAATCCTGGATATAGCACTAATACCTTTTGAGAACTATTCCCTCCAACTATGGGTAAATAGTAGGGCAGACTGGGCGCTTTAACCTTGATATGGCAACCAGTCTAGGAGAAGGAAAACTCTGAATTCAAAACTGTTAAACTCTACTTAAAAATTGACCTTGTGTCACATCCTGCTTGTGCAAAGGTTTGGGCTGAGCACCACACCTATCATCAGGTTCCAGATGCTTTACTGCACAGATCAGATTACCCAAACGGCTAATCATGTGCTGAGTTGGCAGGAACTGGTATTGAACCTGGAACCTTGTGATTCCTAGGCAAATGCTCTACAAACTGAGCTAAAACCATCCCCTTCATGTGATATAAGTACAGTCAACTGTGTTTGTATTCCTCTGATTTCTGAAGAGACAATAAAATTTTAGGAGTGCCTAAAATTGAAATTGTAACACTTAAAGTTAATTTTAAAACCATCTTTTAATAGCATTTTGAGTTTTTTTAGGATATCAAAACTGAAATTTACAATAGATAAATAAATTTGTATCTACTTATTCATCTTCAAAAGAAAAATATTAAAATGTATTTTGTTATTACCTTTCAAATAATAGATACAGTTAATCTATTATTTAACACAATGAAACTATTAGAATTTTATATTTTGTAAAAAAAAAATAATAATAATTGCATTATATATACTAGCAAATATATGCACCCTCCGGTGCAAGTATTTTTAGTTAAATTTTATAATAAAATATCATATTAAATTAGAAAGGCTAATGAAACTGAATAAGAATGTAGATAAAAAGATTTTGAACAGAGGGGGTATGATTTGAAAAATAGAACAACTTTGAAACTAACTCTTCCATCTTTTTCCGTTACTCCCGTCTTTCATTGGTAAATTTTCCTAATTAAAATGTTTAGCTAAAATAGGAAGTAAAGAATAATATTACAGTTATTTCTTCTTGTTAAGGGATTTCTTTTAAGATTTATCCCCAAGGTTTTTGCTCATATTCAATAAGATAAAACCAAACAATTAGAAATCAATAATACTATGCACATATTTAATAAAATCACATTTTTAATATCAATATGCAAATTAGCCTTCCCGTTCACACTGTAAACCGCTATTTTGTTGTATATATAAATATAATTGCATGTTGTTAGTATGTAGATATGGTTAACAGTATTAATAACGTAAAACAATTTATTAATAATTGAGGTTAAAATAAAATAAAATCATTGAGAATGTGATGTAAATAACTAAGGGAATTGTAACTTGAGTGATAATATAGTTTCGGTTACAGACAGAAAACACACAATCTCCATTATATTAAGATATATATATATATATATATATATATATATATATATATATATGAATAATGCAAAAATAAAAAAAACCTTTTTGTGCATAGTTAGTTTCATCTTGAAAATTTGGTAAACACCTATGAAATCAAAAAGCTTTGCATCTTTTAAAGGATTTTTTTATCACGTACAGTTTTTGAAAGAAAATATTTTTAGAATATTAGAAATGTGTAGAAATAAATTTGTATTTTAATCAGCTTTTAAAATATTCCCCTAACCTTGCTTTACCTTTTTATACTTGTATCTAAATAATAAATTGACTCTAATTTAAAAATTTTAATACATCTTTTAAAGGATTTTTTTGTCACATAGTCTGTGAAAGAAAATTAAGTAGAATAGTAGAAATGTGTAAAAATAAATTTGTATTTTAATGAGCTTTTAAAATATTCCTCTAACCTTGGTTTACTTTTTTTTTATACTTGTATCTAAATAATAAATTGACTTTTATTTTATTTTCAGTGATTCTAAAGCAATGGTTTTCACAGAAATGAAGCCGATCAAAATCAAACCAGATCCAGACAGTGAATTACCGACCCCAAAAAAGAAGAGTATAGATATTTGTATAAAGAAAGAGCCTGTGGATTCTAGTGTTACAGAAAGTTCTACCAACAACTCTAACCAGGATGAGTACCTTTATGGTAAGAAATATCCCTGCGAGATTTGTGGTAAGATTATGTTTTCTGAAGAAACTTTGGAAATCCATGGGAAATCTCACATTAAAGCGAAACCCTTCCACTGTGAAATCTGTGAAAGTCGGTTTGAAGAAGGTGAACAGTTGGAAGAGCATTTGAAGACGCATGCTAATACGCCGCAGGTTAAAAAGCAATTTGAATGCAGTGTTTGCAACAAACAGTTTGATCGCCGTAGTTCTCTTAAATCCCACTTTCGTATTCACACTGGAGAAAAACCCTTCATCTGTGATGTCTGTGGTCGTTGCTTCACTCACTCGAAGACTCGCAATGTTCATAGGAGAATCCACACTGGAGAAAGACCCTTCCACTGCAAAATCTGTGGCAAGAACTTTGTTCAAACCAGCAACTTGCTTGTACATATGCGTACACACACTGGAGCAAAACCATTCCGTTGTGAGATATGTGGCCGAACCTTTTCTCAAAACAACGGTCTTCTTGGTCACCTTAGCTTTCACACAGGTGAAAAGCCATTCAAATGTACAATATGTAACAAAGAATTTGCTCGTAGCAGCAATTACCATCAGCATCAACGAACCCACACTGGGGACCGCCCTTACGAATGTGAATACTGTGGCCAAAAGTTTGCTCTCTGCAACAATTTAGTAACTCACCGGCGAACACATACTGGAATCAAACCTTTTAAATGTGAAGTATGTCAAAAAAGTTTTGCTCAAAGTACTACTTTGCAACAGCACAAACGTGTCCACACTGGAGAAAAACCACTCAAGTGTGATATTTGTGAAAAGTCTTTTGCCTGGCACAGTAGTTTAAGGAAACACTCAAAACTGCATGAGGCTGAAGCTGAGGTTGTGGTGAAAAAAAAATCCCCAAAAAAGGAAACCCCAAATAAGCGTTGCAAAAAATGAAGACTTTTATTACATCTTTACTATTTTTTTTCAAATTTTTTTTTTTTTTCATTTTTTTTTTTTTTTTTTTTTTTACAAATTGTGTGAGCATTTAAAAAAAATTAATTTTATTCTTATAAAACTGAAATGTGGTGCTTTTTGTCTACAAAATGAATTTTTCACATTGGGTATCATGGGTAGTACTGCCTATTGCTTACAAGACCGTTAGATTAAGATCCCTCTCTTGATTATTTGAAGTTCATTACAATTTTGTATTCAGTTTATATAGGAGCTACAAAAGTAGGTGGACAGTTATTATTATTTAAAAATAAAAAACAACCTGCAGATGATTTAGTTTTACATGGGTTACAATAAGAATAACATAGAACAATTAAAGAAAGTGCTTGTAATGTAATGGTTATTGTTATAGGAAATGGACATGGTAAACTAAGTTCAAATCCTGGATATAGCACTAATACCTTTTGAGAACTATTGTCCCTCCAACTATGGGTAAATAGTAGGGCAGACTGGGCGCTTTAACCTTGATATGGCAACCAGTCTAGGAGAAGGAAAACTCTGAATTCAAAACTGTTAAACTCTACTTAAAAATTGACCTTGTGTCACATCCTGCTTGTGCAAAGGGTTTGGGCTAATAAATTGAGCAATTAAAGAAAATTGCAATTAAGAACTATATACCAAACATTGGAGGTGCGTGGTCTAATGGTTAGAGTCGTAGGAAATGGGCTCATCGACCCAAGTTCAATTCCTGAGCAAAGCTGTTTGCATTTCACATGGTGCTAATGCCCTTGGGAAAGGTATGAATCCAATTCTCCTTCCAGCTATGGGTAAATAGCAGGGCAGACTGGACTCTTTAACCATGGCTAGGTAACCAGTCTAGGGAAAACTCTGAATTTAAAACCTGTTAAACTCCGCTTAAGAAACTGACCTTGTCTCACATCCTGCTTGTGTTGGTAAATATATATATACCAAACATTATTTGATTGAAATACTCCAGATATGGGTAAATAACAGGGCCCTTTAACCTTGGTATGGTAACCAGTCTAAGCGAATGCAAACTCAGCTTAGAAATTGACCATGGTTGCAATTAATATATAAAACATAATATACCAGATATTTATAGACTTACTCCAGCTAAAGTTAAATAGTAGGTTAGACTGGGCTCTTTAGCCTTGATATGGCAACCAGTCAAATAGAAGGAAAGCTCTAAATTCAAACCTGCTAAACTCCACTTAAAAATTAACCTTGTGTCATCCTGCTCGTGTGGAGGGGTTGGGTAACAAAATTGAGCAATTAGAGAAAATACAAATGTTTTATGGCTAAAATTGCAATTAAAAACTAAATACTGTTGCATATTCATGCAACGGAAGATGAACTTTCCGGTCAAAAGACAAAATAGAAAGATGAAGAAATAGATTAAAAAAAAAAGAAGGAAAATGGAACACTTCTCTTCCGGTCAAGAAGTAGATAAAAGAAAAATATAAAATAAAGGAAGTTGTCCGTTATCAGATCAAAAGATAAAAATGCGTAGGCATATTTAGCGGATGTAAAGACCAGATCAAAAGATAAAGACGCGTAGGTGTATTTATTGATATAAAGGCCAGAGGATTCGAGCCGACAGTCAGAGACCCCAGCCAGCAGCCAAGAGGACAACCTCGCATCTCCCGTCAGCAAACATTTCTCGGACACTCGCCCACCACCTGGCATTTTCATTGTGAACACTCTACGCCCTCACTACCCACACACCGAAGAAAATAAAGACGGGTCCTATTTTTTTATATACGTATCTATTTATCGAAGTCCAGTAGCCAGTCAGTCGGCTATACAACAATACAAAGCATTTGTAGTTTGTTTTTTGTTTTTTTATAACTGCAGACCTACTTTTGTAACCCTTCCCCTCTTTGTATGTGTGTATGCGTATACATGTATGTGAGAAAAAATACAGTATGGAAAATCAAATTGACGTACTTTGCTCTAGGAAAAAGGGAGTCCAATTGTGGTAGAACAGTTAGTAAGCTAGTCTCACAGATTCATTACTACTGAATAGTGAGTTTGATCCTCGCTGGATGCCTCATACTTGTGACCATGTGTCACATCCTACCTATAGTGAATGGGTTGGGTAAATACCTTAGGAATAGCGTCAACAAAATGGAATTTAATTTTCTACAAAAATTAGATCTAGAATAATAAATTAATTCTGATGGCACTATTCCTATAGTGAAACATGTCAATTTGATTTTCTGTAGTCTTTTATCTCATAGCACTGATTTTCATTCCAAAACTTAGCTATATATATATATATATATATATGAGGGCCATTCAATAAATAAGGAAAAAAACATTTTTTTTCATAAATGTTTAGAATTGGTTTATAGTAAATATATTTGTTATTAGGCTATTCAAAATGGCTGAAAATCAAACCGTTTCCTTGCTAGAACAGAGGTCTGTCATCAAATCTTTGGTGGCTGGGAAGTGGAAACTATGTGAAATTTACAGAAGAATGTGTGATATGTACAAGAAAGCATGGATTTGCTGCTAAGAGTCTGTGTTGAAAAAAAACAGTCCATAAAGTGGAAACACATTGACTCTCCGGTAAAGAAAAAGTTCCAGGCACAGCAATCAGTAAAGAAGGTCATACTAACAGTCTTCTGAAATATGAAAGGACCGATCACTATTGATTTTCTTGAAAAATGTGCAACTGTAAAGAGTGCTTTGCCAACTCCTTAGGCAATATTTACCTTATTTATTGAATGACCCTCATATATATGCACACAGACACACACACAGTAATTCTTAAACTGTTATACCATTTTTGTGCTTGTAGAGATTGTTTTTTGTTTGTTTTTGTTTTTTCTTCTTTTTCTAATAATTTGTTTATTTTATCAAATTCATGATTTCTGCTAGTATGGTATTTACAGAAAAATTTTAATGAATTTCTGATTTTTTTTTTTTTTTTTTGAGATTTCATTCTTATAAATGAAATATTCTTCTATATTAATGACCTCTGTCCCATAATAGTGATTGCATTTAATGTATGATATATAGCAACTTTAAAAGGATGGGGGTGGTATTATTTTTTTTTTTTAGTTGTTTGTAGCGGCTTGTAATATCCTATGACCCAATGTAGAGTGGGTGTGGTAAATGTAAGAAAATGCTCCCAGTTATGTTGGAATCTATCTACCTATCTAATAAACATTGTGACGTTTTCTTGTTTCTATGTCTATAACGTCTAGGATATGTGTAGCATCTTTGTGCCTTGCCTTCAGTATATGTACCTGTGAAAATTTAATTAAATGTATCACAGATGAAAATTAAAATAATAATGTGGGCAATTTTTTGGCAAATCCTAATCAGCTAAACTTTAATAGAGACATGAATAAATAAGATGCTAATTAAGATGAAATAATGACTATTTCATAATTGTTGAGAATATAATTTAAATAACCAAGGAAATTGTGGTTTCAGTAGTGATGTAGTTTTGGTTACTGACAGATAGTTATATAATCTCCATTATAATATATATATATATATAATAATAATAAATACATAAAGTTTTATCTATTTAATGACATAGGAACAGTCACAACTATTGGTTTCATGCATGCGTAACTGCAAACATTCGTCAGGTGACGTTGGAGTTTTATAATTTTTTGGATAAAACTCCAACGTCACCTGATGAATATTTGCGGTTATGCATGCATGAAACCAATAGTCGTGACTTTCTATGTCATTAAATATATAAAACCTTTATATATTTATTATTATATTATATAATAGCTCTACATTATATTGAGCCCTCTTCCAATAATACCACACTTTGGCATACCGTTCCAGTTAAAGCTGAAACAGTACCAAGCCCACACTATTATATATATATATATATATATATATATATATAATATATATATATATAAAATCATCAAATAGTTATAAACAGTTTTTTTCAGAAAAGTGCTTAGTTACTGGCTTAGTAGAGCAGGATAAAACCTAAATGTTTTCTCACCTTCCCATGACTGTTTCATCTGAAGATTGTGGTTTTTTTTGTTTTTTTTTCTCAAATACATGAAACTTGTAGTTATAAGACTGATACTAAATGAGAATATATATAATCATTTTAAGTATTAAATTTTATACTCTTTGAAATACTACTTTCATCTGCACATTTTATGTTTTTGAAATGACCATAGAACTTCCACAGATACAGATACTACACTCTGATACAAGGCAGAAGTGCTAATCTTGATGTAAATGTTCCTGTTACTATATATTTTGTTTACAGAAACTATGATCGTTATCAAACTTTATGCAGGTTTGCGATTATTTTCTTCATTTCTGTTTTTGTTGTTTTTTTTTTGTATTTTTTCAACACGTTTGAGAATGATGAAAAACCTAGCAGTATTTTTGAGATAAATATATAAAAATAGAAATGTTCAAATCTTTATTGGTGGTGATCATGAGTTTTTGTGTGTAAATATTTCTGTATAATATTCTCTCTACTTTAAACAGTGCCTAAATTGAATTGAAGATTTTGTGGATTTTTGAAATTACAAAATTGTTGATCCACTTCAAATGATGAAAAAATTTGTTTCTGATTTGTAATAAAAGGTGACATAAATGAATTAAAAAAATTTTTTTTAACACTCAAACAAAACTTGAAGAGGTTTTGTGTCGTTGTTTAGATTTGTAACTGTATGAGATTTTGTTCATATGACTGGCTATGAATTTTTTAAAAATTAAATAAACAGATAGAAATACATATAAACTACTAAAATCTAGACTCACTCAAGCTGGTTTACAAGTTCAGATCTATATCTGTATCCATATCATCATCTGCTGATGAAAGATCAGTTTATGCTTGTCTAGCTGAATATCTGGGATTAAAAAAAAATATAATTATTATTATTATTATTATTATTATTATAATTATATATTATAATTAGTATTATTATTAATTTTGACTTGTATTATCCTTTGTCTTCTTAATTTGTGTTATTCCTTGCTGTTGTAGAAGTGACAACTAGCAGGGCTGTGGAATTGGAGTCAGTTGGTAAATCTATATTGACTTCGACTTAAGGTGAATTTACATTTATATGGGCCTAGTTTAATTTGTAAAGTTATACAGTGCATACTTATAAATAGATTATAAAAAATCATGGTTTTATATTCATTATAAATTGATTACATATATAAATCACAGTTGGAGGTGCCAAAAATAGAGGAGTTGGAGTCCATTAAAGGGTCAGTGGAGTCAAAGTTAGTTGGTAAAACTATATCGACTTAAGTTGAATATACATTTATATGGTCCTAGTTTAATTTGTAAAGTTATACAGTGCACACTCCTTATAAATAGATTATTTTAAAAAAATGTGGTTTTATATTCATTATGAATTAATTGTATAACTTTATATAAGTCGCAGTTGACAGTGTCAAAAATAGAGGAATCTGAGTCAAAGGATTTGTATTCTGTTTCCACAGCATGACATTTAATAAAAAATAACTAGAATTAGGAAGATGAAAGATAATACGAATCAAATTATAAATAATAATGACTAACAGAGCTTTAAATAAAATAAAAACTATGTTGAGGGTTGCTAAGATTGTGTCCATACATTTGTTTCCTAGCAACATTTCAATCAGGAAATGAACAATGAATAAAAAAATTTAGTTTAGTCCCTAGAGTTTCAATTTTGCATTCTCCAACAAAAAAACAAAACCTTACCATGTTAGGAATTTAATTATAATTTTACAAAACTGAATTCTGGGATTACCCAGCAAACTGTATGAAATCTACTATATTTGCACATAGCATGGTGCTAGAAATTTGGTTATAGTTGCACATAAGGTTAATTAAGATGTATGATGTAAGGTGCTTTATCTAATAGTTGATTGAACTAAAAATGACCATTTTTATTTCTGTTTAATCTTTTATTAAGGTATGAGTTTCAAATTGGTTGTCTTTTTTTTTTTTTATATATACAAAATGATTTTTGTTTTAAAAATTGACCATGTACAAATGAAATGATTTGGAGATAATAAAAAAATTTGATGTATGACAAATTTGTCTGAAAACGTTTTCAATTACTTTAATAAATTTGAAAGTTATTATGAATGAATTTGGTTAAAAAAACACATTGTCAGGTTACCAATGATTACTTATTTTGGTTTGGTCTTGTGATATTATGATTTACAATCTTTCTTTTTTTTTATTTAGGGAATGGCACAGAGTGACCCCCCCCCCCTCAAATGGGCTCCACACATACTTTTATTTCAAAATATGGGGTCTGTTTTTTGGGGGGTCACACTGTACATTTGGAAATAAACAACTTAAAATGCACAATGAAAAGACAAGTGAAATTTAACAGCTTCAGTAATTATAAGAACTAGCAAAAAGAAAGAAAAAAACGCCCTGCAGGCAGTGTAAAAATAATTTTTTGAAAGGTATTGCCTGAGGAGAGGGAAATGAAATAAAATGTATAATATTTAAAAAAAAAAATAACTTACTTACAAAACATCATACTCCACTGAGATATTTGTTTTGTTTTACAACATTAAAGACCTCCAAAATGTTTCTAATAATTTCTGATTTAATCATTTAGACTCTTGCCCCTCTTTTTTTTGTTTTTCAATCATGTTTTGAATAATAAAAACTCGTATAAAAGGTAACTTTATCATCAAAATCTGTGCTATTATTAAGAAAGATTGGGTGGGAGGAAAGAAGAAATTAAACCATTTTAGGATCTTGGGAATTCAAGGTGAGATTGCTTATACAGTGATACCTTGACTTCTGAGTGCCCCAACTTAAGAGTTTTTCCGAGTTATAAGCTGTCACTTGATTGGTTTTTATCTTTGTGTTGACACCTAAAATTTGAGGTATGAGCATGCTTCAGGTATGCTTGTGTTAAGATCATTAAAATCATTTAAGTTTCCAAATTTATTACGCCAAACTAAAATATAAAATAAACAGGAAAACATATTACATAATTTATTACATTCTATTTTATTGTTTTTATACGATACAGTGCTGTTTTTCTCATTTAAAAAAAAATAAGCAAAAGAAATTAGGGTATTTTTTTTTTTTAATTTTGTGTGGTGCTGGAACAGGTTAATGGCATTTCAGTTCATTTTAATGGGGGCAAAATTGATTTGATATACAAGGAAATTGAGTTATGAGCAGAACAAATTAAACTCATAAATCAAGGTACCACTGTATTAATGACTTTGAAAAGCATGCATCCAATTCTTCCTGTGTGCTGTTCCAATAATAATCATCTGGACTAGAATCTTATCTTTTAATATACCATAATGGTAGAGAGAAATGTAAATGTATTGTGTTTGTGTATAAACCACTTCACCATAATTACCTTATTCACCCAGGCAATGGTTGCTTTATACATTGCCAGCCTTTTAATGGAGACTTGGAAGATATTATTTTGAAGTTGTTATTTAAATGGTTCAGAAAATATAAGTTTGAGTGATTTAAATCCAAGAATATCAATGTTGTTATTTGTATACTAAAATAGTTTGGAAGTATACTATGCTTAGTGTCTAAATGTTGTTTTGTTTATTTATTTATTTTTTTTTCAAGCCTTTTATCATACTTTGAAATAAAGAACAATCATTTGCTAAAGTTTTTAAATCAGTTTATGTTTTACCTACTTTTTTGTTGAGATGTCTGGTGAAGTTATTTCAATGTTCGTATCTCTGTTTGCTCCCCACCCCCCTGACAGTGATGACCATCTTGGTGAAATATTCTGAATTTAATTGACTCAAGCTTGTACCTAAGGAATTTATACCAGCCTTTCTGGTCTGTTAAACATGAATAATATACAGGATGGTCCAAAAGTCTTATCACCTCCAACTATCATTATTTTTTGTTTTAATAATTTATGTAATTATTTTGCTTCTAAAACAAATCTTTAAAAATTGAATTATTTTCTAGAATTTCGGGTTCTATTAAGAAATTATTTTATCTCTAAAACATATATATATATATATATATATATATATATATATATAAATACACTAAAGTTGAATAACAAACACAAACAATTGATTCAATTAATATTTCATCTCAGTTTGCTCAGAAACTTCTTCAGAATAGAAATGAAATATTAATTGAATTGTTATTCACATTTCCTGTATATTCAGTACATTTTGTTGGATTTTTCTTGATCTGTCATTTTCTTTCATATATATACCTGGTGATAAGAATTTTGGACCACCCTGTACATTGCATTGTTTGTTCTTTATGCAATGTTTTATGTGCAATTATTGTACATTTTTTTCCCCAATTATTTTTTTAATAAATGACTGAATTATCATATATTGCATACTTATGTATTGCACTTCCTTCTCTCAAGAAGACATTATCTGATGATCACAGCCACAGAATTTATTTCAACATTACTTTGAAGATGAAATGAGAGATTTGATAAATGAAAAATTCAGTGAATGCTATAAGGTTGTCAGTCTATAAAAACTGTTTTACTTTTTCACCCTCCCCCTCCAAATGAGTTTGAGCCTTATTGGGAGCTTATTCTTGTTTCCAATTTATAGAAGTGATAACTCAAATGTTGCAATAAAAAGCGACTAAAATTAGGTTGATTGGTTGTGTCATAGCATATCAACCCTTTTCAGGTCATTCAATTCTGAATGAAGTCATTTTTGAGAAACAAAAGACTCAGGTTGCTTACAGTACCTGTTGTTGCTTAAGTAGTGACCCAGTTAAGTATTGAGTAAGCTTAACTTTGGTGATCTAGCAGGAACCGGTGCTTTTAGTGTGACTTGACCATAATACTAAGATTAGAAAGATTATGGATAATACTAGTTAAAATTATTAAACAGTTTAATCTTTTCAAACAAGTTGGTTATATCTGAACTTTTTTTAAGTGGGTTTTTAAAAAAATCCAATCTTCTAAACTTATTAAATTAAGTGGAAAAGAAATCCCCATGATTAATAATTTAAAAAAAAGTTAATCATATATGAGGATTGGTAAAAAAAAGTTCTTAGCCTCACCCAGATACTTTGAGACTGCTTGGGTCTCCATTTTGTCCATTTTTAGATTTGTTAGATTCGCCAACCTGAGTTCAATTCCTGTTTGCATCTCTCATGGTGCTGATACCCTTGGGAAAGGTATGAATCAAATTCTCCCTCCAGCTATGGGCAAATAGCAGAGCAGACTGGATTCTTTAACCATGGCTAGGTAACCAGTCTAGGAGAAGGAAAACTGAATTCAAACCTGTTAAACCCCGCTTAAGAAATTGACCTTGAGTCACATCCTGTTCGTGCGGAGGGGTTGGTAAATATATTTTTAGATTTGTTGCACATCTCTCATGTGCACAGAAATTAAAACAGAAATCTGAATTACTTTTTCTAGTTTTATAAGCAACTTTCTTTCTATGTGAGGCTTAGAACCTTTTGAACAATCCTTATATATCAATAAAATTTTCCTGTGAGCTGTATGAAGAAATTAATGTCTGGTAAAATTGATGCACCTTTCTTCCCAATTGATTTTATTTCTAAATTTTAATTTTAATTTATTTGTGCTTGTTAACCCTTTTCTACTATATATCAGGGATGAAGAACCACAGAGTACATTCCATCAAAAATGAAATCAAGAAAAACACATCTAAAGTTCAACTTTGAAAGGATTGAAGAGATTCCATTGTTTTTTGTTATACGGCCAAAAGCCTCGACTTTTAGATATATATTTAGAAAATTCTGTGTTGAAAAACAGCTTTTTAATTTTTACTTCAAACATCTCGTGCATACTTAGCTACCTATTTGATCAATGGATGACACTCTCTTAGATAATAAGAATTTTAACCACCTACCCAATCCATCTGATTTGCTTTCCAAATTGAGTAGGCTTTAAAGATAGTTGTATATTAAACTCTATTTCACCATACATGGTGGATTGTAGCTTGTGGTTCTTGTCACCTTGTATATTCTGCTAGGATTATCCTAGAAGCATTTTTACCTATGAATATCTGGTTTTGAAAATGAATGCAATAAAATTGTCAAAAATGCATTGTATATTGTAAATATAATTGCATTATGGATGAAGTCATAATCTGTAAATTTTATGTCCCAGTCTCTTGTAACTAACATCAATTCTAATAAAACAATATTAAAAAAAAAACCCCAAAAAATGTTGTTTTCTAATTTTGGCAGTAATATGATGACTTCTCATGCAATGAAATATCAGCACCCTTGAACTTTCTCGACTGTTTCACTTTCAATTTGTTGTGTCTCTTTGGAGTGGTGTTCAGTGAATAATAAGTTTCTCCAGTGTACGGTGGAGTGTTCTGAAATTTCCAACTTATGTTGGCAAAATAGATCGGTGGTCAGTTCATATGACTAGGTATAAATAAATAATTATGGAGGTGCATAGTCTAATGGTTACAGTCAAGGAAATGGACTCGTCAACCCTAGTTCAATTCCTGGACGAAGCTGTTTGCATTTCACCTGGTGCTAATACCCTTGGGAAAGGTATGAATCCAATATCTCCCTCCAGCTATGGTAAAATAACAGGATAAACTGGGCTCTTTAACCATGACTAGGTAACCAGTCTAGGAGAAGGAAAACTCTGAATTCAAACCTGTTAAACTCCACTTAAGAAAATGACCTTGTGTCACCTCGTGTGAAGAGGTTAGTAAATATATATATATATATATATATATATATATATAAATATATATATATAAATAAATATTATCAGCTGGTAAGTCAAATGACATGCTGCCAACCATGTTGCTGATTTCAAAGACTTCTGATTACAACCATCATGTCTCATGTTTTCATCCTTGTCCAAAAAATTTTAAAATCATTTGGTGCCCAGCATCAGATTTTTAATCTACATGAGAAATACCATTGTAGGAATTTCACAACTCCTGCTTTACCTCAAAGTTATTCAATTCATTATAAATAAGGGTTATTTCCTATAAGTCCAACATAAACAAAGGGGAACCACTCTTGACTGATAAATTATTTATTTATTTTCCCATTAAACTAACCCTAACTCCATCTTCTTTTTTCCTAGTAGATCAATAAATAAATAATTTATCAGTCAAGAGTGGTTCCCCTTTATTTATGTTGGAGTTATAGGAAATAGCCTAAATAAGATAATGAAAAATGTACAACAAATTAGGAAAATATGTAAAGTGGATAGAAAAACTTGCAAGCTATAAATGTTGGGTACAAAAATCACTTAACACTGCTTCACAACTGATAACAAATCGAAAGTGAAATAGTTGAGAAAGTTCAAGAGTGTGGAAATATCTTGGGCAAAATTCAAAAAGTCAATTTCCAAAAAACATTTCACAGGTATCCACAGGCAACCCAAACATTTTCTGGTAAACAATGACTTTAAGATGAATTTGACCACAGAACTGAATTTTTTATGCATTCTATAATAATACATAAAGGTTTCAGTAAATTAAAAATTGAATGAGTCCTTATCACCAATTGGAAGGGAAATATTTCTGCCATGAAGTCAAATTGCTTGTCAGATCAATGTAAAAAGTAATCCTTGAAAGTAGAGTAGGTATTTACCCAACCCATTAGTAGTGGATCTGCAAGACTAGTTTGCTAACCATTACACCATTACCCAGCCTGTTTGACACTTGTAGAATATGACTCAAGATCGCAAGTATAGGTCATTCAGTAAAGATCAAACTCACTATTCAATAGTAGTGGATATGCAAGACTATCTTGCTAACTATTACACCATGATAGGACACCTTGCAGAGCAAAGGAGTATGGATTTTATACAGTTGATACTTCAATCTTTATGTTTGCGATGACTCTAGCTGAGCACTTGGCAAAATAACCAAGAGAGATTATCAGTATATATATATATATATATATATATATATATATATATATATCCAACCCCTCCACACAAGTAGGATGTGACACATGGTCAATTTCTTAAGCAGAGTTTAACAGGTTTGAATTCAGAGTTTTCCTTCTCCTAGATTGGTTACCTAGCCCAGTCTGCCCTACTATTTATGCATAACTGGAAGGAGAGTAGTTGGATGCATACTTTTCCCAAGGGTATGTGAAATGCAAATAGCCTTATCTAGGATTTGAATTCAGGTTAACAAGTCCATTTCCTCTGACTCAAACTATTACACCACACACCTCCAATACATTGCCGTATAGTGAAGAGATAAATCCACGTCCATCTCAGGAGGGAAAGACTGCTTGCTTCTTCTGTTGCAGTGGAATTAGCTGTGGAGAAAGAAAGTCAGAACGAAACAAATCACTTCACAAATTTGAAAAGATTTTATTACTTGTTTTCTTCTTACTTGAGTCTTTGTGGTGATGGTATCCTTTGAGTTGAGAGTCATTTTTCTTCTACTGTGTTAGGAGGTTCATCTGCCTCACTCTAAACCCCCCTCTCCCAGTGCAAGTTGATTTCATACTCCAATATGACTTTCCGATTGGCTCTCTTTAACTATATTCTGACCTTCCTTAATTACCTTGCTCCGAAGCAGGTAGGTAAGCTAAGAATAAATTGTGTGGTCTCAGCCTTCCCCCTTGAGCAGCACCTGCCCAATCACCTAAAAGGTGTAAGGATCGGTTTGTTTTTTTTGTTTAATGGTATATCAACTTTCAAGGGTTATTTGATGCCAAAACCATCCTTGAAGAATAACAGTAGTGGTGCTATTTAACCCATAGCTGGGGAGGGGGAGTTCATACCATTCCCAAGGATATTAGTCCAAAAGTGAATGTAAAAATGCAACTGATTTCCAACTCACTATAATGTGACAATCCAGTACATTAGTCACTATGCTACAAGGACGCCCCTGGTAAAAACTGGATTTATTGCCCAGTGCCTGAGGTGGAATGCTTATGGAACCATGTATTAACTTTAGTTTGTGCATGGCTCCCCATGTAAAAGACTTTATTTCAATGCAGTCTGGTGGAAGGCCAGGAAAAAGTATATATCTTGATCTTCCTTGATTTGTCTTTTGTCATCAAAGACAATATCTACATTTTCAGCAAATGTCAACAGATCTGTACCTTGTCATTGTATCAACTGTCTGCAAAGTTAACACCCTTTACGCTACATTCATATATTCCATGAACAGCATGTTCTCCATCCTCTGCGAGAGGCATCTTTCGCTGGCTGTAGCATGTCAGGAGGATGAAAAATGGCCGCATCCCAAAAGATCTTTTGTATGGCGAATAAGTAAAAGGCTCCCAATCGATAGGTAGCCCCCCCCCCCGCCTACGTTTTAAAGATGTCTGCAGGAGAGACATGAGGATATGCCACATTGACACAAACACATGGGAGGTAGATGCAGAAAATCAAGCGGCCTGGCGCCTTAATGTTAAGTAAGGCATGAAGAGGAATGAGGCAGAGAGGAGAGTAGCCTCGACAGGAAAGAGAGCCAGAAAGAGGGAGAAAACAGCAGCCCTAGAAAGCATCACAGTTTGTGTGCAGTCAGTGCACTAAAGGCTGTCACTCAGGGATAGGTATGCACAGCCACTTGCGCAGATGCAGATGAATTTTTTATTCATTTTTTTTGGACACTACACCATCATCCTTAATTGAAAGAAGGTAACAACATATATTCCAATTTGCCATGGCAACAGCAAAAATTATCTTGACTGGAGTTAGGCATTCAAGTGAACCAAATCTTGTTTTTATTTTTTTTATTTATACTTTTTAGTAATTGGTTTTAACAATGTGTTAGCATCATTGGGGATCATGTGAGGTATTGATTAAGTTCATATTTATATTCTATGGTATAATTTTATTTCCCTCAAAAAGGACAGAATGTCCTCCATGTTGACATTTTCAAATAGATCATTCATATTGTTTGCTTTGAAATAATGGTTTCTGATGTGAGCAAAAAACCTGCATTCCATGAATAAGTGTTTAACTGTCAAAGGTGTTTGACATGTTCCACATTGTGGTTGTTGTTCTTGTTTGCGTATATAGGAGTGCGTTAGTCTTGTATGACCAATGCGTAATCGGGACACAATGACTTGTTCCTTTCTAGACTTCCTTAAAGTTGGTTTCCAATCTCCCAAAGTGGGTTTGATTAGGAAGAGTTTATTGTGGATGTTGTTATTCCAGTGTTGTTGCCATTTTGTATGAAGGAATCTATTAATTTTAGGTTTCAAGTCAGTATATGGAATTTTGAACTTGTCGGGGATCAGCTCTAGAGCTGATTTAGCTGCAGAGTCAGCTCTTTCATTCCCCTCACTCCTATATATCATAATTTCCAAGTGGAGTTTAACAGGTTTGAATTCAGTTTTCCTTCTTCTTAGCATTCCCAGTTGATTTTTTTTATTTGAGGTTATTGTTATTTAATCACATTAGTTATATAGAGCTTTGTAAAAGGAGTTCAAAATTGTTTGAATTATACAAATATCTCCAGTGGTTCAAAAGTTATGAGAATTTAAAGCCCCGAAATTGGGGTAAAAAAGTGGACATGATTTTGATTTAAAAAATCTGTCAATTTATGGACCATTTCAGAACAAGAAATTCAGTAATTTCTTTACCATTTCTTTATTTTTGAAGCAATTTTGATAAAACTTTGCATTCTTAGTGTGGGCCGTGTTTTGTTTACATCCCTCATAATTTCAAGTTATTTTTTTTTCCAAAATTGAAACGTATGTAAAAATTAATTCAATTGTTAAAAACACATAAAAGTTGAATATTTAGAAAGATTGTTATTTTATTTTCAATGATATAGATATTTTTAAAATTGGACAAGAAATAAGCGATGAATTTAAACTTTATTGTGTGCATAAACAATGCCTAGCTGAGAAAATTTATTTGTTTGACAGCCTGTCCAACAAATAAATTTGATTTTTTTTTTTCAAAATACAAACTTTCGAAGCAAATCCCAAACGGTTTAGCAATCTTTACATTTTACAAATTATATATCAAAATAATTCTGAAACTTTCTAATATCACGGACATAGTGCTTTTTTTTTTGCTTCTCTTATATTTTTTAAACAAATAGCTTTGAACTTTGCCCTCTCATTTTTATTTCCACGCGTCCTAGAAACAAAAAAAAAAGACCCCGTTTGTACTTCCAGGTGTCTTCTAATTGAGTGCAAAATTTCAAGAATATTGATAAAGATTAGCCACTTTGATTTTGAAAAACAAAACAGCGTGTAAAATTTATCCTAAAAAAACCCGGTCATATTTTTGTATTCAGCTGTTTGACCGAAAATATGGTTTTAACTCGCTGTAAAAAATAATTCAGTTGATGAAAACCGATGAAAAATTTCCATATTTAGAAATATTATTCTATTCTCTTTCCAACTATATAAATATTTTAAAGATTGGTTAAGAAATACTCGAGAAATTGCAAATTTAACTGATTAAGGTCAGCGTTTTTCAGCTAAATGCTTGTGCTATTCTTCTAGACTGGTTGCCTAACCAAGGTTAAAGAGCCCAGTTTGCCCTACTATTTACCCATGGCTAGAGGGAGAGTAGTTGGATTCATACCTTTCTCAAGGGTATTAGCACCATGTGAACTGTAGCTTCGTCCAGGATTTGAACTCGGGTCGATGAGTCCATTTCCTACGACTCTGATCATTAGACCATGTGCCTCCAAAATCTTGGCACCATCCCCACCAAACTGAAATCTACCCTAAAAGGTTGTCATTTCAGATGAGAAGAGAAATTGAGATCTCTGGGATTACCTCCTTTGCAAACCAACAGACCTCTATTCATTATGTTAGATTGCATTACCATAGCCTTGCCAGTGACAGAGCCAAGAAAAAGGCACAAAGATCTTCTCTTACAGCAAACCATAGAAACAAAGACTTGATCTCATCTCTCTGGGACATATTTTATCAATGGATATTGAGGTGCATTGAGCACAATACTACACTAATAATCTTCATACAATGACTGTTATTTATACAGTAGTTTGCAACCAACAAAGCCTTCATCAGATGATGACTCTGGGTTCAGGCATGGTTTCAGGGCCGAAGCATCATTACCACTAACTCAGAGAGCCCCAGCAGTATCTCACGATACCACCAGACTTTGTTGGTTTGATGTCACATTGTAGGATTACCATATCCACGTTGATGCGGTTAGAGCTTTATCCTGGATCTTTTTTTTTATGTATTTCCTCTTGTCTGGTGGAGAAAGTCCAAGTTTAGACAAAAATATAATAGCAAGTTCATGATGTAAACTTACATAAACATCTCTATAATTCTATACACAGCCATCAATACATAACAAGCAAGGAGATGAGTCAATAAATTTGTTTCTTTTTGGACATACTTTGTATATCCTAAATAGATACTTGTCATTTACATACCTGATCATTACTTGTACTACCAAGAATATGTGCCTTCCAGGCGTAAGTATTTTAGTTTTAATGTAATGAAATATATTATTAAATTAGAAAGACTAATGAAATTAAATAAGAATGCATGTAAAAAGATTACTTATTTTATTTGGTTTCTATATAAAATCATTCATAGGATTGAATTTAATAAAACAATAATATCAATATAAGCAATTATTTATTAAACCTAGTTTTGTTAAAACCAGTATGCAAATTAACCACACCATATATTAGTGATAGACACATTGCAGGATTTTAAATGCACTAATAACATGGGTTGTTTTGAGGCAAATCTAACTTAGATTTTCATAGAGACATTGTTAATAAATAATATTTGTTCAATGCATTAATGATTTTGACTATAAATTAGATACTCATTGATAAACTTATGCAATTCCTGAGGGTATTGTGATGTAAGCAGTGACATAGTTTCAGTAACAGACACCAAATCTCCATTATAAAAGATTTCAGGTGAATTTCTCTTATAGTTAACTTTGTTTTCTGTTATTGACTTTAAAAAAGATAAATTGGTTTAATGGTGAAAATCTCTAAGAATTTTCAGTAATACAAAATCTACACACATTTTGCAACCAGAAAATCTTCAGAAGCCTATACAAAAAAAAAAAAATCATTACTGTGGCCCAAAAGTTGATTGTCTAGTGTATGAATTTAAACAAGAATCATCAACAGAATCATCTGGGAGAATATATACAACATTTAGTGTAGTGGTTATTTACCCAACCTGTTCGCCACGGGTAGGATGTGACGCAAGGTTGAAAGTATAGGGAATGCAGCAGGAATCAAACTGACTATTCAGTATTAAAGGATATGAGAGACTAACTTACTAACCATTACACCATGATGGCATGCTCTTTATTTACTGAACCTTTTTTGCATGGGTAAGATATGACACAAGGTTGCAAATATGGGGCATTCAGCGAGAATCAAACTCGCTATTTAGTAGTAATGGATCTGTGAGACTAGCTTGCTAACCATTACACCCCAATGGAACTTAGTATCATGATGGTATAGTGACTCAAAAGTGTTTCAGATGGTGTTTAACCATCCTTGTATAAGAACTATAGTGGTACTATTTAACCCATACCTGGAGGGATAAGAGGTTCATACCTTTCCCAAAGGTATTAATTTGAAAGTGAATGTAATAATATGACTCCAGTTTGAACTTGCACACTATGATGTACTTTAGTCACTACATTAATATGATGGTGCATTTTCACACCTAATCAAAAGAGGTGTTTCGGAGATGTTTTGACCAATGGGCTGGAATATATGCATTGAATTTTTAAGAAAATTAATGTTTCATTAATTGTTTATTTCTTTCTTGGTAAATACAGCTTCCCTATAGTTTTTAACACACTTCATATAATATATATGTACTTGAAAAAAAATCCCTTGGTGCCTGTCACATAAAACCATTGTCATTGGTCCACCCAAGCTGAGAACCATTATGTCTGGTGTCTCATCACTAACCATGCTGTCCCCTCCTTTGAAAATGCCTGTAGGGACACCCTCAAAGACAAAAGGAAGAAACATAACACAATATCATTAAACTCTGACCTGACCTTCAGCTGCAGCCACTGCAATTGTGCTTGCCTGTCCTGCATAGCCATGAACATGCCTGCAGTCAACATGGACCACTCCCTTAATCTTTGTTCACTAAGCCAAGCCATGATGATGGTGATGACATACATGTAAATATACTTTTTGAACATACCTATATAGTTTTTTGTTTGTTTTTTTAAAGGAAAATGACTTTATATATTTAAAAAAAATATATAAAGAACATTATTCAATTGGAATTTATTCAGGACCAAGTTTGTCATTTAGAATAATTTTACAGTTTTTGTACAATTCAGATATCTATATCAGACAGAATGCAAAGTTGTTCAAAATGCAACATATTTATTTTTTATTAATTAATTTTCTGTGTATCCACTATCTTTTTCAAATGCTAAAATTAACTGTTTATAGAACATTTTAAAAAACAGCTATATTTATATTTTAGATCCCATCAATATCCTAGACAGAACATTTTACATATAATACAGTGGTACATTGATTTACGAGTTTTCCCACAGTTTATTTTTTTTGCTTTGAGTTGAAAGCTAAAATTTGAGGTGTGAGTGACTTTCAAATATGTTTATGTTAATAAGTGCACTATAAACATTTAAGTTTTCAAATTTATTAAGCCAAAAATAAGTATTATTTATTAAAAAAAACATTAAAACATATTACAGCACATAATTCATTACATTCTATTTTCTCATGTTTTTATATAATACAGTGCTATTTAAAAAATGAAACAAAAAAAAAAAAAAAATTAGGATGATTTTTTTTGGGATGGAATGGATTAATGGTATTTCAGTTTATTTCAATGAGGAAAATTGATTTATGTTACTTGCGGAACAAATAAAACTTGTAAGTCAAGGTACCACTGGATTTGTACCAATTGTGTACACATTATTAGAAAGAATCACCTGCTAATCATCAAAAGTTTAAAAAAATTCTCCCCCTCAAATAATTCTGGAGTGTTAATATGTTTAAGCATACAATCTGCAGTTATTTGAGGATTGTTAAAAGATTTATCACATTTATTATCTTCTGATTTTTAATAATTAAAAAAAATTTGAATTTTGGTTGATAGTTATATACGTATATACAGGGATGAGATAAAGCTCATTAAAAAACAAGTCATGTCAACAGCAATATTTACTTTCAACTTAAAAAAAAAACAGAAAAAAAAATGAGAAAATTAACTCCTTTTATCATCATGTGGAAAGCCTCGGTTCCCACTAGATCACTGAAGTTAAGCAGCAATGAGCCTGTTCAATACTTAATTGGTTGACCATTAAAGCAACAACAGGTACTGTAAGCAACTGAATCTCAAAATGACTTGATTTGGCATTAAATAACAAAAAAAAAGGGTTGATATGCTGTAAAAAAACAAAATCAACCAACCAATTATGTAAAACATTTTTCTTGGAATTCAAAACCTTGTGCCATCATTGAAGCCTGAAAATATATTTGTTCAGTGCTTGCTTATTTCATTTTTTGACCAATACAAGACATCTACAAGGTTTAATTCCTTTTTTGAAAATGTTCTACTGCAATGTATCATTGCTAATAATTCTAGTTATCATAATCTATGCTATTTGTCAATAAAAATATTTGATTTAAAAAAATTTTTAATTTTTATTTTTATCAATTTTTTAAAGATTTTCTGTTGATATTTTTTTACAAATAAAAAAACATAAATTTTGCAAATTCTCAAAAATTACTATGTTGCCCTTATTTTTAAGGGGTCCACCAATGCAATTTTTTGCCTGACCCTCTTTAAGGCTAAACTCATCCCTGTATATGTATCCATACTTAGTATTGGAAATGGGAAAATGTACTATCTCTGTATGTAAGATATACTACATCTATCCAAGAATAGTTGTTACATTTAGTATAGGAAATATACATGCAAATGTAACAATTTTTATGGGATAGAGGTAAATTTTGAACAAAATTGTCATTTGCATCTGAATGATATTTACATCTCATCCAATTTTTTAAAAAAATTATGCACAAGATGGAGCAGAAATAAGAGGGAAATCAATAATGAGTGGTAAATATTATCCATATCTATTACTAAAATTCTCATTATTTTTGTATGTATGCAAGTTACTGTAACTCAGCCAAAACAGCACATCATTGTGTTTTATCAAAGCAATATGGTTCAAATGTTCAAACTTAGAGAATAAGGCAATTTACAGTTTAATTTGAAAGTGATTGATAATTTTGTGTGGTCTGCATTAATATTGAATGTCTTTTTTTTATTTTTTAAATATCATCCTTGATATAATGGAGATGAAAATGAAATATTATTTAGAATTGTTCATACCTACCTAAGCAGAAAAATCAATGATTGCTCTTACAATAGGAACTCAATGTTTTCATGGGTTGTCTAATTTATTATAAACAAAAGAAATAGTGTTTTTCATTGTGTAATATTATTAACTGCCCAATTAATTCTGCCCACCTTGTGTGTGTGTCTGTATGTGTGAGAGAGAAATAGAACTATTTTTCTCTTACAATTAACAACTACACACTTTCCATTGATTTTTTTTTCTTTATTGTTGCACTAATCATTACTCCTAAATTTTCTGATACTCCAAGTAAGAGTATAAAATCCTTCTTCGCATTGTTAGCAAAGAAGAACAAATAAACACATGGAGGAACGTCATGTTTAAAACTATTGGTTATATGCATTCGTTTCTTCAGCTCTCATGATCTAGCTGCATTTTCTGAGCTTGGTGTATTTTCTCATGGCGTTTTAACAAGGCTTTTCTGTGGAAGAGTTTGCCACACACCTCGCAAGTAAAAGTATCCCGATTCGAATGTGTTTTGATGTGGCTTTTCAGGTTACCCTTTTGTGAGAAGGACTTGTTACAAATCATACACGTGAAGGGTTTTTCTCCGCTGTGGGTTCTGTGGTGGATTTTGAGATTTGTACGCTGGGAGAAGGCCTTTGAGCAGACTGCGCAGACAAATGGCTTCACGCCTGTGTGAACATTCTCATGATTTTTCAGGTTCGTCCGTTGAGAAAAGGCCTTCCAGCAGATCGTGCAGACAAATGGCTTCTCTCCACTGTGGATACGTTGGTGGTTCTTCAAGTTAGTCTGTTGTGTAAATGATGCCCGACAGACATTGCAATTGAAGGGTTTTTCTCCTGTGTGTGTACGTTCATGAGTTTTTAGGTTGGTCCGTTGTGAAAAACTCTTATTGCAAACTGTACACACAAATGTTTTGGCTGAATTTGAGCCAGTTGGAGCAGCCGCAACAGCTGATGAAGTGCTTCGGTGATTATTATACATATGAACTTTCATTTAGTCGTAATCGAAATATGTATTTATGGTAACTTAACAGCAAAGCTGAGCTATTTTATTTGGGAAATACACCAGAACAGAACATAGTAAGAAAAAAAAAAAAAAAGCACTTATATTGTTTGTTTTTTTAATAATCTAAAAAAAAAAAATTAAATTTAATAAAACTTACATAAAAAATAATTTTATAAAAGAAATATAAAATCTTTTCAGCTGACTTTTAAAAATATGACACTGAACTTTCTCTAATTAGAAGAAATAAATCAATCTTACTCCTTTTTGTTTCATAAGAGGAAAAAAATATGAATGATTTATAATATGAGATTATATATGATCATGTGAATTATATATAGATTTATATATAATGATCCAAGTATGTAAATGTATGTTACCAGTGAGGATTAAACTCACTACAGAAGCAATTATAAAATTAGCTTGATAAAAACTGCAGGAAACCCACTACTTTACGCTTGATTTTAAGGCACAACTTTTTTGATAAGTATTTTTTCTTACTAGACTAACCTCATCATACACAGGGCATATAAAAAATTCCCCTGAGAAGTGCTTTTTGACACAAACCGATTCTCAGAAATTTTATTTTTCCAATTTGGGAATTACTTTCTCTATGACAATAAATCTAAACTAAAATTCTTTAAATAGTAAAATAATATTCTAATATATATATATATAATATGAAACAAAGTGATAAATTGAGACACTGGTAAAACGAAGAACTCCTTTGCAAATAGTTGATTGTTATTTTTTAAAGATTTTAATGTCTATTATAATTACTAGACTAAACGATGATTGCAATTCATAAGTTCAAATCCAACTAGTTTTTCATCTTCAAGTTCCTAAATAAAAAAAAATTATTTTGGAGAAAAGATAGAGAATAGTATTCAGAATATGATTTTATGTAAATATCAAAAGATTATAATCTTTAATTATAGAAGAATGATTTGGAAAAATAATTACTTAGTTTCATTTTACAAAAAAATTCCAATTCCACTTTGTGGTTGTTGTCCAAATACTGGCAATCAGAAAAAATCCTCCTCAATGGCACAATAGGTACTCACAATGATTCAGGTTTAATTTGATGGGAGCATCAAATGCTAAATCCTTTAATAACATGAAGAAGTCAGTCTGGAAACAAAAACATTAAAATAAATAAATAAAAACCAAATGAAAATTGAAATAAACAACATTTGAGTAAAAATTAAACATAAACAATATTAAATTGGCTGATTTTCTTAAATGAAGCACTTTTATTACTCATTTTGAATACTGTATTTGATTGCATCTAAATTCCTTCTTTTTACCCCCCCCCCAAGAAAAAGGCTCAAAATATCACCTGCATTTTACAGTTTGACCATAAATAACTACACTTCAAACAAACTTATTAAAAAAAAAAAAGTAATTTTCTTATTAACAACTAAATTCAAATTTTTACTTTGTAATATTTTTGGCACTCTTGAACTTTCTCAACTATTGGAACCGTGTTCAGTAAATTCTTATATCTTAAAAATATATAAGACTATTAAGTAATAGGTTTGAAAAATGCATTATTGTACATCAACTATATCATTAAGGATTTGATTGAAAGTGTTACTTACTTGGTTCTCTCACCACAAAAATTCAGAAACATATGAATATAGCATATCTGCTTGATGTTGGCAAAATAAAATATTCTTAATGATATAGTTGCCTCACTATAAGGCTTTGTTCAAACCTATCTATCGCTTAATGGTTTTATTTTTTTAAGGTATAACAATTTACTGAACACAACTCCTACTGTCGAGAAAGTTAAAGAGTGTCATATTTTTTTATTCAAGTCATTTCAGCAACAAATCCATTAGATAATTTGAAAGAAGTAATGATGATTTTTAATTAGTTTTTATGCTTTCAAAAATATACTTATTTATGTTGAATACTGTTCAACAAAAACATCTTAAAAAGTAATGAAATTAATTTATCTATAAAATAATTATAAGCTGCCATAGATTTTAAAGTAGTTTTTTTTTTCACTATATATCCAAAAGTTAAAAATCAAAAGTACAGATATTTTTGAAACCAAAAATACAAGAATTTTATTATTTCTTGTAGAAACATTATTAGGTATTATCAAACCTAACACTGAATGTATAACCAAGATTGTAACCCTTGTGTAACCAAAAACAATATATATAAGTATTTAGTTTTGGATTGCTACATACTCATATTCTTGGTTACAGATTTTCAATGATGTAGAGTTTGGTAATAAAGAATACTCAATAATATCCATTTTGATTGTATAATATTCCACTAGAAATAATAAAATCCTGGTATTTCTGGTTTAAAAGAGGATCTATGTTTTATAATAAATTTTTAGGGGTTGACATATTAATGTATGATACTGTATATACAAAGTCTAATTTTTCCTCAGAGTATCATTATTATACTTTGCTTAACACCATTACATGCTAATATGGAAGGAGATATAGATGCCATCAAATATGGTAGTTTTTCTTTTCATCTTTATTGTTGACGTTTATGTAAATGCTCAAGTCTTTTTAGGTTGGTTGATTGGATTTACAGCAAGTCAATTCTTGTTGGGTTACTGAATGCTGAAGCCATTCTTTAAAATTTTTATTTACAAGTAATTATTCTTAATACATATAATTTGGAAACAGTTATAGGGTTTCAAATATTTCTAATAATGAAAATAATTTGCTCACAACTATATATTTTCAATTAGTCATTCTCATCAAATTGCAACATCAATGTACTTTTATTCTGTGTCAGAATGTACCTGAGAGTAATAGCAACAAAGGGTCATTTTCACACTCCCTTCAGAAATGGAGCCATACCCAAGATAAATGGTCCTTTTAGGAACCTTGAGTAAACATCAAGAATTAAGAAATAAAGTACCCATATTTATTTTCCAATCCATAATACTTATTTCACAGTGACAGAATGTAAAAGAACTTGTGCACTGCAATAAAGAAGCAACAATAAAGAAGAAAACAAAACCTACTCAAAATCAATAATTAAATATTAATAATCTTCCTTATTACCAAATTTGTTTACCTATACGATACATGCTTCACAAAGAAAAGAGAGAAAAAAAAGCAAGCTATGTATACCAGTATTATATTGAATTCAATGTGCTAGTAAAATCAAAGGAAGATAAAAAAAATTGGTAAATATATAATGAAATGCATTAAAATAAAAAAAAAGTTTCCAGCAATTGCAATTTTCAACCTTGTAATTCAGTCTTCCATTTTCAATAAAATGCTGGTAACTTTTGCACACATATACACACATATCTATAGACACACACACACAAAAGGTGAATCAAAAAGATATGTTGTCTGACAGCTGAATTTTTACAAGAATTTTTTTTATCTAAAGTATAAAGGAAGGAGATTATGTTAAAAATATAACTATTTGCTGGGTCAAATCAATCCTTTTTTTTATAGCATTATTCAAATGTTTTAAATGACTTTTAACTTGAATGGATTCCTAAATATTCTACAAATGAAAAATGGCTTTATGTCATTAAATCCAAAGAAATATCACAAATATTCTCTGAAATTTTGAGATGAGATATTGTTGTCAGTTCATAAATTATTCAGACTAGTATCCCCTTTGTTGTTATTTTGATAATTATATTTTTTACTTATACAGTGAAACTTCGGTTCTTGAATATAATTTGTTCCAAAATTAAGTTCAAGAACCAATATGTTCGAAAACTGAAACAATATTTCCCATAAGAAATAGTGTAAAGTGGATTAATGCATTCTTGACCATCAGATAAATTGGGGGACTAATTTTCTGGAATCACAGAATCATTAATCTGAAACAGAATCTGGGATTTTAACGCAATTTTCAATAATAAATAACAAATTAATCAATTGATATATTTTTTCAAATCTTTTGTCCTATTTCTTTCAAAACATAACAATGTTAAACATTTTAATAAATAGAACATAACATAACCTAGGTATTTCCTTAAAATTTGATTGGACAAATACTACTTATTTTTCCTTTTAAGATCTGAGAAAGAATTAAGAACAATAGTTTTTACATGAAAACAAAAAAGAAAAGTGGGTCATAGATTTAAAAAAATGTTTGACAAGTCTATTTTTAAAAACTTCAAATTTTTTCTAAAAAAACTGTAATAAAACAATGTAGATAAAGGTTGGTCCAGTAACATTGCTAAAGTGGAATTTGGAGGCAGACAATAGTTTAGATGTAGAAATTGGAAGGGGGAGATACCGAAGATCAAACAAAGTTTAAGAAATTCATTTCTTTAAAACTTGTTTGATTTTCACAAAATTTACAAGTAAAAGATTCTAAACAACTTGTAACTTGTAATTCGAGTGATTTCCATTTTCATCGACTTGATTTGTATATTCGAAGTCCAAAAGTTTATTCAACAACTGGGACCTTTTTTTACTAAAATTTTCTGTTCGAACTCTGAACTGTTCGACTTTCAGAGTCATTCGAGAACCGAGGTTCCACTGTAAAAGGTTTTATGTCTTTCTTGGGCATTGTTTGAAATTCTATAATGAATTATTTTTTATTATTTGATAAACTCTTCAGACTAATATCCTCACCTTTGTTGTTTCAATCAACTTTTTTAGTCTATGATTTTCCAATCTGATTTAATCCCATGTTGTATAAGGTACTTTTTAGAAGGTTTTAAACAGAAACACTTATTTTGTTTAAGATATTTGTAAATGATGAGGAAACAGACTGCAATTAGCATAGGTTCAGCTTAAATTAAAAGTTCATTGGAAGAAAAAAAAACAAAAAAAAAAAACAGTCAAGAAAAATGAGAATTGTTTCTGGATTTTGCTCAGGATGAAATGAAACTTTGTATATTACAAATAAATGTTCAGTGGTTCTTTGCTACTGTTTAGGATTATGGTCTTTTTTGTCTTCCATATTCAAATTTATCTACCCATAAATTGTGTAATAAAACTTTATAGTTATAAGTTCCTATAAATTAAGAGCTTCATGAAAAATTATATACAAATGGTAGATGATTAATATTAAAACAGTATAAACAATAATCAGAGGAGAAGATAGTATTGTTTTATACATTTTACAAATATAAAAATTGACTATAATTGACATCCCATCTTAAAGCCTGATATCAGATTTTAAATCCACCAGTTACAAAAATAATATTTTAACTTTTTCCTACCAATGTTACATTATATGGGACATGATTTTCCGAAGCTGTAACCTTTTTCATTCATAGCTTTATCTCTAATTATATTAAGTATTTACTAACTAAAGTCTCATTCATTTTTATAACAAAACCAAATATCTGCTAATATTGAGAATTTAAAACCTGAAGTTTGAATTGTGAAATAATTGTGGAAAAAGAAAAGAAAAGAAAAAAGCTTTGATATAGACAATTTTGGATAAGAAAAAGAAAAATTAAAAATTACAGAAGTTACAGAATCTTCATTTCTGAGTATTTATTAGTCAGTTGAAAAATGTATGATAGAATTCAGAAGATTCACCAAGAGTATATTTGCCTCAACTCTAATAACATGTCTTATGATAGAAATAATAATCACATTATTATGGCAGCATAATGGTTAAACACAAGCTTCTTTCTCTCTCTCTCTCTCTCTCTCTCTCTCTCTCTCTCTCTCTATATATATATATATATATATATATATATATATATATATATATATATATATATATCATGCAAGTGCAGGTTATGTAATGGTTGTTGTTGAAGAAAATGGAATTAGCAAGGCAAATTCTGGACAAGACTGTTTGAATTTCGCTTTGTGCTAATGCTCTTTGGAAAGGCATGAATTTATCTATTTTCCCCTTTCCCCACCTATGGGTAAGATAGTAGAACAGACTTGACTAACTAACCTGAGTAGGCCAACCAGTCTAAGAGAAGGAAGACTCTGGATTCAAAACCTTCAGCTGGTTAAGAAAAAAAAAACTTTGACAAATTCAGGAATTAAAAAAAAATGATTACAGAAGAATCTTTGTTTCTAAGTATTTATGAGTCAGTTGAAAATGGTACAATAGAATTTCGAAAATTCTCCAAGGGTAAATCTGTCTCAACTCTAATAACACTGCCTATGCTAGTGTAGTGTAATTAAAATGGTCTATGGAGAATTTGGATTGAATAGAAAACGGTAATCGGATTTCTGGGTAAAGAGAGAGAAAAGAAATTTTTATTTAAGATTCTAAGCACTCAATGTATGTCGGTCAATGACCCTTGAACTAGATAAAAAACAAAAGTCCCAAATTTTCTGCAGAAGAGCGGAAACGGATATGTCCCTTCCTTGAGACTTTTATGGTGCTGTGGCCATGCTACACTAGAAATAATTGCATTACTATTTTCATGTTTGGCAGGATAAAGGTTAATTAATTTTTATTTTGGAGGTGTTTGAGTGAAGCATTTAGATTTACATTAATTGGTCATGGTAAAGGGTTGTGACCCCCCCCCACACACACACACAGAAGAAAAATTCTTTTGATTACTATTAAGCAGTGAAGAATCCAATTTAAAAAAATAACTGGAGTGGGAGACTTATTTTTAGGGAAGTTATCAGGGGGTTCAATTTAGCATGTAAATGTCTTGTAAGATGAACCCCCAAATAGTGCTTATTGAAAATCCAAAGTGGCAAACACTTCTCTTGTACAACATCAGTATATATATATATATATATATATATATATATATATATATATATGCGTGTGTGTGTGTGTAAATGGACAATATAAGGTGTGGCCTTAAAATACCAAATAAAATCACTAACATCATCAAAAGGTTGGAGTAGTTTAATCATATAGTAATTCAAAGACAATACCAGTTATGTCAACCATTTATACAAGAACAACTTTATGAACAGAAGACCCAGACAATAACCATCAAACCAATGGAGTGAGCTAATAAGAGAGGACACAAAACTACCATTTCTAATAGAGGAAAGACGGACAAAAGACAAGATGAGATGCGAGTCTTGTATGGACAAATGCAGATTATAATAATAATAATAATAATAATAATAATATATATCTGCTGGAGAAATATGGAGTTTGAAGGAGGTAGACAACAGAAAACTGAGCATATATGAGAAGGACTGCCTCAGGATTATCATGGGAGTTTCTTGAATGAATCACATCAAAATGTATGGTATAAGGCCTAACCTTTGAATACCACATAAAGTCACTGGTCTCCAGAAGGAATGGTTGAAGTGGTTTGGTCATGTGGTATGTAAAAACAATGCCAGCTATGTCAACCATTTATACAAGAACAATTTTATGAACAGAAGAACCAGAGGACAATCATCAAACCAATGGAGTGAACTAATAAGAGAGGACACAAAACTATTATTTTTTAATATGGGAGAGACTGGTAAAAGATAGGACAAAATGGAGGTCTTGTGTGGATAAATGTGTGAGGATCCTTGCAGGTTTATATATTTACTAGCAGAGCCTGTAGATATATCACAGTATGATAATTTAATTATTACAACATTTGATATGTTTACTTAAGAGCTATTGCCAAATACTTCAATATGTAAAAAGTATAATATTGATTTAACTCTCTCACTCATTTTTTTCCTTCTTTTCATTATGTTCGATTGAAACAGATTAGTGTCATCGGTTTTGCGCTCACCTCCTCTCTCTTTCTTTCTTATATTTTTTCTGTTTAGCACATCTTTTTTTCTTCTGGTGGATAAGCAACACCAGATAATCAGGATTTACATTTTTGCATTTCATCTTGGATGATTTGGATGGTCTCATTTTCAAACAGAGGATGTTGCAGGACGATAACAGTTGTACAATTAAGGTACATGATTACCAATATATAGATTAGAGAAAAATGGGGATAAATCCAACAGTAAGTAAATATTTTTCTCTTTGGGGTGGCCTAAAGTCGGTATCAGCCAGACAGTGAGGGAATATATCCCCTTTTCACTAATGCTAGACCAAGGAGATTGAGATGGAGCGCCACACCTACCATCAGCTCCTTACTTTACCGCACAGTCCGCTGTGCTACTCATACGCTGAGTGGGTAAGGGCCAGTATGCAACATGGAACCTTGTGGTTCCTAGTCCGATGTTCTACCAACTGAGAAACAAAATATTCAGAGGATGAATTTATTTATTATATATTCATCCCTGAATATATATATATATATATATATATATATATATATATATTTACACACACACACACACACTCATGTTTTCAATGAATCTCACTAGATGATCAGTCATAAAAAAACAGATTTGAGACTGATTAATCTTATTATTGTACGATGCCACTGTCCAGCATGATAACCATTATGGCACAGGTATTCCCCGTTGAGACCTGGGCTGAACATTATTGAAAACATGGAGAAAGTTATAATTTACTCTTGAAGAAATTGCTGTGTGATTCTTCCAGCGTAAATAAGAGCATTATCTTACTGAAGAAACTGGACAGCTCATCAAACTCCTTTAGTCACTAAATTCTTAGCATATCCACGTATGCTGTTACCATCTTTTAAGTATTCCTAATCTTATTATAATGGAGATCATGTGTGTTTGGGTCTGAAACCACCAATGTCACAATTCCATTAGTTATTTATGTCCTCATGATTTTATTTTTTATCTAAATCTCAATTATTAAGAAAATTGGGTTAAATCCTACTTAATGGACATAAATTCCATTATGTCACCCTGCAGAAAGAAAAAAACAAAAACAAACTAATAATCAAGGAATTAACCGAATTTAATGAAATATTCAGTGTTGATACATTAATGAATAAAAGATATAATGCACCAGTTATTTTATTTAAAAACCTTTACACTTTTTCAGGTCAATTAACTTTGAACTGCGTATGTTTGTGACTCTGTGTTACGCCTCAAAGATACATGGTTCAAAGTTAACTGACCTGAAAAAATGTAAGAGTTTTCAAATAAAATAACTGATGCATTATATTGTTTATCCATTAATATATCAACACTGAAAATTTCATTAAATTCGGTTAATTCCTTGATTTTTTGTTCTTTTGACGGGCTGACATACGATGGTGGAATTTATGTTCATTAAGTTGGATTTAACTGAAAATTGTTTTATATTATTAATACTGTTGGCCTACATACTAAAAACATGTTATTGTATTTTTATATAAAACCAAATAGTAGTTTACAAACAATTTCCTATTTAGATATTAGGATGCCTAATATCTTAGTAGCTATTTTTTAAAATAATGTAGTCTTTTTTCTTTTGGGGAAAGACTTAAAAAATAGATAAATGAATAAATAAAAACTAGGTAGTTGTGGTAAAAAAATTCTTTATGATTCCAGATTGAAGATCTTCATATCATGCCAAAATCATTTGATGATTTGCATGCAAACATCTCTACTTATGACAAACATTTCACACATATTTCTTAATGATTAGAACAAGGTTCCCCATGTGTTTGGCCATAGGAAAGAAAAGATTATTTGATTCCTTTTCAAATAACAATTGTTCTTTGTATCTAAGTCGTATTTACACTCTCTGAATTTCATATTATCATGACATTAATGATGTGGTTAAAACATTACATGTGATACAACCCACCAGGGAATAGTACTATATTTTTTGGTATAGACTCACTGATGGGTCAGTTCACACTAACAATAAAAATATAGCACTGGTAATCATATCACATTAAAAGTGTTAAGAGTTACTTAAGGTTACACAATTGCATTTCACATAGTGTTAAAATGAGGAAGCTATGAATCCAACTATTCTCCCTCCAGCTATGGGAAAAATAGTGGGGCAGACTGTGCTCTTTAGGGAGGAAAACTCTGAATTCAAACCTGTTAAACTCTGCTTAAAGATTGACATTGTGTCCCATCCTGCTTGTGCGGACAGGTTAGGTAAATATATACTTATGGTTACAGAAGGGGGTGAATATAAAGGATATCATTATTTCAACCCCATCATCACATTAACTAAAATGACTAATTTTCCTTAGTTTTTAAAATATATTAATAAATATTTGCCTTAAAGGCAACCTTTTTAGATTGGTTGGTTGGATTTTACAGCATGTCAACCCTTGTTGAGTTATTTTATGCCAAAGATATTTTTGTTCTATTCTTACTTGATGGGTATTCAAATGTTTTAAACTTCTTTTTTTAACACATTTCTTTAAAAATCATTTTTTGAGCTATTTAACCTATAGATAGGATCTTAACAGGAACTACCACTCCAGAATAATAGTAATGAATGGGTACTCCACACTCCCCAGAGCACTAGAATTGGAAGCTCATCACTAGATACAGTTTAACGTCATACCCAGGATACCAACATTTTTAGATATATTAAAATCAGAGAAATCTTTTATTATCCATTCCTCTGGCATTAAAAAAATGTAGGGATTTTTAGTTCATTCTCCCTGACAACCTGATTTTACACCTTGTTATATATATAAGTAAAGAAATAACAAAAGACTTAGAGATTTAGCATTATAGTCTATTTCAGGGAGCTTAGACAAAGTGTCTAACTATCCCGACTCATCAGATGCGAATGATGAATTCTTTATTACTTTAAAGGCATTTGAAAACAGATTTTTTTATTGTTTTATTTTTTTTTATATATTAATAGTCCTGTGACATGAATTCAAAATGAAATTTTTTTTTGTTTTCAATTCATATCACAGGACTATTAATATATAAAAAAAAAAAAAAAAAAAAAATCTGTTTTCAAATGCCTTTAAAGTAATAAAGCATTCATCATTCGCATCTGATGAGTCGGGAGAGTTAGACACTTTGTCTAAGCTCCCTGAAATAGACTATAATGCTAAATCTCTAAGTCTTTTGTTATTTCTTTACTTATATATATATATCTATATATATATATATATATATATATATATATATATATAACAAGGTGTAAAATCAGGTTGTCATGTTTTGCCAAAGGACAGATCTGATCAGAATGTAAATGATTTTATTACTGAAACATATCTGTATTAAAAGGGAAAGGAACATAATTCATGGTTTGGTTTATTTGTTTAATGGCATATCAATCCCTTGTGAGTTATTTGATGCTGAAATTTGGTTCATTTGTAAATATTTGATTGTAGTTATAACTATATTTTCAATGTTCGATTACATCTTTTTAATTACACTTTTTTTTATTTGTCTATAATTATTTGTTTGTGCAAGTAATTATTCCTATCTAATACTAATAATTTATACAGAATTATATGGTTGTTATCATTAAGTAGAATACCTATTTAATAATAATCATTTCTTGGCACACATTTACATAATTTCAAGTATTCCTTAATTGCAAGCAATTATATGGTTTCAAATAACTGATAATATAATAATATATTTAACTGATTATAACTGATAATAATAATAAAATTGATATGTTTGTATCTCCATGTGTCATACTTTGCCATCACCTCAGATAATGATCCATTCCATTTTGATTCATAAAATATGAATGCATGTGTTTAAATGTTATGCCCTGTCATCACCCCAGATAAATAATGGACCATTCTGTTGTGATTGTGAGGGAATAAAATGGGATGAATAAGAACGTGCTACATGTCAAAGGGAAAAAGAAAGAAATGTGAGAGAGAGAAGGAAAAAGAAAGAAATGTGGAGAGAGAGGAAAAAGAAAGAAATGTGGAGAGAGGGGAAAAAAGAAAGAATTTTGACCAAGTTAAAAAGAATAAGGAATAAAAATTCAGTATTTAGTTCCATATTTTATATCAAAATCTTTGTGTTATTCTTTGAAACATTTATATTACACTTTCTCAATGGTATCAAGGATTTTCCCACAGATAGATCAAGATTATTATACTTTGTACATACTGAACTATTTAGCAATAGCACTTAATTATACATATCAAATGTAATAGCTAAATTATCATACCATGGTATATCCGCAAATAATTCTAGTATAGCCTTGTCAGCTGAGTCTGTAGAATACGCCAATTGCATTTCTGCAGAAGGGTGAGACGCCCCACCCAATGGGCCTGTTAGCCATGGGTGGCGACCTGTGATGCTTAAAGACGGAATCCTGGTAGCTGAGCTGTCCATGACAGGCAACACTCCACTTCGCCCTTACTTAAGCTAGACAGTCGGAGACGCACCTACCAATCAATCAGCTGGTGATGTCAAGCCCTAGTACCTATATGATTGTTTTACTATTTAACTCATAGATGGGACCCTAACAGGTACTACCACTCTGGGTCAGAGTAGACCTGGGAGCAATGGTGATGAAGGGGTGCTCCACATTCCCCAAACCTCCAAAACTCGAACCTCAACATCAAATAGAGTTTAACGTCATTCCCAGGACATGAATACCCTCAGTCACCGCCTTCTAGCACCCATATGATAAAAAGGATTGGGGCTTGCCATAAGAGCAATAGTGCTAGGGCTTGACAATATATCACTAAGAAATAAAGGTTTACATAATATATGGTATGTTTAATTTGCATACTAGTTTTAACTAAACCACGTTTAATAAATAATTACTTGGTGTTATTGATCTCTAATATTATTATTTTATTTCCCAGTATATTAAAATAAATCCTAGGAATGATTTTATATAGAAACCAATTAAAATAATTAATCTTTTAATATGTGTTCTTATTTAATTTCGTTAGTCTTTTTAATTTAATATCTTTCATTACATTAAAACTTAATAATTATGCCTTGAGGGCATATATTCTTGCTAGTTATATTAATGCAAAAAAAAAAAAAAAAAAATCAATTTTAAAAAAAAAAAAAAAAAAAAAAAAAAAAAAAAAAATACAAGCAATTTTGTATTTGAAAAGTTTACATTGTAAAACAATATTCATGTGTAATAATAATAATTTGGATGAAGCCAAATCTAACGGTGAATTAAATCTATAGAAATTTTTTAAAATTTTAAAAAAATCAGCTATTTATTTAATTTCAATAAATTTTCAGTAGTAAAAAATAGTAAAGTAGGCAGAATGGCTTATTGTCGGTATCAGCCAGATAGTGAGGGGGGGGGGGGGTCTATCCCTTTTTCAGTAGCGCTAGACCACAGAGATTGTTTTTTGCGTCTGAGGTAGAGTCCCAAGCCTATCATCAGCTCTCCACTTTACCGCACAGATCCAAGCTATGCTACTCATACACTGAGGTGGTATTGAGGGTCGTTATCAAACCTGGAAACTTGTGGTTCCAAAGTGGATGCTCTACTGACTGAGATAAACCATTAAATAAATTTATTTATGAATAGGGCATAAAAATAAAATAAAATTTCCATTTTTTTTTTAGAAAAAAAAAAAAAAAAAAAAAAAAAATGGAAATTTTATTTTTAAGTAGAAATATTCTCAAATTTGCTGCCTTGTTGGATTTTTCTGGGATTTCACATGTTGCATCCACATAGCTCAAGTGCCCCATACAGATGCAGGGGCTGTGGGTCCCACGTACCAGCTGTGCTTTACTGCTATAGAAGAACAGATTTCAGCCAATTCAGAGACACACAAAAATCTAAAAGGATGCAGCAAAATCATATCCATGCGTGCCAGTGTTTTTCTTTTTTCTTCCCTCACCATTTCAAGCTAACTGCAAATACATTTTCACTAGTTTCTTAGAAACGAATTACCCAGGATAGATTACAAGGTAGGAATTAGACGGTTTTAGTTGGGACCCATAACTCATAATCTAATGATGAATGCGAATGTATTGTAAAAACTTGAAAATAAATTGACCAGTCTCTTTAATGTAGATTTGTTTTGGCAATAAAATCATTTACCATTCTGATGATGCCAGACCTCTAGCCTATGTCAATTTGATTTTCCAAATAATCTTTTTCACACACACACTCATATATATATGTGTGTGTGTGTGTGAGTAAAAAGAGGAAATCAATCCAACAGTATGTGGAGAAAAGTAGATAAATACGGGATGTTGTACTGGATGGAAGTTTATTATTGAATGATAAACTTCCATCCAGTACAACACCTCATGTTTGTCTACTTCTTACATCACAATACCCTCAGGAATTGCATAAGTTCATCAATGAGTATTTAATTTACAGTCAAAATCATTAATACATAGAATAAATATAATCTATTAACAATGTCTATGAAAATTTAACTTAAATTTGCCTAAAAAAAAACCCCATGTTATTAGTATGTTTAAAATCCTCAAGAAATAAAGGTTTACATAATATATGGTGTGATTAATTTGCATACTGGTTTTAACAAAACCAGGTTTAATAAATAATTAGTTGGTATTAGTGATCTCTAATATTATTGTTTTTATTCTCCAGCATATTAAAATCAATCCAATGAATGATTTTATATAGAAACCAATTAAAATAAGTGTAATCTTTTTATATGCATTCTTATCTAATTCCATCAGTCTTTCTAATTTAATATATTTCATTACATTAAAACTTAAATACTTATACCCGGAGGGTGCATATTCTTGCTAGTAGTGTTCAAATATTAAAGTACATTGATTGATTTTAAGGCATAAAAACCCATCTAGGGTTATTCTATGCCTAGAGGTTACGGAATCATGTTCATTGTATGTTGTTTTTTTGTTGCACATAGTCCTATTGAATATGAATAATTTTTAAACAGGTCTATTTGACCTATAGGTGGGACCCTAACTGGTACTACCACTACAGGTTTAAATGGACTTGGAATTAATGGCAATGAAATTAATGGCAATTGAAACATCAATTTCTGGAAATTGATGTTTGCTTGTTTTGTTTTACGGCATATCAACCTCAGTGGGTTATTTAATGCCAATAAAGTTTTGAAATAAATTAATTCTTAATGGATACACAATTTTTTTTATAAGCATATTTTCCTATTTAACCCATAGATGGGACCCTAACAGGTACTACCACTCTGGGTCAAAGTGGATCAGGGAGCAATGGTAATGAAGGGGTGCTCCACATTCCTCACACCTCCAGAACTGAAACTGCACCATTAGATAGAGTTTAACGTCATTCTCAGGACATTAAGACCCTCAGCCACTGCCTTCTAGCATCCATATGATAAAAAGGGTTGAGGCTTGCCATAAGGGCAATAGGGTTTGGGCAATCATATAGGTGCTAGAGCTTGACCAGCCAATTAATCAGAGGGGTCCTCTCTGACAACCTTTCTAGCCTAAGTAAGGGACTAAGTGGAGAGTTGCATGTCATGGACTGCTCATCGACCAGGATTCCATTCTGAAGTCCCAGCCGACAGTGCTCCCAGAAATTGACCTTCCCATCAGATACTGTTTAGCAACATTCCTAGGATATCCTCTCTTTGTGTGTGTGTGTGAGAGGAGGAGGGGTACAGTCAGTGTATTCTAAGCCCCACTGACAGAGCAATATTAAAGTGGTGTTTTGAAAACAAATTCCTTAAAACAAAAATATCCCTTTCAAGACTGGCAGTTCCATTAATTTTTTATTATTATTAGATGTTTTACATTTCATAGCAGACATGCCCTTCATAGATACACGTGGACAAAAAATCAGGGTCCATTTTAGCATGATGTGCATATTGTAAACTTTTCACATTTCATTTTGACTTTAAAACTTAATTTTACTATTAAGGTAAAAAAGAAAAAAAAAAAAGACAAGACAAATCTCTGGGTTTGATATCATCCTCGCCAGGGCATCTGGGAACTGACGATAGGTGTGGTGCTCCACCTCAGATGCAAAAACAATCTCTCTGGTCTAGCACTAACAAAAAAGGAAAAGACAGCTGATAACAACAATAGGCTATTCAGCAGATTTTCCGTTTTTACTAAATAAACTGAATCTACAACCTCTGCAAATGGTAATAGAAAAAAATTTAAAGTTTAAATTCCCTGAACTTTTGGGTAGCACCTCATCTATTTGCTATTTAATCCCATATCATTCAAGCAGTGTAACCCAAAACTACTTAACCCTTTCACTCCCACTTGGTGGGACACCAGTGTCCCAGTCAAATTTAATTTTCATTTTATCTCTCAAAACATTGTATTCAAAGCATAATTTTGCATACATAAAACTTAAAAAAAAAAAAAAAAAATCAGTAGTGAAAGGGTGTTATTTTCTGGGCCTCCCACTGGGCTAGATTGGCACAATGTCATTTTAAGTATTTTTATTAAACAGAAATTCATGTGATGGCCTGTTGTTGTTGTGATGACATTCACCCTGGGGCAGTTGAACCGGCTCCATCTAACGAATCCACCATATCCCAAATGAACAAGAAAGTGAACTCACTCATGAAAAGAGTAACAACGGAATAGGAAATTCACAAGCAGCCCCCAAATTCCATACGCATATCCCAGTCAGGAGAAGATGCCCTTGTTTGCTGCAAATTTTCCGCAGACACAGTGACAAGTACTCCAAGAGCCCTTGATTCCTGACGATAATGGAGAGGCCTTTTGGATTTTCACCTGAGCCCCTTTAGCCAGGTTGTGGCCCTAATACTACTAAGGTGACAGACCAATCCGTCTTGGGAGGTCCTATCAGGAACTTCAGTCCTGGACAGCATGGCTCTGACACTACCATGTTGTTACCACCCTGCCACTATGAGGAAGGGTTAGACTTTAGGCCAGTGTAAAAAAAAGAAAAAAAAACAAAAAGTTCCTGTTAGCACTTTTCTTTTGGAGACTTCAGGCACCAGGCAATAAACCCTGGCCTTGCCGCTTTTATGCACGGGGGCAGGTGCTGCCTGGGGGTGGGAGGGGCTGGGACGCAATAGTAGTGAAAGGGTTACAGATGGAGCTTATCTGTAAAAAGGCGAGCAGTATATATATATAAGGACCTACATGAGTCCAAACACTCAGGTAGGTCCTTATAATCATGCTCTACTTAATGTATTGAGCACTTTCTACATATAAAACTTAAAAAACCTCCCCCAGTGTTTTTTCTTTTGACTAATACACATGATGATTATTTTCAAAAAAATCCGGATGTGCTGGTCTTTTCTTTTTTTAAATTTTTTCCCCAGGTGTCAGTTTAAAAAAAAAATTTATTTTGAAAAACTGAATTACCTGGGTTTTTTCCACACCGGTAGAGTTTAAAAGTATTAAAAAAAAAAAAAAAAAAATTATATATATATTTAAAAAAAAAAAAAAATTATTGCTAAACAATTTCAATCTAACTTAGTAGTGAACGGGTTAAAAAATGAAAGAGTGATTGGTAACTAAAGCAGCTCCTCTACCAAGTTTACCCAATAGGCAGGATGAAAAACAAGATCTGTCAAAGAGTAAATTAATCCTCTTGTAGAATTAATGACCATGTACCAGACACAGACACACAGACAAACGCACACCAAGAATGCAACCTAGGAAATAAAAATGTAAACTCTTTAAATCTGATAATTTTGTCAAAACTGATCATCTCATTTTTGTTGTTGTCAGAATTTCCATTTTGTATCATTTGGACTATTGTCCTCATCTTTATTATTATATACACAATGTTTCAGCCAATGTGCACTCCGGCCTTCTTCAATTGTTTCTGGTCGAAATTGGGAGCCTTTGTGGAACTTGGAACCAAACCCTTTATTCAATCCACGGCAGTAGATTGCTCTTATTCCGTTGACCATGACTGGGTACAAAGTGTTAAGCTATGTTAACTATTCTATCTTATTATCACCTGTGGTCAGGATCGAACCTGCAACATACAGATGATTGTCACTTAGAACTGTATTAACTCAACCCTTATATCTATTGCGCCATGTGTCAAATTGGACTATTTCGAAGAGAAGGTTCCCAAGTTTGTCAAGAAACACCTGAAGAACGCCGGAGGGCACATTGGCCAAAACGTTGTGTATATAACAATAAAGATGAGGACAATAGTTCAAATAATACAAAACTCCTCTAAAAAATTCAGAGAAACAGAATTTCCATGCTTGTAACACAGCCACCCCACCTGAAATTTACATTGGTTTAGCTCAGTCAGTAGAGCATCCGCCTAGGAACCACAAGTTTCCAGGTTCAATACTGGCCCTCACCAAATCAGTGCACGAGTAGAACAGCTTGGACCTGTGCAGTAAAATGGGGAGCTGATGGTAGGTGTGGTGCTGCACCTCAGATGCAAAAAAAATCCCCTTGGTTTAGTGCTAGTGACTTCCCTGCTGTCTGGTTAATACCAACAATAGCCCATTCAGCTGATTTATTTAAAAAGAATATACGAGCAGTGACGCAGATAATTTTTTGATTTAGTGAGTTCTGGGACGCACATATTTGCTTTGAATGAGTCTCCGGGAAAATTTATGGGTCCCAACTAAAGCCATCTAACTCCTACCTTGTAACCTATCCTGTGTAATTTGTTTCTAAGAAACTATTGGAATGTATTTACAGTTAGCTTGAAATGGTGAGGGAAGAAAAAAGAAAAACACTGGGACGCATGAATATGATTTGACTGCATCCTTTTAGATTTTTGTGCATCAGGAACACAGGACACATACCAATCAGCATCTCTGTACGAGTATAATATTTACACCCACAACCCAGATAAGATTAATTTTCAGTCATTTGCTTTTTTTTTTTTTTTTTTTTTTTTACTGAACAGTTAAATCCCAAAATTATACACCTTGAACAAGTCCCCCGACCCCCCCCCCACCAAAAAAAACAAACTTAGAAAGTATTGATGTTTATTTTCCTGATCTCCCACTAGGCTGGATTAACATCAAGTATTTTTTTTTTTACATGGGGAGCCATGCACAAACTAAAGCTTGCAACAGCCAGTGCAAAAAAATAAAAATAAAATAAAATGGGTGGTATTGTTGGCATTTCCCTTTTGGGGTGCCCCAGGCATCAGGCAATAAACCAGGCCCTGTCCCTTTTAGGTGAATGGGTAGGTGCTGTGGCCCCTTATCTCCATGGGGTTTATTTTACCCCACTCACCAGATCAGATGTTGAGGGCCCCTAATCCTAGTTATGGCCAATGGACGATATTTGTAATTTTGGGATTTAACTGTCTCTTTTAAAAATTAATTTTATAAATATCTATAAAAAATAAATAAATCAAAAGCAAAAAAAAAAAAAAAAAAAAATTAAAAAAAAGCAATTGACTCAAAATTCGTTTTATCTGGATTGTGGATGTGTGCATTTACCCCAACCCCTCCACCACATGCAGGATGTGACACAAGGTAAATTTAAAAAAAGTAAATTTGGTTTGAATTCAGAGTTTTCCTTTTTCTAGACCGATTGCCCAATCAAGGCTAAAGAACCCAGTCTGTTCTACTCTTTACCAATAGCTAGAGGGGAGGGGGTCATGTATTTCCCCAAGAGCATTAGTACGAACTGAAATGCAGATTTGTGCAGGTTTGAACTCTGTTCTCCGATTCTATTTCCTACGACGATAACCGCGTTTCTTAAATGGTTCGTGGATTTAATTACACCTTGATATAATTTTTAGGTAAATTTAAATAAAACTAATTTAAATTTCAAGGCGGATGGGTGACAAGCGCTATGGGCTATGTGCAATGTACGCCCAAGTCACTTATTTAAATTCATATGCGTAGATAACTTTTATTACGGTACCCCCCTTTTTTGGGGGGTGGGGGCTAGCACGTAAAAAGAAACCGGTAAGACTATATCATAAGAAAACTTGAAAAAAAATCAATCAACTACAAGCAGCAGCCCTGGATTAGCAAAGATAAAAGGTAGGTTAAAAGGGGAGAAAAAGAGGGTGCCAATGGAAGAAAAGGACACAGCAGGAGTTGCCCCCAAACTATCGTGTTGCTACCATAATAGAGGGTGGGGCTAAAAAAGTAATAGGAAAGTAAAGTCAATAACAGCATTATTACTTATCTGGATTGTGGATATAAAGTAATTACACTTATATATAAAGATAAACAATAAACTATATTGTAACTGGAGTTTTTTTTTCTTTCTAGTTTAAAAAATTAAATTTAAAAAAAAAGTCGACCTTACGATTTATGTCAGTAATATGGGAGGCTACTCACTCTTAAATAAATATTAAGATGTGTGCAAAAGTTCTCAGCGGTTTTAGTGTTAGCATCCAATAATAAAGTAATTTTTAAAAATAACAAAACAACCACACAAAGAAACAAAAACAAAAAAACCATAACAAACAAAACATGAAATAGATGTGTGAAAAAGTTCCCAGAATCCCCACCCTCATAAAAGCAATATTTACTCACTGTTTAGTCTATATTTTCAAAATTAGGACGCTGGAAACTTTTGCATATACATCTTAATAAACTTTGTAAATTTACCAAGAATTGTCTTTGATTATTTTACCGACATAAAAAAAGATCGGAAAAACAAACAACAACAAAAACCCACCTTAACATGTCATATTAAGTAACAAAAAAGTCTTAAAGATTTAAAGTTGTCACACTTACATGGGAGTTTCGCTACTGTCAGGGTTAAAAAAATAAAACTTTTTTTCTGGGGGTCTAGTCTGGGGGAAAAAAAGGTTAGGAGGAGTGGATTTCAAAATTTTAAGACTTTTTTTTTGTTTCTTAGGCCAGGGGTATAGGTCCAGATTACACCCTTTTAAAATTTTTAATATCCCTCCAACCTGGAAAGGGGAAAATTTCAGGGAGTGGACAATAAAGTGTGTGCTGTATTGAATTAAGGCCATTCACTACATTATGAAAAAACTGTTAATATAACTTCAAATTAGTTAGGTAGATTGTTTAAATTTATAAAAACAAAGAAAAATTTTTTTTTTTACTTAATAAATAATAATAAAAACAAAATCACTGAATTTTGTATATACTAAAAAATTTTTTTTTTTTTTAAATAGGGTTCTTTTATTTATTTATTTATTTATTTTTTCAAATTGTTCAAAGTTACAAATATTTTTAAATGGGTCTTTAAAAAATATTTTTAAGGGGATTATTAATGAAATCATTCAAATTAAACAATTCTACAGAAATAAATGAAAGAAAATATAAGATAAAAAAAAATGATCACAAAGTAATTTAAAAGAAAAAAAAATTAAAGGAGTATTAGTTATATTTTTAAAACTATGTAACTTTCTAAAAATTCTATTTTTGATCTTCTTAATAAACACCCAAAACTTTTTTAGCAACAGTTTTTAAAAAACAAAAACAAAATTTAAGTTAAAAGAGGAAAAAAAAAAAAGAAGAAGAAATATTACTACAAATAGAGAAAAAAATTGATCCTCTTCTATTTAAAAAGAAAAGCAAATAAATAAACTATTATTGACTTATTGCATTTCTAAGAAATAATTTCTTTAAAAAAAATAAAAACAAACAGTACCGACCTTATTTGCGCCGAAAGAAATTGTCTTTAAAAAATAAAAATTTTAAATACAAAGACACCGACAGAGGAGAAAAACAAGCATAAAATTCGGTGACACTAATGAATAGTTCCCCGGTTAAATATGGCCAGATTAGCCATAAAGCCAGACATTGGCTAACTCGTAATATGTCCAAATTATCATGGTCATCAGTGTCCGTAAGGCGTTGCATTTCAAATTTAGGAAAAAAAAAAAAAAAAAAAAAAAAAAAAAAGGATGATTTTTCTCATATTTTGTGTCTGTGTCATTTTTTAAATTCTTTTATTTAATTTGATTCTATTTTTTTTTTTTTTTTTATAAATCAGTATTGATTTTTTTATTTATTGAATTTGAAACGCTAAGCTTCACGGTGCACGCAGCACATGAGCACCGAATTCGGAATGCTACGCATCACGGTGATGATGACCATAAAATTTGATAGCAGCATCAGCAGCAGCATCAGCAGCAACAACAAAACTTTTAAAAGTATATCAATCATTGTGATGACATCATCACACCATCGTTACATCCTGCCTGGCATTTGTGCCAGGTGGTTTTGTGATATACATATTAGCTCAGTCCCAGGGGGCCTCCTTTAAAAGGGGGTAAGGGCCGGATTTATTGCTGAAAGGGACATGAACAATTTTTGTGCCCCCCCCCCCAGGAGGCATGCTTCCTGCTGGGCACCTCAAGTTAATCCGATTTTGAGTCATATTCCAGCACCATGGGGAGGGGTGGGGGATAATAGTCATCATAGCATAATTACTCTCCTTAGTGGACAGGCAGTGACCTGATTAGTAATGTGTAAATGCTGGAATCAAAAGGTGGTGATGTTGATAGCTTTTTGATTAGCTTTGAATGAGTCCCCGGGGAAATTTATGGGTCCCAACTAAAGTTTCTTAATAGATTGTAGGGTTTTTATTTATGATCTGGGGAAACAACTAAAGCCGTCTAATACCTACCTTGTAACCTATCATGTGTAATTCATTTCTAAGAAACTATTGAAATGTATTTACAGTTATCTTGAAATGGTGAGGGAATAAAAAGAAAAACACTGGGATACATGGATATGATTTTACTGTGTCCTTTTAGATTTTTGTGCCAAGGATGCAGGACACATACCTATCAGCATCTCTGAAAGGTTATCTTTCATAACAATAATTACACACACACACATACATACATATACACATATGGGAGTAAAATGAGGAAATTAATACGGCAATATGTGGAGAAATGTAGACAATTAGGACCATATGACCTTTAGGCACCCCTTTTGTGATCTCGATTCATAAGGACATATTTTTCATTTACACCGTCAAAATCCTATTTTTTTTAGGGGTTAGTTTTATAATTAAAAAAAAAAAAAACCTAAAAAATGGGTGCCTAAAGGTCATATAGTCCAACAATTAATCCGAACATGGGATGTTTCCATCCAGTGTAACTACATTTCTACAGACACACACACACATATATATATATATATATATATATATATATATATATATATATATATATATATATATAACCAGAGTGTATGGTTAACACTATCTCATTCTATAAGACTGTAGTAAGCCAATATATACAATATTATTAGGAGAGTGCTCAATGTCTTTGATAGGGCAATAATAATGATAAATGAATATATATTAATTTTGGTATATATTTAATTGCATAGAAGCTTATCTGCTACAGAGCAATCTTCAGACAGTAAAAGAAAGATTTTTTATTTTTCAAAATCTTTAAAGATTTTGAAAAATAAAAAAATCTTTCTTTTACTGCCTGAAGATTACTCTGTTTAAACGAGCATGAAACCAAATGGTAGCAGATAAGCTTCCATGTTTCCATTGTTCATGACATAATGTGTTTGTTTTCTTTAAAAATTTTCTCCACATACTGTCGGATTAATTTCCTCATCGTACTTCCATAAGCTTCCATGCAATTAAATATATACCAAAACTAATATATCTATCCATATATCAGTCTACATATATATATATTAGAATTATTTGTTGAAAAAAAAATTAAAGTGCTCAAAAAATCTGCAAAATTCATTAAAAAATAAATTTCTTCACACTCAGAATTGCAGAGGCATAGAATAAGCGGCCCGCGTCTGTTGCAGGCTGCTGAAACACTGAATCTTTCAAAGCCTCCATACTTCCTGTAGTTCGTCGACACTATACTTGATGCCCCTCTCTACACACATATGCACACATACATGCATATTATTACTGTAAACTGTTCATGACCTGACACTAATACATTATTCTGTGTACTTGACATGAGACTTTGATGAGTTGTGGTGCACCTGAGCACTGTACACAATAAATTTCATTATTATTATTATTATTAAATAAAGAATGAATCCTAGATTTTTTTTTACCCATCCTTGAAACCATTTTCTAACTAATTAGAAAATCTGTTACAAAATTAAAAAGTTAAGAAATAAAGAAATGGTACCAATCCATTTACTATTGGGAAGGAATAAGTGGCAACCAGCAAGAATCAAATTCACTATTCAGGAGTAATTGATCTGTGAGACTAACTTGCTAACCATTACACCACAATGGGATGCCCTCTTTTACCCAACCTGTTTAACATGGGTAAGTTGTGATACAAATATAGCAAAAAGTAGGTTATCCACTGTGGATCAAACTCACTATTCAGTAGTAACGGATCTGCAGAACTAGCTTGCTAACCATTACACCATGATGGGACATCTTTTAATTTAAAGAAAAACAAAAAAACATTCAAATTAGTGAAATAGATCACTAATTAGGAGTGAGCCTATTCTAGTAGTGGACACCTCAGGCGGAGCTTAACAGGTTTGAATTCAGAGTTTTCCTTCTCATAGACTGGTTGTCTAATCAAGGTTAAAGAGGCCAGTTTTCCCTACTGTTTACCCATAGTTGGAAGGAGTGTAGTTGGATTCATACCTTTCCCAAGGGTATTAGCGCTATATGAACTGTAAAAAAATAAAGAAAGAGTATAAAGTAGATGCAGATCCATTTCTTGTTTACAGATTTATTGGACTATATGACCTTTAGGCACCTCTTTTGCGATCTCGATTCATGGGGACATTTTTCCCATTTATACCGTCAAAATCCAGTTAATTGTTAACAGACAATTTTTAGAGTTTTTTTTTTTTAAATTATAAAACTAACCCTTAACCCTAACCCCTAAAAAACAACCAGATTTTGATGGTGTAAATGAGAAGTGTCCTTGTGAGTTGAGATCGCAGAAGGGGTGCCTAAAAGTCATTTGGTCCGAATTATTTTCTAAGCAGCCAGAATGTTGTATTTCCAGACAGTTTTTGGGGTGAGAAAATATGGAAGTCCTCTTGATCCTATCTGACTGATAGGAGAGTAAAAAGTAAAGTCATCGGGTGGTCTAATGTCAGTATCAGCCAGACAGTTAGGGAGTCTATCCCCTTAACACTAGCGCTAGACCAAGGAGATTGTTTTGGCGTCGGAGGTGGAGCTTCACACCTACCATCAGCTCCTCAATTTACTGCACAGATCTCTGTGCTACTCATGCACTGAGTTGGCGAGAACCAGTATCAAACCAGGAAACTTGTGGTTCCTTGGCAGACACTCTATTGACTGAGCTAAACCGATGTAAACTTCAGGTGGGGTGGCTGCGTTTCTGACTGGACAGGTATAAAAGGGTTAAAAAATCTAAAAGCTTTGGTCAGAACCAGACAATCAGAACTAAATAAAGATTACACACCCAATAATAATAATAAGAAAGAAAGAAGACAGAAAGAAAGAAAGAAGACAGAAAGAAAAAAGAAGACAGAAAGAAAGAAAGAAGACAGAAAGAAAAAAGAAGACAGAAAGAAAGAAAGAAGAAAGAAAAAGAAGAAGAAAAAATGAAGAAGTAAAGGGTAGTCCAAAAGTATTGTCACCCTACATATCTTCTTATCATAATGGAGATTTGGTGTCTGTCTGTAACCAAAATTATGTCACTGCTTACGTCACAATACCCCCAGGAATTGTGTAAATTCATCAATGAGTATTCAATTCATAGAATAAATCTTATTCATTAACTAATATTATTGTTTTATTCTCCTACATTAAAATCAATCCTATGAATAATTTTATAAAGAAACCTATTAAAATATAATTAGAATACGTGTAATCTTTTTATATGTGTTCACATTTAATTTCCTTTGTCTTTCTAATTTAATATATTTAATTCCATTAAAACTTAAATGCTTATGCCCGGAGGGGGCATATTCTTGCTAGTTGTTAGAACATTCATTATTTTTTGTTTATGTTATGTAATTATTTTATATATGAAAAAAAAAAAGGTGATTTATGAGGAAGTGTGTCCCAGTCTCCTGCCTCAAGAGTTGCTGCCCGGTGACTATTAAAATTTCAACCCAGCTCAGTCTATTCAAAACTATCCATCTATCTATCTATCTCAATTTGTTCATATTTATCTATATTACTTTAAATACTAAGATTTTTTTTTATTCATGTTTGTTTAATGTCTTGTTTTTAGTTTAAATAAACAAAAATTACGAAAAAAAAAAAAGAAGCGACCACCCCCCAAATTCATTTACTTGTTCAAAATATCTATCTATCTATCTCCATTTGTTCTTATCTATCTATATTATTTTGTTTGTTTATCTATCTATCTCAGTCTATTCAAAACTATATATCCATCTTCATATCTAAACAAGAATTACGACAAATTACGATAAATAAACAAGAATTACAATGAGCTGGGGTTGTTATTATGATAGTCACCGGGTAGCGGTTTTTGAGGCGGGAGACCGGGACGCACTTCCTCATAAATTACCAAAAAAATCTTTAAGAATTAAATGATTTTCTAGAATTTCGAGTTGACAGGGGTTGTAGAGGGTGACAGAACCTTCAGACCAAACTGTAGACTGTTACCAGTTTTGTTCTTTAACTCATTTCATTTATGGGATTTAAAAAAAAAAAGGGAATTTTTCTCTAAGAACCAATTACATTTTTATATAATTTGAAATAGAAATTGGCTTTTCTCTAAAAAATCTATCTCACATATCATATACAATTTTAAAGAAGGTGTGTGGTGTAATGGTTAGTCATAGGAAATGGACATGTTGAAGTGAGTTCAAATCCTGGAGGTGGCTGTTTGCATTTCACATAGCGCTAATACTCTTGGGAAAGGTATGCATCCACCTACTCTCTCTCCAGCTATGAGTAAATAGTAGGACAGACTAACCAGTCTAAGAGAAGGAAAACTCTGAATTCAAACCTGTTAAACTTTGCTTAAGAAATTGACCTTGTGTCACATCCTGCTTCTGTGTGTGTGTGTGGGGGGGGTAAATATGTGTATATAAGTTTAAAAACAGAAATTCAATTTTCTTAAAAAAAAAAAAAAATTACGATTTGTAATGGTTCATAAGCTGTAGATTCTTGTTAGACCAGATTTAGAGGAACAAAGAAAAAAGGATCATATTCTAAAAATAGATAAAGCCAGACTGACCAATACCAAAAGTTCAAAACTCCTGCCAACTAACAGGCATTCTGAGAGCAGGGGAAAGGACGATTCTGGTAGTAGAGAACCCTCAGAAAAGCAGTAGCCAGTGAACAGGTAAGTCACAAAATAACAACCCTCCTTGAATCGGGTGAACAAATACAAGTAAGCTGTAAAACTAATAATTTGTAAAAAAGGAAAATTCATTAACCAACCCAGACTTTTGTAACTTGTTCATTTCATACAATTTATAATACACATATATAGGACAATTTTTATTATGACTCAAACTTCTTTGTGATTATTTGTACTGTTTTGTTTGTTTCTATTTCACATAAATATTACCTCCAACCAACACACAACAGATTCTTCAATCAAAGAAGTAAATAATTTTTTCTCTTCTCACCTTAATTTAAACTTAACTTGATAACTCAATTTTAACTCAACATTTTCAACACACTTTAACCTTGGTTTGGCAACCAGTCTAGAAGAAGGAAAACCTGTTAAACTTTGCTTATTCAATTTCACCATTTTAAACTCACCTTTCAACTACACCGGTTGAACTTTCCACAGAAGAAATCTTCATTAATTGAACTCTTCAATTATTTCCAAGAATCCTTTTATTTTATTTGAACTTTATACTTACCTTGAATAAGAGCCTTGGTTCTTATTGGGTGTGTAAATCCTATCACCACAGCCAACACCTGCCCTCTCATCTAAAGGGAGGTAAAAAGTTGTTGAACCCCTTTGCTGACAAAAATAGTGTAGATTTTATTGAACTTGTCTCCAACAATATTCATTTATAAAAAAAAAAAGTGTGCTCAGTCATTGGACGAATTTTAAAAAAAATTATTTTATATTTTGATTTCCAAACTCTGACAGTATAAAAAAAAAACTATTAAAAAATATATATGACTCAATTATATATATATATATATATATATATATATATAGATAGATAGATAGATAGATAGAGAGAGAGAGAGAGAGAGAGAGAAGTTATGATAATATCACTTATATCAAATATGCTATAATGAATTATTATAGCATATTTAATAGAAGCAATATCATTAGAGCATGTCATATCTAATAAGTGATATCATCATAGTATATTTGACAAAAACAATATTATTAATAATATTGCTTTTATTAAATATGCTATATTAATATCCCTTTTTTTCAAATATGCTATATCACTTTTGTGATTTAAATATGACATGTTATAACAATATTCCTTTTATTAGATATGTAATAATAATATTACTTTTATTAAATATACTATATTAATATCATTTTTATTGAATATGATATGCTATAATAATAATATCAGTTTAAGTTTATAGCCTCATTTCTTAACACGACTCAATTCTCAGCCACAGAATACTTGTTGTTCATCTCAACAACAATCCAAATTGTCCCCCATTGGAATCGTCCCCACCACTGGGAAAACTAATTTGAAATAAAATTAGGGGGGGGGGGCTAAAGCATGTTAACTCATTGGGTCATTTTATATTGAAGATGTTTTTGTTTAATTCATTCTTGATGGGAACTCAATTTAAAAAAAATTCAATTTCTTCTTTTTTTTTTAAATACGTTTTTCTATTTAACTCATAGAACTAACAGGGTCAGAGTGGACCTGGGAGTAATAGTGATGAAGGGGTACTCCACATTCCTCAGAGCTCCAGAATTAAAAACTCACCATCAACGTCATACCCAGGACATGAAGACTCTTGGGAGAAGGGTGTATTTATTTATGGTCGATACTGTAAATACCGATTTCAATATTTTCTATCCTTTTTTTTTTGTTCTAGTTTCATTTCTGTTGGCAAAGCTGGCTGTAGCATATATGAGGTATGACAGAAAACTTTGATATGAGGGGCATCATCCACTGTGAGTTTTTGCCACAGGGCCAGACGATCAACCAGCATGTCTTCAAAGAGATACTGCGGTGTCTGCTTCGTTCAGTGTGTGAGAAGAGGTGAGAGATGTGTCAGGACAACTCGTGGGTGCTTCACCATGACAACGCACCTGCCCACAATGCCCTGAGTATCTGAGAGTTCCTGGCTCAGAAGAATATCACTGTGCTGGAGCAACCTCCCAACTCGCCTGACCTGGGTCCATGTGATTTTTTCCTTTTCCCCAAGCTCAAGGGGGTCATCAAGGGATGTTTTGAGGATGTGCATAACATCAAAAAGGTAGTGACAACTGAGCTATGGAGAATCCCAGAAGAATCTTTCCAGGAGTGCATGCAAGTGTGGCAGAGAAGGATGGGAAAGTGCATTAGACTCCAAGGGGATTACTTTGAAGAGGATAACTTGTAGTTTGTAGTTTGGATTTGAGATGAATTTTTGTGACACCAGTCCAGAAAATTTTTTTGACGTACCTTGTACAGTCCAGGTTAAAGTTTGGCTTTAAGTAACTCTTACTGTGCTTTTAACCCTGACTAATACTAATCAAAAATTGTCTTACTTTTTATCTAAGCAGATAGATTTATAAATCAATAATAATAAAATTGTCCTGGGTTTCCAGGATTTCAATACTAATTTGAAATAATGAGAAGTGAAAATCAGTGTGTGACAATAACAATGAGTGGAACGAATGTGTAAAAATGAAAGATCTTAATGAATTTGAATGACTGACCTGTTGGTTCCTGATTGGGCAAAAAGTAACAGAGAGAGTGAAAAGTTATGAAAAGTCAGCTCCGTTGTTATGGACCTCTTGATGGTCTCAATGCATTCAAAACGGGTCACATTGATGAGCCTCTTCAGCTTGGGAAAAAGAAAAGTCATGAATTGTTCCTTCCCGTGCACTTCCTAAGCTGAAGGGGCTCAAGGGGACCCGTTTTGATTGTATTGAGGCCATCAAGAGGTCCATAATGACAGAGCTGAGAGACATACCAGAAGAATCCTTCTAGCAGGGCAGAGAAGTGTAATGCAGAAGGATGGGAAAGTGCATTAGATTCAAGATGGGGACTACTTTGGAGGAGAAAACACTTAGTTTGTTGTGTGGATTTTAAATGAATTGTTTGTGACAACAGTCTCATTACTTTTCAGACACACCTTGTATATCTTCCTTAATTAGTACTGTTACATATCTCATTTAATACCTAATGACCATACATTCCTAATTGATCCCACAACATCATACTAATAAACCTTTCTTTGATGCTAATATAAGTTTCTATAACAATATTTATTTTCATGATCTAAAATATTTGTTAAAATAGGCATTGAAAAAAAAAAATTCTAAAGGGTTAGTGTTTGTTGATGTTAAAGCTAAGTGAAGCGAGAGAAGAGACTTACCTTTGGGCAATGACTTGTCTTATGTATAGGTCCGTGATTTTGGTGAGATGGCTAAAAAAGAATATGTATTCAGAAATGCTGATAGGTACATGTCCTGCATCCCTGACGCACAAAAATCTAAAAGGACGCAGTGAAATCGGATCCATGGGTCCCAGTGTTTTTGTTTTTTCTTCCCTCACCATTTCAAGCTAACTGTAAATATATTTCAATAGTTTCTTAGAAAAAAATTACACAGGAGAGGTTATAAGGTAGGAGATGGAGAGCTTTACTTGGGACCCATAAATTTTCCCGGGGACTCATTCAAAGCAAATATGGGCGGCCCAGGATGCACTAAATCAAAAAGCTATCAGCATCACTGTATTGCTTTCCTTTGCTAAAGAGAAAAAATGGCTTGTCTCCTGTGAAAGAGGTTTGCAAAAGAAGACAAGTCCATTTATATGATTAGTTGCTCATGTTGATTGGTCTGACCAATCAGAAATGAGCCACAGCAATATAAACGCAGTGTCACCAGAGACAGAGATTGCAGACTGACTTCAAAGCAAGATGGTGCTAGTGACAAGTGGAAAGTGTGCAAATGATATCCAGGGAAGAAATTGTGTTGTCCTCAAAAACAATTCTAAAAAAGCAAAAAGTCATGTTCTTTGCTTATTTATGATAATTTAATTCGGATGATAGGTTGATTGATAAATAAGGTCTCCAATCCACTAAAACAAATTTTAAACCAAATGTCATTGGGGTGGCCTAATGTCGGTATCAGGGAGTCTATCCCCTTTTCACTAGCGCTAGACCAAGGAGATTATTTTAGCATCTGAGGTGGAGTGCCACACCTACCATCAGCACCTCACTTTACTGCACAGATCTCTGTACTACTCCATATGGTGAGTTGGCAAAGGCCTTGTGATTCCTAGCCAAACGCTCTACCGACTGAGCTAAACCGGCCCTTTTTGGTTTAGAAGAAAATGAACTTCTTATAAAAAAAGATCAATAGGGGAACTTAGTTATGAACAATACTTTGTTTATTTTTTCTTGTAAAAAAATGGAATAAATTTATTTCTCTTCAAAATTACAAGTTTATTTTTCAACATAGTCACTATTTAGTATTGATTGGTAAATAAGGTCTCCAATTCTATTAAAAAAAATTTTTTTAAAAATCAGATAGAATAATGAAACTGGCATAAAATTTTGAAAAAAAAAAAAAAATCACAACCCAACTAAAGAGAATTTGTCCAGTCTGAACCTACGAAAAATAATAGGCATTTTTTTTTTTGCTTTATATTTTCTAAAAACAAAAACAAAAAAAAAAATCATTTAAAAAGTGATAGGGAGTTAAATCAAGATTATTATATTTTTTTATTACATATTGATCTATTTTGCAATAGATCTTAAGTAAAGATATCAAATGTTGTAATAATTAAATTATCATACTGTGGTATATCTACAGGTCCTGCTAGTATCCAATAATTAGTTAATCAGCAACTATATTCATTTCTAGTTGGGTTAAGACAGTTCTAAGTGAGTTATCACTAGGCTACAGGTTAAATCCTGGTCAAGGGCAACAGTAACATAGAATAATAATTAACACAGCTTAACACTTGTACCCAGCTATGGTTAGCGGAATGAGAACAGGATAACTATGTGGATTGAATAAAGGGTTGGGTTCAAAGTTCTGTGATGGCTCCTGATTATGACAAAAAGGTTCCCAGAGTTCAAAAAGATGGTTCCCAAGTTCAAGAAGGCTCCCGAGTCCAACAAGAAATACCTGAAAAAGGCCGGGGTGCACATCGGCCAAAACGTTGTACAGATAAAGATGAGGACAATAGTCCGATTAATCCAAATGTTATGAAATGATTATTATTCTTTCTTAAAGTTTTTTAATTGAAAGTTGATGCTGAAGAATATAACTTTGATCCTTTGGTGGACCATATGACCTTTAGGCACACCTTTTGTGATCTCGATTCATAAGGACATGTTTTTCATTTACACCGTCAAAATCCGGTTGTTTGTTAACAGATGATTTTTAAAGTTTTTTTTTAAATCATAAAACTACCCCCAACCCTAACCCCTAACAAACAACTGGATTTTGATGGTGTAAATGAAAAACATGTTCTTCTGAATCGAGATCGCAAAAGGGGTCCCTAAAGGTCAAATGGTACCCTTTGGGACATAACTGTGTATCTTTGTTGGATGAAGTGGCAAATAATGTTTGTATTTACCTAACCCTTCTGCTACAGGTAGGATGTGACACAAGGTCAATTTTCAAGACATGAAGACATGCCACATTGACATCAACACATGGGAGGTTGTTGCAGAAAACCGAGCAGCCTGGCACCTCAATGTCAAACAAAGCACGAAAAGGATTGAAACATAGAGGAAAGTAGCCTTCACAGCAAAGAGACGACAGCACCCTCCAGCAAGCATTACTGTTTGTGTGCAGTTATGTGCACCAGAGACTGCCATTCAAAAATTGGTCTGCCCAGCCGATGCAGATAAACTATTTTTTTTATTTATCTATTTTTTCACATTATGCCATCGTTTTTAGTAGACTGAAGGATGCCAATGAAGTTGGTTTTAATTCAGAATTTTCCTTCTTGTAGATTGGTTGCCTAACTAGAGGCTAAAAGACCCAGTATATCTATTTTACCCATAGCATATGTGTGAAAGTTAACAGACATATAACAAAAATTGTGTAATTAAATAATGAAAGAAACAGTTTACAACTTGGTTATAATACAAAAATGATCCCTCACTTTATATAAAAAAAAACAAATGGCTAAGGTTGTTTCGTTTTATGGCACATTAACCTCATATCGATTTGATTTGTTCCTGTTTTACGGCATATCAACCTCAATGGGTCATTTAATGCCGACTACGTTTTTGAAATGAATTGGTGATAATGTTTAATTTTCTAAAGGTTTTTTTTTTTTTTTTTTACATATTTTCTTTTGTGAATGAAACTTTTAGATGTTCTTGTTAACATATATTTTTGTGTTGTCATTTTTTTGGAAGATTTTTAGATTTTGTTGTAGATGTGTGCTTCTTTTATGTATCCAAGTAGTTTTTCTGGGTTTATTTGGTAGAATATCTGTTTTAGATTTGTTGTTTGGTAGTATTTTTTTTCGTATTTGTTTTAGGTTGCTACATTCTGTTAATATGTGTTTGATTGTGTAGGGTTTTTGGCATGGTATGCAATAACCCCATATCGAGTCATTTAATGCCGAATCAAGTCATTTTGATAAATAATGCTTACAGTACCTGCTATTACTTAAGTGGTCAATCAAGTATTAAACAGGCTCATTGCTGTTTAACTTCAGTGATCTAGCAGGAACCAGTGCTTTCAGCATGACTTAACCATAATCAGTTTTAAAATATACCTAATTATAAAAATGGAATGTAAGAAATGGGGGATCAGTTAACAACTTTGTTATAATACAAAAATGATCCCTCACTTTAAATACAGAAACACAAATGGCTAAGTTTGTTTTGTTTGACAGCATATCAACCTTTTATCAAGTCATTTAATGCTGAATCAAATCATTTTGATAAACAAAGGACTCAGATTGTTTACAGTGCCTGCTGTTGCTTAAGTAGTCACCCAATTAAGTTATCAACTGGGAACAGGTGCTTTCAGCATGACTTGATTGTAATTTCTGATCAATAAGTAATAATAAGTGATTTCTGGTAATTGTTGCTAATTAACTAATTATTAAATATTATTAACATGTCCCTTGCAAAAATGTTCTCAATAAGTGAAGGTTAGTCCACCCTAAAGTCTAACCCCTCCTCACTGTGGCAGGGTGTTGACAACGTGGTAGTGCCAGGGCTATGCCATCCAGAACTCAAGTTCCTGGTAGGGCCTCCCAAAGTGGATTGGTCTGTCACTCAGTGGTATTAGGGCCACCTACCTGGCTAAAGGGGCCCTGGCGAAAATCCAAAGGGGTCTCCATTATCATCATCAGGAATCAATGGCTTTTGGTGTACTTGTCACTGCATCAGTTAAAAATTTGTGGCAAACAAGGGCATCTCTTTCTCCTGACCGAGATACGCATGTGGCGTTTGGGGACTGCTTGTGAATTTCCAATTATCTTGTTATTCTTTCCATGAATTCACTATTTTGTTAATTCGGGAATCAGTGAATTTGTTGGATGGAACCAGCTCAACCGCCAACAGGATGAATGCCGTCACAAAAACAGGTTAGTTGTAATTTCAACCACCGTATGCTGCCTTCACTCAAAGAATCCATATGCATGGCTTACAAGGTGCTTACTTGGTATAGCCTTAAACCAGACACACTACGAGCTGTTGTGGAACACTAGAAAGGGTTTAACTATACAAAGCTGAAAATGGAATGCATCTTATATTTCATAATTAGTTATTTCCAACTTACAAAATAAAAATTTCTAAAAAAAGTTTAGAAAAAAGAAGATTTTTAATCTTTTTTTATTACTATTTAAAAAATTTTTTTTTATTAACCCTTTTATCACCGCAGTTTCCAATTTTCAGTAGATCTCAATGCCATATTATAAAACAAAAATGACTTAACTCTTTGCCTACTTTAAGCTGCTCACAGCGGTTCCTCTACCACACCCAAGCAAAGTACAAAAACTGATGGTTAATTCATTATAATTAAGCAGAAGGACTCAGATTATAATAATGATTGAACTTTATTTGAATAGAATGAGTTCTGAGATGAATATATAGTAAACTTTGAAACATTCCATCATACGGGTAAAAAATACCAAAAAAGATTGGGTATAGCTAGAGGGGAAATTTTGGTAGGCAAAGAGTTAAAAAGAAAAAAGAAAAATATGGCAAAAATAGTCAATTGTTTTGGTTAGGTTTGTTTTGTTTTGTTTTACGGCATATCAACCTCAGTGGTTTATTTATACTGATAAAGTTTTGAAATAAATTCATTCTTAATGGATACTCAATTTTTTTATAAACACATTTTGGTTATTTCCTATAGGTCTAACATGATAAAAGGGGAACCACTCTTGACTGATAAATTATTTATTTATTTTCCCATTAAACTAACCCTAAACCGGTCTTTTTTCCTAGTAGATCAATAAATAAATAAATAATTTATCAGTCAAGAGTGGTTCCCCTTTGATCATGTTAGACTTATAGGAAACAACCCACATTTTTCTATTTAATCCATAGATGGGACCCCAACAGGTATTACCACTCTGGGTCAGAGTGGACTTGGGTGCTCTACATTCCCTGTGGAGTGGAGGGGTGCTCTACATTCCCTAAACTTCCAGAACTGGAACCTCACCATCAGATAGAGTTTAACATCATTCCCAGGACATAAATACCCTCAGCCACTGACTTCTAACACCCATATGATAAAAAGGGTTCGGGATTGCCATAAGGTCAATAGGATCAGGGCAATCATTAGGTGCTAGGACTTGACGTGACCTGCAAAAAATAGTTGAATTTGGCTTCAAAATAACAAGAAACTTCAATGCGAAATTCCTGTCATTGGAAAATATAGACCAGCAAAATAAAAACATTGTATGAAATTTGTCTATAGTTGAATATGGTGAAAGGAATTTAATATTTGCACACGGTAATAATATGGGTTAAAAAAGCTATTTAAGTTTTAAAACTGAATGTGATTTTTGTGCTACACTGTTCATATCTTTACTGTTTTTTAAATGATTACAGTATCTACAGAGATCTGGTTGGTTTCTTTATTTAATGGCATATCAACCATTGTAGGTTATTTAATGCCAAAGCCATCCTTAAAAAAGAACGGTAGTGGCAGTATTTACCCTGTGACTGGGATGATGAGGATGTTAGTCTGAAAGTGAACATTATAGTGTGACTGGAGTTTGAACTCACTTACTATGATATTGCAGTCCAGCACATTAGCCACTATATCTGGGATAGAGCATATATAGACATATATGATTAGAAATAACTTAAAATCTATTAATACTTGTTTTCCTTAATAGTACATCCGTTATCAACTTGCCACTACCTCTGATTAAAAATGAGACTGTCCAAATTGTCCAAGATTAAATGCAAAAATCTAAATCCTGATTATCTGATGTGGCTTATCCACTGAATTCTTATGAGTGTCGTCACCTTAGCTAAATAATGGACCATTCTGTTTTCATTATAAAGAAACAAAGAGAAGAAAAAGGACATGCTACACAGAAAAAAAATCGATAAGAAAGTGTTGGATATTTGGTGTATATAAAGTGTGTGCCAGTTCCCCACTTATAGACTAGGCGAGATCATGTGGTCTATTCCTTAGCCAATCGCAGGCCATACTGCATGGCTGATATATTACTTAAGTGCTGATTCTTTCTCAGTCTACTGGCAACCTTCTATGAGGGAACCTAGGATTCTCTACCTGAGAGGATTACCAAAGGAACCAAATCGGAGGACTCTCTACCTAGAATCAACTGGCCAATTATGGCCCTTAAAAACTTAACAGAAAGAAAAAAAAAAAAAAGAGAGTAGGGAAAGATAGAGAGAGGGGTGAGCATGCGGAAACTAATCTGTTTCAATGGATAATTTTTTCATAATGAAAAGAAGGAGAGAAAGAAATAAAGAGTGAGAGAGAGTTAAATCAAAATTATTATACTTTTTAGATATTGAACTATTTAGCACTAGCTCTTAAGTAAACATATCAAACGTTATAATAATTAAATTATCATACTGTGGTAAATCCACAGGTCCTGCTAGTTTCTAATTAAAAATATTCAAAAGATTTAATAATTCAAAATTCAGAGGTTTTTGAATGTCAGCAGCATTCAGAAAGGAAGGAAGACAAAATGGCAGCATATAGGAAAATAGGTGATTTGTTATTCTCTTTCCAGTCTGTAGTTCAATTTCCTCTTTTTTAAAAAATATCCTTTCTTTCTCCCAGTAACATGACTATATATCTATACCATTCTTTCAGATGCAAATTATATACAACCATTCTTCAATTTCACTACAATAATTCTAAGGAATCACTGACACAAAAATAAATTTGTTAGGCTTGTTATGACACAACTAATATATATATATATATATATATATATATATATATGAGGAGTAAAGGGCTGGGTAAATCCAACAAAATGTGGTTGAAAATAGAGGAAAAATATGGATAAAACAACACAACAACTAAATTCAAATGATATTTCGCCTCAGTCTTTTGCAAAACTTTTTTGCATTTTCCCTCTATCTTCAATCACACACACACACACTTTTAAAACTGATGGTATAAAAAGAAATCCCAGCACTATAATTTGTAATTACAAAATACAAATTTATGCTTGGAGAAGAAAATTTCATAAAAAAAAAGTAAAGACCTAAACATATACACCACCTGTAAATAATCAACCGCCATTAATGTAATGGCCCAAAAAAAAAAAAAATAAATAAAATACTGAAGGAGTAGCCTAAGTTAAATATGTTAAAGTGCGCAATACACTAAGTAGAGTAAATAATAATAGTAATAATAAGGATAGTACTAGTAGTAAAGCCTAATGAGTCAGAAACTACATACCTAGGTTTTTTCTAATGGATTATCAGAATTATTCTGAGTCAGGATTATCCTGATGATCCATTAAGAGAATATATATTTATCATTGTCAGATAGTGAATTTGGCTATCTGAAAATGCTAGACCGTTTTTTTAAGAGAAATCTAGTTGAAATAAATATTTATATAGCCAATATGACTGGATTCTAAGTTTTCTCTATTTCAAATTTATATATATATATATATATATATATATATATATACACACTTTTTCTCATTCCTCTATACCACACACCAAAACCTTCCCTTCTTTCCTTCCTTACCCAATTAACTTTTCACTATAACAGCAGTATGTACAAGTATTTATCTCAAAAAAATTTTGAAAAAAAATTCTGCTAACAATGAGGCGAAATATCAATTGAATTTAGTTGCTGTGTTGTTATATCCACCTTTTCCTCCATTTTGTCGGATTTATTCAATCCTTCACTCTTCACATAAAAAAATTTTGTTAAATACAATGGAATCCAAAGGACTTTGTATTGTTTTCCAGTCAATTTTTCTAATATTTTATTTTTATTTCATCATGAAAAGAATTTATAAACAGTTTGAAATTCACAGAGCATTCGTTTCTACACAGAACCATTTATCAATGATGCTTTATATAAAGGAGAAGTGTTAAAATTATCATTGTTTGCATTAAGTATTACATACTGAATATCAAAAGGTAATTGATGTTAACATTTTTTGGTAGAGGTACGAATTACAATTTTAAATATTGAATGTGTGTAATGTGTTGAGGAATAAAATTTCATGTAGCATGATGTAGAATCTATATCAATATCCATGTTCCTTAATTTTACTACCGTTAACATCTTGCAACACCCTCTGGTTGAAAATGAGCCTACCAAATCTTTCAAGATGAAATGCAAAAATGTAAATCCTGATTATCTGGAGTTGAATATCTACCTAATTTTTATGAGTGTTGACAACAAAGGACCTGCTACACAGAAAAATACAAGAAACAAAGAAAGAGACTAAGGGAAAGATATAGAGAGAGGGGGTGAGCACGTAGAAGCAATAACACTAATCTGTTTCTATTGAACATAATGAAAAGAAGGAAAGAAAGAAAAGAAACAGTGAGAGAGAGATAAATATAGACTATTTGCATACTGAACTATTTGTAATAGCTCTTAAGTAAACATATCAAATGTAATAGTTAAATTATCATATTGTGGTATATACACAGGTCCCACTAGTAAAAATTGTTCTGTTCTATTCTGTCTAAGACATTTCAGAATAAAACCACTAACATAAAAATTATTAGAAAAATTGGAAAAAAAAAAAAAAAAAAAAAAAAAAAAAAAAAAAAGAAAGAAAGAAAGAAAGAAAGAAATACAAAGTCATTTGGATTCTGTCATGTTTAACGAAATTTGTTTGAATAAAAGAAATACTGTCTTAATACACACACACAGAGACTTAAAGATTCTTGGTATATCACTACTCACATTGAATTTTCTTTTGTTGATATCTTTAAGCCTATAATTTTGACTTTTCAGACTGTTATCCTCATCTTTATTGTAGTATGTAAAATCACAACATTTGGGCTGCTGTATCCTCGAACCTTCCTCAGGTGTTTCCTGTGTATCCGAGCATAGCAATGACCCAATTTGGGAAATCATTTTGAATAGTTTGGCTGTTGATCAAACAAGGCATTGAAAAACTTTTGAAGATCTTATTCAAATAATCACTTGACGTGCATCACAAGGATGATTTAAATTAAAAAAAGAAATAAATAAAAATTCAGACAATATCTTTAAGTCTATTGTTCTATGGAATTTTTCTTGAATCTTTTGTAATATAAATTTGATTCCAGTTTGTATTCCATAATTTTGATGTACCACCTCATGTTGTAATTCTTCACAATCTATTGCCTGATGATTGGGAAAATATGAAATTTTAGTTGCAGTTTGTGGTTTTCATTTATTCATTACATTATTCATATACGTGGGTCATTCAATAAATGAGGTGAATTTGGCCTAAAGAGTTGGCAATAGGAAGCACTGTTTACAGTTGCACCATTTGCAGATTGTTTGATTTGCCGCCTTTTTGAATAACCTCAAAACATATTTCGGCAAGATTAAAATAAATTTTGTCATATACCAATTTATACAAGGCAGAGTTTACATTTACAGGAAAAAAATTCTGGAAAAAATGTATTTTGTTTAAAAAAAAATAGAAAAAAAAAAGAAGATTCTTATTCACTGAATGACCCCCATATATGCTCGAAACAGACATAGAGCATTCTATACTGTAACCTTTAAAAACAATAATTATATATATATATATATATATATATATATATATAAATAAATAAAAGTGAGAAAATTGGAAATGAATCCGACAGATATGTTGAAAAAATAAATGAAAGAAAAAAAAAATGCATTTAGGTATGGATCAAATTTATTGTTATATGTCGACAAGTGTGTCAACAAAAATTTGCTTACACATGCAGAATTCTATTTAAAATCATTTTAGATATAAAATGAAATAATAAAAAAAAACATGAAATTAAGCATGATGATTACCTCTTGTTTGCGTGCTTAATTTTATGTTTTTCTATTATTATTATTATTTTATTTTATATTTAAAATAATTTTAAATAGAATTCTGCAGGTGTAAACAAAATTTCATCCATACCAAAATACATATTTTTCTTCTATTTATCTTTTCAATACATATATATATATATATATATATATATACATACATATATACATATACATACATACATACATACATACAGAGATGCTGATAGGTACGCGTCCTGCGTTACTGACACACAAAAATCTAAAAGGACGCAGTAAAATTGTATCCATGCGTCCCAGTGTTTGTTTTTTTTCTACCCCCACTATTTCCTGCTTACTGTAAATACATATCAATATTTTCTTTGAAATGAATTATATGGTATGGGGTACAAGGTAGGGGTTAGACGGCTTTAGTTGTTCATAGATAAAAACTCAACAATTTATGAAGAAACTTTAGTTGCGACCCATCAATTTTCTCTTGGACTCATTCAAATCAAATACATGCGTCCCAGGACGTACTAAATTAAAAAGCTATCGGCATCACTGTATATATAATACACGTTTGTGTATATATATATATATATATATATATATATATATATATATATATATATATATACAAATAAATGTGGTAGTTTCCTATAAGTCAAGCCTAAAAAATTGCGATGAAATTGTACTTGCGCATTTGAAATGAAGTTCGCTGTTACTAAAAACAGTTTTTATGTTATGTTCGAGTCAAAACATGCTGTTGCATTGAAAATACCAAGATCGGAGAAAATTGCTTATTTTTTGGGAAGAAACCGGAAGTTTATAGTGTTCCGCCATTTTCTCTAGCATAAAATCACTAAAATTCTCCGATCTTGGTATTTTCAATGCAACCACATGTTTTGACACGAACATAACATAAAAACTGTTTTTAGTAATAGCTAACTTCATTTCAAATAATGCACAAGTACAATTTCATTGCAATTTTTTAGGTTGGACTTATAGGAAATCACCATAAATGTTATATATACATGTAGGTATATCTCTATATACCAAAAGCTGCATATTTAGATTTGTTAAAATGTTTATATTTCTAACAATATAACATGCACTTAAAAATGTGTACAGTCATTATACATAAACACAGATAGCTTGATGCTTTCTTATACAACCAAATTTTAATCTGACATATATACATATATATTCCGTCTTTTAAATATAAGCGCATACACATATATAGATGTATGCATAGCAGGAGTAAAAACTTGTCACCTATAAAATGAGATACATTTGAATAACAACATTCACAGACACCTGTGTATCAACGAACAAGCACATACATATACATATACATATTTATACAGATAATCATTACATGTATAAAGAGAAGCCTTTACCTCTGATTGTATATACATATATAAACGTATAGGTGTATTCATTACATTATACATATATGAGTTCAGTAAAGATTGGAATGAAATCCAATGGTATGAGTAAGAAGATGGTTTGGAAAATCAGACTGACATGTTTCACTAGGGGTGTAGAGTCATCAGAATGTAAATTAATTTCTTACAAAAAATGTATTCTATACTGAAAAGGATAGAAAAAAGATAATTTCTCCAGGGTGCATGTATGGACTTACCCAACACCTCCACTACAGGCAGGATGCCGCCCAAGGCTAAATTTTAAACATAGTATGTATTTATCAACCTGCTCCGAACTAGCAGGAAGTGACACATCTGTCAAGTCTGTGGGCTGTGAACAGACTATAATGTGTTTGAGGGATGGCTGGTTGGATTTTACGGCGTGTCAACCCTTGTTGGGTTATTTTATGCCGAAGACATTGTTTTATTCATTCTTGATAGTTACTAAAAAAAATTTTTAAACTCAATTTTTTCTTGTTAAACTCATTTTCTTCTATTCAACCCATAGATGGTACCCTAACAAGTACTACCATTCCAGGTCAGGGTGGACCTGGGAGTAATGGTGATGAAGGGGTACTCCACACTCCTCAAAGCTCCAGAATTGGAACCTCACCACTAGATGCAGTTTAACTGTGTGTTTGTGATCCCTGAATCAATGCACAAGGATGTGGGTACACATCTATAAATTGAGCACCTCATGGTAGTGTAATGGTTAATGAGCTAGACAAGTAGACTATTACTGGTGTATATTTACCAAACCCCTCCACAGAAGCAGGATGAGACACAGTCAATTTCTTAAGTGGAGGTGAACAGGTTTGAATTCAGAGTTTTCCTTCTCCTCGACTGGTTGCCACACGTGTACATTTTTCCTTATTCTTTTCATATATAGATATTTTTTTCTTATACATGCCTATGCAATTCAGGTTGCTAATTCCATTTACTAAGACAATAACTGTTATGCTAAGCATGCCTCCTGTAGAGGGTATGTAGGTTTAATTTTTACAAATTTCTAAATAAAAAAAAAAAAAAAGTTAAAACCGTATTGGTCAGTTTCATTTAGAAAACATAAACAACAAAAGATTAACAAAACTGAACTTATGTCTTGTTTGTCTCACTTGGATAGTTTGTGAGATAGGGGGCAAGTGGCCATACAGCTGCTTCCTTGTGGGGTGTTGTAACCATGACTGCGTTCAAGATCGCACGCAGCATTCTTGTGCAGCTCCCATCTAGCTTATTCTCCAGGTACATCGTTAGGGTTCAAGTGGTGCAGCCACACAGCAGCACTGACACAACCACAGCTTGGAAGAATTGTTGTTTTAACTTGCGAGTGAGATTGGATTTCTATAGTTATAATAAAAAATAAATAAAAATAAAAATTTAAATCAAGCATACACAGACTTTCTATAAGATTATCACGCTACAACGTAGATACTGATTTTGCTAATAAATCCATCTGCATTCTGATGACGCTAGATCACTAGCTAAACATGTCAATCTGATTTTCAAACTTTCTTTCTCATATATATATATATATATATATATATATATATGAAGAGAAGTATACAAGGAGAGAAACCAGCACCTCCCACATTAATAAAACTTTAAAAAAAGAATAAATTTAAAAAAAAAAAAAAAAAAAGATGTAATGTTGTGGTTCAGGTTATTGTACAGATGCAACACAATAATGCACCAGATGTAAGATCTGTTTGGAAGGTCTTCAGCCATTTTGAATATCTCAAGAACCGGTTGTGCAGTCTTGATGAAACTTGGCAGTCAATCAGAGGGAACCTTACTGCACATGAGTGAACACTCTTCTGTGGGTTTACTCGGCCAGTAGTGAAAAGCCATTGAGTGAGTTTGTGTACTGTGTGACCATCCCGTTTATCATGACAACATGCCGTCCCATTCATCACATCTCATGTAAGAATTTAAAATATTTTTTTTTTTTTAAAGGAAAACTTTGCCTCACCCAGATCTGCCAGGCCCCGACAGTCCAAATTTGTTTCCCTATGATTTCTGGCTAAATTTGCCATTGAAAAGAGAAATTTTAGGCCATGGATGAGATTAAGGAGAATGTGATGAGGCAGCTGATGGTGATCCTGAAAGAGGTCCTTTGCAGGCTTTGGAAGGGATGCTGGGATCATTTTTGTGAAGTCCAAAAAGGAGGATTTTGGAGGGGGGACTACTACGATGCCATTACTCTAGGCGGGAGATGAAATGGCTGGATGTTTTTCGGGGGCAGACCACCTATATGCCAAAACCTAAAGTCGGTTGAGGTTCCAGTCATGAATAAATCGCTTGCCAAAGATGATTGCTGACCGATACTGAAGCGTAATTCTTTATATTTTTGCAAACTGGACTCGCCGATCCAGGTCGCACGAACGTGTTATTGCTCTCAACAACAAAAGGGCCTGGTGGTGGTGGTGGCACGGCCATTGATAAGGTGGGCCCACTTGGAGGTGTTACTGTCGGAGCGGCACTTGAATGGGGCACATGGGCATGCTGCGAATGTCTTGCATGTGTTCGTCTATGGCGCTGGAGTTTGTCCGTTCGTGCAAACAGTTTGCCACAAAACTCACAGCTGAATGGCTTTTCCCCAGAGTGCGTCCTCCGATGACACTGAAGAGTATCTCGGCGTGCAAACCGCTGGATGCACAAATCACACTGGTACGGTTTGTCTCCGGTGTGTGTCCGCTTGTGACACTGCAGCGTATCCCGGCGGGCAAACCGGCGGCCACACACAGTGCACTCGAAAGGTCTCTCGCCGGAATGGGTCCGCTTGTGGCATACCAGTTTATCCCGCTGGGCAAACTGCCGCTGACAGAGATCGCACTGGAACGGTTTGATGCCGGAGTGTGTCCGCTTATGACATGTCAACTGGTCCGAGCGAGCAAACTTCTTGTGGCAAAGGTCGCAGGCAAAGGGTTTCAGGCCAGTGTGTGTCCTCTTGTGGCACAGAAGGGTGTCACGACGAGCAAACTGGCTGCTGCACAGGTCGCAGTGGTAGGGCTTCTCACCAGAGTGGGTCCGCTTGTGACACTGCAGCTTGTCGCGGCGGGCGAACTTCTTTGGGCACACATCGCACTGGTAGGGCTTCTCACCCGTGTGCGTCCGCTTGTGGCACTGCAGTGTATCCCGGCGAGCGAACTGGCCGCTGCACATGTCACAACGGAACGGTTTCTCGCCTGTGTGCGTTCGCTTGTGACACTGCAGGGCGTCACGCCGGGCAAACTGATGTGGGCAAACGTCACACCGATAGGGCTTCTCTTGGGGTGGGGTCGCGTTTGGGGTCATCGGAGTGGGAACTGGTGTTGGTTGCTGTGGTTCCTGTGGCTGTTGCTGGGGTGATTGTTGATGATGGTGATGGTGATGATGGTGTAGCTGTGGCTGGTGATGATGATGGTGGTGGTGATGGGGTTGTGGAAGAGGAAGTGGAGGAGGTGGCATGCTATGGGGTGGGGGTGAGGAAAGTGAGGCTGGGCTGAGTGGTGTTGGAGGGCAAACATTGCATGGCTGCCCGTGAGGCATAGGGTGTATTGATGACGGTGAGGTGGAAGTCGCGATTGATGAAGGTGGTAAAGGTGGAGGTGGGAGAGGGGGCAATAACAAGGGGGGGCAAACGTTGCAATGAAAATTTGGGCCCTTATCATGTGGCTGTGGTGATGGATGTGGATGTGGATGCTGATGTTGTGGGGTTGCTGCTGCTGCTGTTGTTGTTGTTGTTGTTGTTGCTGTGTTTGCTGCTGCTGCTGATGCTTGTGTGCTGGCTGGCTGAGTGCGTGTGGGAGGGTGATGCTGGTGGGCATGCCTCACAGTGGAAAGGTTTGCCCTGTTGGTGGTTCAGACCAAGAGGTGATGCAGATGAAGAAGCAGTGGGAGATGGTGAAGATGAAGATGACACTGGCTTTTTCTGATGTGATGGCGTCAATGTTACTGATGTCGGGGGAGGTGGGAGCGGTAAGGGTGGCGGAGAGTGTAAGGCAGCCGTTGGAGGAGATATTGGGAGGTGGGACTGGGCTAGGGCTTTCCCAAATGACAGTGGCTTGCCGTAGAGGTCCCAGGGGTAAGGCTTTCCTGCTGCAGCTGTATGCATGTGATTCAGGTGCATTCCGCAGCTGGGTGCAAACTGCTTGGTAACACAGGCGTTCCCGTAAAATGGCTTATCGATGGGGTGCATATGCGTCATTTTATGAAGGGGCATGGCGGCGGTCGTGGTGGTAATTGGAGGAAATTGTTTGCTCCTCATCTGCTTACCACTACTGCCAGGGTGATGTCCTTCCATATTGTGTGCCATGGGGAAATTGTGAGCACAGGTAAATGTCTGCTTTTACTTATAATATATATATATATATATATAAAAGATTAAATCAAAGGTTAAATAATTGAAAACAAAAGGATAAAGAAATAAAAATAAAACAGAAAAACTACTGTGAAACAGTGCCCAGTTATGTCTAACAGGTTAAATACTTAGATCTGCTGATATATATATATATATATATAAAAGCTGATCGTATATGGAAGGGAGGTATAATTATAATACATACAGATTTACTTATAAGGTATATTTATGGTGTCTTTTTTTTATAGCTTAAAATAGATATATAATAATTTTTAAAATAAACTTGTCCAGTCAATCTAACACAATACCAAAGAATCTATAAAAAAGAATTGTTTGTTTTGTTTTGTTTGTGTTTTTTGTTGTTTCATCAAACCAATGAATTTAGACATGGGTCTAAAGTTGAACGTTATTTTTGTATTGGTTAACATGTTCTCAGGCAAAGGTTAGAGATGATTACATGAATTATGAAAAGGAACAACAAGACTTGTAAAAAAAGATGCAACTATGTTCAGCGTGACTTCTCGATTCGCAGTCTCAATCCACAAAGATCTGGCTGCCAGAAAATTCTGAGGGTACGTCCACAGGGATAAAAAAAATCACTGCTTGTGAATTATTATTGATTCATAGTCTTGTGCAGAACATGGATATCGCAGACCGATATTTACAGTAGGGACAGGGAGCGATCTTTGTAAAGTAGTGGGAAAAACTACAAAATCGCCCATCCACTTTGTAAGATTCATAGTTAGGTGAGAATGATTAAATGAAATAAAAAGATAAAGATTCCAAGGGAGGTAACTCTTCAGAGCAAAAGGGGTCCATTCAGATTATGTGAATCAATCCGTGGTCAGCTAATTTGACCATCTGACCAAAAGTAACAATTCTTTATGTTCAAAGATTTTCTCACTTTTTCGACCATTATTGTATTTGATGCTCTCTGTACTCAACATTAAAGAAACGATTAAATTATCTGACCAAAGTTACAAGATTTTAACCAATCATTGCAATTCAGGAAAATAGTATTTGTGGCCTTATAGGTGTTGATTAAATTTTCTTTATTGCATATAGAGATAATTTAGTGTCTTTATATATCTTTCCTTTTTCTTTATACATCTATATGTAGATGAAGATATTTTTGTATTCTTATATATATATCTGTACATTTTTCCTATTCTTTATATACATATATATATATATATATTCTTTTTTTAAAAATATTTTTTCTTATATAAGTCTATATTTTTTCTCTTTTTATATATAGATATTTTTGGTATTTTTTCCTTATGTATGTTGTTTTTTTCTTACTCTTTATGTATAGACATTTTTGTTATATATTGTGCCAATATATTTTTCCATTCTCTCTATCTATTTCTCTCTCTCTCTATATATATATATATATGGATGACTATATATATACATATATATACATATATAATTTTATGTAATTATATGTCTGTATTTTTTCTTATTTTTTTTTAAATATATACATATATAGGTATCCTTTTCATATGTTTTGAGAGCCAAAGCAAAGTGAATATATGCTTATTATCATAATACAAATCAAATTGATTTTCGTGACTCCAGTTATATTGAGTATGCAGCACTGAAGATCTTCAGGTTTCTGTAAGGAATTGTGTTTTACATAGAATATTTCTTTCCATGTTGATATGTTTGCGAGTCCTCCAAAATGGAAACAAGTCTCTGGTTTTGGTTGTCAGGTTCCTGAAAATGGCCATTTCAGTTTTATCTTCAATACGAATGAATATAGAGAAATGGATCTTTAAATATGTCCACCAATTTTGGAAAAGAAAAAAAAATCCATTTATTGATGGAAAATCAATATTCATTGGTAAACCTCAAAGTGAAGTTGAGCTATATGATGCTTTGACAAGCAACTTTCTAACCTTCCTCAGGTGGCTGCAATTGAAAAATTAATATCCTTCTTCTTTAAAATGGTTGGTTGCTGAGCTTGTAGTTTCCATGTTTTATATTTTCCGAACAAACAAATATTTTTTCTTTCCTTTTTTCTTTTGTAAAGAATTCCAATATGCCAGGCTGTCTTGGGAAGGATGTCAGGAATTTATTTATATACATATATATCTTTTTTTAATTCCTTGTGAACCTCTTGACACTTTTGAAGAGCATTCTCCGTAGAGAGATGTGATTTACAAGAGGCTTTCTTGAAAGCATCAAACCTATAAAAAAGAAAGAAAAAGATATTAAAATAGAAATACATTGTTAAGTTATAATGTAATGAAATATATTAAATCAAAATGCCTAATGAAATCAAATAAGAACACATAAAAAGATTACACTTATTTTAATCGGTTTCTATATAGTAAAGTCGTCGGGGCGGCCTAATGTCGGTATCGGCCAGACAGCGAGGGAGTCTATCCCCTTTTCACTAGCGCTAGACCATGGAGATCATTTTAGTGTATGAGGTGGAGCGCCACACCTACTATCAGCTCCTTACTTTACCAAACAGATCCCTGTGCTACTCATAACGCTGAGTTGGCGAGGGCCGGTATCGAACTAGGAACCTTGTGGTTTCTAGCTGAACGCTCTACCGACTGAGCTAACCCGGATTTTCATAAGTAACTCAGTCGATAGTGTCCGGTTGGGAACCTCCAGGTTCCTGGTTTAATACCAGCTCTCATCAACTCAGCGTATGAGTAGCATAGGGATCTGTGCAGTAAAGTGAGGAGCTGGTGGTAGGTTTGGCACACCACCCCAGAGGCTAAAAAAACAATCTCCTTGGTCTAGCATTAGTGAAAAAGGGATAGACTCCCTTGATGTCTGGCTGATACTGACTCTAACCTAAGTAAGGGTCTAAGTGGAGTGTTGCATGTCATGGACTGCTCGTTCACTAGAATTCCATCCATAAGCATCACAGGTCACCACCCATGGCCAACAGGTGGCCCATTGGGGTTGTCTTACCCCTTTGCAGAGGTGCAGTTGGTGTATTCTAAAGCCCCCCCCCCCAATAGGGCTCATAAGTCAAAGTCCCACTGTATTTGAAAAAACATAAAATTCATATAGTTTCCAATGAATTTCTATATATGTGAGATACAAACTTTGTGTGTGTAAATAATTGGCTTAGCTCAGTCAGTAGAGCGTTCGGCTAGAAACCATGAGGTTCCTAGTTCGATACCGGCCCTTGTCAACTCAGTGTATGAGTAGCACAGGGATCTGTGCGGTAAAGTAAGGAGCTGGTGGTAGGTGTGGCGCCCCACCTCAGACGCAAAAACAATCTCCTTGGTCTAGCGCTAGTGAAAAGGGGATAGACTCCCTCGCTGTTTGGCTGATACTGACTTTAGGCCACCCAGACGACTTTACTTTAGGCCTAGGCCAACTGGCATGCCTACAATTTCCAGCTGCAAAAGGTCTTAATTTAGAGCTCAGAAAATCGCATGATACACTAGTATAGACAGTATTATATATAGAACGAGCTGTTTATGAAACCCAAGATACTGTAGAGAGGATTTATTTTTGAAAATACATCAAAATGTTCAATTATTATAATTATCTATCTATCTATACATATATAAAGGGCAATTGGTGTGTATGTATGTATGTCTGGATGAAACTACAAAAATAAAACAATTAACGACAAAGTAAATATATATATATATACACATTAAATATCACTGGTTCTTACTTTTTGTACAAAAATGATGAAGATTTGATTCATATTCAAAGACATCTAAAAAAAATTAAAATATACATAGAAATAGCATTGAAATTCTACTTTAAAAAATGTCCATCATTTGTAAATCTCAAAAGTAAATAAATCAATACACCAGGGTTTTTTTCCCCTCCCCACTGTACCCAGGTGATGATGGGTAGCTGCTTCTAGTTACATATATGATAACAAAGCAAATAATAGAAACAGAAAATAAGCAGATGTCAAAAATGCTATAAAGATCGACTTCACTAAATCCACTACTGCTACCTTTAATATTTCAGGACATAGTTAAAATTTATAACTCATTGCACCAACCTGTTGTGCATTGTTTTTGGTACACTGTTCACCTGTTGGCATACTCCTTTTAACATAGACTTATAGGAAATAACCCATTTACCTAACATGATCAAAGGGGAACCACCCTTGACTGATAAATTATTTATTTATTTTCCCATTAAACTAACCCTAACTTCTTTTTTCCTAGTAGATCAATAAATAAATAAATAAATAGATTTATCAGCCAAAGTGGTTTTCATCATTTTTATGAACTTTGCACTGACACAGAGTTAATCCAATAGCTCAGACTGTTAGCACCTCCCCAGGCAAATGACTTTTCAACAACTGACCAAATTTGTGTGTCATAATGCTATAATCCCAAGCCTGCCTCTGATTGGCTGAAACAGTTTTATTCAAATTAAACCAACCTACAATTTGTTATGAGAAGGTCTCAGGTTCAATTCCTGACAAGTCACAAGTTAACAATTTTTTTTATGGTATGGTATCTCATACTATATTTGTGGTGTCTCCCTCTATCTGTCAGATGCAAGTGAAAACAAAGCCCTGTACCAAGATCAATTAAAACTTTTCTAAGGTAGAATTTTATTAGGAATCCAGTGGTGATATTTATATTCATCCCTGAATTCATTTGGGCTCACTAGGGACCAAATTATAACCTGTGGCATGAGAAAATAGGAACAAAAATAAATAGGCTAAGACTGATAAATTTGCAAATTTTATGCATTTCCATATTGAGCATTCTGTTCCTTAGGATCACTTGCATTAAAGATAAAACTGTTGATATTACTTCATTTCAAAAAGTGCAAAGTGGTCTATTGTCGGTACTAACCGAACAACGAGGGAGTCTATTGCCTTTTCACTAGCGCTAGACCAGGGAGATTGTTTTTCTTGAGTGCCACACCTACCGTCAGCTCCCCACTCAGCATAGATAAGATTACCCAATTTGTGCTACTCGTGCTGAGTTGGCTGTATCATAACAAGGACATTATGACCCTCAGCTACCATATTCTAGCACATATAGGATAAAAAGGGTTGGGGTTTGCCATAAGGGCAATAGGATTGGGACAATCATATGGGTGCTAGGGTTTGACGTGATCAGCCAATTGATCAGAGGGGGCCTCTCCGACCACCTAAATAAGGGCCAAAATGGAGTGTTACATATTGTGGATTTCTCAGCCACCAGGTTTCATCCTTAAGTATCATGGGTCACCACCCATGGCCAACAATTGAGGGGCAGGGGAATTACCCCTCTATAGAGATATGTATTCTACAGTCGTAGCCAAAGGATGGTAAATAAAGAATTGATTAAAAGTTAGGTGTAGAATTTATTGAAATTCAAATATACTGGGAGTGTTCTCAACAACTTATTTATGTTTTTAGAGAAATGAAACAAAGCAAATATTTGAATTTCAATTATGGTTAGCCTTGTAAAAATAAATTCAACACATCTTTTTCTTTATGAATTTTTCTTTATTTCCTTTTTAAAATTTTTTTCATAAACTTTTCTTTTACTTTAAAAAAAATATTTTCATAAACTTTTTCTTTGTTTACTTTTAAATTTTTTCTTTATTTACTTTTTTTGTTTTAATTTTTACAATTTTTTTTAATTTATTTACTTTTTTAAAGAAATTTTTAGAAAAACCCTTGTTAGGTCATTTTATGCCAAAGACATTTTGTTTTATTCATTCTTGATGGGTACTGAAAATTCTTTTTTTAAAACTCAATTTTAAAAAAATACATTTATTAAAACTATTTTTTTCTATTTAACCCATAGATGGGACCCTAACAGGTACTATCGCTCTGGGTCAGGGTAGACCTGGGAGCAATTCCAATGAAGGGGTACTTCACATTCCCCAGAACTCTAGAACTGGAACTTTACCATTAGATGCAGTTTAACATCATACCCAGGACACGGATTGTGTAAAGGTTGTTTTGCAAAATATAATTAAAAGAGAGTGCTTTATTATTTTCATTTTATTGTACTATGACACACAATTGCTGAATAAATTATCATAGTTTGTTTTGTTTTGTATATAATTAATTGACTTGTTTGTATATAACTTCTATTTTACAAATTTTATATCAATTATTATATAATTATCATATTTTATTATAAAATATTTATAAAATATTTTATTTAATAAATAAATTAAAATAAATAATAAATAAAACAATTTTTATTTAATGAAATTTATTAAATACTTATTAGATATTTATTATTATATTCATAAAATATTATTATATTATTTAATAATGAATAAGTTTCCTACATATAATAATATTTATTATATTCATAAAATTTATTAAATATTTATTATTATATTTTTATTATATAATTATTATATCAATTTATATCAATGTCAAATTATTATGGTTTGGTTCGTTTTGTTTTGTATATAATTAATTGACTTGTTTGAATATAACTTCTATTTTACAAATATTCTGAAAATAATTTTCTCACTCTACAAGGATTCAAAAAATTATCTGCCTGCAAAAGTGTTAATGGTTATATTAACTGGAGATTTTTTTTGTGAAAAACAAGAGTATAAAAATAGTAGTTATTATTTTTACACTCTTGTTATAATTTTATATCAGATGGGTTAAATCAAACTTAACGGACCTAAATTCCACCATCGTATGTCACCCCGCCAAAAGAAAAAAAAATACCAAAAATCTGGGAATTAACTGAATTTAATGAAATTTTCAGTGTTGATATGTGTTAGCATCATTGGGGATCATGTTGTATGATATTGATTAGGTTCATGTCTATATTCTACGGTATAATTTTATTTCCTTCAAAAATGACAGAATGTCTTCTCTATGTTGACTTTTTCAAATAGATCTTTCATATTGTTTGCATTAAAATAACAGTTTCTGATGTGAGCAAAAACCTTGTATTCTATGAATAAGTGTTTAACAGTCAGAGGTGTTTGACTCTACAAGGATTCAAAAAGATTATCTGCCTGCAAAAGGGTTATTGGTTATATTAACTGGAGATTTTTTTTGTGAAAAACAAGAGTGTAAAAATAGTAATTATTATTATCTTTACCTTTTTGTTACAATTTTATATTATGATATATTATTACTAATTAATAACATTTTGATAAAAACAACAAAAATGAGGAGACTAATCAGAAAGAAACTGTAACAAAAAATTTCAGGTTTAAAATTTTGCTATATTTTTTTTTTCATTGAGAAAACCTCAAAGTATATTTAAGTTAATGATTGATTTTAACTGTTAACGTCCTATTCCAACTCATTCCACCCGGCCAGAAGTCATATTTATTTTCCTAATCTACCCCAAATGATAGCCTTTGTTTAAATGTAATATTAAACATATTTAGAAGTCTTTAATTGAATGGAAATAACAGGTAACTTTAAATGAAAAGGCCATTTTTAGCCATTTTTTGATAAATCTTTATAGGAATGGGGCTCTGGACTTCTCAAAATTCTCAACAGGATGTTAAGAGTTAATATCAACCTGTCCAGGGTTATTTTATGCCTAGAGGTTAGAGAATTGCATACATTTACATTTTTTGTGTAGTTGTTTTTCAAGAATTTTTTTTTTGTACATACAGTTACATGGTATCAAATATTCCTATCTAAATACACATAATTTTCCCATGGTTGTATGGTTTCACGTATTCCTATCTAATACTAATAATTATATGATTTCAAGTAATTACTTCTATCTAATAATAAGCATTTATTTGCACAGTTATACGATTTCAAGTAACTAATAATGATAATCCTTAGTAAATAATTATAGCTTCAAGTAACGATTCTTAATACAAATAATTTACAGTTATGTAGCATCAAGTATTCCTATCGAATACAAATAATTTTCAAACAGATTGGACCATACTACATACTACCATAATGTCTCAGGGTAGACCTGGGAGTAATGGCAATGAATGAGTACTTCCCATTCCCCAAAGCTCCAGGACTGAAGTCTATCTACCAGATACAGTTAAGTATCATGCCAAGGATTCAAACCTTAAATTAGTCTACACTATTTGCTCAACAGGATAGGCTATACCTATACATTATGTAACAAAAATAATTACATTAGATTATTCAGATAGCTGCAATATACCAATTAGAATTAACCTTTTTTGGTTATTTTATGCAAAGACATTTTGATCTATTCATTCTCATTGGGTATTCAATTTTTTTGTTTCGGACTCTAATGAGGCACCTTGAGAATAAGCTAGATGGGACCTGCACAAGAATGCTGTGAGTGGTCTTGAACAAGTTGTGGAAACAGCACCCTACAATGAAGCAGCTGTACAGACACCTGCCCTCTATCTCACAAACCATCCGAGTGAGACGGACAAGGCATGCTGGACACTGCTGAAGGAGCAAGGACGAGCTCATAAGCAATGTTTTCCTGTGGAAGCCAACACATGGACATGCTAATGTGGGCCACCCACCAAGGACATACATTGACAAACTCTGCAAGGATACTAGATGCTGCTCAGAGGACCTCCATGGGACAATGATAGAGAAGGTTGGCAAGAGATTGTCATGGATATCCGTGCTAATTGCACAACATGATTATGATGATTTAACCCATATATGCGACCCTAACAGGTACAAATACTCTGGATTAGAATAAACCTGGGAGTAATGGAAATGAAGGGGTACTCCACATTCCCCTGAACTCCAGAATTGGAACTTCACCATCAGAGTTTAATGTCATACCCGGGACATAAAGACCCTCAGCCACTGCCTTCTAATACATATAAGATAAAAAGGGTTGGGGTTTGCCATAAGGGCAATAAGGCAGGGACAATCATATAGTGCTTGATGAGACCAACAAATTGATTAGTCTAGCCTAAGTAATGGCCAAAGTGGAGTGTTGCATGTCATGGACTGCTCAGCCACCAGGATTCCATCCCTATGCATCATTGGAGGGTGTCTTACTCCTCCGCAGAGGTGCAGTCGGAGTATTCTCAAGCCCCAGCCAACAGAGGGGGGCTAAGAATAAGCTGACTGTATCCCCTGCAGAAGAATAAGACTCTCCTCTCCACAAATATGTGTTCTAGGTATGACACTGCATCTGATGGCAAGGTTCCAGTTTTGGAGAGTATGGAGAGTGTTGAGTACTTCTTCATTTTCATTACTCCCAGATCCACCCCGCCCCAGAGTACTAGTAACTATTATGGTCCTATCTATGGGTCAAATAGATCTGTTTGTATTAGTCATTTATATTTTCAAATTTGGTAAAAATTTGTAGTTTATTTTTAAAAAATTTGAAAAAAAAAAAAATAATTCAATGGATAAAAACACATAAAAATTACATATTTAAAAAGATTATTTACTTTTCTTTCCAAGCATATAAATATTTTTAAGATTGGACCAGAAACACACAAGAAATTGTGATTTGAACCAATTAAGGTGAAAAATTGTCAATGTCTAACGATTTTACTAAACAAGCTGGTAATGCTACTTAAATAATGTAGAACAATCCCTTTTTTTTAAAGGAAATTTTTTAATTAGCAAAATACTGATTTTCTTAAATGAAGTTAAAACTAAAAGTAATGTTATACTAATTATATATATATATATATATATATATTAGTAAATTTATTATTAAAAATCAACTGTCTTTTCTTTTGAAAATTAAAGTTGAACTATTAAATTTATATTTTCAAATTTGGTAAAAATTTGTAGTTTATTTTTTAAAAGTAATAATTTATCAAACATGCAGATATTTCTTATAATAGACCTTGGTAGTTGGTTATTAATAAAAAGTACCTTTTTTATTTATACACTTATGTTATAGTACAAGGCTAACAACAATTAGAGCTAATGTTTACTATTATTAGTCTTTAAGATAAAAAAGTGTTAAGTTGCCTACATCATTAAATAATCTTGTTTATTCAGCAAAATAGTAAAAAAATAACTTGTCATAAATTAGTCATCAATAAAAACATCTTTTCTTACTCTGCTAATCATCTTAGCATTATTCATTTTTCTTAGTATTAAGTATTAGTATCATAGAATAAAAGTTTCTGGAGGTATTTGTAAAATTGATGTAATTCTTTACAAAGTTTTATATAATTACTGGCATTTTTGTAAAAAATGAGTTGTATCATTTCTCCTTTGATAGTTTAAATTTAATGAAAAGTTTAATAGTTGCAATTAAAATTGATCTTTACAAAATGTAAACAACTATAATTTTACATAATCTCTTATAGCTTATTAATTTATTTTAATCGATTCATCAATCTCTGAATTTGAAGTTGGGTTTTGGGCTGTTTTGGTTGGATACACATAATATTGTTTGTTTCAGGTTTTGTCTACTGTGCAGCAAACTACAGTCAGTCAGGCACTGTCTATGAGGAAAGCAGCACCATGATGCAATTCACTCCTCCAGAAATTTTGAAACAGCATCCTGGAGTACTTGGTTGGTTGGCTGGTTTTTACGACATGTCAACCCTTGTTGGGTTATTTTATGTTTTGTTTTATTCATTCTTGATGGGTACTCAATTTTAAAAAACATTTCCTTCTAACACACAGATGGGACCCTAACAGGTACTACCACTCCATTCAGAGTGGATTTAGGAGTAATGATGATAAAAGGGTACTCTACATTCCCTAGAGTTCCAAAATTGGAACTTCACCACTAGATGCAGTTTGTCATACCAAGACACTGTACTGCTTGGCATTCATGCTGGAAGCTCCAATACGAAGATTTCAGTGTTTGGTCGTCAATCTGAAGAGAGTGCAAATGATTCGAAAACAGTTGAAGGAGTTCAATGGTGATTATGAAGGTATGGCAACTCAGAAGCCTCACCCTGGTCAGTCTGATAAGAAAAAGAACTCCTGAATTTGTTGATGAAATCCAGGCCATGATTGACAAAGATCCCAGCAAGTAAATCATAGCCATGGACATGGGAGTGTCTGAGTTTAATATCAAAATTAATCTCATATATATATATATATATATATATATATATATATATATATGAACATAAAAATACATATGGAGACACATAAAATGCATATACACACAGTCACACGCATTCTTTTATGCAAATATATACAGGGTGCGATGGTTAAATTGTTGCCATCTTAAGTTAATTTTGTGCATAGAATTTGGTTGTTTCAAATTTGGTCTACTGTGCAGTAAACTAGAATCAGTTGGGGACTGTCAGCAAGGAAAGCAACACCATGACGCAATTCACTCCTCCAGAAATTTGGAACTGGCATGCAGTACTGCTTGCCATTCACACTGAAAGCTCCAATACACAGTGTTTAGCTGTCATTCTGATGAGTGCAGAAGATTCGAAAAATAGAGTCCAATGGTGATTACGAAGGTATGGCAACTCAGAAGCCTCACTCTAGTCAGTTTGATAAGAAAAAAAAAAACAACTCCTGAATTTGTTGATGAAATCCAGACCATGATTGACAACAATCCCAGAAAGTCAATCAGATCCATAACCAAGGAGTGTCTGAGTCTTATCAGGCAGGTAGTGCATGAAGGTATTCAGTATTTCTCATAGAAGATAAGAAAGAGACAATTTTTATCACAGGTCATGAAAGACAATAGGAAAGATCACGCTACAAAGCTTTTCAACAAACTCAAGCATTCCCTCCAAAGTGAACATTCTTTGCTTTTTCTCAGATGAGAAAGATTTCTGCCAGGGTCAAATAGTTTGGTTTGTCTCGTTTTATAACATCTCGACCTCAGTGGGTCATTTAATGCCAATAAAGTTTTGAAATAAAGTAATTCTTAATTTATACTCAATTCTTTTTATAAATACATTTTTCTATTTAACCCATATATGAGACCCTAACAGGTACTACCACTCTGGGTCAGAGTGGACCAGGGAGCAATGGCGATGAAGGAGTGCTCCACATTCCCCAAACCTCCAAAACTAGAACCTCACCATCAGATAGAGTTTAACATCATTCCCAGGACATGTAGACCCTCAGCCATCACCTTCTAGCACCCATATGATAAAAAGGGTTGGGGCAATCATATAGGTGCTAGGGCTTGACATGACCAGCCAAGAAAGGACCAGAGTGGAGTATTGCAAATCATGGACTGCTCAACCACCTGGGTTCTATCACCCACGGCCAACAGGTGGCCTCATTGGGGGAGTCTTACCCCTCTGCAAAGATGCAGTCGGAGCATTCTAACACCCCAGCTAACAGAGCGGGGGTCAGATAGTGAACTCATAGAACAACCATTGACTTGCTCTGTTCCAACAAGATGTACCAATGGTGATGAAAACCAAGACACCCAGTCCAAATTATGAGTCTAGGGTGGTCACTAGCAATGGTGACTTCATTCATCTTCCCACCTAGCCTCAGAACAATGCACAATTGGTCTACTACAAGAGTAGCTTTGGTATTAAATAACCCGTGAAGATTAATATGCCATTAAACAAAGAAACCAAATCATTAGACTCAAAAGGGAGGTCTATATTGACTAGAGGAGGTGGTGCTGCCCTTGATCAACAGGGTGACTGCATGGACTCTGCGTCATGCCACACCAGCAGGAGAACCCAGTCTTGGCTGCTAGAAAATTTCTGTGACCATATCACCCCTAACATCTGTCCGCCTAATTCCCTAGATTGCAATTCCTTTGAATTCTATCGATCTCGGAGCTGGTGACCTTGTGTCAAACTAAATTAAGCTTTGTAAGTTATTAAAAAAAATCTCCAGGTGATCTTCAAACCTGTTCAGATCCCTAATATGACATAACCTCTAAGATATTCAAATACTATTTTTTCATCTTTACTTTAATATCAATGCAGAAAAATACTGAAAGAAATACCAAATGCATATTATCACAAAATCACCTTTAAAAGGTATCATAAGAAAGAATTGTCACATTTTTCCGATAGCTAGTACATATATAAAGAGCAGTGTGTGTATGTATGTATGTATGTATGTATGTATGTCTGTAGGAAACTATGAAAATAAAACAATTAACAGGGTAAATATATATACATATTCACTATCACCAGAGCTTGGTTTTTGTGCAAAAATTATAAAGATTTTATTTATATTTGGGAAAAAATCCTGACGTCCCACCTGTTTTCTTGTTTTTTTTACGTAAGGATTTTTATGGGGCATCCAGCGAGGATCCAACTTGTGATTAGTAATAATGGATCTGCGAGATTAATTGTTTTTTTATCCGCCTTCTACCCAGGTGACACCAGGTAGCTGCTTCTAGTTATGCAATTAAGCAAGAGACCAACAAAACTCTGTGCAACACCAAAGATGAACTGAAGGTAAGGATAACAGCATCATTTACAATTCAAAACAAGGAGACTGTCAGAAAGGCTTGCAGGAGATTCCAAAGTCATCTGGAGGCCGTGCTTGAAGCCAATGGCAATTTCTTTGAATGAATTTAATCTATAGTATTTCAAGATATCTTCCTGTAATTTTGGTAAATATATCTGATAAAATAAGATGTCATAATTATTTTCATTTTTGCGTATTTTGACAATTTACCAATTGTACCTTTCTGAGATCATGTGTTTTAAAAATGAAGGAGGCATCCCCACACTCGATGGTAAGCCTCTAAACTCAATGGAACAATTCACGTACCTAGGTAGTAATATCTCATCCACAGAAAGCAATGTTAATGTACATATAGAGAGGGCATGGTCTGCAATTGACAGATTATCAGACATATAGAAATCTGATTTCACTGACAAGTTAAAGCAACAATTTTTCCAAGCCATAGATGTATCAGTGCTACTGTATGGCTGCACCACTTGGACCCTAACGAAGCGCCTAGAGAATAAGCTAGATAGGAGCTGCACAGGAATGCTGCGCATGATATTAAATAAATTGTCGAAATAACATCCTACAAGAAAGCAGCTGTATGGCCACTTGCCCTCTATTACATAGACCATCTGAGCAAAACGAACAAGACATACTGGGCACTACTGGAAAAGCAAAGACGAACCCATGAGTGATGTTCTATGGAAACCAGCACATGGGCATGCCAGTGTGGGCTGTCCAGTAAAGACCTACATTGACCAGCTTTGCATGGATACTGGATGCTGCGCAGAGGACCCTCTCAATGAATGATAGGGATGGTTGGCAAAAGATTGTCATGGATATCTGTGTTACTAGTGAATGATGATGATATAAATATGTAACTTTAACTCTCCAAAGACAGCTTATTACAGCAAAATCTTTATAAGACAAATATACTTGAAATAAAAATACTATTAAAAAAAGAAAGTCATTGGGGTGACCTAAAGTCAGTATCAGCCAATCAACGAGGGAGTCTATCCCCTTATCACTAGCTCTAGACCAAGGGAATTTTTTTTTGTGTCTGAGGTGGAGCGCCACACCTACCATCAGCTCCTTACTTTACCATGCAGATCCCTGTGGTACTCATACACTGAGTTGGCGAGGACCCTTATCGAACTAGGAACCTTGTGGTTTCTAGTCGAACGCTCTATCAACTGAGCTAACCCGGCCCTAAAAATACTTTCCAATTGAATTTGCAACTGAATAATTTTGTAGGGCTTGAGTTTAAGCCAAATGTCACTTTCTAATCTTGTAGAGCACCCACTGAGGAATTGTAAGGTTTTGGGTTCAATACGGGTCCTCACCAACTTTGTGCATGAGTAGCACAGCTTGGGTAATTGGACCTGTGCAGTAAAGCATCATCTGGGAACTGACGGTAGATGTGGTGCTCCACTTCAGCAAAAACAATTTCCCTGGTCTAGTGCTAGCAATAACGGGATAGACTCCCTCACTGTCCGGCTGATACCAACAATAGGCACTCCATTAAAATGTTTCACTCCTTCCTAAATAGAAGCATAAGTATCATCATGGAATGCTGTTACAACAGGAACTGAAGGGATTTATGGGTCATTGAGTATTTTACTAAAATTCTCATTATATATACTCCCGTAACCCAGTAGAGCTCTTTAGGAGTGACTTTAATGAACTTTCACTGCCAGCATAATGCAATGATCATCTGTTTACAGATTTGATCTCTCTGGTGACGGTAAAGTATATACACAGATGTATTTAAAACAGTTAAAACACTGCTTCTTAAACAGCAGCTGGCGATGGCCCAGAGGTTATCAGATCGGACAGGCATAAAGTCAGTTGGGGTTCGCTTTTGGTCAGAGATAGTTGTTGTGTCTAGCCACACTGATGAGACGTGAAACGTCGAAACACAGTGTCTGTGTATAATTTAAAAATATATATTATATTTTAAAATTCTCATTATATATATATCTGGTGAGTAATTCTCAGTGTGTATATTATATTTGCATATGTGCTTATCTCTCTATATATATACATACATATGTCTATAATATATATTTTGGGTGATTTTGTGTGAAGCATGTGTGTGAAATAAATGAGAAACTATATTAGATGTGTTGTTCTTGGCCAACATACACACACGTGTGTGTGTGTGTGTGTGTGTGCGTGTATAACCATAACCCAGCACAAATCACAAATGCCACACGAGAGATTCTTATTAAAGCAATACACTTGGGGTCTGCGTTCACACTGGATGTCATTTCTTAATCATTCAATTTTTAAAAATATATAACATTTAACTAAGAAATGTTAATTAGAACACTCGCCCCTTCCTAAATAGAAGCATCAGTATCATCATGGACCATTGTTATAACAGATACCAAATTAATTGACAGATTCTCTAGTTCTTGGTAAAAGTTTGACAACCCAAGAATGACTTTAAACCTGGTGTCTGGGGATCCAATCCCTAGACTACACCTTCCCATTTTTATCAAGAAGAGTAGAAGAACATGTGCATATCCTTATGTCTGCAGCAAAGTCGAAGAGATCTAATGATTTGTAGGTGACAGACTATAAGAATTTGAATTTGGGTTGTGCTATATACAGTTTTCCTCATAAATAAATGACCCCCCCTCCCGACCATTCGTTGTGTTTTGTCATCTCTTTGGTGAGCAGAGGGATAAATAACTTGATATGGTTGGTTGGATTTAATGGCATGTCAACCCTTGTTGGATTAGTTTATGCAGGAGACATCCTGTTTAATTCATTCTTGTTAGGTATTCATTTTTTTTTTCAAACTCAATTTAAAAAAAACTCATCTTTTAATCTATTTAACCCATAGATATGACCCTAACAGATACTACTGATCTAGGTCAGAGTGGACCTGGGAGTAATGGTAATAAAGGGGTACTCAACCTCAGAGTTCCAGAATTGGAACTTCACCATTAGATGCAGTTTAACGTCATACCCAAGATACATTATTGATATGCAATTTATTTAGCTCCCTACGAAGCCAAAATATAACACAAGGTTGGTTTAATGTGGAGTGTCCCGCAGGAAGCAAGCCTTCTTTAAAACAAAATTACTGGTTCTTATGTGGGGAATGGGAGTGAGTTATGGTGCAAACAAATAAATACTGCCAAATTAATAAAGGAAGTTTGAGTGTCATAAGTCAGGGATTGGGGGGGGGTTCTACTGGTACCATGTAACTTAGTACTAACCGTCACATTATCTGGTGAAGAGATACGTACCGTCAAGTATATCCTTTTTTTCTGAGAAATGTTATAAAAAGGAATTAGTCGGCAAGGCGTCCTAAATTCCTGGAAAAAAAGTTTGGAAATTATAACACTACCCCTACATGTTTTTTTTTATCTTTTTATTACTGTTAATTCCTTTTTTTTTTGGATAAGTTTTTAACAGAAGTCCATATAAGTAAAGTACATTTCTGTTATTAACTTATACGAGAATCAATCTTTCTAAATGATTTTTCGGAGCATGTCGGTAAGAAAACTAGACTGTTTTGCTGGAAACTTTTGCAGACACTACATCGGACTTGCGCTGGAATTGGCGAAGTAAAATTAATTTTTAGATTGGACATTAGTCACAGTAAACAATGAGGCCGCTAGGAATTTTTGCACACAGGATTTGGCAATCAACGAAAGTAGGAATAACTTCCCTTATTTTACCGACATACAATGAAAAATCGCCAAATCTTGTATAAATAAAAAAAATAGGTGGCGTAGCTAGTTCTGGTGTGGAGCCATGTTGGTTCTAAACTTCAAACCTTGGACAAGTTTTTCATATACTCAGATATGTCGCGGTCAATTCATTTGTTCGAGGTATGCGTAAAATAAGTAAATAAATAATGTAAATAACGATACAGATATCTACTTGTACATTTCGTTACGAGTCCTCTAGGCCAAATTTCCTAGTAAATAACAACGGTGGGTTATGTACACGCCCATAGTCAATTTTAGTGTTTATTTTGTAGGACGACAGTCGACAGACAGACATCATTTAAATCGTTCAGGACAACTAAAAATCTATTTTCATTGAATAAGACTTATTCAATGAAAACTTATTTAGAGTATATATTATATTAGACATTTTTTTCCAATTTTAATATTATCTTTTAAACCTTGTTATGCTACTGTAAAACTTAATCTTTCTTTTGGAACCGTATATAATATAACTACAGAAATTAACTTTGAAAGAGTCTAGATATTTTTTTTTAATTTTTAATATTTTATTTTATTTATTTATTTTTTGTGGTGGGTGACGTCACTAGGTCAGAGGGTAGCTGTAAAGTACATTTTACGGTAAAGTGATCAAGGACCCCCGTTCTCAATTTTTGTCTTTCTAATGAAATAGAACAAAAATGCAAAACAAATGTGATTTTAAAATATTTTTTGAGTTTCAGTTTTTTTTATTCGTTCTTGGATTTTATTTTAATGTTACACTCCACCCCAGAAAATTTAAAACTATTCAGGTATCTTTTTTTAAAAATAAAATATTTCATTTAAATAAGCAAATAAAAATCGATTCATTTTTTTTTTCTCCATTTAGACATTTAATTTATAACTGACTATATTAGTCGTACTGCCCTCTCGACGACAGATAATTAGTTTTCTTTTTATTCATTTTAAAATGAAAGATAACCAACTTCGTGTGTCAAACGAACTAAAAACTTGATTTTTAGATTTTAAAAATAAACCAATAAATAAATAAATGGGAACAGAGAAAAATGCGAGCAGAAAATTAATTTATTTAAGTTAGTAAAATTAAAATTAAGTTTGGGCGCTACTTTCATTACTGATTATTCATGTAAATTGTAAACAAACATTGTGGCAGGACTCGAACCCAAATCACTACACCTGGAGTTAATTTGATAATTAAACTGAACCGTCTTTTAACTGATTAATACAAAAATTTCAATGCCCTATGTCGTAAAATGTCTTCTTTTTTTAAATTTTAATTTTGTTTTAAAATAGTCAAGGAGTGAATGACAAAATCATTTTTGCTTGCGTGTTTTTAAAAATAAATAACAATTTCATTTTAATCAACAATAATAATATTCAATTAAATAAACACTAATTTTATCAATCAATTTATACAAATGAATTAAACACAAACATTAAAACAAACCCCAAAAAACAAACAACATTTGAATAACAAGAATTTTCCCCTTACCTTCATCACTCGATGTTTTATCCATAGTGAAATAAATTTATATTCCGATTTTCAGAGAAAAAAAAAATCATTTCCTCTTATTTGTTTTTCATTTTATTTAATTAAAATAAAAAAAGGGGAGGGGGACTTTAACGCATTATTATGTCCAAGACAATTAATTTATCAATTTAAACGATGTGGACCCTCCTTAGCATTCTTGTGTTAAACAATCTTTTTTCTTCAACAATCAACATATTTAAAAATCCTAATGTCAATATTTAAAACTTGTTTTATGGGAGCACATCGACCTCAAATGTTATGTTAAAGACTGATCTATACTGATATAGTTATAGGACGGTAGAACAAACAAATGCATTAAACTGAAATAGTTGAGTTTCTTTTCTGGTTTCGTTTTGTTGTTTTAGTTAATATCTATTTTTTTCTTATGCTTTTTCTTTTCTTTTTAATTGAGCACAAATGCAACCATTCTCGTTAAACCCAAGTTACGTGAAAAATAAATTCGTTTAACCAAAATTCAATACAAATTCATTCTTAAACTTATATACTGTGGGCAATTTGGAGAAATAGTATGAACATTTGATATTAAAAAAATAAAATAAATAATAAAAAGAGACGGACTCTTAAAAAATGGAAAAGAAAGGAGGAAGGTGTGTAAACATGTTATGTTATGTTCCCGGGTTACACAAGTCAGTCAGTCACAGATCATCACAGGTTACGCTCTCATTATATCGTTTTTCCTGTCCCAGGCCGAAAAAACACACACGACCACAAAAGGGCAGGACGACAGGCGTGGCTGAGGACCAGATGATCGTCGCTACCGTTGATGAATGTTCGTTTCTTTTCGTAATCTTTTTCCCCCTTATACATTCCACGGCGATAACTCAATTGGTAGCCATTGTCTTGTTAGTGTTGTCTAGTCTTTAATGCTTCCGGTGTTAACGGTGTGAAATTCCGTCTGCGAAACAATTCCAGTCATTAATTATTTCCATTTCCTAATTTCTAAAAAAAGTATATATTTAACATTAAAAGAAATTAAAATTAACTCGAAATACCAAAGAACATTTTTTTCTGGTTTGAAATAATAATTTTTTTCAATGAGCGTTTGATAACGAGATTCACCAAACTGGTACCGCAAGTCTCCGTTCCACAAAACCCCTTTTTGACACGGGGAAAATATTGGAGTTCTTGACTGAAATAGGGTACAAAGAAATAGATAGAGACACTTGCTAAGGATGATTGTCTTTTGGAGTGATGGTAAACGAGCAAGCTTTGCAAGTTAACGGATGTAATTTATGCCCCCGGGTTATATTTTTCCATTTTTGGGATCAGAATGTCACCTTGTTATATCCAATTCTAGGCGCCTCTCTTGATGCCATGATTAGTGAGCTAGGCAAGCGTCAGTTCATTACTAGTAGTAGTCAGTTTTGAGTTCAATCATCCTTGGGCGCCCTATACTTCCTGCCTTGTGCCACACCTAAACTAAGCTTGTACAGTGTTTAGAGTATTTTGTTTAAAGTAGTATGATTTCAAAATTTTGCTTAAATGCTTCATGATAGATTAAAGAATTTTCTGATATAAAATTTAAAAAATATTTTTTCCAAATTTATTTCAATTTTTGAGTATTTCCGTCAGGCACGTCTCTAGGGTATTGGTAAGTGGTGGTGGTGGTGGGGCATCCATTAAATCCTGGGAAGGGAACAAATAGTCGTGCTGGTGGTAAGTAAAAATGGTTTATTTTGTAAGAATTAGCTCACAAAAATTAGTTCGCATCATATAGACAGGGGTGGAGGTGTTAAAAAGGGGTTTCAGAACCCCGCCCCCTTTTGGTGCCGCCTTGGCCCGATTTAAGTAGTGATGACCACTGACTCCCTACTCCTAAAACTATCTAAAAAAAGGGGTGTATTAGAGGGGGCATCCTTTAAAATATTGGAAGGAGTATAAATGGGGGGGGGGTAAGTAAAATGTTTTTTTTTTGTAAGAATTAGCTCAGAGGGGAAAATAAAAGCATTTCAGAACACCGCCCCCCCCCCATTCTGGTGCATCATTGACAAAAAATTGATAGAAATTTCAGTTTTCATTAAATTTATATAAACAACTCTTTGCCTACTTTAAACCGTTTACAGCGGCTCTCTCACCACTACGATCCTACCACAAACCACTGGCTGCGGCTCTCGCACGTATTACTTGTTTACACTGAAAAAAAAAATCACTACGTGAAAATCCCTGACATCTTTATTTGAAAAGAATGAGTTCTGAAGTGAATAGATAGTGAACTTTGAAATATCCCATCATACAGGTAAAAAATACCAAGAAAATTTGGTACAGCCGTGGGGAAAATTTGGTAGGTAAAAAGAGTTAAACAGAAGAATTGGCGAAAAATCTTATAAAAATTATTTTATTTGAAACGGAGTTTTTTTTATTTTTTATTTTTTTAAAATTTCTGTTAATCTCTTCCTTTAATATCCTAGCGTCTGTCTAGGAACAACAAGGTTCCGGGTTCGATACCGGACCTCGCCAACTAAGCGTATGAGTAGCAAAGAGATCTGTGCGGTAAAGTGAGGAGCTGATGGTAGGTCTGGCTCCACCCCAGACGCCAAAACAATCTCCTTGGTCTAGCGCTAGTGAAAAGGGGATAGACTCCCTCGCTGTCTGGCTGATACCGACTTTAGGCCACCCCGACGATTTTACTACTTAATATCCTATGCAATTTGGCCATCGGTCATATTTCTTTACTCTTTCCCTCCTCTAACCACTAAGAAGGTGTCAGTACGTCACCTACGATATTTGGTCGGTGACCGATTTGTAATTTTGGGATTTAACTGTAACTGTCCTATAAAATATAAAGTAAAAAAGAAAATAAGTTGGTGGAATGGCCTATTGTTGGTATCAGCCCGATTGCGAGGGAGTCTATGCCCTTTTCACTAGACTAGGGTGGTTGTTTTTGCTGAGTGGAGCGCCGAACCTACCGTCATCTCCCCACTTTACCGCACAGATCAGATCACCCAATCTGTCCTACTCATGCGCTGAGTTGGCGAGGAACGATATCGAACCAGGAACCTTGCGAGGTTACTTCCTATATTTTTCTCCTAAAAAAGGGAACCACTCTTAATTAATTTTATCTGTTAATTAATCTACCCATTATTTTCCGATTAAACTAACCCTAAAATCTAATCCTAAGCCTAACCCCTAACCCTAACCCTAACCCATCTTCTTTTTTCTTAGTAGATCAATAAATAAATAAATAATTTATCAGTCAATCAGAGTGGTTCCCCTTTTTTAGGTTGGAGTTATAGGAAATAACCCTTTGCGATTACCTAGGCGGATGATTTACAGACTGAGCTAAAGTATAGGACTGAAAACTCGTTTTATCTGGATTGAGGATGTCGTCCCCTTTTTTACCGCTAGATTTCAGTTCAAACCTTACCCAACTTGTAGTTATTTATTTGGTTCCCACGAGGTCAAAATGTGACACCGAGGGTCGATCTTAAAAATTGGGACCATATGACCTTTAGGCACCCCTTTTGCGATCTCGATCATAAGGACATGTTTTTCATTTACACCGTCAAAATACGGTTGTTTGTTAACAGACGATTTTTAGAGTTTAAAAAAATTATAAAACTAACCCCTAACTCCTAACAAACAACTGGATTTTGACGGTGTAAATGAAAAACGTCTTTATGAATAGAGATCGCAAAAGGGGTGCCCATTTGGTCCAAAAATTGCTTAGATTCTGTCGGCATTTCCCATCCTGAGAGCACCTTCCTTAGGCACCTGGCAATAAACCCAGCCCTTGCCTCTCTTAGACAGGTGCTGCCTTAGGGGAAGGCCCCTGGAACTAAGCTATTATTTTTATCACCCACGCAAGGTAAGCAAAAAAAAATCAATGTGAATTTCAATAGGTGGGTCTATTCTGTACAAACACACATTAGGGGTACGAGGCAGGGCTGGAGGCTGCAACCCCCTGTCCCCGATCACAGAGGCAAATGAAATGTACATTTTCAGGGCAAATAATTCTGTTTTAGAATTTCAAGTTATTGATTTTGCAACCGAAATTAAGCCACCTCATTAATTTTTACAATAAACATGTCTGAAGTCGTCGGTTGGTTGGTTGATTGGTTGGTTCTTACGGCATGTCAACCCTTGTTGGGTTATTTTATGCCGAAGACATTTTTATTTTATTCCTTCTTGTTGGGTATTCAATTTTTTTTCAAACTCAATTTTTTTAAACACATTTTTAATATTCATTAAAATAAATATATATTTAACTTATAGATGGGACCCTAACAGGCACGACTGCTCCGGGTTAGGGTGGACCTGGTAGTAATGGTGATAAAGGGGTACTCCACATTCCCCAGAGTTCCAGAATTGGAATTTTACCACTAGATGCAGTTTAACGTTATACCTAGGACACTGATACTCTCAGACACTACCTTCTGGCAAATATATAATAAAAAGGGTTGGGAGTTTACCATAAGGGCAATACGGTTGGGACAGTCATATAGGGACTAGGGTTTGACGTGACCAGCCGATTAATCAAAGAGGACCTCTCCGACCACCCGTTTAGCCTAAGTAAGGGCCAAAGTGGAGTATTGTATGTCATGGACTCTTCAGCCACCAGGATTCCATTACGGGTCGCCACCCACGGCCAACAGGTGGCCCCATTAGAGGGATTTCACCTCTCTGCAGAGGCGCAGTCGGGCTATTCTACAATCATAACCGATAAGGCGGACCTAAAATCATATATTTTGCAATGTTATGTCGTAGCACCATAGCCCTAATCCCATTTATAAAATAGTAGGAAGCGCGTGGTGTAATGGTTAAAGTCATGGGAAATGGACTCGTCGCTCCGAGTTCAAATCCTGGACGGGGTAATTGCATTTCACTTAGCGCTAATACCCTTGGGAAAGGTATGAATCCTACTCTCCCTCCAGCTATGGGAAAATAGTAGGGCAGACTGGGCTCTTTAACCTTGGTTAGGCAACCGGTCTAGGAAAAGGAAAACTCTGAATTCAAACCTGTTAAACTCCGCTTAAGAAATTGACCTTGTGTCGCATCCTGCTCGTGCGGAGGGGTTGGTAAATATATAATCACATTTATAAACACTAGGGGACGAAAGAGAATGTTAAACTAAGTTCAACCGCCTAGAATTTGGATTTAATCGCATCCCTACGCAAGCAATATATGACATCAAGTCTTTTTAAGTAGGGTGGATGACTCTGTGCCTTTCAGCACTCAAATAAGAAAAAAAAAAAATTTTTTAAATCGTTAGTTTATTTTTGATATCACGCTCCTTAAAAAAGGAACGTGATATCAAAAGTTTAACTTATCTACCTTTTAATTTTTTTTAGTTTAGAGATGTTTTAAAATGTTATAAATGTAAAATAAATTCTCCCATCTCACGAATTGACGAAGAAGTATTTTTTAATTAAAGAAAAGATTGTATTAAAATATGTAACTAAAAATAATGAGATTCCATTTTGATAGTCTCTATGAAAAAAATATTGAAAATAATTTTTTAAGTAATTTTTTTTTTACGGGAGCCGTTTTACATTACAAATTTGTATTTTAAACTGTCCCCTAGTGTTGACTACTGCTGATAATATGTGGTAAAAATTAAACTTATGACCTGCAATAGAAAGTAACTCTAGCTTATATTTTGGCGTCAAACATTCATGATATTTAATTCAGAAATTACTTAAAACAATAAAAACGTATGCTATGTGTAACAGAAATCTGTTTTTTCCCTTTTAACACACAAACTATGAATTGTTCTTTATATTAAACATAAAAGAAAACAGTAAAAAGATAATTTTACATTTTTTATGAACGTTTTAAAATATTTTTTTAAAAAGTTGCTCACTTCCTTGTCCGCATTTTATACATACAAACTTCTATTGAAATGTGGAATTCGGTTTAGCTCAGTCGGTAGAGTGTTCGGCTAGGAATCACAAGGTTCTATATATATATATATATATATATATATATATATATGGACCGGGTTCCTAGTTCGATACCGGCCCTCGCCAACTCAGCGAATGAGTAGCACAGGGATATGTGCGGTAAAGTAAGGAGCTGATGGTAGGTGTGGTGCTCCACCTCAGATGCTAAAATAATCTCCTTGGTTTAGCGCTAGTGAAAAGGGGATAAACTCCCTCGCTGTCTGGCCGATACCGACATTAGGCCGTCCCGACGACTTTACTTTATAGGTCATATTTGGAGTTAACGTGCATTATTCTAAAAAATGTAAATATTTGAATCATACATAACTGTTTCCTTTGATTAAAAAGATTATTGGGTGGGGGTGGGGAGTCGTTATAAAGACCCCCAGGTCTTAATTTTCGACCCCGTCCCCGAAAATTAAGAACCTTTTCTGAGCTATTCCCCCACCCCCCATCCAATCTTGGAAAATTCCCTCCCGTACTCCTATGCAAGCGCCCATTATAAATTAATGCCCGTCCCCAAGTGGGTGGGGCATGATGCTGACCCTCCACGCTCAAGTAAATATTATATAAATGTATCTCGGATAACCAGACTTTACCATAAAACATATTGAAGAATCACGAAATAAATTAGAATAAAAACAGTTACGGTGAGAAAAATTCTCTGATGGGAAGTCAAATTGCACATTAGGGTAATTTCCATCTCAAATCATCCAGAAAAGAGTAAAATTGTCAGCCCCTTCAAATTTAAAAAAATGTTGTACAGGCGTGGACTATGTTAAAGTCATGTTCAATATATGTGAAATGATAATAGATTTTTTGTTGTTGTCATAGATACAGTGCCACATGGGAATATTGATCTTGCTATGAAAAAATCATCAATAACTTAATATTGGTTAACTTTAAGACCTTTTTGATGGCATCTTTAGATTCCTTGTGCAAAAATGTTTTTATAATGCAATTCTTAGGAGTAGGAAAGTTCTAGAACTCATTTTAGAGACAAAAATAGATGACAAAAGTCGCCATTTTTCGCGACTACTTCAAATTTGTAGAGCTAAAAATCGACATAACTCCACCAATTTTTGGAATTGGAAGCTAAAATTTTGGGGATTGTCTAACTTTAACACAATCCACACACAAAATTTCAGAAAAATTGAAGGGGTGGGTGGTTGACATGGCCTGGATGATTTGACCTGGAATTTGACATGGAAGTAAAAATCTTGGACGATTTTCTTTTAGTAGAATTCGCGAAAAAATGTTTAAAAAGTTGTCACTCACACATTTTTCACCCTTTATTGGATTTTATTGGATTTTTCGTCATCTATATATATAAAGGGAAGTTTGGTATGTACGTGTCGACTTATAACTCACAAACGAGGGGTCATTCATATTTAAAATCTTGCATACCACGCTTATAACTAAGAAACACACAAAATTTGTTTTTTTATTTTTGATAATCAATCGATAGAATTCAATAACTAAGAAAAAAAAATCGTATGCAGACACCCCCACTCCACTACCCTCGACACGAGTCGAGTTTTTAACTTTCAAGACAGAAAAATCAAAAACTACCGTTAACCTTCATATATTAAATGAATGCATGAAAAATAAAACATTTATTACAAAAACACGGACATAAAATCAGGGTTCAGTTTATTTTATGGTAGGAATTTACGAGGAACAAGTTAAGGATTACCTTATAAAGTTTATTTTCCATGTGCCTCTCGTACAACAACCGGAAGTGTGCGGTGAAATGCAAAAGGTGTTCCTTTCAAGGCGGCTCCAAACTGGGGTGCCTATTGGATACTTGGTCCAAAACAATTAAGTCGTTTCCGCCATATCTTGTACCTTTTCTTACACTCTGCTTATTCATGGAATAAATGCGTACATTTCCTCTCTTGGGACTTGTTAATTTATCAACGTAATAATTTTTGTATGTTTGTTATATATGCTTATATGATTGTACTTATTGCTCATATGAATTCTTCTCGTCTTTCCTTACCATATATTCTGTGTTAGTGTATCACTGGATACACTAATGCATTACAGGAACCCACTTATAATCCAATAATTGTCGTTCGGTATAAGTGGACAATCTGACGTTCTTATAATTGGTGACCCTAACGCGTTAATATATTTTTGACTTGCAAAAATAACTGGTATATTCTTTTTGTGTCCAAATATTTTTTCGACACTAGAATAATCGGTCTTGAAATGATTCCTAGTATTGAAATGTTACATTTCAAAATGGCTACCTTCTTGGTTCTTTGGTTCTGTTTCGTTCTCATCAATGTGTTGATTTCAAGGTGCATATCCTTCCTCTCCTCTTCCCCTGTCCATCACTGTGTGTATCACTAGATACACTAATACATTATAGGAACCTAGGTCAGTTACATACTGATAATTGCTGTTCACTATAAGTGTACAACATGATGTTCTTATACTATGAATTAATGTACATTGAATTATATATATATACTAGCAAAAGTACCCGGTCCATGACCGGACTATAAAAAGTTTAAAAATGAATTAGAAATAATTTGAATACCCAGTAATAATGAATAAAACAAATATGACTTCAGCATATAATAGATTTAAAATATATATGAGTATCATTTGCCTTTCTACGACCATATGTGTAAAGTTCAAAGCCTAAGTAAATAAAAATTATTAGAGGTGGGTGCAGAGATGTACTCACTCCAAATATTAAGCCTGTACCGATGAGTGGGGTGGGATTTTTTTTTTTGTTTTTTTTTTTCAGTTTTAGAACTGTCTTTTTTGTTACAGTTAGGAATTGTGTTGACGCTACTTCAAAGATGAATTGTGCCGAAGGGAGACGGGATGGGTGGGTGTGTCAGCTTAACTTTAGTTTTGTTTTTTGAAATGAACATTCGTATTTTCTTTCATACAGCAACAGAGTCTTCTGTCTGGGAAGTTTAAAACTAAACTCGTGTCGACGTGAGTAGGGTGGGGTGGAGGGTGTGCATACTGTATTTTTTAATTTTTTGTTAATTATTGTATTATATCGCTTAATTATTATAAATCAAAACCCAAATTTTGTGTGTTTCTTAGTTATAAGCATATCAAGTAGTATGCGAGATTTCAAATCTGAATGACCTCTCGTTTGTGAGTTATAAGTCGACACGTACATACCAAACTTCCTTTTATATATATAGATTATGATTTCCTTTTAAATTATATCTAGTAAGTCCTTTTCTTCTTAAAGTCTAAGCACGGTCGAAACATCCAAAGTAGAAGTATATGGGACTGAAAGGTCGTAAAACTGAGATTAGCTTTGGTATTTAAAAAAAAAAAATGACTAAATTTTATCTTAAACGGACTTTTATTTATTTATTTTTTCCCCTAATTATTGCTTGAAGGAACCATCACAGACTTTGAACTGACCAAACCAGGAAAAAAAAAAAGAAAAAAAAGAAAAAAGATCCAGACAATGTATGTATTCACCAGTTTTGGACTTATCTATAAGCTAAATAAACTCTAGCCTTAGGCAACACATCCTTGGAGCCTCATTTTTTTATATATATATATATCTTTTTATTATTATTATATTTCTATCATTAGTTTTTATTCTTAAGAATCACACACTTTAAAGATTTAAAGATGTCTGCAAGAGAGTCATGAGGATATGCCATATTGACACAAACACGTTAGAGGTAGATGCAGAAAATAGAGTGGCCTGGCACCTTAATGTTAAACAAGGCACGGAGAGGAGTGAGGCGGAGAGGAGAGTAACCTTGACAGAAAAGAGAGCCAGAAAGAGGGAGAAAAGACAGCAGCCACAGAAAGCATCACAGCTTGTGTGCATTTAGTGTACCAAAGACTGTCACTCAATAATTGGCCTGCCGAGTCACTTGTGCAGATGCAGATAATTCTTTTGGATACTATGCCATCATTCTTAGTGGATGGAAAGGTGCCAACAATATTTCTATCATTAGTTTTTATTCTTAAAAATCACACGCACACACACACACGCGCATATATAATATGGGTGGTATATTTATAAGTAAACAGTACTCAATATCATGGCAGCCCTGTCAGTTGGGGTGTTAGAATGCACCGACTGCACCTCTGCAGAGGGGTAAGACTCCCCCAATGGGGCCACCTGTTGGCCGTGGGTGGCGACCCATGATGCTTAAGGATAGAGTGCAGGTGACAGGCAATACTCCATTTTGGCCCTATCTTGGGCTAGATGGGCGGTCGGAGAGGCCCCCACTGATCAATCGGCTGGTCACGTCAAGCCCTAGCACCTATATGATTTTACCAACCCTATTGCCCTTATGACAAGCCCCAACCCCTTTTTTTATCATATGGGTGCTAGAAGGCGGTGGCTGCGGGTCTACATGTCCTGGGAATGACGTTAAACTCTATCTGATGGTGAGGTTCCAGTTTTGGAGGTTTGGGGAATGTGGAGCACCCCTTCATCCCCATTGCTCCCTGGTCCACTCTGACCCGGAGTGGTAGTACCTGTTAGGGTCCCATCTATGGGTTGAATAGAAAAATGTATTTATAAAAAAATTGTATTATCCATTAAGAGTTGATTTATTTCAAAACTTTATCGGCATTAAATGACCCACAGAGGTTGATATGCCGTAAAACAAAACAAACAAACAAATCAATATCATGGATAGAGCATTTATATCTAAATATAGCATAGACATGGAGACTAATTTTTTATATATATTTTTTATCATTATTATTATATTTCTAACATTAGTTTTTATTATTAATACAAATCACACACACACACATAATATGGGTGGTATATTTATAAGTAAACAGTGCACAATATCATGGATAGAGCATTTATATAGAATGAATACAGGAATGACAGGAAATACTAAAAAAGTACATAAAGAGTGAATGTTGAGAAATGTTCTAATGTGGTTGAAAGATTGTTGGTTGGTTAGTTGGGTTTTTACGGCATGTCAAAACTTGTTGTGTTATTTTATCCTGAAGATGTTTTCTTTTGTTCATTCTTGATGGGTACTCATTTTTTAAAACTCAATTAAAAAAAAAAAAATTCTTTTAAACTCATTTTTTTCTATTTAACCCATAGATGGGACCCTAACAGGTACTATCACTTTGGGTCAGAGTGGACCTGGGAGTAATGTTAATGAAGAAGTACTCATTCCCCAAAGTTCTAAAATTGGAACTTCACCATCAGGTAGATTTTAACATCATACCCAGGACATTAAGACTCTCAGCCACCGCCTTCTAGCACCCATATGATAAAAAGGGTTGTGGCTTGCCATAAGGGCAACTGGGTTGGGAAAATCATATAGGTGCTAGAGTTCAATGTGACTAGCCAATTGATCCAAGGAGGTTTCTTTGACCGCCCATCTAGTGTAAGTAAAGGCCAAAGTAGAGTGTTGCATGTCATGGACTGCTCAGCCATCAGGATTCCATCCTTAAGCATCATTGGTGGTTGAAAGTGTCTTTAGTACAAGTTGTAGAGTCCTTAATATATGTATGTATAAAGAGAATAGATGTTTTGAATGAAGACATTTATGTTTAAGAACTGCTATTGTGTAACATGAGGTTATTGGGGGCAAAAAGTCTCTTCCATGTGGACTGAAATGTACTTGTGTACACTAGGTACCACTAAAATAGGTCACGTGATCAGTTTAGGCCATATTGAAGGAAGAAACGTAAATATCTTTGAACTTTTTAAAAAAATCTTGCAAAAAAGAAATAACGAACATAAAGAGTTGTTACAAAGAAAAACAGTTAATTCAAAGATCAAATTATCCAATTGGGGAAAAATTACTCACTGTTATGTTGAAAAATAAATAAAACAGTCCGTTTTTGTACAAAATGGTTAGTTTCTTTATTGATATTTCTTTAGGAAAATTCTGTATTCATGGTTCTTTTACTAAAAAGCTCTCACATTGAAACTTATAAAAATCATCTGATATAATTAGACTCTTATCTTTATCGAAAAAAAAGTAAAAATCGTTTTTTGTCGGTTCATTTTTTCATATTTCATAAAATAGAATAGGGGGCGGGGGTAGACTTCGTAAAAAATATTTACCCTAATATATTTGAGGAAAAACCTATTTCAGACATATTTACATTAAAAGGAAAGTAATTATGGAAATGTTCGTGAATATCAGACCATTAATTGATTTTTCATAGAATTTAAAAAAAAGCCTCTAGTCATAACTTGTTTTTGGCTACGTTAAATTTCAATTGATTTAATGGTACGAAAATGTAAACATTGTTTTTTGTTCATAATTTTCCTTATTTCTGTAAGCTGAAAAATTTTTTTTTAAATCATCAGGAGTTTTTTTAATGTTTCGTCTTTCGAATGGACAAACTATTTTGAAGATATTATTAACCTTTATGCAAGTTTCATTGTGTTAAATATGGGGGGGGGGGGGTAAATTTCACAGGGAAAATTGGTGGTACCTAGTGTACACTTATGAAACCACAGAGCAAAAGAGAACAATTCAACAATTTGAAATTCTTTATTCATTCTTTCAAAACATTTTTAACAGCAAATAGTTTTTTAATTTAAAATTTTAATTTAAATTTTTTTTCATAATATCGAAATTTGATCAATTTCAATATTATGAAAAGAATTTAAATTTCAGTGACATTTTATTTTAAAACGGTAATTAAAATTTTAAACACTCACATGCATGTGTGTGTGTGTGCATGGTGTATTAAAATGTATCGAGATTGAAGCTGTATTTACCCAGACAGAAATGAACAATGAATAAAATGTTCATTTTTTTACAAAATAGTCCTACTGGCAGTCATTCAATACATGTATTCTTGGCAGTTTTCTATTGGTTGAATTAGCTCTAAAAATCTTTTTGAATTAGGGTGAAGCTGCATAAATGTATTTCTTGTAATGTCCTTCATATCCTTAAATCTTAAATCAGAGATGTACTACCAGTTTAAGAAATAAAGTAAAAATCTGGTGAGTATAGGACTTGTACAATAGGGTAGGTCAATTTTTCACTTTTTAAAAATATCAAATTGTCCATCCATGCGAAAGTTGTGTGTTAGTATACTGAATACTGATACCAAAAATTAAATTATCTACTAAAATGCACTAAAAATCCTCATTTTCACAAAATTTAGCCTAGAAGTTGGTTAGAAAATTTACTGTTTTCAATATTCAAATCAGAAATGTTATTTTATTAAAATGAAATGAATTAAATATTATAAATAGAATTCAAATTGAAATGTGTCCCCCCATCACCGCCAACACCTCCGATATGCTGCTTTACCTCATTAATTAAGCTGTAACAGACAATCTTTGATGCTATTTCCTCAAACAATGGTGCAAGTAAAAGATCTCATTTTTGGTATCAGTATTCAGTATACTAACACACATAATTTTCACATAGATGGAAAATTTGATATTTTAAAAAAGTGAAAAATCGACCTACCCTATTGTACAATCCTGTGTTTCGTCAAAAATATTTAATTAAAAAAGTACCTGGACTGGCTCCATATTTTTTTCTCTTCAAATTGGCACCACGATTATATTTGCTTTCAGACTAATACCCTTGGGAAAGGTATTTTTAAGGAATGATAGATGGTTGAATATATTGTTTCCTTATATGGTATCTTAATATAATTGAGATTTAATGCTTTTATGGTTAGGCCTTTTTATAACCCAGCTTTATAAAAAGGGTAACTTATCATAGATGCCGTAGGGCTGTGACTAATGCACACACACAGAGCGAATGACATATAGTCCAAGGGAAATAACTCTTATCATACCAACCATTATTAATTCCCTTGATTTAAGCGCCCTAACAAGAGCTTTCTTTTACCGTTTACATTTTCTCCCTTCTCATGCATTTTCTGGTAATCTGAACATTAGCTACATAAATGAGAGTAGCCTCCCCTTGTTTCTTTCACTTTGAGGAAGCCGTCTGTTTTGGTCGGCCATTTTCATTTCACCGTAAACCTACACAACTGCATGTCTTAACACGAAAATATCATGTGTTCTTAATAATAATTAAGTTCATTTCAAATAATGCGCAAGCACAATTAAGAACACATTTTATGATATTTTCGTGTTAAAATATGCAGTTGTATTGATTTTAAACAAATTCGTATTTTCAGTATAGATTTACGGTGAAATGAAAATGGCTGACCAAAACATATTGCTTCCTCAAAGTGAAATAAACAAGGGGAGGTTACTCTCATTCATGTACCTAATGTTCAGATTACCATGCTTTCTTCCTTTCTTCTTATTGTTTCTTTCTTTGTTTTTTTCTTTCTGTGCATTCTTTCTTATTCTTTCTTTGGCTCTTTTCCTTTCTTCTCATACTTTTTCTTTTTTTCCTACACATTCTGTCTTTCTTCCTTTTTATCATTTTTTTTTCTTTTCATATTTTCTTTTAATTTCTTCTCATACTTTCTTCTCTTTCTTTGTTTTCCTCTACATTCTTTCTTTCTCTATGCTTTCTTCTTTTTTCTCATTTCTTTTCATACTTTCTTCTTCTTTCCTTTCTTTGTTTTCCCATTCATTTTTCATTTTTTTTTTTCATTTCTTTCTTTCTTCTCATATTTTCTTTTTTCCTATGCATTCTTCCTTTCTTCTCATGATTTCTTCCTTCCTTGAGCAAAGCCTTATTTTACCATAACAATGGAATTTCTCTTATTCTGTAGGGACACAGATTTTGCCTGTCAAAGAAAAATTACATTATACAGATGTCCACAAAGTCCGTGTGTATTTCAAATTAATGAATTATTTAAAGTGCACACATCATGTATTTTACATACAAGTAGATTATTCCTTAATTTCTTTCTATCTCTTCTGTTTACCCGAATCATGACTCCTTTTATCCAAACAACTCAATTTCTTATTGCTCTTGACTGAGATGAAGTTGCACAACCAATAAATGAATATATATATATATTTCTATTTTTCATATATAACAACTCGATTTACATTACTCTCCCTTACTCTTTTTTTCTTCTCTACAACTTTTATATGAAGGGGAGTAAAAAATTATCTGCATAACATATCTTTATTGATAATCTGAACATTAGCTACATAAATGAGAGTAACCTCCCCTTGTTTCTTTCCTTTGAGGAAGCTGTCTGTTTTGGCCAGTCATTTTCATTTTATGAATTTGTCCAAATCAATACAACTGAATGTTTTAACACGAAAATATAATAAAATGCGTTCTTAATTGTGCTTGCGCATTATTTGAAATGAACTTAATTGTTATCAAGAACATGTTTTATGATATTTTCATGTTAAAACATGCAGTTGTATTGATTACAGTGAAATGAAAATGGCTGATTCAAACAGACGGCTTCCTCAAAGTGAAAGAAACAATGGGAGGTTACTCTCATTTATGTAGCTAATGTTCAGATTACCTCTTTATTATCACACTGCATTCTATGCATGCGTGCTTATAATTGGCACTGTTGGTCATTTGATCAGAATTTGAGCCTGATTGCAGCATTTTGCTTGCTGTCTTTACAATATAAACATGGCCGCTCCACTAGCAGTATGCACCAAGGAAGTGACCTTTTCGGAAGAATGACACAGGTTGAAATTCCTTGGAGACTTTTAATATGATACAGTGACAATGCACCACTGATGAGAAGATTTGGCAATATTCATAGCCTATATATATACCATAATAAAGATGAGGACAACAGTCTGAAACATCAAAATTATTCATCTAAA
>CM042151.1:60455368-60537868 GCA_023376005.1 Doryteuthis pealeii | reverse complement strand
TTTAATTTACATTGTAATAAATGTTTACATAATATATGGTGTGGTTAATTTGAATACTTGTTTTTAATAAAACCAGGTTTGATAAATAATTACTTGGTGTTATTGATCTCTGATATTATTGTTTTATTCTCAAATGTATTAAAATCAATCCAGTGTATAATCTTATATATAAATCAATTATAATAAGATACAAATAAGGGTATTCATTCTTATATACGATCTTATTTAGTTTTGTTAGTCTTTCTAATTTACCATAATATTTTATTACATTAAGATTTAAATAGTTACGCATGGAGGGCACATATTTTTGCTAGTTTAGTAAATGTAAATAGATACGAAAAAAAAATTCCGATGAAATTGGACATAAAATCAGGGTTCAATTTACATTGTAAATTGAACATCAAAATTTGCCAATAAAAACTAATGTCCATGAAAAATTCCCAAAAGAAATGAAAGTCATTTTTAAACATATGTAAAGTCTGTGGGGTGGCCTAGTGTTGGTATCAGCTGAACAGTGAGGGAGTCTACCCTCTTTTTGCTAGTGCTAGACCAGGGAGATTATTTTTGCTGAGGTGGAATGCCACACCAACCATCAACTCCCAGATGCTTTACCGTACAGATCAGATTATCCAAGCCATGTTACTCATACACTGAATTGGTAGGTACTGGCATCAAACCCAGAAACTTGTAATTCCTAAGCGAATGCTCTACTAGCTGAGCTAAACCGGCCCTTTATATATACTCATACGCTGAGTTGACAGGAACTGGTATTGAACCAGGAACCTTGTGATGCCTAGGTGGATGTTCTACCGTCTGAGCTAAACTGGCCTCTTTTAAACATAGCAGAGCTAAATACATAAGTAGGTACATTTTCTGATGAAATTTTAAATGGTCACATAGTCAGGGTCCAATTTACATTGTAAATTGAAAATCAGGTATCATAAATAGTGATGCTGGTAGCTTTTTGATTTAGTGCATCCTGGGACGCACATATTTGCTTTGAATGAGTCCCCGTGAAATTTTATGGGTCCCAACTAAAGTTTCTCAATAAATTGTAGGGTTTTTATTTATGATCTGGGGAAACAACTAAAGCTGTAACCGATCCTGTGTAATTCATTTCTTAGAAACTATTGAAATGTATTTAAAGTTAGCTTGAAATCATGAGGAAAAAAAAAGAAAAACACTGGGATGCAGTGATATGATTTTTATGCATCAGGAATACAGGACGCGTACCTATCAGCATCTCTGCATAAGTTTACCAACATAAACAGGATCTGTGAAAAATTTCCAATAATAATTGAAAGTCATTTTTAAACATAACAGATTTAGATACATAAGAAAAAAAAAAAACATAACTATTTTCTAATGAAATTACACTATTCAAATTATGTGAATCTTAACTATTTTCCTTTTGAAGATATTTTCCAGGGTTATTTAATTTTTTGTAGTTTTAGTGGTATTATTTCCCTGCAACCAGGACTCATAAATATTTCCACAGTCAATGAATTTTATAAGTGAACATAAATAAAAAGAAATGAATCATCTCAGTCTGACTTTCATGCTAATTACTTATGTTGCTTGGTTTTGTGGGGGGTGGGGAAAAAAAAAAACACAAAAAAAAAAACAAACCAAAAATGAAAATAATCAAGTGAAAAATCCATAAAAAATTCAAATTGATAACATGCTGTTAGATTAAAAAAAAAAAAAAAAAAAAAAAAAAAAAAGTATCAAGGAATGAGAGTCTTTTCTGCAACCAGAACAACAAAAAAAAAAAAATGTTCAAGTCTCCATAACAGATGGCGACTGCATAATAACAAGTTTGTTGCATAACGGACCGGTGACAAGGCTTGAAGGAATGTGTTTCTGCCACGGAGGACTTGTGGTGTGAAGGCAGTTGGATGGTGCAAGTTTTTCGTTTGGGTGCTCAGACGATGCCACAATGACTGTTGGCGGTTCCAGCCATTTCTTGGGCGTCATCGAAGTGGACAATCGGGCTTTGGATGGCACTGGAGAATAGGACGGTAGCTGCTGTAGATGAAATGCTTGTTGGGGTAACGATACTGACAGTGTCTGCAGGTGATTGCACTCAGAGGGAGGTTTTCCACAGTGGGGACAAAGGTGCAGTGGTGGCCTTTGTTCCATCGGTAAGTGGTGGCCTGTTGTATTGCACGGACGTGCTGGATTCATGGGAGGATTGTTATAATTATTATTATTATTATTGGTGCACGTTTTATTAGGTTTGCCGTTTGGCGTATTGCAATGGAGAAAGTTGCTGTTGTCTTTCTGCTGCTGGCAGATGGGGTCTTTGTTTCCACCAAGACCATAGGTACCGCACAAACTGTAAACAATCTTGGTTGAATTAGTATTACCACCGCTTGTCATATCCCCTTCAGTAACTGTTCTCTGTTCTTGGTAAGGACCCCTCGGCGCACTCAGATGTCCCCGCTTGTGTTTGGTTAGTGTACTGTTGCGTACAAACTGTTTCCCGCAGAGGTCGCACTTGTAAGGTTTAATTCCCGAATGGCTTCGTTCGTGCACCTGTAAGTTGCTGCGCCGAGAAAACAATTTCCCACAGATTGTACACTTGAAGGGTTTTTCTCCTGTATGAGTCCTTTGGTGCACATGAAGATTACTCCGTCGAGAGAAGTTCTCTCCGCACACATCGCAGGTGTATTGTTTTTCACCTGAATGACAACGCTGGTGCTTCTGGAGGGCATAAGGCCGAGCAAATCGTAGTCCGCATATATTGCAATTGTAAAGCGCCTCACCAGTGTGATCCTTGGCGTGTTTTTCCAAGGTGTACCGTCGGGTGAATCGCTTGCCACATGTATCGCAGACATAGGGTTTCTCACCTGAGTGTGTTCGTTGGTGCTGATGTAAGGTGCTCCGTCGAGAGAAATATTCCTGACATATATCACATTGGAATGGCTTCTCCCCGGCGTGAGTTCGTTTGTGCTCAACCAAGGTACTACTCCGGGAGAAGTTACGCCCACAGAGATCACAGGAGAACGGCTTCTCTCCTGTATGACTACACTGATGCTTCTGGAGGGTGTAGGGTCGAGTGAAAGATTTTAGGCAGATCTCACAGCGGTGGGGCTTTTCCCCAGTGTGCATACGCCTGTGTTGTACCATTGAGCTGCGTCTTGAGAATGTCTCACCACACAAGTCACAGGAGAATGGTTTTGGCTTTTCCATTTTTTCTGTTTGAGTCTGGGAAAGATAAGGCTATCTTGTGGATTTTACAAGTGTACAAATGTATTTTCTTTAGGGCATGAAAGACAGGTTGTTTGTATAAGTGGCTATTTCGTTAAGTATTGATGGTGAAACGTACAGCTTTTGAAAGACTTGCCCAGAGTACTGCATCTGGTAGGGAATATAGGTAGTATAAAGAATTTTACAAGCATATGAATTTAGTGATTGTACCAAGTTGTGAAGGTTACTTAGCTGAGTGAGTTAATATAACTTTAATGTTATAAAGTTGCTCACAGTTAGGATATTAATTTTTTTTTTTTTTTTTTTTTTTTTTTTTACAAAGGCAGTGATTGTCCATGCCCTTGAGAGTAAAATACTTGCTTAAGGCTAGGAATATGGACTATGTTTATGGACATATTTTTGAAATTTACAAGTACAAAAAAGTAATAATTGTGGTTGGAAGACTTCCCTAAAACCAAGGGAATGTTTTAGCTATGTCTTGATTCTTTGTTCACAATGTTGAAATTTTTTTTTTAAGAACTTGTCTCCCAAATTACTGTGTCAGGCATAGAAAGTTTCTTCAATTTATCTTTTCTTTAAGAAAATTTCAACATATGCATTTTTCAGTAATCTGAAATTTTCCCATAGTCTTTTTGCAATCCTGAAAAAAAAAAAAAAAATTTTTTTATTCACAGGTAAAAGGTTTGGTTTGATTTGTTTTATTTTACGGCATATCAACCTCAACCCTTAATGCCAACAAACTTTTGAAATAAATTCATTCAATTTTGTTTATAAACTCATTTTTCTTTTATTCAACCCATAGATGGGACCCTAACAGGTACTACCACTCCACAGGTAAAAGGAATAAAAAGATTTTTTGATTAATATATAAATTTAAAAAGTATTAATGCCAATACAAAAATCTATAAACATTTTGTTGTCCCTGCCCTTATTTACACTATGATTTTCCTTGATGGTAACAGGCGTAAAAACGGCCCAGCTTAAATATTTACTTGGGGCTATTTTTTGTTTTTTTTATCAGCAAATTAATTTAGATATTTAACAAGCCCCCACCCCCCCACACTACCTGCTGTATAAAATACAAATAAGAACTCAGGCAATTTTTTTTTTCATTTAAATTTTTATATTTAACTTTACCCCCCCAAAAAAACAAAAAAAACAAAAACAAAACAAAACAAACCCCAAAACAAAAACATTGGAATTTTTATAGGCAAGTAATAATAGAAAACTCAAAATTAAAAACAAACTAAAAACTCGATTAAGTTTTCTATTTACCTGAAACATTGTATAGTATGAAAATTATTTTGAAATTTGAGTTTGTAAAATTTCAATTGAAAAATAAACGGAGTTCTAATTTGTATTTTATACTTATGGCTTGTAAAATTTCTCAATTAATTTGCTGATAAAAAGCGAGAAATAGCACTCGGTAAATATCTAAAATTGGTCTGTTACCATCAAGGGAAAGTATAGCATAAATAAGGGCAGGAATCTGGGATGACCAATTGTTTACAGAAGTCCAAAATCATCATGATCATGTCATTCTGCCAGCACAGAATTCCATGACTCTCTTTCTCCAACCATCCCTATCAGTCATCTACCCTGTGAGGTCCTCCATGCAGCATCCAGAATCTGCACAGAGCTGATTGATGTAGGTTTTTGCTGGTTGATCTACACTGGAGTGTCCACAGGAAAATATCACTTATGAGTTTTTTTCCTTGTTTCTCCAGCAGTGTCCAGCATCACTTGTTCATCTTACTTGGATGGTTTGTGTGATAGGGGGCAAGTGGCTGTACAGCTGCTTTCTTGTGCATGTTGCTTTCAAGATTTGTTCAAGACAGCATGCAGCATCCTTGTATAGTTCCCATCTAGCTTTTTCTCTAAAAAAAAAAAAATCCAAGTGGTGCAACCATACAGTAGCACTAATATGGCTATTGCTTGGAAGAATTTTTGCTTTATCTTATCAAAGAGATCAGATTTCCATATGATCGATAATCTGTCTATAGCAGTCCATGCCTTTCCTATGCAGACATGGACATCACTTTCTGTAGATGAGATATTACTACTAAGGTAATACAAAAATAATCACAATAAAAATAATTATACAGTAAACTTTTACTAAGCTGGCTCCATAGGAAAGTGAGGAATAAAATAAATAGCTGGTCATAACTTTTATAATATCATGTAAATCATTACAAGTTGGATCAGTGTAGTATCTGTGCTCTGACTAGAATCAGTGTAGGAAAGAGTCATAGACTTTTACAAATCCACCACCATTGGGATTTGAGTAGTTGATTAATTGATTTTTAATGGCATCTCAACCCATCTAGGGTTATTTTATGCTTAAAGTTAAGGAAATCGCACTCACTGTACGTTTATATTTACATTTTTATGTATAGTTGTTTCTTTAGAGCTTTTTTAGAAAACTGTTATATGATATCAAGTATTCTTATCTAATACAAATAATTTGCACACAGTTTTATGCTTTCAAGTATTCCTATCTAACATTAATAATTATATGGTTTCAAGTAATTATTTCTATCTAATAATCATCATTTGTTTCAGGTAACTAATAATAATCCTTAATAAACATTAAACAATTATAGATTCAATTAACTATTTTTAATATGAATAATTTAGTTGTATAGCATCAAGTATTCCTATCGAATACAAATAATTTTTAAGCAAATCTATTTGATCAGACGTTAGGGTCTCTAAAGCACAAAGTAAAACTTAAATTAAAAAAATCAAAGTATCTTACAAAGAGTAAGTAGTAGCAGGTCAAATTACAAACTCACTTTCTTATTTATTTAGCAAAATGCAACAAAAATGAGGAATTTTCGTAGATGGAAAGCATTTTATTAATTTGTAACATTTTTGAAAAGTTAATTAACAAAAAACAAAATTCATTAAAAAAAATTTTGATATCAGAATTAAAAAAAGGAAAGGAATAATAAACACCTTTAGCCCTATTTCAAAGATGATCGACTTTAACGTTTTAAATTCGTTTCATATTTTCAAAGAACATCTTAAAAAACAATTTTGACAGTAACTTTTTAAAACCCATTATTTGGAATCTTTTGTGGCACAATATACAGACGGTGGTCCCGATGAATGGATTTCTACTGATTATAAATAAGATTAAATAAATACGTAGATAATATTGTTATTGTTTTGAGTTAAAATAAATTCATTGTTTAGTAAATTGTCTTGCCTCGCGTCATGAATATTCGTCTCTTAAGTAAAAACAAAAACAAAAAAAGTAAGAAAGAAATAACGGGACCACAATCGTTATATCGTACCGACTTTTTGTTAAATGTGAAAAGTTCTCAAAAAACCAAGACGGGTAACTTTATTTTAGTACTTTAATTTTAAAAATAGAGATATATTAAATTATGTAATTAAATTTCACCATCAGATTTAAAACATTAAAACAGTTTTCTGTTAAAAGTTTTGAGATTGATGAGACATTGAAGAAACTTAATTTTAATGGTTTTAAATTTATTATTATTATTAGTGGTACTAAAGTTTTAAATAACAAAAGAAAAAAACTTTTAGGTATGTATAGTTCGTAAATTGTTGATTTAAAAATATTTTTTTAATCAGTAAAAAGTGAGGAATAAAAAAAAATCAACAATGAAGATTGTCAGACTAAATTTCCAAAAATATTATTTATATAACACAAAACGTAGAGTAAAACAAAAATAAAAAAACAACAATTTTAACTAAATTATTATTATTTTTTCTTTTTTTACAAATCTATCAAATATCTATATCCACGTGAAAATCATTTTCACTAAAAAAAAAAAAAAAAAGATGATTAAAAAAATGACATTTTCCTTTCTTTTTTTTTAAAAAAACCCAAAAACCCAGAACGTGATATTTTCAAAACGATATAAATTTTCGCAGAAAACTTTTTAAAAACAAAAAACATGTGACAATAGTGGGGAAATAGAAAAGTAAAGGAAGGAAAAAGTGAAATTATGTACCTGTAGACACTGTTATTGTATAACAGGGTATATAAATACAGATGAGTAATTATTACTACTAACCGTTTTCCATTCTCGTTTTAAGATGTAAACAGTTTTATTTAAGGGGAATAATTCGACACACAGACAGACATTTTTAGAGCCAAGATAAATATTCTTTATACTTTTGCTGTTTTCTTACAACCAAATAAATGTATTTTAAACTTACCAAAAGGAAATTAGACATTCATTTTCAACTTAAAAAACATTAGATCAATTTTGCTTTCCTTTAAAAACAAAGAAAAGTATACAATGTAATAACTAGGAAAAATTCAACTTTATTTTAAAGTGCCACTTTAGCACCTGTTACACCGCCGGTGTCTTACGAGCCAGAACGAAATGAATTTACAGGTCGATACATGACCAAGTTTTTATTTATTCGTTTTTTGTCTCGTTCCTTCCAAGTCGGGCATTCGAATTCAGGCCTAGTTCAAGTGTTATATATTAGGTATACCCAATTCGTCGAAAAATCTGCGTTTTTTCAATACAATTTTACCCCCCTCCCAGCCCGTTTGAAAAAAAATTACCAAAAATCAGGGAATTATCCGATTTTAATGACATTTTCAGTGTTGATTTATCAATGAATGCATTTTATAATGCATCAGTTATTTTATTTCAAAACTTTCTGATTTTTTTTTCAGGTCACTTAACTTTGACCCCCCCCCCCCGTTTTTGGGGCACAAAATATCGGTGTGGTATATGTGATTGATACTATTTTCTGCATAAATAAAAAGACAAAAGACCGAAGGTGTGAATAGAACTTTTTTTTTTTTAAGAATTTGCTCGGGTAGTAAATAAGTACCGAAAATCGGAAAATAAAATTAAAATAAAAACTAAAAAAATAATTTTTGGAGATTTGTTCTTTACTCATTTCGATGATTATTTAATTGGCTATTATTCTATAAAAGAAAAGAATATATATCAATATTTGTTCCGTTTAAAGGAGGGGGGGATGCTAAATTCTAATACAGTTTTCGACCAACAAAATATGGGTGATTGATACTAAAGTAAAGTAGTTATTAAAAAAATTATTTTTTTTAGAATGTAATAATATGACATTTTAAACTTAAAATTTTGCTGCTCATATTTTAAATGAATTTTATATATTAATTTATCATAGCAGAAATACCTAATTAAAGTTTCGAAATAGAATAACTGATGCATTACAAAATTCATTAATTGATAAATCAATACTGAAAATTTCATTAAAATCGGGTAATTCCCTGATTTTTGGTAATTTTTTTTTTTAATTGCAAATGTTACAATTTGTTGTGTAAACACAGATTTTAAGCAAAAAAAAAAAAAAAAAAAGGCAGCCATCTTGATCGAAATTGACCAAGAGAACTGTTTATTATTGACATAGTACCCATAAAAAATATCATTAATTTATGAATCGGTATTTCTGCCTACTATTAGAATATTTATTGCCTTGTCTGCGGGGCTTAGAATAGGCCGACTGTATCCCCTGCACAGGGGTAAGCTCTCTTCAACCCAAAAAGTGGTGACCCGATTATGACACTAAACTGCATCTGATGGTGAGGATCCAATTTTGGAGTTCTGGAGAGTGTGAAGTATGCCCTTCATTGCCATTACTCCCAGGTCCATTCCAACCCAGAGGGGTAGTACCTGTTAGGGGCCCATCTATAGGTCAAATACATCTGTTTGATAATTATTCATATTCGATAGGAATACTTGATATGATACAGCTGTGTGCAAATTATTTATATTAAGAATAGTTACTGAAGGCTGTAATTATTTGAAACAATATAATAATGTACAAGCAAATGATTATTATTAAATAGTAATAGTTACTTGAAAGCATATAATTGTGTATAAATTATTCATTTTAGATAGGAATACTTGAAACTATACAACTGTGCAATTATTTGTATTAGATAATAAAATCTGATATATAACTCCCAAGTCCCAACCCCTTTTTATCATATGGGTGCTAGAAGGCGGTGGCTGCGGGTCTACATGTCCTGGGAATGACGTTAAACTCTATCTGATGGTGAGATTCCAGTTTTGGAGGTTTGGGGAATGTGGAGCACCCCTTCATCACCATTGCTCCCTGGTCCACTCTGACCCCGAGTGGTAGTACCTGTTAGGGTTCCATCTATGGGTTGAATAGAAAAACATGAGTTTATAAACAAAATTGTATTATCCATTAAAAATGAAATTATTTCAAAACTTTGTCGGCATTAAACATTTTTTGAATACCAAATTACCAATAGAAGTATTTGGCATAAAATAACCCAAGTGGTTGACATGCTGTAAAAATCCAACCAACCAACCAACCAACCAGCAAACAAGGGCATCCCCTTCCCTTGACCAGGAAATGCATACAGGGTTTGGGGGCTGCTTGTGAATTTCCTATCCCCTCCCATGAAAAGATCTCAGGTAAATTAGTTGGATGGAGCCGGCTCAGCTGATCCAGGGTGAATGCTGTCACACAGACATAGATAGAGAACACTGAATAAATGGAAGGAAAGACAAGATCTCTCTCTGCCTATTGATACATCAGATCATTAAAAACATTTTTTTAAAAGTATTTTTAATATAGTTGTGGAAATTGATTTTCCAAAGTCAGTATAGACCACTGAGCAGTTGGGATATCATCTTGTTTTTCTGCTTCTCTCTCTCTCTGACTAATGATCTAATGTATCAAAAAAAAAAAAAAAAATAAAGTAAAATTATTCTCATCAATTATTAATAATAACGCCATTGCAACACATTAAATTTCCATATGCCACAGTTTAATATGTCTTTATATCAAATTATATATGTATATCTTTATCAAATTCTAAAATGACTTGATTAGTTAAGTTAAAAGTTAAAGTTAATAGATACAAGGAAATCATGACAGGCATTTTTAAATGATTGAAATAGTTTATTATGAATTATTTTACTTAAGAAAAAAAAAGGAAGAAAAAGATAATGAATGTAACTACAGTTTTTAAAAGGAAGTTGGGTTTAGTGTCAATCCCTGGTAATCTGAACATTAGCTACATAAATGAGAATAACCTCCCCTTGGTTATTTCACTTTGAGGAAGCCATAGGTTTTGGTCGACCATTTTCATTTCAACTTAAATCTACACAGAAAATTCAAATTTGTTCAAATCAATACAACTGCATGTTTTAACACGAAAATATCATAAAATGTGTTTTTAATTGTGCTTGCGCATTATTTGAAATGAACTTAATTGTTATTAAGAACATATTTTATATTTTCATGTTAAAACTTGCAGTTGTATTGATTACGGTGAAATGAAAATGGCTGACCAAAACATATGGCTTCCTCAAAGTGAAATAAATAAAGGGAGGTTACTTTCATTTATGTAGCTAATGTTCTGGTTACCCAATCAGTATTAAACTTAAGCTTGTGTCAAACTTGTCTTCATGGAGGAAGGAGGGAGTGTAAATACTGTGTTTCTCCAAAAATAAGACTTGCCTGCAAAATAAGACCTAGTGTGATTTTTCAGGATGATTTTAATATAAGTCCTACCCTTAAAATAAACCCCAGTTGAAAGCAGCAGACAGACTAAAGAAATAAGCATTCTATACAATCACATCATATGACAAACACTCTACATCCTCCGAAAATAAGCTGTGTCTTATTTTTGGTAAAACACTGTAACTACTGCATTGCTGTCTGGCTTAGATTAGTCGGTAGACCTTCTGGCTAGGTAATCACAAAATTCTGGGTTCAATACCAGCCCTCAGCAACTCAGTGTATGAGTAGCACAGGGATCTGTACGGTAAAGTGGGGAGCTGATGGTAGGTGTGGCGCTCCGCCTCAGAAACAAAAACAATCTTCTAGTGCTAGTGGAAAAGGGATAGACTCCTTTGCTGTTTGGCCGATACAGACAGAAAGCCAATCCATCGACTTTTACTTACATTGTGGATAGTATCATTTTAAATTGATAAAAAACACTCCATTGTGTTATTATTATTATTACTACTACTACTACCTTTGTGTGTGTGTGTGTGTTGAATATGGTAAATAGTATTAAGTGTTAAGGTTGAGGAGTTAGTGATATTTGTGGTTTTTCCACTTTCACAGATCTTTCATCCTAATAAACAGAGTGAACAAAAATGGAGGATCAACAGCATATTTAGGTCGAGGGGAGATAACTCTTTATTACACTTACGGCTGTATTCTATCATTAACTTTTTTACAGTGTCTTTGTATGTTTGTCTGTGAATGTAATTGAAAACAAAGCCCTGTACAAAGATCAAACAAGTTTTCTAGGATAGAAATTTTGGGTCTTATAACATTTTGTCGTCCGTGATTCCTGCCCTTATTTACGCTATGTTTTTCTTTGACAGTGTCAGATGTAAATTAGGGAAAACTTTGATATTCCCCATGCTGCGTTTCTTGCTTTTTATCAGCAATTTAATGTAGATATTTTAACCCGCCCACTCCATCAAATACAGATAAGAACTCAGACAATTGTTTTGTTTGTTTTTTTCAATTAAATTTGTACAATATATTTTTTACAAAATTTTAATCGGTAAATTAATGTAGATATTTTACCTGCTTCCTCATAAATTAAATTTGAGGTTTGTGTTTTGTAAAAATATATTGCACAAATTGAACTAAAAAAAAAAAAAAAAAAAAAAAAAAAAAATTGTCTGAGTTCTTATTTGTATTTTATTAGGGGGGGAGGGCATTGTAGAATATCTACATTAATTTTCTGATAAAAAAATTGTCTGAGTTCTTATTTGTATTTTATTAGGGGAGGGCATTGTAGAATATCTACATTAATTTTCTGATAAAAATAATTGTCTGAGTTCTTATTTGTATTTTATTAGGGGAGGGCATTGTAGAATATCTACATTAATTTGCTGATAAAAAGCAAGAAACATGGCATGGTAAATATCTAAGTCAATAAAAAACAGTGTAAATAAGGGCCGGAATCCTGGACGACAAAATGTTAACAGACTGAATTTTTCAAGGAATCCAGTGGTGGTATTAATATTTACCCCTAAATTCATTTGAGGTCAATAGGGACCAAATCACAGTCTGTGGTATGATAAAATAGGAAAATAAAAATCCTATTTTTTTAATTCACAACTTTCCAGCCAATGTAAATGAGCCCAGCAACAAAGTGTTAATTCAAAATGTAAGATTTGAATTAACTGGTGAAATGACAACATTAATACACTGAACATGGAATTGGAGGTAAAATTTCCATAAAATGAACAAATTCCTTTCTACAATTTATCTCAATATTTATAGATTAGTAGTAATTAAGATCACCAAATGCCTGCCTCCAGTTGCATGGCTGACATGCCTTTAGCTGGCACAATTTTGGTTGATACCAAATCCTGAATAAAATGGATCTGATCTTGATTAGCAAGTAATATTTCAAATTGTTACATCTAAGATTTGTGCATAGATTATATATATATATATATATATATATATATATATATATATATATATAATATAAGCCTAAGAAAAAGGCTGTTTTCTTTCATTTTACACTTACACTTTTACTGTAATAGAAATATATCATTTGTTGTGTTCAAAAAGAAAGAAAGATAAGAAATTCAGTGAAAAATATAAAAAAAAGTTTAATAAAAATATCCAGGCCAAGCTTTTTTCTTTTTTTTCCTGATTTTATTCAGTAAAGGCTAAAAAAAAAAAAAAATTTTTTTTTGTATTTCTCTCTCTCTAATCGCTATACGAGATGTGTTCTTTTGTGTTGTAACAATTTATCCGAGCGGCCAAACTCTTTGCCACAGAGGGGGCAGTGGTATGGTTTCTCTCCTGTGTGGATCCTCTTATGTCGTAGGAGCTTGTCCGAGCGGGCAAACTGTCTCCCACAGACGTCGCACCCAAACGGCTTCTCGCCTGTGTGCGTGCGCTTGTGCCGTAGCAGGTGGCTACGTTCTGTGAAGTATTTTGAGCAGACGTCACACATGAACATCCTCACGCCGGCATGACTCTGCTTGTGACGGGCCATCTGGGTGGGGTCTGTGTAAAGCTTGCCGCAAATCTCGCATCTGTATAGCGTATCCTTGTCATCATCAACAGAGTCCGAATCACTGTCGTCGGGAATTTCTATCTGAATTGGCTTATCCATTGTGGAGTCATTGTAGTGCTGTTGGTTCAAATAATTGAGATTTTTACCATGGTGGACATGCTGGTGTTGTTCTAAAAGACTGTGGGTAGGGAATTGTTCTGGACATAATTGACACCTTACCCATTTAGGTAGAGGGATATTTGGAGGAATTTTCATTTTGTGGTCTTTTGGACTATTGTTTGGAGAAAGGGATTGAGGTGAATTCTCCGGTTCACTACTGCTATCACTATCACTGTCTAAGATATTTTGTTTGTCATAACTGTAATGACCATTAATGTGAGTCCATTGATGGTTTTTAAGACTGCTAGAGTCTGCAAATTTTTTATCACAAATTTTGCAACTGGTGAGTTGTCTACTTGTAGAGTTTTCCATTGCTATCACGGATAGATTTCTTTTTTTTCAATTTCTTTTTTAAAAATTATTTCTTCTTTCTTTTTTTTTTTTATTTTTTTTTTTCCAATTTCTTTTTTAAAATAATTTCTTTCTTTCTTAAAAAAAAAAAAAAAAAGACTTTTTTTTTTTTTCAATTTCTTTCAAGATATTATACTTTATTATTCATTTTCCCCCAAAAATAATGTTTCTAATGATCATAATTGTTTTCTTGAATATTACCCTTTATAGATATTCAGCTCAGCTGAACCTTTCATAGGGTCACAAGAATTAAACACTCAGTGAGGATCAAGCTCACTATGTTAGCAATGATTTTTCAGGTTAGATTTCCCTATATTAGTCTATGATAAAAAGTACTCAAATTTTAACATTTGAGTACAAACAAGTTGTATATGGGATTTTATATATCTAAAAAGAATATGAACACAAATCTGAATTTGTCAAATGTTTTGTCCAATCATTAGAGAAATGAGAAATGATGGCTTCTGGTTAAGCAAAGTAGTTTATGTGGTTCTCGTTTCTCGAGATCAATACTGATTATCCTGGAAAAGAAAAGAAAAAATTTAATGTTAAAAAAACAAAAAACACCAAAAAAAACAAAACAAATATAAAATCAATTCTACAAGAAAAAAATGTAATGTTAAAAACATGTTAAAATATTCGATAATCTTGAACATTAGCTAAATAAATGAGAGTAACCTCCCCTTGTTTCTTTCACTTTGAGGAAGCTGTCTGTTTTGGTGGGCCATTTTCATTTCAACGTAAATCTACACTGAAAATACAAATTTATTTGAATCGTTACAACTGAAAGTTTTAACAAGAAAATATCATAATATGTGTTCTTAGTTGTGCTTGTGCATTATTTGAAATTAACTTGTTATTAAGAACACATTTTCTAATATTTTTGTATTAAAACATGCAGTTGTATTGATTACGGTGAAATGAAAATGGGCGACCAAAACAGACGGCTTCCTCTAAGTGAAAGAAACAAAGGGAGGTTACTCTCATTTATGTAGCTAATGTTCAGATTACAACCCCACCCCAAAACAACAACAACAAAAACAAACAAATATAAAATCAATTCTACAAAAAAGAAAATGTAATGTTAAAAAAATGTTAAAATATTCAATTTAATAATCAATAATTGATTTGATTAATAATTAAATTTATCAATTAAATTAATTAATATAAATTATTAAATTGATTATTTATTAAATCTATTAATTTAATTTGATAAATTAATAATTAAATTGATAATTCAATAATGATTAATTTGATTTAACAATTTTTTAATACCAAAAAATTAAAAAAAGAAAAGAAAAGAAAATGTAAAAAACAAACAAAACTAATTCTACAGTTTGGAAATTGAGATTAACATATTTCTTGAGAGGCTCACCCTATCCACTGTGGAAAAGTCTTCATCTTGTTTAAGTAAAGTTGTTGGGGTGGCCTAAAGTCAGTATCAGCCAGACAGCGAGGGAGTCTATTCCCTTTTCACTAGCGCTAAACCAAAGAGATTGTTTTTGCATCTGAGGTGGAGTGCCACATCTACCATCAGCTCCTTACTTTACCGCACACATCCCTGTGCTACTCATACGCTGAGATGGCGCAGGTTGGTATTGAACCAGGAACCTTGTGGTTTCTAGTCTGACACTCTACTGACTGAGCTAAACCGGCCAACACACTCAAATTAACAGACCAGTTCACATACCTAAGTAGTAATATCTCATCTACAGAAAGTGTTGTCAATATATGCATAGGAAAGGCATGGACTACTATAGACAGATTATTAATCATATCGAAATCTGATCTCACTGATATGAAAGGAAGAATTCTTCCAAGTTGTAGTTGTGTCAGTGCTACTGTATGGCTGTACCATTTGGACGCTGAGAAAAAGCTAGATGGGAACTATATAAAGATGCTGCAGGCTGTCTTGAACAAATCCTGGAAGCAGAAAAAAAACCCTCAACTGTACAGCCAATTGCTTCCAATCATATAAACCATCCAAATAACAAGATTGTTGTAGAAGTAAGGATGAACTCATAAATACAAAATAAAATAATAGAGGAAACATAAAAATTTAAGTCTACAAAAAAGCGTTCATCATCAGGGCAAGATATTTTGATATTTGAAAATAAAACGGTATCAAAATATCTTGCCCTGATGATGAACGCTTCTTTTGTAGACTTAAATTTTTGTTTTCTATTATCATCATTTTATTTTGTATTCAAAATAATAATAAATAGAAAACAATGTATACAAGGACAAACTCTTGGTTTAAACATGTGTCAGCATTCTAAGAAAATTTTTTTTATCCATATAATATTTTCTTTCCTTTTTATCTTTCAATATAATTGTCGGATTCACTTCCAATTTTCAACTTTATATATATGAAGAAAAAAGAAAAGAAAAGAAAAGCACATAATGTATAAATACTCCAACAGTTCTGTTAAAGATGTGAATTGCTAGACTCCTTACACAGGTGATTTGTCTAAGTGAAGGCTTTTATGACATGTCAACCCTTACTGGGTTATTCAATGCCAAATTCAATCTTTTTTACAAGTAATTTTATGGTTTCAACCAAGGGCCGGTTTAGCTCAGTCAGTCAGTAGAGCATTCGGCTAGGAATCACAAGGTTCCTGGTTTGATAACAGCCCTCTCCAACTCAGTGTATGAGTAGCACAGGGATCTGTACGGTAAAGTGAGGAGCTGATGGTAGGTGTGGCGCTCCACCTCAGATGCTAAAATAATTTCCTTGGTCTAGTGCTAGTGAAAAGTGGATAGACTCACTCACTCTCTGGCTGATACCGACATTGGGCTCCCGACGACATTTACTTTTTATAACTTCAAGTCACTATTCTTAATACAAATGCTTTACACAGCGTAATATACTTTCAAGTAACTTCCTATTTAATAATTTAAAAACAATGATATGAACCTTAAATTAACTATTCCTACCTGATACTAATATGCTGCAAGCAATGAAATTCAATTCAAAATTATTTTAAAAAAGGTAAACACTTCAGATTTAATTATAATATCAATTTATTAATATAGTTTAAAATCATTCTCAACATTTCAAACAGATCTATTTGTCCCATAAATGGGACCCTGACAGGTACTATCACTTTGAGACAGGGTGGATTTGGGATATATAGCTTAATTAATACACGTTTCCTTTTGTTAAATGTAAAGAGGGGGTAAATTTCACAGGGAAAATTGATGGTACATATTGAACATAAACAAGAAAATTCAGAATAACAATATTTTGACATTTTATAAATACTGTATAAATGTAAAATTACTTAAATATCGCCATCATTTTTTATGTCATAAGTAAGTAGTAAGTAATAATAAATAACAACATTTATAAAGTATAAATAAGAAAACATAAACAAGGAAAATGTAGTGCTGTAAATATTACCATAAAAATACAATTTAATTGGCAATTACAGCATTACTTAAATGACTCGTATTTTATAATAATAATCTTTTCAGCTATTATATTAGGTCTGAGACCTGTCAATTCCACAGAATATTTATAATCTTTCCACTGATTATCTAACCTTGCCTTAAAGGAGTTTAGAAATAGGACATTCACTATTGATGATGGTAGTTTATTCCATGTGTTCACCACTCTGTTACTAAAATAATTTTGTCTTGCATTTGCTTTACAAAATCTTTTTAAGAATTTTAATTTATGACTCCTGGTATTGACATTTTGAGCAATGTTTAGTAGATCAAAGATATAATTATTCAGACTCTTATCTTTATAGAAAAAAAGTAAAAATCGTTTTTTGTCGGTTCATTTTTTCATATTTCACAAAATAAAATGGGGGAGGGGTAGACCTAAAAAAATATTTCCCCTTATATATTTTAGGAAAAAACTATTTCAGACATATTTTCAACAAATAGTAGGTAGTTATGGAAATTTTCGTGAAAATCGAACCATTAATTGATTTTTCATAGAATTTTTTAAAAAGCCTCTAGTTATAACTTGTTTTTGGCTACATTAAATTTCAATTGATTTAACGGTGCAAAAATGTAAACATTGATTTTCGTTTATAATTTTCATTATTTCCGTAAGCTGAAATTAAAAAAAAAAATCATGAGTTTTTAAAAAATGTTTCTTCTTCACAGGGGAAATTGGTGCTATCTAATAAAAATACAATGTAATTGCAGTATAACTTAAATGACTCATATTTTATGGTACAAGTTAAAACTAAGACAAAAAAGATCTTAAGAATGGAAAATAAGGAGAATAAAACGATCTTTAATTTCAAAGTGAATTAAACAGAGAAAACACTTATCAGTCGTTTTATTGCTAAAGAATTCAGCCCTTAAAAAAAAAAAAAAAAAGCAATTTTCTGCTTTTAAATCTTTTGTAAATGTTCAGTTTTTCCCCCTACTAATCAGACTGGAGGGGGAGGAAGGGACGAATTAATTTTCAAGAACTTGAAAAATAACTTCAATTTGAAATTGAAATCATTCCATTGAATTGGTTCTCAACTTATAGGAAATAAAGCCGTAATCATCAATTTTTCAAATATGTTTTTTTTTTTCAATTTTTCTGTAGATATAATTAAAGCCAATAATTATTCGGACAAATATTACATGATTTCATTATGAAATATATATTTTAATTGGGCTTCATTTTGAAACAAACACTAACAGATTCAATTATTAACTTATTTTTTTACGGTCACTGTAAAATTACGTTCATGTATAATTAAAATGAAATTAAAGTACCAATAATTTTATTTTTAAATTTAGAAATCAAAATATCAAACTCGGCTTGTCAAGTCCATATTCCCTACCTACAATAATCAATTTAACATGTGTATCACTTTTTCCGTTTTCTCAGTATCAAACACTGATTGATTTTTAATCTTTAAAATTAATCAATATGAAAAAAATTAAACAAAAACAATTGAAATTTATCTTGGTTTACCCACAAGTTTAAATTATTGTCCGATTATAGGAACTTTCAGAAAAAAAATTAAATTCTAAGAAAAAACAAAACAAAAAACTACGAACTTTTTTGAAGCCTTGATTTTACGTGGAAAAAATCATTTAGTTGAATTAAAATCACTGTCATATCTAGAATGAATTTTTGTAAAGGTGAATAATTTTTTGTTTTAAAAACTGACCGAAAGAATTGTTTGCTTATCAAACTTTTGTCTTGTAACATATTAGACACTAAGTTTGATAATTTGGTACAATGTAAAAATAGGGGACCCTGACTGTAAATAAATAAATTGTTTTTTCTTTGAGTCTAAATAAATTTAAAAGGTTTGTTGAATTGGTTTGCATTGTTTATTAAATGGTCGCCTTTTTTTTTGGGGGGGGGGAACAACTAAACAACAGAACATTAGACATACATTTAAGAAAAATCAAAGCAAAGCAATATGTATCAATTCTATTTAGTAAATCGAACGGTGAAATGTAAGAAAAAAAAAAAAAAAAAAAAAAAAAAAAAGAAAAAAAGAAAAGAAAATACAAACAAACAAAAAAACGGGGTATTTTTTTTTTTTTACTTACAGAACTTTTCAATAGCAAACATTTTTAAAAAATAAAAACAAAAACAAAATAGAAACAAAACTATTTTAGATAGATTTAAATTAAAATTTTAGCTGTCTTTAATATTTGATGACATTTAAACCAGAATTCATTCGAAAACACAAAATATTTTTAATACTTACATTTAAATAAACAAATGATTTTTGAGGTTCGTTGGTTTTGGGGTACGGTACAGAAAAGCATTTTCCAATTTCAAACTTTTCGTTTTGAAAAACAACAAAAAAAGGGGCACACATGTCCATTTTCCCTTTCAAAATTCGTTAAGGTAAAACTAAAAATAAATTGTCAAGTGAAAACGATTTTAATTTTTTCCCCTTCACTCTAAGAATTGTTATTGCTGCTTTATTTATTTTAAAATAAGTTTTATCTTAAATACCTGGCTAAATATCCAGTATAATGTTCTTATCTTTTAATCAGACAGAAAAATAGAACCAGTGCTTGAAATAAAAATAAAAATAAAACCCTGAAGCCCTTAAAAGGGGAGAGGGTAAGAAAATTCAAATTAACGTTTCCGGAAGAAAATAGATTTCTTTTAAAAATAGTATCAAATTTAAAAAAAAAAAAAAAAAAAAAATTAAATGTAAATTTACAATAATTATTAATGCAAACTAAAATAAATATTTCAAGAAAAATGTTCAAATTAGAACTTAAAATAAAAATTAAAAAAAAAAAAAAATTAATCAAGATTGTGGAAGATATTAATCAAAATAATTATAGTCGGTGATTGATTTTTAAACACATTTTTTTTTTGATTTTGAATAATCACATTCGGTTTAAGGGCTTAAAAAACAACAAACCCAAGTAAATAGACGATATAAAAATTAAACGAATCTAAAAGAATAAGAAAAACGATAGCATCTTCTTGAGGGTTTTTTTCTTTTTAGGAAAAAAAAAAGGCGAATAAGTTAAGAACCTTAAAAAGCGAACAGCTTTTGTGTTGCTATTGGTGGCGAGTTATCTCCCTTGTTGGTCAGAACTCTTCTTTATTATGAGTACAATATTTATCTATCTAGCCACGAGGTTGAAATGCAACACAAGATTGAGTTTTTTACGGTCAAGTCACGTTGAAAGTACCGGTTCGCACTAGATCACCGAGGTTAAGCAACGATGTGCCTGTTCAATACTTAGATGGGTGACTAAATAAACAACAGCAGCCCCTGTAAGCCAGACATAAATTATTAGGAGACGTTAGTTTGATATGTGGAATCTTTGAAAAGTTTTTTTTTTAAATCATTTTTCCCCATAAAATTATTTGGTCATTCTTTGGAAAGTGAACGGTAAAAATAGCACAAGTGAAAAAATAAGAAAAATGCCACCACAAAAATATATTCACTGTGTTGTTCCCAACTACTTGGGATGTATTGTTGTCATTTTTTAAACAGAAAATAAATCCCAGATTTTTATGCAAAAAGAAAAGTAAAGAAAAAATAAAGAAATAATTAAAAAAATCAAACAAAAAGGTTTTAGTACTCAGTACTGTATTCAACTCAGAACTATAATTTGAGCTATGTTAAAGTTATTGTCTATGACATTTACTATCGGCAATATCCCTAAACTTTTCTTCTAAAGTATGGTGACCCAAAAGCGTAATAATACGTGTTTTTTTATGTTAATAAATTTGGACCATATGACCTTTAGGCACCCCTTTTTGATCTCGATTCAAAAGGACATGTTTTTCGTTTACACGGTCAATATCCGGTTGTTTGTTAGGGGTTAGTTTTATAATTTAAAACAAAAACACTAAAAATCGTCTGTTAACAAACAACCGGATATTGATGGTGTAAATGAAAAACATGTCCTTCTGTATCGAGATCAAAAAGGGGTGCCTAAAGATCATATGGTCCATAAATTTGAAAAAGAAATATACACAGCACAAGATATACAGTTGTTTCGCAGAATGAATCTTCTTAAGGGGTGAATTCTCGGAAAATATTTTTCTGCCCCTGTAACTCGTTTTAAATTGTTTGAGGGTATGTTGGCGCTTGACATCAAAGCAATAAACAAAATGTCTTCAGAATTTTGAAAAAAATGTCTTAACCCCCCCTCATCTTTTAATGATTTAAATAAATTTGGGTGAATTAAAAACAAAAACAAAAAAACATGATGCTTCGGTAAATTTTCTTATGTCTAAACATTGAAAAATGCCCCTACGCAATTTCTAAGTTGATATATGATATTTCAATAAACTTATTGTAGTTGCATGTGCGTTCTTCAAAACCAAATCAGAATCTAATGGTTTACAGTTGATTAAACAGTCGGGTGGGGGTAGGCATTTAAAGAAAAGAGAAGGGCAGGTGGAGAGAGAGAGAGAGAGAGAGAGAGAGAGAGAGAGAGAGAGAGAGAGAGAGAGTCAAAGGGATCGGCAGACCAGTGGAATTGGGGGGGGCAAGCTACCGAAATTTACGACAACCTACCGAAATTTACGACAACCTTCCATTTTTGAACCTTAAACTAGCATAAAGATAAAGATATGGTCAAGGTATAAGTGATTTAAGAACATTTTTAAAGAAAAAAAATACGAAACAAAATTATATTTTGATAATAACAGTCTTTAAAAAAATATTTTAACAAAATTATAAATATAGACCTTATTCTGTTCCGTCCTGTCCGAAAATCATACACATGTGCCTTCTTCAAAACCAAATCAGAATCTAATGGTTTACAGTTGATTAAACAGTCGGGTGGGGGTAGGCATTTAAAGAAAAGAGAAGAGCAGGGGGAGAGAGAGAGAGAGAGAGAGAGAGAGAGAGAGAATCAAACTTTGGACACACACATACCCAAATAACACAAAAGCACAACTAGATTACATCCTAATAAACAAAAAGTGGATAAATAGTGCAATTAACTGTGAAGCGTATTCCTCTTTTGAAGGAGTATCCTCAGATCACAGAATAGTCACAGCAAAATTACGACTAAGCCTACGTAGGAATAAAAAGCAAACTAGTAAATCCGTACGATACAACTGGGTGACACTTGCCAACAGCGATATATGCAATCGCTACGCTGTTGCAGTTAGAAATAAATTCGATATCCTCCAGGAGATATCCGAAAGCTCCACACCAAACGAGGAATACGAAAACTTCGTCAATGCTCACCAAGAAGCAGCAGCCGAGTGCGTACCAACCAAACCAAGAGCCAAACACTATGTCCCATGGGAGACAGAAACAGTTAGAGAAAAGAGAAACGATATAAAAGAAGCAGTACAACGTAATAAAATAAACCCAACTAATGCCAATCTACACAACCTTAGAAAAGCCCAGATAGAACTAGCCAAAACATACAAAAAAGAACAAATAGAATACATACAAACACAAATAAATAATATAAGACAATCGGTGGAGGACAGACAGTCACGATTAGCATAGCAAACTGTTAATGAAGTCAGCGGCAGGAAAAGTACCTCTAAATCGAAGTTAAAGGCAACCAGCCAAAAAGATAGACTCCAAAAATGGAAAGACCACTTCCAGAAACTTCTGGGGAACCCACCTAAAATAGTAGAAGATAATACCCAAAAGATTGTCGATAAACAACTAGATATCAAATTGGGGGACTTCATGATAGATGAAATCAACCAAGTTTTAAAGAAGCTAAAAGGTAGAAAAGCGGCAGGACTTGACGGAATACCCCCGGAGGTATGGAAGATAGGAAAGTTCAGTGACATACTGCTTGGGCTATGCAATGCAGTGTATAGACAAAATAGAATAGATAGATGGACAAAAGGCTGCATCCTCCCATTCCCTAAAAAAGGAGATCTCGGAATCGCTAAGAACTACAGAGGCATAACTCTTACTGCTATTGCAGCTAAGATATATAATGCCCTTCTCCTTAATCGCATCCGACCTGAAATAGAAAAAATCCTTAGGAGAAACCAAAATGGTTTCCGCAAAAATCGATCCACAACCTCTCAGATCCTGACTATACGATGGATCATAGAAGGAGTACGAGCAAAGAATCTAGAGGCAACGCTACTATTCGTAGATTTCTCCAAGGCATTTGATTCCATACACAGAGGGAAAATGGAACAAATACTACTAGCATATGGCCTCCCCAAAGAAACAGTTGCAGCTATAATGATGCTATACAGGGACACTAGAGCGATGGTACGCTCACCTGATGGTGACACAGATTTCTTTGACATCGCTGCTGGAGTCCTACAAGGAGATACATTGGCACCATATATATTCATAATATGCCTAGACTACGTACTCAAAACATCATTAGATACCATAAAAGAAAAGGGTTTCACACTGAAAAAGGCAAGGAGCAGGCGTTATCCCGCACAAACAGTCACAGATGCAGACTATGCTGACGACCTTGCACTCCTTGCAGATACACCGACACAAGCTGAGTCACTGTTACACAGCTTGGAGGAGGCGGCAGAAAATATCGGCCTCTTATGTGAACTCCAGTAAAACAGAGTTCATGAGTTTCAAAAAGAAAGGAAACATCTCAACACTCAACGGCACGCCTCTCAAGCCTGTAGAACAATTCACGTACCTAGGTAGTAATATCTCATCCACAGAGAGATGTTAACACACACGAATAGCAAAGGCATGGTCGGCCACAAACAAATTGTCAGTCATATGGAGGTCTGATCTCCCTGACAAGCTGAAGCGACAGTTCTTCCAGGCTGTGGTTATATCGGTGCTGCTATATGGCTGCACCACTTGGACCCTAACGAAGCGTCTTGAAAATAAGCTAGATGGAAGCTGCACAAGAATGCTACGTGCAGTCTTGAACAAATCGTGGAAGCAACCCCACGAAGAGACAGCTGTACGGTCACCTGCCCCCCATCTCTCAAACTATCCGAGTGAGACGGACAAGGCATGCAGAACACTGCTGGAGAAGCAAGGACGAGCTCATAAGCGACGTTCTCCTGTGGAAGCCAACACATGGACATGCAAGTGTGGGGCGCCCAGCAAGGACCTACATTGACCAGCTATGCGAGGATGCTATATGCTCAGCAGAGGACCTCCCAGGTGCAATGAGTGATAGAGAGGGTTGGCGAGAGATTGTCATGGATATCCGTGCTGCAAGCGCGACATGATGATGATGATTGTAGTTGCGTCATTTTTTTGTAATCTGAACGTTACATAAATGAGAGTAATCTCCCCTTAATTGTGCTTGTGCATTATTTGAAATAAACTTAATTGTTATTAAGAACACATATTATGATATTTTCGTGTTAAAACATGCAGTTGTGTTGATTTGAACAAATTCGTATTTTCAGTGTAGATTTATGGTGAAATAAAAATAGCTGACTAAAACATACAGCTTCCTCAAAGTGAAACAAACTAAGGGATGTTACTTTCATTTATGTAGCTGATGTTTAGATTACCCATTTTTTCCTATTTTTTCACTTGTGCCATTTTTATCTGTGCCATTTTTACCTAAATTCCTTTTGAACAGCAACAGTCCCCGTTCACATTCACTTCTTTGCCTTATTCTTCTAATTCTACTCCACCTCAGAAAAAGAATATTTTGATTAGGTATGTCCCATAACTGCAGTTCAAGAGATGTAATTACATAGAAAAAGTGTTTCCAAGTTTGAAGAAAGTGTGGGAAAATGGAAAAGTTTGTGGTGAGCCGGAAGTTAACACTTTGAAAGCAGAAATAAAATGACGAAAATAAGAAGTCTGCGCATAGGATCAGTGTAGGTAGAAAGAAAAAATAGAAATATTAAAAATGATCATTTTGAACCAATTAGAAGTGTTCGCACCTAAAAAAAAGTTAAAAAAAACCCCAACTGATTTCGATGCTAGGGGTTCTATAAAAGCAAGGGTTTTCGAAGAACAGTAGAGAACATAAACTTATGCCTACATATTCCATGTTGCTCGACTCTGAAATATTTGCCTACTGCTGAAGGTATTATCTTTCTCTCTCTACAAGTTATGATGATATATAAAGCATTACCCTTTCTTTTCTCTATTGGAGTTAACACAACACTTTCTTTTTCTAATTACATGAAATTTTAAAAAAGCATATTCCGCAGGACTTGGATCAGTATTTTTACCGACTGTACTCTATTTGTTTTAATACACATATTACTTGTTAAATTTATGAGTATTTTTCTGTCTTAATATATGTGACCTTATTATGTGTTTGTTGTAATTACCAATATATATATATCCACTCATTAACAACCCCAAGTCAATTTCATACAGGACAATTACACTGCGTATTAAACAATGATAATAATAACAAAATACACTACAACTCATCAAATATAGTTCCTAGAATAATGTACTAATATTTGGAAAATGAACAGTGTATGCATCATGATATATATATATATATATATATATATATATATATATGAAATTTAACATTTTGAAAAAACATATGATGTTTGTTATGTAATTGCTGACAGTACTGTTTCGACCAAATCGAAAAGTTGGTCTTCATCAAAGAGCGACATAGATGGGAAGAAAGATATCCGTTAAAATGACTGTTTACAGAAACGAACGCTGAATTCAACCACTGAAATTTTTGAAAAATGCATGTTCTGTTTTAAAAATAAAATAAATAATAAATAATAAATAAAATAAATAATAAATAATAATAAATAATAAATAATAAATTTTAAATTTGTATTTTAAAAATTAAAAATAAAATTTATTTTATTTTTAAAACAGAACATGCATTTTTCAAAAATTTCAGTGGTTGAATTCAGCGTTCGTTTCTGTAAACAGTCTTTTTAACGGATATCTTTCTTCCCATCTATGTCGCTCTTTGATGAAGACCAACTTATCGATTTGGTCGAAACAGTACTGTCAGCAATTACATAACAAACATCATATGTTTTTTCAAAATGTTAAATTTCATACTGGCGGATTAATTTCCATCTATTTTTCATATATATATATATATATATATGTATGTGCGTGTGTATGGAGGGGGGATATCAGATATAGTGTTGGTGAATTACAAGAAGCATGGACATTTTGAAGGATGCAGTGTCTCGGCAGCTAACAACTGATGCAGGTAGTTTATTCTAGGCTTCTGTAACTCTTAGCATGTAAAAATGTTCTGAAAATCATGGGAGCTGTGCTAGACACATAGAAACCAAAAAGGGCTCAAGGTTGCTGTTAGTAAGATGGTAAATAACCTTATGAGTGTTTATCAAGTCAGTTGCCTGATGGAGTTTCACTATGCCCAAGGCAGCAAGATATTTGTGGCGATTAAAATAAAACAAAAATAAGAATAAAAACCAAAAAACAAAAAAAAACCAACAAACTCCCATGGGGTCCTTGACCGGAAGAACCCCTCTTCGCATGTCCAACAAAAAGGACTGACTCCCTACCCCAGAAAAGATATTTCGGCCATTTGAATTTAGGCTGCAACTGAGTGTAGTCGTCTCCTGGCCAAGGGATGTCACCTTGCCATGGCTGACTATGCCCTGTTCAATAAAGCCTAAGTCAGAAAACTACCTCTTGCCTTTGTCTCTTTCATTTCTCTTTCCTTTTTGTTCCTTAAATTTCATTTCAGCTTACCAGCCCACAAGAAGAAAGAACCAGCTTTATTGGGGATAAGATACAAGACAAATTAACTAAACTTGTCCCCATATATTCAAAGTATGGTAGATAACTAATGGAGCATATTTGCTTGGTTGTATTCAATAGGTTGTGGTTTTATGTGGCTTTAGGCTTTTAGGTTCTTTTTGTTGTATGTTTGCTGGTTGTTTCTTTTAAACCCCATTATACGTGGTTCTTCCTTCTTGTGGATTGTCACGCTGAAAAGGAATTAAAGGATTTTTTTTGCAGACAAGTTCCTTTTAAAGAAGAAAGAGACAATTTTGAGACCGCTTGATCGGGGAAAATGCAGAGATAGTAAGATTTCCTCAAGTGCAGGTTATTTTGCAGAAGAAATAGGAATTTATGTTTTCTCTTCCCAGAATGAAAAAAAAATTTCTCTGAATTTTAATGTTTACTTATTTTGTTGTGCCTTGTGTCTGTTTAAAAAACAAAGTCATCTATCATAAAGAAATTTAGGACTAAGATTTCCCTCTTCAGAGAAGGAAGATAGTATTTTCTGAAAATATTAGTATGGATGATCAAAAGTGTAATAATCAGTGTTTTCTTTATGTTAACAAATGCTCTGGAAAGGTTTACCTTCCTTCAGTGACATTTTTAAATTGATCCACTTGCAGGCCTCCATAGAGAAAATATTGTCCAATGAAAAACCTCACTAAAAAAAAGAAACAAAGACTAATAAAATATTATTTAGATAAAATTTTTTTTTTATCTAATCAATTAAATTTATTTATTTAGTATTAGAGCGTAGAGCGTTCGGCTAGAAACCAAAAGGTTCCTAGTTCGATACCGGTCCTCGCCAACTCAGCGTATGAGTAGCACAGGGATTTGTGTGGTAAAGTAAGGAGCTGATGGTAGGTGTGGCGCTCCACCTCAGATGCTAAAACAATCTCCTTGGTCTAGCGCTATTGAAAAGGGGATAGACTCCCTCGCTGACTGGCTGATACCGACTTTAGGCCGCCCCGACGACTTTACTTTTTACTTTTACATTAATTAACAAAATTCCAGTCACCAACTGTAATAAGTAATTGAGAGTTACCTCCCCTACTTTATGATTACCTTTGGAGAAATGTCTAGGGAATACTAGAGTATATAAACTCTTAATAAGTGTACCAATTATTCTAAGTTTTCCAAAGTCTATCAGTATTATCATTTGTCATTACACCTACAGTGAGTGGAAGAGTTTAATCTATGGATGTCAATTTTAAACCTCTAAAAAAGTTTAATCTTAATATTTTTTTCTCTTTTATTAACCACAGCATAAGAAGATTGGGTTAAAAGATATAATGCATTAGTTATTTCATTTAAAAACTTTTACATTTTTTCAGGTCAGTTAACTTTGAACCATGTATCTTTGAGAATCTGTGTCACGCCTCAAAGATATGTGGTTCAAAGTTAACTGACCTGAAAAAATGTAAAAGTTTTTAAATGAAATAACTAGTGCATTATATTTTATATTTTATATTCAATAGTATATCAACACTGAAAGTTTCATTAAATTCGGTTAATTCCCTGATTTTTGGTATTATTTTTCTTTTGGCGGGGTGACATACGATTGTGGAATTTAGGTCTATTAAGTTTGATTTAACCAAAGATCGAGCTGCAAAAATGAATAAAGTAAACAAAAAATATGCTTGGAAGAGCAATTGTGTGACCACAACGTCATAAAAGGCCCAAGTCATGTAGTAGCAGGAGGGTTAACTAGTGAGTCACACACAGACAACAACATTCACATCGGCAGTGCGTTCCAACAAAAAACAACATACGAAAGTCAAAAAGGGGTCCTTTATTTCTCTCTCGGCTTGTGGGTTTTCAGAGAGAAGCAGAAAGGTCAAACTGTTCTATCATAAATCACATCTGTTACTACTATATGCACCACTCACAGACAGCAGAAACACATTACCACGGAACCCAAAAACCAATGTCCGTTCCTAATAGGACCCCAGCAAAAAAGGACCAAGTTCCCTTTACTTCTGTTTGTCATCTTGGGGTAGGGTAAGGGACATATACGTTTCCGCTCTTCTGCAGAAAATTTAGGACTTCCGTTTTTTTTTTCAGGGGTTATTGACTGGTCACTGGCTGACATACGTTGAGTGCTTAGAATCTTAACTAGCTGACATACTTTGAGAGCTTAGAATCTAAACTTTATTTTCTTTTTGTTCTTATTTCTTTTTGTTCTCTTTTTCTTTACCCAGAAATCCAATTACCATTTTCTTTTCAATCCAAATTCTTCATAGACCATTTTAATTATGCTACACAATATTGTACCTTCTATTGTTTTTTTGAACTTAAAAAATAAGGCATCTGTACGGATAAATAGACAAACTGTTATTAAAAATATGTAACAAAATCTAATTCTCAATGGAATTATCTTTAAGAGAGTCATGATTGAGGGGTGGAGGTGGGGTATGACAACAAAACAATGAAAAAAAATATCATCAGAAATTAGAGGAAAAATGTCTTTTAAAAGAAACCTTTATTAAATATTGAAAATTTTGTTTTTCGATAATTAGCTGATTTTTGTGGAATTAAAAAATGTTTTTGTACATCCTAACTATTCTACAATTTTTGTAACTATCATTTATTGAATACAGCAAAAAAACAAAGCAAAAAAAAAAAAAATCCTCCCCCCCAAAAAAACAAAACAAAGAAAAACAAAAACAATGGCATATTTTATTAGTGGTGATTCATACTTAGAATTCTAGTTTGAATATATTTTCCATTCATTGCATTTAGTCCTGGGTATGATGTTAAACTGCATCTAAAGGTAAAGTTCCAGTTATGGAGCTTTGTGGAGTACCCCTTCATCGCTATTACTCCCAGTCCATCCTGACCCAGAATGGTAGTACCCGTTAGGGTCCCATTTATAGGTTAAATAGAAAAAAAATGACTTTTAAAAAATGTGTTATAAAAAATTGAGTGAAAAAAAAAAGAATTTTCAACACCCATCAAGAATAAATAAATCAAAATATCTTTGGCATAAAATAACCCAACAAGGGTTGACATGCCAAAAAAACAACCAACCAACCAACCAACATTGTATCTAATACAAAAATATTAATTTTATCTTGTAAGCAACATAAATAGTAACATTTTGAAGTCTGTTTATAAGCAACTACCTAGGAAATTAGGTATTTCTGTAAACTTTTGCAGATGATCTTTAAAATTAAATACTGAAAAATTGGTAAAAGCTAGGAATCTAATTTTTCGGAACAACACCATGAAGCCAAGAGGTTCAGAAGAAAGTGGCGGCAACAAAGCATTGGCACATCAACATCTTCAGGGACAGCCTTCACATGCGACATCTGTGGTCGAGAATGTTTTTTGAACATTGGACTTCACAGTCACAGTAGGTGCTGTAACTTCAGGGGCACAAGAACTATATAAGCTTCTGAGACTGAAATGCCAATGAATTTTTAGTGTCAGTTTATAAGCAACCACTTGGGAAATTAGGTATTTCTGTACATTTTTGCTGATGATCTTTAAAATCAAATACTAAAAATTAGTTATTTCCTATAAGTCTAACATGATCAAAAGGGAACCACCCTTGACTGATAAATTATTTATTTATTTTCCCATTAAACTAACCCTAAACCCTAACCCTAACCCTAAACCCTAACCCCGACTTCTTTTTTCCTAGTAGATCAATGAATAAATAAATAATTTATCAGTCAAGAGTTGTCCCCCTTCGTTTATGTTAGACTTATAGGAAATAACCAAAAAATTCTTATCACATCAAACCCAAGGTTTTGCACTGAGTGTAATGTTGATTTTCTCAAAAAAAGTGAAAAATCAACTTGCCCTACTGACACAGATCTGTAGGTAGGGTGGGGTGGGGAGCATTAATTGCTCAGTTTCCTTGGCATGTCTCCCTGGGACGTCTTAGACATCTGGGATTGACTGTGACTTGAAGTGTAGTGGGGGTAATATAGCCTGGGAGGGCGTCCCCTTACAGTTTAGTTTTATTAATCCCTTCCCCTGACCTTGGATGACCGAGGAGCAGGAAGTCTGTCAAAAGAAGATAGATATAACTAGGTACCACCAAAATACATCATGTGATCAGTTTATGCCATATTGAAGGAAGAAATGTAAATAGTTTTGAATTAAAAAAAAAAATTTCACAAAAAAAAAACAAACAAAAAAAAACGAACATAAAAAGTTGATACAAAGAAAAACAGTTAATTCAATGATCAAATTATCCGATCGGGGAAAAATTACTAACCGTTATCTTGAAAAATAAGTAAAACAGTTTTGTTTTTTTTACAACAGGGTCAGTTTTTTATTGATATTTTTTAGCAGAATTGTGTATTCATGGTTCTTTTACTAAAAAAAAACTCCCATATAGAAACTTATAAATATCTTCTGATACAATTATTCAGACTCTTATCTTCATAGAAAAAAAGTAAAAATCCTTTTTTGTCGGTTCATTTTTTTCATATTTTATAAAATAAAATAGGGGGATGGTAGAACTCGTAAAAAAAAATTTCCCCTAATATATTTTAGGAAAAACATATTTTAAACATATTTTCGTCAAAAGGTAAGTAATTATGGAAATTTACATGAAAATTGGACCATTAATTAATTTTTCATAGAATTAAAACCTCTAGTCATAATTTGTTTTTGGCTACGTTAAATTTCTATTGATCTAATGGTGCAAAAATGTAAACATTGTTTTTGTTCATAATTTTAATTATTTCTGTAATAAAAATGTTAGCGGTCATTATAAAAAGATTAGCAGTAACTATATAAAAGGATGGCGGTTACTATAAAAAAGGTTAGTGGTCATTATAGAAAAGGTAAGTGGCTATTATCAAAAAGGCTAGCATTCATTATAAATAAGGTTAGTGGTCATTATAGAAAAGTTTTGTGGTCAGAATAGAAAAACTTATTTTCTATGTTTAAGCATTTTAAGTATATTGCTCTATTAAAAATCTAGCTATGATTTGCCATATATATATATATATATATATATATATATATATATATATATATAGATGGATAGATAGATAATTATAATTCTAGTGATAGATAGATATATATATATTTATTATTAAAAACAAACTTTTGGACTAAACTTACGGAAATATAAGAGAATTTAGATAGATTTTGCAATATAAGAACATGTCCCCTATTCGATAATATAACAAAATTTCGTCGTTGGAATAAGAACACACTGGTCATAGGTTGAGGGTGGGGGTGGTATGTGTGTGTGTGTGTGTGTGTGTGTGTGCTAATTACATAACATTTTCTAAAACATAATTTTCAATAAACCAAGTAATCGTATTTTTCTTTTCACCAAGGGAGATTACTCCGTAAACAGTATTTCTTTTGTTATTTCCCTTAGATCACAATCATTTGTTGAATCAAATAAACTCACGAACTGTCGAGAGTTCACTCACTAAAATAATTTTGATTAGTTGTAAATATGATGTTACTTTACTATTTAAAGACGTCGAAGATGGTGATAGATCGTTTAATATTCTTAATAAAGATGTCAAATATTTTTTCAGCGAATGATAAAAAATGTAGTATATAATGTGAATAATTACCTGGTTTAGCTTCAGGAATATGTCTTCCCGAGACATAAAAACTAAAATAACTCTAAAAAGTGATAAAACGTATCAAGACTCGGTTAATAATAAGGTAATCTGAACATTAGCTATATAAAAATAAAATATTATAAAATGTGTTCTTGATTGTGCTTGCACATTATTTGAAATTAACTTAATTGTTATTAAGAACACATTTTATGATATTTTCGTGTTAAAACAAGCAGTTGTATTGATTCGAACAAATTCATATATTCAGTGTAGATTTATGGTGAAATGAAAATGGCCGACCAAAACATATGGCTTCCTCAAAGTGAAATAAACAAGGGGATGTTACTCTCATTTATGTAGCTAATGTTCAGATTACCCATAATAAACACAATATTTTCTTTTAAAATTAGTCTTCTGAGCTAGGTTGGGTAATCTTTTTGAATTTCAAAGTCACAGATGATTTTATGCTTTTGATTAATTGATATATATATATATATATATATATATATGTGTGTGTGTGTGTGTGTGTGTGTGTGTGTGTGAATAGATTGAGATAGATAGATAGAATTATAAGATTGATAGGTAGATTGATAGGTAGATTGATATAAAAACAGCGAGATAGATAGATTCATAGAACAGATGCCAGATAGAGGATAGAAGAATAGAAACTCAATAGAAGTAAGAAGAATAGAATAACCATGCAACATAAATTCTGTTAAATTTGAAGCTGAAGGTGAAGCTTTTTGCAATGTATTAACAATTCTTTAAGAATTTTTCATTAATCAGTAGAGATAGAAATCTCATATTGAGATTGTAAATTGATTGAAGAGATTCATACTATGCTAAGCATGTCTCCAATGGTTTCAAGTATTCCTATCAAATACAAATAATTTTCAAACAGATTTATTTCAATAACAGATTGGGCCTTAACAGGTCAGATAGTATTATGTTTTTTTAAAAATTTCATTACGTTATCTCATTCATTTGTTAATTTTGTAAATAAGATATCATTGTGTCTTGTCTTTTTTACTTGGGGTATTATAATACCCCAAGTAGATTAAAACCATGGAGAGACCGAGTTATTTTGGTTGAAGCAGGCTGCAGAAGGTGAAGAACATAAGTATTTATTTGTATGGATTGGTAAATAAATGTACCTAGCTAATTAGAACATTGAATCACAATATGACCAGTTTTGTCACCCCCCCCCCAAAAAAAAAAAAAAAAATTACAAAACCTTCAGTCTATATGTTTAGGTCCAGGCCACACTTTTGTGTCTGTTTTGAAATAAAAAGAGCTCTGAGAGGGTTTGTATTTCAAAACAGATGTGGAAGCGTGCTTGAACCAAATACTTTCTTTAGGTCGAACAGTGATAAGCTTAAAATAAATTTTTTCTAATTCAAAAATTATTTATTTATTTATTTATTTATTCATTTAAATTGAAATAGATCACTAAGTAGGCCTGAGTCTATTCTAGTTGTGACCAGGTTTAAATTCAGAGTTTTTCTTCTCCTAGACTGGTTGCCTAACGAGGTTAAAGAGCCCAGTCTTTCCTACTATTTACCCATAGCTGGATGGAGAATAGTTGAATTCATACCTTTCCCAAAGGTATTAGCGCTATGTGAACTGCGGCTTCGTCCAGGAATTGAACTCAGGTTGACGAATATAACCAGTACACCACATCGCTTTCCCTTGCTCAGTACTTAGATGGTTGATCACTTTTGTTTTTTATCTTTCATTTTTTTTTGTATTCTCAAGCAGAATGTGACACAATTTCAGATTTTATGTGGAGTAAAGTTGGTTTGAATTCAAAGTTTTCCTTCTCCTCGATTGGTCGCCTAACGAAAGCTAAAGAACTTAATCTGCCCTACTATTTACTCATCACGCAGGGGAGACAGATGGATTCATGCTTTTCCTAAAGGCATTTACACAAAGCGAAACAAACAGCCTCATCCAGGATTTGAACTCTGGTTGCCTATTCCATTTTCTACAAATGCGCCACCTATATATGATTTCCAGTACTCCTATTTAATAATAATAATAATTTTGGTTTAGTGGTTAGTTTTGAAGGCTATCACAATGTAAGTGTAATGAAAAATAAGGTAACTATGGTGTTGTTTGTTAACCTTTAATTTATTCTTAATATTTTGAGATAAAAATCTCTTCGACAGAAGATTTCTGAAACTGAAGCTGTTGTTAGTGACTGCCCATTCTGCTTTGAGTCTTATATCTTCCAAATTCTCTGCATGTGGGTGTGGGTATGGGTGTGGGTGTGTGTTTATATGCGTGTGTGTGTCTGTTCAACAATGTCTGATTATCATTCCAGGTTTGGCCTACCCTTTTTGTTTTATTATTAAGCAGTAGCTTGTTTGTGTTGTTACGTTCCATCAACTCAGGGCACGTGACAGGCATAGCGAAAAAGAGGAAGACACGAAATGAACACCTGAGACTATCTCGCTGCTTGCCTACGTCGGCAAAACGTATGGATACAGGTTAGAGGAAGGGGCAAAGGGTCACTGTTATCAGGCTTGGTCAGTATATACCAGATGGCCGACCAGTGAACATCTCGTGGGGGGAAGGGAAGACGAAGAATGTCCCCCGAAACAAAGTTGCTAAAAAGAAAAATGCCGGATAAAGGAATGAATATCAGGACAATAATTAACCACGGAAAATGAACCACTCCTATACAAACAAAATAAGTGTAAATTCCTTCGTACGAACCTTATATATATTGACTTTGAATGAGAATCTCCACCAAAAAGACACCAAAAAACTCTAGCCTGTCGGCGGCCGCATGTAGATTCTAACGGATTTTAAACATTGAATAAATGTTATGTGTTAAAATAATGTCACGTTTTGTCGTTGTTATTGCTAAATTTCTGTGTGCATGCCTTTTAATCCTTTCTGTGTCTCTGATGGAAACGCCGTACAGCGTCGGGCGATAGGCATATGTAACAGTGTGTGTGTGTGTGTGTGTGCGTGTGTGTGTGTGTGCGTGCCTGTGTGTGTGTGTGTGTAATTTCAAGGCCCATCTGATTCTTTTTTTTTTTTTTTCAATTTATTTTTCAATAAATCAATAATAATTTGTTCTGTCCTGTTGGCTGCACCTCCACTGTTGGCTGTGAGTGTCAACCCATAATGTATAAAGATGGGATCCTGGTGGCTGAGTGGTCCATGACTCAGTTGCCAAAGTGATCACGTGACCTGCAGCACTTCATTTTGGCCCTTATTTGGGGCTAGACGGACAGTCAGAGAAACCTGACCCAATCAATCAACTGGTCATGTCAACCCCAAGTACCTATTCTTTAAATGGCTCTTATGGCAAACACCCAACCCTTTTTATCTTATAGGTGCAAGATAACACAGATTCTCAAAGATACGTGATTCAAAGATAACTGACCCAATTATCGAAATGAGTAAAAAAGAAATCTCCAAAAAATTAATTATTTATTATTTTTTTACATTTCATTTTTCGATTTTTGGTACTTATTTTCTCATAGAAAAACCACCGTAAAATTGTTTTTTTGTTTCTACTCATAACTTCGGTCTTTCATCTCTTTATTTACAGTAATTAGAAAACGGCACCACCTTCAATAGTGCATTCATGTATATGAGGGAGAGAGTCCTCTTTAAAAAGCCAAAATTGTGTTGAACCCTGCCTTTAGGGGTGAGGCAAGGTAAACAAAATTTAGGTAGCCATGGCAGTATGTAGCTATATTTCATGTCTTCAGGGTTTAAACATCCATCTTACAACCAATATCTTATTACCTATCAATGTCTTGCATATTTCAGTCTACATTTATATTTTTCATACATTTGTAGAATGAACATGTAAAAGTATTGTATATTGTACAAATGGAAATGGGAATTTCCGGTTAAATTAAACAAAGAAAAGACGACAAAAATGACAAAGGACTTTTTTCCCAGTAAAAGCGAACAAAGAAGTTAAAAAACGGAAGCAAGGTTTTCCGGTCAAAAAAGCTGGGAGAAGATAAAGAAATATATAACAAAGGTCCGTTATCAGATCAAAAGATAAAGATGCGTAGGAGTATCTATCAATATAAAAGGCCTGAGAGTTCGGGCCGACAGGTCAGTCAGACAGCGGACGACAAACAGAGCATAAGGAGCGACCGTCAACACGGTCCATCGCTGCCAGCAGGCAGTGAGGTTCGTCCACTCCTTCCACCTCACCAGCGCCAGTCATCTCAACAGTAGTAGTAGTCATCGTCAACCCTTGGGCATTCCTATTGTCAATGCTCGCCACCCACCACGCGAGGAAGAAAGAAATAAACTCAAAGTTTTTACAATACCCATGTGTTGTGATTTTCTAAGTCCGACTACTACATACTTCGCTATGTGACCAGATATATACCCGCAACGTATACAGATACATGAAATAGGGCCGTGAATTTGAAGCCACTATATAACAAAAGTTTTTAAATAAAATAACTGGTGATATTTGTCTCATACCCCACTTGTATGGACTGGGCACAAGGCCTCGTTTATTAAATAAAATAACTGGTGCATTATATCTTTTATTCATTAATATATCAACACTGAAAATCTCATTAAATTTGGTTAATTCCCTGATTTTTGGTATTTTATTTCTTTCAGCGAGGTGACATATGATAGTGGAATTTAGGTCTGTTAAGTTTGATTTAATCTTATCAATACACATGTATTTAATGAAAAGCTCAGTCGGTAGAGCGTTTGGCTAGAAAGCACAAGGTTCCTAGTTTGATACGAGTCCTTGCCAACTCAGCGTATGAGTAGCACAGGGATCTGTGTGGTAAAGTAAGGAGCTGATGGTAGTTGTGGTGCTCCATCACAGATGCAAAAAACAATCTCCTTGGTCTAGCGCTAGTAAAAAGGGGATAGACTCCCTTGCTGATTGGCTGATAGCGACTTTAGGCCACCCCAACGACTTTACTTTACTTTTTACTTTATTTCTGACAATTTATTAATACACATGAAGTCAATGAAAATTATGTCTAGTAGTTTATAAAACCAAATCAAATGAAAATATTTACCTACAAACTATTTGCTTACAAATCATATATACAAAAATAAAAACCCAACAAGATTTGGCATTAAATAGCCCACAAGAGTTGATATGCCATGAAACAAATTAACCAACTAACCATACTAATGAGTTGCTTGCACACAGCTATATATCAAATATTCATATCTAGTACTAATAGTTTCTTCACAATTATATGGTTTTAAGTAATTATTCCTATCTAATAATAATAATAATAATAATAATAATAATAATAGTAATAATGAAGTGAATGCAATAAACTCCCACAAAGAGAGTACAAGATTAGACACAACTGGGTGGGAAAGGTGATTCACTGGGAACTATGCAAGAAATTAAATTTTCACCATTCAACTAAGTGGTATATGCACAAACCTGAATCTGTCCTTGAGAATGAGACGCACAAAATTCTCTGGGACTTTGAGGTACAGACGGATCACCTAATCCCGTCCAGGAGACCAGATCTACTTTTGATTGACAAGAAGAAGAAGAATTGTCATCTCATGGATTTTGCCGTCCCGGCCGATCACAGAGTGAAAATGAAAAAGAGAAAAGATCGACAAATACTTAGACTTTGCCAGAGAACTGAGAAAACTGTGGAACATGAGGGTGTTATAATTGTAATTGGGGCCCTTGGAACGATCCCCAGGGGTCTGGAAAAGAGTCTGGATGAATTGGAAATCAGAGGAACAATCAAGACCATCCAGACTACAGCATTGTTGAGATCAACCGGAATACTCAGAAAAGTCCTGGAGACCCGAGGAGACTTGCTGTCACTCAGCCTCCAGTGAACCACCAGCTACAGCAGGTGTGAAAAAATGGAGTGAAATAATAATAATAATAATAATAATAACCCCAGCCTGAAGACCAGACCTAGTATTGATTAACAAAAAAAAAAAAAAGAGAACTTTTCAACTGGTAGATTTTGCAGTTCCAGCAGATCACAGGGTGAAGATGTAGGAAAAAGAAAAGATAGACAAATACCAGAGAATTGAAAAAGCTGTGGAATATGAGGGTCAAATTGATACCAATTGTAGTTGGTGCACTTGGAACGGTCTCAATTAAGCTTGGAAAAAAAACAAACTTGAATAACTGGAAATCAGAGGAAGAATTGAGACAAATCTGGATAACTTCATTGCTGCAATTGGCTATAATACTCAGAAGAGTCCTGGAGACCTGCAGAGACTTGTTGCCACTCAGTGAAATACCATCAGCTAATGCTGGGGTAAAAACCTCACAAGGAGAGAAATAATAATGATAATAAGTTTTAAGTATTCCTATCCAATACTAATAATTTTCAAACAGATCAATTTAACCCATAGATCATAACCTAACAGATACTACCACTTTCGGTCAGATAAGTGAGGATCTCCAGTGGACACTTACTCATGGACACACCAGTGTCGGTCAGTCAGCAAAAAACCACATCAATCAGCCCTGCACGGATACTGGATGCTGTGCAGAGGACTATGGCATTGTAAGGGGTTTTGGTGTTTTAAAGGTTTAAAGGTAGCTGGTATTCTTGGTGCGTGTTCTTCAGGTTTTCTTTTAACCCCATCTCATTTGGTAGTCGCGTTGAAAAGGAAGGAATTTAAGGAATGAAAAGAAAGAGACAAAGGTAGAAGGTGGTTTTATGACTCAGGCTTTATTGACCAGCCACGGCTGCCTGTGGCAAGGGAATATCTCCCTGGCTAATAGGAGCGACCAGACCCAGTTAAGGCCTAAACTCAAATGACAGAGATATTATCTTGGGAGTCGGAAGTCTGTTCTTTCTCTCGCACAAGCTACGAGGGTTCTTCCAGAGAAGGCCCATGGGAGTTTGTTGTTTCTTTAAATTTTTCTTTTCTTTTCTTTTCTTTTTATTCTAATCCCCTCAGGACCTTCCAGAACTGATATATGATAGGGACAGGTGGCAAGGAAGATTCATGGAGATCTGTGGTGTCGGAACAACTTGATGATGATATTAAACTGTAATAAGCCTGTTCAGTAATTAGATAACATTTTTTTTAATGCTTCATATAATGTAATAGTTATTAATCTAAACTAGCAGGCCATTCACATTTATCAAGTAAACCATTTTCCATTTTTGTACCCCTTTCACATACTGTTAAACCAGTGAGTTTGATTCTCATGAAATGCTCCATACTTCTGACCTTGTGCCAAGTTAAACTAAACTTAAAAAAAGACTTTTCCTGATATTTAGCTTACCCAGTGAATAATTATGTGCTTAGACATTCTGTTTTTTTTCCCGCTGACTTGAGGGTACAGCACTTTTTTGAGGGTGGTGGTGGAGGGGGCGTGAGGAAGATATTTATTTCTCCTGGGTATAATTGGTGTGCTAAGGGAAGGGCGAGGCCTCTTTGCAGCCAAGGAAGGTCGCAAGTTTCAGAATAAATCAGTTCTCACTATTCGAAAAGCAATTCCTGCAAGGCACTGAAAACTGAAATTGAAGATGGTCTGTAGATAATTTTATGCACTAGTTGCAAAAATAGTTTTGCAGTCGAAGGGGAAGGGACACCACCCAAAAGATCTAAAAATATATTGAGGGTTTCAAATAGGGAAGATGAGAACTGGGATAAACATTTTTTCCTGCTGCCTCTACTTTTAAGATAATGTTTATGCATGACTATTTACTAAATTTAGCTTTGGCTGGTAGAAGGACAGGAAAGTGGAGCATTCAGTAAAGATATAGAAATATAGAAATAATGGGCTGTTAAACCAGGCTGCTAATCCTAATTCCATGGCTCAGCATCTATCTATCTATCTATCTATCTATCTATCTATCTATCTATATTTCTATCTAATTTTTTTTTCTATCTATCTATCTATCTATCTATCTCTCTAATTTTGTTTTCTATCTATCTATCTATCTCTCTAATTTTGTTTTCTACCTATCTATCTATCTCTCTAATTTTGTTTTCTATCTATCTATCTATCTCTCTAATTTTGTTTTCTACCTATCTATCTATCTCTCTAATTTTGTTTTCTATCTATCTATCTGTCTATCTAATTTTGTTTTCTATCTATCTATCTATCTATCTATCTAATTTTGTTTTCTATCTATCTGTCTATCTATCTATCTAATTTTGTTTTCTATCTATCTATCTATCTATCTATCTATCTCTCTAATTTTGTTTTCTATCTATCTATCTATCTATCTATCTTTTTTTTCTATCTATCTATCTATCTATCTATCTATCTATCTATCTCTCTAATTTTGTTTTCTATCTATCTGTCTATCTATCTAATTTTGTTTCTATCTATCTATCTATCTATCTATCTATCTATCTATCTCAGTCTGTTCACATGTATGTATCTATGTATGTATTTTAGCCTGTTCGATCTATGTATCTATCTCTCACTATATCTATCTATCTCAGTTTGTTCATATTCATCTATCTCTGTTCATATCTGTCTCAGTCTATTCACCCCTCTCTCTCTCTCTCTCTCTCTCTCTCTATTTATTCATACCAATCTATCTATCTATCTATATCTGGTAATATCTGTCTGGAAGCTGATGGTAAGTGTGGCGTTCTCCCTCAGCAAAAACAATCTAGTCTAGCACTGGCAAAAAAGGGATAGACACCCTTGAAGTTTGGCTATTACTGACAATTGCTGCTCCACACACTTAAATCTATCTATCTATCTATCTATCTATCTATCTATTTGTAGAGGATGCATTCAACATATTCTAAGCCCAGCCAACAGGGGGTGGGGACATGAAAGTTGGTATGCCATCCTTTTTATCTACACATGACCAATTTTAAAGTACTCCTATATTTTACAGCTTTTTAATCTCCCCCCTCACCCCCGGGCATATTTTTGGTGCAGAGCTGTTCTTGTCTAAAAATTCTCTGAAACAACTGCCTAGAATATTGTACACATAGTTTTTGGTCTTGTTTACTTACAATGTAGGATTTACTCTTGTAGGGAGACAATAAATTATTATCTCCCTTAGTTAATAGCATGTCATTGGGAGGCTTCTTGGAGTGTCACATGACAGTAACAGAAACCCATTTTTAACCTCTATTTGCCTCTTTTCTTGGAACTGTGGAGACATTGTCTCTCACCCTGCCAGAGAGTGGTGGAGCTGTTACATAATTATTAGATCCCTAATACTTATATAAGGTAGTATAGAAACATAATGGCGATTAGTGCAGCTGATGGCCTTGAGAGTGAGTGACGGCGCTTGACCTCACTCTCACCTTGCCTTCCGGTTCTCACGATTTATCCCCGGGGATAAATCGTGAGAACCGGAAGGCATAGAAGACCCTGTCTTCCGGTTTAAGGATAGTAAGTAAGTCTCAGTCAGTTAGCAGGTAGGAGCCGAGCCCGATAGGATGTAAGTCGATCTGCGCTGATGTCTGGGTTGTGGATTGAAAATAAAGTAACATCAAAATAAATTGAAGTCTTGTGTTTATTATCTAAAAACAAACAATGACACAGGGCTTCTGATAGAGAGAAATCCCTAAAAGAAACCAGACCTGAAGTCCCCAAGAAAGTCCAGACCTTAGAAGAGACCAGACCAAGTCAAGATGATAGAAATACCAAAGACGATCAGAATAGCAGCCGGCCAGAATAGAAAATACGACAAGAAGTAAGTGAAGAAGAAGGGCATGCAACAGAGCAATGTTAATCACACTTATCAAGTAAACTGTTTTCCATTTTTGTACCCCTTTCACATACTGCTTGTTCATGGAACACTATGTATACAGTTCTATCTCTTGGGACACATTTGTGTATTCTTTCTTTTTGATACCACTGGTATGTATGTATATTGTATGAAGGACATTCAAAAATTATTCACACTCTTGCTTTATGAAAGCTGAGCCTAACAATACACTTTACTCCTTACTTAAGCTAATGGGCAGTTGAAGATACCACCTCCAATCAATCGGCTAGTAATGTCAAGCCTTAGCACCTATATGATTGCCCTGACCCTATTGACATTATGGCAATCCCCCAACCCCATTTATATATATATACTTTAAGGTGATGGGTGAGAGTCTTACTGTCCTGGGTATGATGTTAAACTGCATCTAATAGTGAAGTTCCAATTCTGAAGCTCTGGGGAGTGTGGAGTACCCCTTCATCACCATTACTCCCAGTTTCACTCTGACCCGGAGTGGTTGTACCTGTTATGGTTGAATAGAAAGAAATGAGTTTAAAAAAAAATGGTGTTTAAATAAAAAAAAATTGAATACCCATCAAGAATGAATAAAACAAAATGTCTTTGGCATAAAATAAGCCAACAAAGGTTGACATAGTATTATCTGCATTATTCGGACTATTGTCCTCATCTTCATTGTCATCTGTACAAAGTTTCGGCCAATGTGCCCTCCGGCCTTCTTCAGGAATTTCTTGTCAGACTCGAGAACCTTCTTTTCAGACTTGGGAACCTTCTTGTCCTAATCCGGAGCCATCAACCTAACCCTTTATTCAGTCCATGGGGGTATCCTGTTCTCATTCCGCTAACCATAGCTAGGGTAGAGGAATTAAGCTGTGTTAATTATTTGTTAATAATTGGTTAATGTTCTACAGATAACAATTAAGATGAGGACAATAGTCCGAATAAAGCAGATAATACTAATCTATCAATCATTAAGCCTCATCTCAAACATTCAGAGAAAAGGTTGACATGCCATAAAATCCAACCAACCAACCAACCAACCTCACTAGACGCCCATATTTCTAGCCTTGTGCCTTAACTAAGCTAAACTTAGTAAATAACTATGCAGACACTGCGGACTAAGAACTATCTCCTTATTGATAAGTATTGTTTGCTCTCTTTATCTTTAACGCAGGTATTCTCTGCCACACCCAGTGTCGGATTTACATTTATATGGGTTGCAGCACCCAAGGGCCCTCTAGTCTTGGGTCTGTGATAAAACTAAAAAAAAAAAAAAGATATACCGTATTACTTGGTAACCCACCAAAGTATATATATAATATATATATATATATATATATATATATATACACACACACATATATATATATATATATTGGGAGAATATGTGCTTAATTGAAGTCGTACCTAATTTTGAAAATTAATTAATTGATAATTAATGAATTAGGCGGGCATACCTGTTCAAATGTAAGGCTAAACAAATCGAAGGTATGCCCGCCTAATTCATTAATTATCAATTAATTAATTTTCAAAATTAGGTACGACATCAATTAAGCACATATTCTCCTAAAAATTGTCGGCTAAAAGCCATATCAAACACATTGTTTGTTTGTTTACTTCTCATATATATATATATATATATATATATATATATATATACATACATTTACATATGCACATACATATAGGCATTCCGTCGTAGGAGCAAAACAATCTCCCTGGTCTAGTACTAGCAAAAAAAGGATAGACTCACTAGCTGTCCAGTTGATACCAACAATAGACTATTTTGTTAACTTTACTATTGTTGTAATACTTTATGCAATTCATTTAATCTTAAATTATAAATAATTTTTGGTAATACTATCCATGTAATATTTATGTAATTTATTTAATGATATCTTCTAATCAATTTCTTGTAATACTATTTTGATAATAGTTTATGTACCGTACTTGATGGCATATAAGACGCACGGGCATATAAGACGCACCCCCATTTCAGCAGGTCAGATTTAGGAAAAAATGGTTTTAGTGTATTTAAGCATAAATTGTTGAAAACAGTCTAGCTGTGCATTACACAAGCAGAAACATAGCTGTATAAAAGCAATTTGGTAGTACAGGCAAGCAATAAGCATACACAAGACATCTCAATAGCAAGAAATGATAATAATAAAATTAATAATAATAATAATGGGAGGTCTCAAACTTCACCTACGATATAAAAGATGAAGGACTATTTTTTGAGCCATAATTTTGGAAAAAAAGTGCATCCTATATGCCATCAAATATGGTAAGTAGTTTATGATTTGCTTGCAGCATTGTGTGTATATCGGTTGGTGGTTGGTTTTGAAGGCTATCACAATGCAAGTATAAATAAAAATGAGGTAACTATGATGTTGATATCTTCCTACAAAATCTTTGTGTGTGTGTGTGTGTGTGTGTGTGTGTGTGTGTGTGGTGTTTATGTGTGTGTGTCTGTCTATGTATGTTTACACATACACCCATACACTCACACACACACAAAGTATTCGGAGGAAGATATTACCAAGCATACAACAGAATGAACAAATCCTAGCAACAGAAAATACAGCTCCTAGACTCCAGCTTTCAGAAATCTTCTGACGAAGGGATCTTTATCCTGAAATATTAAGAAAATAAATCAAAGATAAATGAACAACTCCACAGTTAGCTTTATTTTTCTTTATGCTTGCATTGTGATAGCCTTCAAAACCAACCACCAAACCAAAAATAATTATGTTTATTGATGTATAAGTGTAAGTGTGGTTCTGAAAAGTTCTCTGGCTAACCAAGAAGGGAATGACCTAGAGCCATTCTTTATGCTTGCATTGTGATAGCCTTCAAAACCAACCACCAAAGAAATAAGTGTAATATTCTGGGATTAGTAATAATGATAGGAGAGGAGTTTAAGTCAGACTGGTCTTTATTTCATGTTAATTCAAATAGTGGTTATAAGTCTCCATCTAGCAGAAAGTTTTCATTTAAAGTATTACGGTCGAGTCATGCTGAATGCACCAGTTCCTGCTAGATCACTGAAGTTAAGCAGTGATGAGCCTGTTCAATACTTAATTGGGTGACCACTTAAACAACAGCAGGCACTGTAAGCAACCAGGGTCCTTTGTTTATCAAAATTACTTGATTCAGCATTAAATGACCTGAAAGAGAGTTGATACTTAATTGGGAGATCACTTAAGCAACAGCAGGCACTCTGAATTCATTGTTGATAAAAAATAACTAGATTTGGCATTAGTAAATAAAGTAAGCAGAGTGGTCTTATTGTCAGTATCAGCTGGACAGTGAGGGAGTCTATCCCCTTTTCGCAAGCACTAGACCAGGGAGATTGTTTTTGCATCTGAGGTGGAGTGTCACACCTACCATTAGATCCCCACTTTACTGCACAGAAGCTGTACTACTCATGTTGCTGACTTGGTATCAAACCTGGAACTTTGTGGTTCCTAGGCGGATGCTCCACCAACTGAGCTAAACCTGACCTTGATTAGGCATTAAATGACCTGAAACGTGTTGATATGCTCTAAAACAAAACAGCATTTTTTTTTTTTTTAAACATTTCTTCCACTTATCCTATTTAAGCAGGCAGTACAACATCCTAGTCAGTAAGTTGGCTCTTTTTCCTTTTCACCTCTCCTCTGTTACCATATATATATTTACCAACCCCTCAGCACAAGCAGGATGTGACACAAAGTCAATTTCTTAAACAGAGTTCAACAGGTTTGAATTCAGAGTTTTCCTTTTCCTAGACCGGTTGCCAAACCAATGTTAAAGAGCCCAGTCTGCCCTACTATTTATCCATAGCTAGAGGGAGACTAGGATTCATACCTTTCCCAAGGATATTAGCGCTAAGTGAAATGCAATTACCACATCCAGGATTTGATCTCGGGGGTGATGAGTCCATTCCCATGACTTTAACCATTACATTCCATGTGTTACCATATATGAATATAACAATACAGACTTAAGACTTAGACATCCTGTCTATTTTAAATTTCACCTTTCTGCCTTTAATTTTCAAGTCTAGTACTTTGTAGTTTTCTACCATTTCTTCCACTCCTGCTATTCAAGCAGGCTGTACGATATCCTGGTCAGCAAGTTGACTCTATTACCTTTTTCAACTCTTCTGTATTACCAGTTAAAGTCTCTTTCAAGTCTCATATGTAAAGTAACAAAAACGATGTAGTAGTATTGACACTCTATTACTTTATTCAGTATGAAGTATGAATACAAATTCCCTGGCCTCTAAATATTAGGCTCTTTTATATCATCAGAGAAAGTATGGAAGCGCGTGGTGTAATGGTTAAAGTCATGGGAAATAGACTCGTCGCCCCAAGTTCAAATCCTGGATGTGGTAATTGCATTTCATTTAGCGCTAATATCCTTGGGAAAGGTATGAATCCTACTCTCCCTCTAGCTATGGATAAATAGTAGGGCAGACTGGGCTCTTTAACATTGGTTAGGCAACCAGTCTAAGAAAAGGAAAACTCTGAATTCAAACCTGTTAAACTCCGCTTAAGAAATTGACCTTGTGTCACATCCTGCTCGTGCGGAGGTGTTGGTAAATATATATAATCAGAGAAGGTAACTTCTAGAGTTCAATCCTTGCCTATTGTAGCTCCCATTATTTAATGGGATGGTCCATTTCTACTCTACATCATCTTAAAGAGTTCTCAATCAAGGGCAGTAACTTGTGGGTACTTATCACAATACTACAAAAAGAACAGTTTGTTTATTTTCAGAATTGATAGAGCTCCTTTGAACAAATTTAAAACAATTTAGAGTTGGAGTGGGTCTTTTAGATTTTATGGGCCCCTTTTTTTGTAGATATGGGTTGGGCTAGAGGCTAAACATACATAATGGAGGGGCCCAAATTCTATTAGCCCAGAGGCCTCTTAACAACTAAATCTGGTCTTGGCCTCACCTCTGATGTATGGTAGGGTAACAACAGTTTTCTTGTACATCTGCTGGTGTGTGTTGATATTATGTCGGCAGGGCATTTTTTTTTTTTTAGGTTTCTTTGAGGATCAGTGGTCTTCTCTTGTTTGTATGTGTTTTTAGGTCAATGCATCATATAAGTTTTGACTTATTCTGTAAGCAGGGAATGGTCTATTTTTCTTATGTATGTGGATGGTTGGAACTGTAATTCAGATAATGTTCTGTGAATGTAGGTTTATAGTATGTTTCTTTATTCTTCTTTTTCTTTATAATGTTAGAATATTTGAGAAAAAAAATCTAAAGTTTTTTTTTCTCTTTTTCCTTTCTTTCTTTGAAATATTTAAGACAAACTCAGAATAAATTCTTTCTTTCTTTCTTTTTTTCAGGTTTTGAAAAAAAAAAAAAAATTAAGGATCAGTTTGTTTTTTCTTTCTTTTCTTTTCTTTCTTTCTTTCTTTCTTTCTTTCAGGTTTTGAAATATTAAAAAATAATTGAGGATCAGTTTGATTTTTTTAAATCATTTTATTCTTTCTTTCTTTCTTTCTTTCTTTGAAATATTCAAGAAAAACCTAGAATGAATTGTTTGTTTGTTTGTTTCTTTCTTTCTTTTGAGCTTTGAAATATCAAAAAAAGGAAAATTCTTTCTTTCCTTCTTTCTTTTTTCTTTCAAGTTTTGAAATATTTAAGAACAAAATGAGGATAAATGTGTTTTTTTCTTTCTTTTTTTTTTTCATTTCATTTATCTTTTTTCTTTCTTTCTCTCTCTAGAGCTTTGAAAAATATTAAAAAAAAAACCCCAAAAACAAAAAAAAAAAACATGATAAATTTATTCATTTTTTCTTTCTCTTTCTTTGAAGTTTTGAAATAATCAAAAAAAAAAAAAAAATGCTGATTAATTTCTTTTTTTCTTTTTTTAATTTTAATTTTCTTCTTTGATTCTTTCTTTACTTCGTGTCTACCATTATCTTTATTCCAACAATTTTTCTCATTTTATGTCCTTGAGTTTTTATCTTCTGTCCACTGCTTCTAGGCAGCCATTTTTGTAAAACAAACAAAAAGAAAGAAGAAAGAAGAGAACGAAAAAGAATCTTTTTTGCCTTTGGTGCAGTTTTGATAACTTTTTGAATAATCAGCATTCGTTGCATATAAACACATTTTCAAAGCATGAAAAATTGAAAAAAAAAACACTTCTTTTTTTAGGATTTAAAAAAGAAAACAACGTGGCATATAAAAAAAAAAAATCATTTTCTTGAAAGGATGTATATTGTCATATGTATAGATATACAAAATTTATAGATTGTATAGAAAAATATATATGTATGTTTCTACAGATCATACACGTGTACACACACACACACACACACACACACACACACACACACACACACACACACACACACACACACATATATATATATCTCAATCAATAATATATAGTTATCACTAGCTCACATGATGAGTTAGAGGTGGACCAAGTTTTTTCATAGTATTATTAGTAGAGTATTTAATATCAGTGATAGCGGTGTTATATATATATATAAGAATACACACACACACACACACACACACACACACACACACACACACACACATGCACATATATATATATATATATATATATTAAATGGGGATTTCTGTGACCTGTGACTTTTCCTTCTGTCTGATGAATGCACAACTGCATGAAACCCAGGGTCACAGAAATTCCCATGTAATATATATTGATACTAACATATGTATATTCTCATATATTCTATATATATATATATATATATATATATATATATATATATATATGTGTGTGTGTGTGTGTGTGTGTGTGTGTATCTATCTATCTATCTATCTCTCTCTCTCTCTCTCTCTATATATATATATATATATATATATATATATTATCCAATTGCTGCTTTAACCTTTTCATTGCAGTGGCATCAGTAAATAATCCAAAAGTGCCCAATATATTAAAAACATAGAGCAGTAATAATAATAATAATAATAATAATATTAGTTATAGTAGTGGAGGAAAAGAGTTAAGGGTCCACCATGGTTTCAATCCAAATGATTTCATCAGGACCCTACTCTATGCTTAAGTAGGTCAATGTAATTTGTTAGTTAAACAGAGATAATTTTTTGGGGAGTATAATAACAGTTGAACGCTACATTAGTTAATATTTTTTCTCTCAATTATCATGTGCAGCTTATTCTATTCGTTTATCTATTCTTTAATTCTCATTTCTGTATTGTTATTGATTTAATTCTAATTATGAATAATAGCTTGTTAATATTTAATTCTAATTATATTTTAGGGTTTAATTATTACTAATTTATAGTTTTTCACTATTCTATTTATCCTATTTGAAATGAATAAATATTTAAAAAAAATTCTAATTTATCTAGTTAAATTTAATATTGTAATTCTAATAATATTTTAATGATCAACCCAACCTATGTCTACAATTGCAGATTGATTCAGTTCTATAATTCAAATTTTTTTTCTTATCTGGGAATCTAATTATAGCTAATTTTTCATGTACACATAGGTAGCATGGATCATTTAGAGATCTGCACAAATTTGATTTTTGTAAGATATTCCATTCAATAATTAGTGTATGTTCTGATCCTTTAAGTCCCAAATATACCTAGTTGATTTTTTGATAACAAAAGACTTAGAGATTTTTAATTATAGCCTATTTTGGGGAGCTTAGACAAAGTGTCTAATCCTCCTAGCTCATCAGATGCGAATGATGAATTCTTTATTACTTTTAAGGCATTTGAAAACAGATTTTTCTTCTTTTTTTGTTTATATTGTCCTGTCGGCTCAACTGTAAAGTAATAAAAAAAATATTTGACTACTTGTCAGTAATTTGTTAGGAATTTCTGTTAAATCAATCTATTCCAAATTTTAGCTAAATGGGCACACTTTGTCTAAGCTCCCTGAAATAGGCTATAATGCAAAATCTCTAAGTCTTTTGTTATTTCTTTACTTATATATATATATATATATATATATATATATATATATATATATATATATAAACCTGTTCATATCAATCTACAACAGCCTATTCATGGCTTAGCATTCCATATTTAGTGTGCTCCATTGTCACTATGTATAACATATTTCTGAATTTTTGTCCTAAATTAAGTGAAACTTAGTAACTGGACTGTGCTTTTCATTATGTCATCATCAAGTCTTGCTGACTGCATGGATTCTTATGACTTTCTCTTGCCACCTGTTCCTATTGGTCATTGCTCCTGGCAAGTCCTCCACAAGGCATCCAGTATCTGCACAGAGCATTTGTCTTTACAAGGATTTAAAAAAAAATAGATTCTGCAAACAACACTCCTCAGGCTCTGAATTCAGAGTTTTTCCTTCCTTTTAAGAGTCTTTTTTAAAAAATAAAAATGGGAATTCTTCCAAGCTGTAGTCAGTCCTACTGTATGGCTGCACCACTTGTTGGCATCATTCTGTCTGCTAAAGATGATGGCATAGTGTCCATTTTTTTAAAACTGTATCTGCACAGGCCAATTTTTGAATGGCAATCTCTGCAAACAAACAGTGATGCTTGTTGGAGTTGCTGTTGTCTCTCCTTCCTTCTGGCTCTCTTTTTTGTGGCGGCTTCTTTCCTATCTTTTTTACTCCTTTTCGTGCCTTGTTTGACAAGGAGGCGCCAGGCTGCTCGGTTTTCTGCACCAACCTCCCATGTGTTGGTGTTGATATGGCATGTCTTCATGTCCTTCTTGTAGACGTCTTTAAAGTGCAAGCATGGTCTCCCTACCGGTCGGGAGCCTTCTACTAATTCGCCATACAGGAGGTCTTTGTGTTACATAATCTATGCGGTTGCATAAGATTATTGTCAATCCCCTGTATTTCTAAAGGGATGGCCCTTTTCATATCATGGGTGGGACTTTCCATGGAATATTACAGAAAGCCCACGAAATACGTAAAGTCACGTGGGACCTGGTTGGGTCCTCAGTTTCAGTTTGGACGTCGGGCAGAGAAGATGTACTGCCTTAACTGGAACTCACTGCATACGCGCGCTATGTTAGTCAGATGTTTAGTTACATAAAATGTTTAGTTAAGTAAATAAAAGCTTAACAAAATAACATGGTTTTGTGGTTGGTGAATGTCTTGGTAGCAAGACTGATCTAGAAGAAGAAATGAGTTAAGTGCGACCGACCACCAAGACAAAGTCCAGATGCTAGAAGAACTTAAGATATCAAAGACGCCAGAAAAGAATAGAAGTAAGTAAAGAAGGGTATACAACATTTGGTGATGCTGCTTTGTCCATCCTCCTGACATGACCAAGCCAGTGCAGGCGCCTCTCATAGATGATGGCAAACATGATCCTCCATAGAAAATTATTTGGGACTAATTGTTCACTGCACCACTTAGACTTTGATGAAAGGCTAAGAGAAAAAGGTAGATGGGAACTTACACAAAAAATTCTGCATGCTGTTTTGAATAAATGCTGGAAGCAGTAAAAAGTAAAGTTGTAGGGGTGGCCTGATGTCGGTATTAGCCAAACAGCGAGGGAGTCTATCCCCTTTTCACCAATATAAACCAAGGAGATTGTATTTTAGTGTCTGAGGTGGAGTGCCACATCTACCATCAGCTCCTCACTTTACTGCACAGACCTCTGTGCTACTCATACGCTGAATTGGTGAGGGCCGGTATCGAACCAGGAACCTTGAGGTTCCTAGCCAAACGCTCTACAGACTGAGCTAAACTGGCCTTATAAAGCAGTACCCTAACAAAATAGTAGCTTTAAGGCCACTAACCTTCCATCTCACAAACCATGCAAGTAAGATGAACAAGACATGTCGGGCACTGCTGGAGTTGTAAGGATTAACTTATAAGCGACATTCTCCCATGGACTACTCCACATGGACACACACACATAGAAGCTCATAGTGTAATGATTATTGTTTTAGAAAATGGTCTTGGCAACCGAAGTTCAAATCCTGAATGAAGCTGTTTGCATTTCACACAGTGAGAAGGTATGTATCCAACTATTCTCCCTCCAGCTATGGGTAAATAGTAGGGCAGACTGGGCTCTTTAACCTTGGTTAAACAACTAGACTAGGAGAAGGGAAACTCTGAATTCAAAGCTGTTAAACTTTGCTTAAAAAATTGACCTTGTGTCATATACTACTCTTGTAGAGGAGGTGGTAAATATATATATATATATATATATATATATGCATGGACATACCAATGTTGGCTGACTACCAAAAACTTACATTCATCATCTCTGTGATGTCGTCTTGAGAACAAACCAAGAGCAATGGCTGGTAGTGATGGATGGTGAGAGAGATTCAAGGGAATCTGTACTGTCAGTATGTTTTGATGATGATGATGATGATGATGATGATGATGATGATGATTAAAATCTGTTCAGAATAAGAGCAATGAGTCTTTAGTGATTTTCAAAAAGTGTCGCTCGGCGCTGCTTCTAAATATAAACGATCAATTCTAAAAACAGTGTCTTCAATCACGAAGCACAAAAAAAAAAAAAAAAAAAAAAAAGAAAAGAAAAAAAAACTTAAGAAAATAAGATCTGACAATGCCTGGAACTATGACTGAACAATAATGGGATACTTTCTAAATACGAACACGAGAAATAATTGAAGAAGTAGAGGTTTAATCTAGATAAACCAGTTACAGAATTATATATAATAAATATGTCTGATAACCTTAGAGGAACTTTCCTTTTTGAAGGAAGGAAAAAATAGTGTTGACTGACCTGCCATATTTGTAAAGAGAAAAGTAACTTGCTCTTTTGTGCCTGTGGATGTAAAAAGAAAAAGAAAAAGAAAAATGAAGATGTTTTCTTCTAGAGGTTTGTAATGGGAACCAAAGCAAATATAGAATTCTGAAATCTGCAAGTTTTACAGTTAAAAATATCACCAAATGAGTTTTTTTTTTATATCTGTGAACACAGAATATTGCATTCATATAAGTATTATCATTTCAGCTTTTGTCTTTTGATTATCATATTATGCATCATATATATATATATATATATATATATATATATATATATATAGTTTTTTTTTTTTTTTCATCAATTTCATTTTAAATAAGGATTCACTCTGATGAAGGTCGAATTTTCTTTGTGTGCAGAACACTTCTACATTTTTTCTATTATTATTATTTCATTTCATTTGTTTATTTAAAAATAATAATAGTTTAAATATTGTACACATAGATAAACTCCTGACCGAAACACGTGTAAGTGATATTGATTAAAATTATCCTTTATTATCCTTTCTATACTTTCTTTCCTTTATTCATTCTTTCAACAGACCATCGGATTCACTTCCAGTTTCATCTTTACATATATATATATATAATTTTCACTGAACAGATGGACTCGCCACTTCTAATACATTTTTTGCCCAAATTTCTGTGGCTTGTCAAACACTTAGAAAACATTTTTAAACTATCTAAAGTATTTCTTTTACTAGAAATTTTATCCTGATGATGACCTAAGATCAAAACTAATCGAGAACAATCAAAATTAAAGAACATAAATGAAACATTCCTGTTTATCTTATCACTTTTTGTTCACTTTATATATATATATATATATATATATATATATATATATATATATGAAAAGTGGGAGAGGAATATTATATTGAGTTGCAACTTCAACAGTTGATGAAATAATTAACCGAATAAGTCAGAGTTATAAAGAATATAAGAGTTAGTAGAGCAGATTTAGTAAAATGTTATAGACAGATAACCTGCTCAAATTTCACCATGTGGATCATCAGGGCTAAGTGCAATGAATTAAGATAAAAATAATAATAAAAAAAATAAAGATAATTATTTTAATTAATTAATTGCAGTTAGCCCTGATGATACACATGGTAAAACATGAGTAGGTTATCTATCGTTAACATTTTACTATACATATATATATACCTTTGGAGAAATTGTTGACAGTAAATCTTTTATAACCTTGTTTATTTTCATCAACTCACAAAATTTGATAAAAAAGGAATTTATTTTAACTTTGGCACATATGATATTTTTTTCCATCACTGAAATTATTGCAAGTTTTGTCTCTTTTATACAATATCTTAGTTACTGTCAAACATCAGCTGGGTTTTAATGAATTTAAAAGTTTATCGCTGTCGTGGGAATATTCTACATCCTCTGCATTTGAAAAGCCTGTTAGCATCCCCAAATTTTCTGAATATTCCCTTCTGGGTGACAAGGAGTCATTGGATTTGGCGCTCTCCTGGCGCCGTCTATGCCATTCTGGATAATTTGTTGGCTCTTCCATTTGGGAATAGGAAGAAACTTTGTTTTCTTGTGATATGAGATCTGATGGGAACTGCAATCTCTTTGAGAGATTATCACATTTCGGTCTTTCTGTTACTCTTCGTCTTTCATCCAAGCATTGTCTTTGGTTTTGTGTAGCTGATGAAGGAGAAGAATATTTTTCAAGTTGGTCTGGTGTTTGGCTTTCGGAGTTGGCAAGTGCCTGCTTTGACGGTTCTTGCATTCTGGAAAATGGTGTTGGGATTTTTGACTGGTATGTCTTTGTTGTAGATTTCGGTAGCATTATATTATCTTGAGCATCAGGGTGGAGTGTCTTTGCCGACGAGGTCAGATGGCTGGGATTTTCCTGAACCTGTCTCAGTGTAGGAATCTGGGATGGAGATCTCCGAGGAGAAAGACTTTCAGGTTGAGACTCAGAAGAATTCGGCGCATATTTTGCTGAATATTGATACAGGACAGGAGCCTTGGAATCTGGGTCTTTTGGCTTCCTGTCAAGGTCAGTTGGTGCTTTAAAGGGAGGCAACTCTTGCTGACGTTTTGGAAATCTCTGAGTAGGTTTTTCCCGTGTTTTTTTTCTGGATCGTCCCAAACCAGGCTCGTCGGAAAATGAACTTTGAGAAGTTGAGGAATTAGACCATTCTGACACACTTTTTGCTGGATTACGGTTGGTTTCCCGTTTTGGGGTCTGCGATGATTGATTTCCATGATTTTGATGCGTCTCAGGGCTTTGGTACCTTATTTGCGATAGTTGAGGAATTTTGGTTTGTTGTTTTGGAGGTGGGATTTGCTTTTTTTTCATTGGTGTTTTCAGACCCTGTGGATGGGAATTTTGCTTTTGGGATCTGTGAGTAATAGCCTCAGGGTGACGCATGTCATCATGTACCATTGCTTTGTGCTCCCGGGAGACATCCATGTTATCTCCTGTTTGATGAAAAGAGTCAGCATCAGCGTTCTGCGGTTGATCGACTTTTGACATCAAATGCTGGGATGTGTAATAACCTGAAAAATAAAATAAAAAATAAATAAAATCCTAAACTGAAATGTTTTCTTCTAGAGGTTTGTAATGGGAACCAAAGCAAATATACTAGACAAAACGTGACCTTTTGAGCCACCCATTGAGCTCTGGGTAGATAATTGAGATTAGGGAAAAGTGAGTTTACAAAGTGAATTAAACTTTTAAAAAATAAATACGGTTGGACAAAAGATTAAAATCATTTTGTAAGATTTCTAAAAAAGAGAAGGTTTGACCTAATTTAAGCTACAGGTTGCAGCTTATGAAATTTAACATATAAATACATTTCAAATTCTCCCATCTCTCTTTCTCTCTAATCTCCCAGAGAAACTAAGATATATAATGTGGAGGTAATCAAGAGATACATAGAGAGATAGGCAGAATGTAAAGTAAGAGATGGGTCAGTTTTTGATAAAAATTGATCAATGAGACTTGAGGACAGAAAGCATTTAAGATCGTTTGCAACTATCCTCAAATCAATTACTGGTTGATTGATCAGCTAGACCTATCTTTTGGATTAACACCAAAGGAATACTACAGACTTGGACTTATATTACAGTTGATTATCAATTCACTACAAACTAGGATTATCAAATGGATTCTGCAAATAACAGAACAACTAAACACCTACAATAGTAACAAGGATTCTAACATATTGATGTATGATATATACATATATGTATGTATATATATATATATAGTATTATAGTGCATACAGAAATAACCTACTCGAGTTTCACCATAAGGATATTCAGGGTTAATCACAACATGAACTCCCGCAATTAACCGCAATAATCAATATCTTGATTAATTCAGTAGATTTAACCCTGAAGATCATTATGGTGGAACTCGAGTAGGTTATTTCTGTACACACTATAATATTAAATCCGCTCTACTTATGTATTTAGCACTTTATATTTGTTATAACGCTGACTTATCCGAGTAACACTTATACCAACCAAATATTGAGACCAACCCAATATTTTTACTGGTAAGTCATTCCTTTTACACAAACACACTCACACACACACACACACATACATACATACATACACATATATATATATATATAATATATATATATATATATATATATATATATACAGATACTGTTTATATTTACAATAATAATATATACAGAATGTAATATATATTTACAGTAATAAAAGACTTACTTGGATTTAAAACCTGTCTCATTTTTTTATACTTTCCACTACTTGTGACATCTTCATCACTGTCATCAAATGGAGGAGGTATGGTGAGAAAAAGACCACCAGTGTCTGGGGATGATTTGGCCCAGTGCCTTTCATCTGATGGGTGGTCAGGTATTTTTGATTCTATAAGGGTTATCTGACAAAAATAAATATATATATAACTCAGTTTGTTTAATGGATTAAGCTGTATCAAATGTACAAGGGTGAGTCAAAAAGTAACACCATTTTCTTTATTTCCCGTGAAGTTTTTTTTATAAAACTAAGGCCTACATTGAGACCCTAACTAGGCTCAGAGTAAGAATCCGATGAGTAAGACCCAACTTGCCAGTCGACAATGTCCTCCTTCTGCATGACAATGCTCGACCACACACAAGCATCTGGACAAGGGAGAATATAGCCTCATTTGGGTGGACAACTTTACCACACCCTCCATACTCACCAGATTTAGTGCCTTCTGACTATCATCTGAAAGAGGGTTTGAGAGGCAAACATTATTCCAGTGACAAGGAAGTGAAATCTGTAGTGAAGATGTTGCTCAAAGAAAGAAGTGCTCTCATTCGAAGGTGGAACATTGCTATTGAGAAAAACGGTGACTATGTGGAGTAGGGATGTGATCCACAGAGGACCAACTTTATTTGGATGTATGATACATGTTCCTGTGTTGGTAATTATCCCTTTCCTAAAAAAAATGGCATTAGTTTTTGACACACCCTAGTATTTTGACTTTTGTTTATATCTTATTTAAATGTAGATTTGGTGTATGTCTGTCTGTAACTGAAACAATGTCACTACTTACATCGCAATACTTTCAGGAATTGTGCAAGTTTATAAATAAGTATCTAATCTATAATCAAAATCATTAATGCATAGAATATATCTTATTCATTAATGATGTCTCTATGAAAATCTGAGTTAGATTTGCCTCAAAACAGCCCATGTTATTAGTGCATTTTAAATCCTGCAATGGGTCTTATATATTACTAAGAAATAAAAATTTAGATAATATATAAGTGTGCTTAATTTGCATACTGGTTTTAATAAAACCAAGTTTAATAGATAAGTACTTGGTGTTATTTATCTCTAATATTATTGTTTTATTCTCTCTTGTATTAGAATCAATCCTATGAATGATTTTATATAGAAACCAATTAAAATATAATTAAAATAAGTGTAATCTTTTTATATGCACTCTTATTTAATTTCATTAATCTTTCTAATTTGATTTATTTCATTATACTAAAATGTATATACTCATGCCTGGAGGGCGCATATTCTGGCTAGTACAAATAATTTACACATAATATAAGAGATAAATAACACCATGTAATTATCTATTAAAACCAGTATGCAAACAAGTGTGGACTATCTTAAAATTAGACAATTCCCAAAATTTGAGTTTCCAATTCCAAGAATTGGCTGAGTTATGTTGATTTTTAGCTCTCCAAATTTGAGGGGGGGGTCGCAAAAAATGGTGACTTTTTGTAATCTATTTTTGTCTGAGATCTAGAGCTTCCCTGCTCCTAAAAATTGGTTCATTGAAGCATTTTTTCCCAAGGAATCCAGAAATGCCATCAAAAACATCTGAATGTCAACCAATTTTAAGTTATTGATGATTTCTGATTTTCTCATAGCAAGATCAATATCCCAATGTGGCACTGCATCTATGAGGAAGATTTTTTTCTATTATTACTTCTTGTCTATTGAATATTATTTGTACCAAAAAGATAGTTTGGTTTTTGCTCAGAACCAAAACAACAACATTTTGTTAAAATTTGTTAAAATTTGTCACTTCAATTTTTCTGAAATTTTGTTCAGGTGTGGACTATCTTGAAGTTAGACAAACCCCAAAATTTGAGCTTCCAATTCCAAACATTGGTGGAATTATATCGGTTTTTAACTTTCCAAATTTGGGTGGTTGGTCGCAAAAAATAGCGACTTTTTGTCATCTATTTTTTTTCTGTAAAATGAGTTCTAGAGCTTCCTTACTCCTAAAAATTGGTTCATAAAAGTATGTTTGCCCAAAGAATCCAAAAATGCTATAAAAAAGTCTGAAAGTTAACCAGTTTTAAATTATATATATATATATATATATATATATATATATATATATAAATAAAATAAAAAATAAATAAAATCCTAAACTGAAATGTTTTCTTCTAGAGGTTTGTAATGGGAACCAAAGCAAATATACTAGACAAAACGTGACCTTTTGAGCTACCCATTGAGCTCTGAGTAGATAATTGAGATTAGGGAAAAGTGAGTTTCAAAGTGAATCAAATAAAAAATTAAATAAAAAAGGCTGGACAAAAGATTAAAATCATTTTGTAAGATTTCTAAGAAAGAGAAGGCATGACCTAATTTAAGCTATGGGTTGCTGCTTATGAAAAGCAGTTGCACTATCATATTCATTTTCGAACTGATACCCTTGGGAAAGGTATAAACCCCTTTATCCCCCAGCTATAGCTAAAATAGTACTACTAATGTTCTTCTGCAAGGATGAATTTGACATGAAATTTTTTGTGAAGTAAAAATGTACTTGAGTTTAAAGGCACTATCCAAGGTTTGTGTGTGTGTGTGGGGGGGTAAATTCCGTGAAGTAGGGGCTAACGTGATGGACTGTGATATCGTAATAAGCAAGTTCAGTTGATGTTAGAAGTATTAGCCAACCTTAAAATATTTTGGTTTCTATATTAAACCTGACATGGAGGCGCATGGTCTAATGGTTAGAGTCGTAGGAAATGGACTCGTCAATGTGAGTTCAATTCCTGGACGAAGCTGTTGGCATTTCACATGGCGCTAATACCCTTGGGAAAAGTATGAATCCAATTCTCCCTCCAGCTATGGGTAAATAGCAGGGCAGATTGGACTTTTTAACCATGGCTAGGTAACCAGTCTAGGAGAAGGAAAACTCTGAATTCAAACCTGTTAAACTCCGCTTAAGAAATTGACCTTGTGTCGCAACCTGCTTGTGCGGAGGGGTTGGTAAATATGTATGTATATGAAACCTGACATTTGATAGACAAACTGAAACATTTTAAGGTTTGCTAATATTTCTAACTATTATAAAATCATCATCTGAACACATTGTTTTTTCATATTTTTAGATATCTACATACTGGAGGAATTTATACTGATATATATATATATATACTAGCAGTGGCTACCCGGCCTCGCCTGGGTAGAGGGGGATTTTTTAAGTTAGTCCCGCAGACTAATTATAACTGAATCGTGATTTGAATCCTCGTGGGATGCCCCATTTAAATCCCTATGTAAAAAAATAGATCTTGCATTGATCCAGCTACTCAGAAAAGAAATGTTAATGTCTACTATCTAAAATATTAAATGAAAAAAATCCATGCTGTTATCATTTAAATTCTATTTTTTAATTATCTTCATGAATATAAATCAAATCTCTATTATTTTTGCTCAAAAACCATATCGTGGTGATATCTAATGTGTATATATATTTACTTTGTTGTTAATTGTTTTATTTTTTAAGTTTCCTCAGGACATACATATACACACAACTGCCCTTTATATATGTATAGATATGTGTGTGTGTGTGTGTGTGTATATATATATATATATATATATATATCATTGAACAGATAGACTCGCCACTTCTAATACACTTCTCTGTCTGGATTATAGTGGCTTATCAAACACTTAAAAAATCTTCTATTTTTTAAAACTTTCTAAAAACAATTTCTTTAACAAGAAATTTTCTCCTGACGATGACCTAAGGTCAAAACTATTTGAGACAAATGAACAACATAAAAAAAAATTCCTGTTTGTCTTATCACTTTTTGTTCATCTTATATATATATATATATATATATATATATATATATATATATATATATATATATATGATGAAAAATGAGTAAAGAAAAGAAATGTAGATGGATAAAATGAATTTAATCGATATCACATTAATTGATATCACTTACACATGTGTTTAGGTCAGTTTATGTGTGCGAAAATATTTACACATAAACTGACCGAAACACATGTGTAAGTGATATCGATTAATGTGATATCGATTAAATTCATTTTATCCATCTACATTTCTTTTCTTTACTCATTTTTCATCATATTGTCGGATTCAATTCATTTTCCATTTTCACACACACACACACACACACACACACACACACACACACATATATATATATATATATAATATATTCTTTATCTGTTGATTAGAAAAATGTTATCTTGTGAGAGAGATTCAAGCTATTTGACACACCTGCCAGATCTCTGTAATGCTGCTGTTATATATTCATATTTGATAGACCTATCAAATATAAATTTAAGTTATTAATGATTTCTAATTTTCAAAATTTCAACTGATGTTGTAGCTTCGGTTCTGTGCAAATATCAAACTATCTTTTTTGTACAAATAATGTTCAATATATGTGAAATAATAATAGAAAAAATTGTTGTTGTAGATGCAGTGCCACATTGGGATATTGATCTTGCTAGGAAAAAAATCAGAAATCCTTAATAACTTAAAATTGGTTGACTTTCAGACTTTTTTGATAGCATTTCTCGATTCCTTGGACAAAAAAACTTTTAGAAACCAATTTTTAGGAGTGGGAAAGCTCTAGAACTCATTTTACAGACAAAAATAGGTTACAAAAAGTCGCCATTTTTCGCACCCCCCTCAAATTCGGAGAGCTAAAAATCGATATAAATCGATATAATTTCTAGAATTGGATGCTCAAATTTTGGGATTGTCTAATGTTAACATATTCCACACCTGTACAAAAATTTCAGAACAATTGAAGCGGGTGAGTGACAATTTTACATTTTTCTGGATGATTTGACATGGAATTATCCACGTATTTTAGTTGATGAAATATTTTGGCTATTTTGCTGTATTTCGCATTCTAGTTGGCTATTTAAAAAAAAAATGTACTTACTGGGTCGTCATATTCAGATGTTGTATATAGATTTTCATCCGACGTGTAACTTTCCTTTTTATCATCTGTTTCAGTCTCATCTTCATTCTTCCTCGATAGCGTTTCGTCACTGACAGAGGGATTCATTTTCATGTCTAAGGATATGTCGGCCCAAGATGCTGCCTTCTTGTTTGGATGTCCCGAATTCTTCCCACCTCCATCATTTGACAGAGTGTCACCTCTGTCAAAACAGAGGGCTTTCAGGTGATGCAGCTTGAGTGCCAGGATCAAGATAAGAATGGCCAGGGAGAGGGAACCGACCGTGGCGATAAGAGCGGTGACCATTTGCGCGTTCTTATCCAAAGAGAAATCCTTAGTGATTTTGACAGCAGTCAATGTTCCTGCATTCCCACTCTCGATCGCTAAAACCAAAGTGAGGTTCGTTGTAGAGGACAAGCTCGGTTTTCCGCCATCTTTCACCAGAAGAAGTAAGTTATATGTTCTACTGTCGTTTGTTGAAGGCCGACGCGAAAAGAACAGTCGTCCAGAGTGCTGGTCAAGTGTAAAGATACCTCGATAATTACCTTTAACTATTCTAAAGGTCAGAAGGCTGTTCTCTTTAGCATCCATATCAACTGCCTTGAGCGTTATGATGTTTCTCCGTTGAGCCGGATATAACACATCCAGGGTGAAGGGATTGACGTCAGGAAAGGTGAAGTATGGAGCGTTGTCATTTTCGTCAAGTATTCTTACAAGAACCGTGGCCGTGTTGTTCAACGAGGGCGTCCCATGGTCTTGTGCCAGCACCTTGAATCTGTAACTATCCGTCGATTCGCGATCCAGCGAGCGGGTGGCGATGACAATGGCACCGTTTGCAATTTTGAAAGGCAGAAACGTCTTCGGGTTTTTGAGCAGCGAGTAAGTCACTTCGCCCCCCGGGCCGAGATCGGGATCAGTCGCATTGACGAAGCCGATCGGTATCTGCGGTTTTTGGTTTTCATATAGCTGGAATGTGTAAGTCTTTTTGGAGAAAACCGGGCGCACATCATTGACATCCGAGATACGGATGGAGAGTTTTTGCTGGCTCTGTAGAGGCGGGGAGCCTTTATCCCGACAAATAATCGTGATTTCGTAAAGGCTGCGCAACTCTCTGTCAATCAAGCTTCTCACAGTTACTTTATATTTTTTAACGCCCATATTTTGGAGCTGGAAATGACTGTGTCGAAGGTCACATATTACCTCTCCGTTCTCACCTGGGTCATTATCCATCACCTTGACGTAAGCTATGAAACTCCCTATTTCCGCCCCCTCGGAGATGACAGCCATTTTCTCGGTCGACCCGGAGACAAAGTTGACTTCCATCTTTGGGGGGTTATTCTTGCTGCCGACGACGTTGATGTTGACGATGCTGAGGGTTGAGTGACGTTGACGGCCACCGTCTGTGGCCTTCACAAAAAGCTTGTATGAGGCACTCTGGTTCGGGTCGAACTCTTTTTGCAAAAATATCTCTCCCGTTTCCCGGTTGATCCTGAAGAGCGACTTTGCCGCTTTTGAGGTCTGCGAACTGATCCGGTAGGTTATTTTCCCACTCTTACCTTTATCTAGATCTGTTGCCGTGACGACAGTTATGGGCACGTTTCGGCTCTCTTCGAAACCGACAGTCACGTTGTAGATGTTCTGCGAGAACTCTGGCAGATTATCGTTCCAGTCTGTAACAGAAATGTCAATGTCTAAGGCACTTTGTTTGAAAGGATTTCCTTGATCTTTGGCGATAAGCCGAATCCTGTAAGAAGACTTGGTCTCTCGGTCGAGTTTCTCTTTCAGATCAATGCTCACTTCTGACTTTCCATCATCTAGGTAAGATATAGACAAAGCGAAGGGAATGCCCGAGTTTTTCTCCAACTGGTACGTTATCTGGGAATTAGGCACACTAATGTCTTCATCAGTGGCGTATGGGAGAGGTTTGCGTGTTCCTATGTCATCATTTTCCGAAAACTGAATTTTAATATCATTTTCTGGGAATTTTGGCTCGTTATCATTGACATCCTCGACGATGACTTTGATAGTGAGAGTATGTAGAAGAGACGTGTCTCGGACGATTTCCATCTCGACGGTAAGGTAACATTCCACCCGGGGGGTACACAAAGACTCGGCATCGACTGTCTTCAGGGTGTAAAGCTTCATATTTATTGGCGAAAGGGTGAAAAATTCAGAACCATTGGTGGGACTCTGAGTTTTAAGGCTGAACTGAACGTTGGAGTCAGTTCCTGGTGTGGGGTAGCCCTTTAGTTGGGCATCGACGGCGATATCCCCAACCAGGGTCCCGGGACTCTTTTCTTCTTTTATGTAGTAGGTGAAATCAGAACACCAAACTGCAGGCAGGATGAGAAGAAGAAGCAGGACAAATCTTGATATTAACATGGTGCCTGTTTAAAAGAAAAAAATAAGAAAATTATAAAAGAGTTTTATGATTTGTTTGAAGCAGATTCAAGGTGTTGGCACAAGACAACGGTTTGGTGGTTGGTTTTGAAGGCTATCACAATGCAAGTGTGAAGACAAATTATGATGTTATTCGTCTACCTTTGATTTATTTACTTAATATTTCGGGAGAAAGATCCCTTCGGCAGAAGATTTTTGAAAGCTAAGTTCTTGAGCTGTTACCTTGTTGCTAAGATTTGTCCATTTTGTTGTATGCCTGGTGATATCTTCTTCCAAATTCTTTGTGTCTGTGTATATGTGTAAGTGTGTGTGTGTGTGTGTGTGTGTGTTTATGTGCATATATGTGTGTGTGTCTGTCCAACAATGTCTTAGTATCATTCCAGATTTGACCTCTCCTTTTTTTCTTGGACACACACACACACACACACACACACACCACACACACTTACACATACACACACACAAAGAATTTGGAAGAAGATATCACCAGACATACAACAAAATGAACAAATCCAATCAACAAGGTAACAACTTCAATACTTAGCTTTCAGAAATCTTCTGATGAAGGGATCTCTATCCCGAAATATTAAGAAAATAAATCAAAGGTAGATGAACAACACCATAGTTACATTATTTTTCTTTACACTTGCATTGTGATAGCCCTCAAAACTAACCACCAAACCAAAAAAAAATATGTTTATTGATGTATAAGTGTAAGTGTGGGTTCTGAAAAGTTCTCAGGCTAACCAAGAAGGGAATGACTTAGAGCCATGAAACATGCATGAAACATGCATGAAACATGCATGAAACATACATGAAACATCCATCCTGCAATTTAGTGAATTGTTTCTAATTGGAGATATTAACATGACGCATGTTTTAAAAGAAAGGAAAGAAAAAATAATCAGGTTTATTGATGAGAAGAAGTATAAGATTCTTGAAGCCTTCAAAAAAAAAAAAAAAAAAGGAAAAAAAAAAAATTCATTCTATTTGAACTTTTCAAGAAAGGAAAATGACTCATGTTTATTCATAAAAATATGTTTCCTGAAACCTTCTGAAAAAAAATTAATTGGTTAGGCCATGAACTTTTCAGAAAAGGAAAAATACTCTTTATTGACAAGAAAAAGTAAGACTCTTTTGGTTTTCAAAAAAAAAAAAAAAAAAAAAAAGAAAAAAAAAAGTAAGTAAATAAAAAAGTGAATTTCCTTCTTGGTTGGGCCCTGAACTTTTCAGAAACATAAAAATAATCAGGTTTATTGATAAGAAAAAGTATAAGATTCTTTAGGTCTACCCCCCTAAAAAAAGCAAAAAACAAAAATGAATGAATAAATAGGGTAATCTGAAACATTAGCTACATAAATGAGAATAACCTCCCCTCGTTTCTTTCACTTTGAGGACGCTGTCTGTTTTGGTGGGCCATTTTCATTTCACTGTAAATCTACACTGAAAATACGAATTTGTTTAAATCAATACAGCTGAATGTTTTAACACAAAAATATCATAAAATATGTTCTTAATTGTGCTTGTGCATTATTTGAAATGAACTTGATTGTTATTAAGAACACATTTTATGATATTTTTGTGTTAAAACATGCAGTTGTATTGATTATGGTGAAATGAAAATGGCCGACCAAAACAGACGGCTTCCTCAAAGTGAATGAAACAAAGGGAGGTTATTCTCATTTATGTAGCTAATGTTCAGATTACCATAAATAGAGTGAATTCCCTTCTTGGTTGGGCCATGAACTTTTCAGGAAAGGACAAATAATCCTGTTCATTAATGAGAAGTATTGTTGCTGAAAAATTTCAGGCTAACAAAGAAAGGAATGACCTATAGTTATCTCTACATATATAAGGACAGTTGGTGTGTATGTATGTATGTATATATGTATGTATGTATGTATGTATATCATCTGATCCATCTGATACAATGAGAAGGACATCCTTCCTATGTCATATTTGCACCAAACTTTGTGGATCTGCTGTGGGTTTGATGAGTCATTTGAAGGCTCATGAGAGGAAAGGTTCTGATGGTGGGATTATAGGATTGTGAGGGACGGCATTGATCTGTAAAAATTATACTATTGCTATGCTATATCCGGAGGAAACTACAAAAATAAAATAATTAGCATCAAAGTAAATATATATATGCATTCACTATTGTAAGAGCTTGCTTTTCGTGCAAAAATAATGATCTTTTTTTATTCCCGTGAAGATATTTAAAAATTAGGATTTGAATAGTAAGAGAAGGGAAGTCATTGTTGGCATTCATGATTAAAACATAAACAAATCAATTATGGAAGACCAAAACAATCAATGTATCTGTGAGACTAACTTTTTTTTTTATCCCAGGTAATGCTGGGTAGCCACTCCTAGTAAAACATAAATGTTATTGTACACATTCAATATACTTGGTGTATTGTTTCCTGTTTTTTTAAAAGCCTCCCCACCCCCAAAAGTTAATTCTTTTCTTGGTTTGGCCATGGACTTTTCAGCACATTCTTGAAGATATTAACATTATGCCTGTTTTAAAATGAAACAAAACAAAATAATACTGTTTGTAAGAAAAAACAGTTGTAAATTGATTTCCACTGGGAGTTACCAGATACGGTGACGGTAAAAACTCAAATTTTAATAATAAAAATAACAATTTATGAACATAACAATAATTGACTAAATTTTAGAATTGAAGAAATTGCACATGAAAAGACCTGGACATGGATGAGAAGAGGAAACCTCAAGAAAGAAACTGAATCTCTTATAATTGCAGCACAAGAACAAACCATATGAAAGTGAAAATAGATAAGAAGAAACAGAATAGGAAGTGTAGGATGTGTGGGGATAGAGACAAAATGGTAATAAACGAATGCAGCAAACTTGCACAAAGGAAGTACAAAACTAGGCACGACTGGGTAAGAATGGTGATCCACTGGGAATTCTGTAAGGAATTGAATTTTGACCATGCTACCAAATGGTACATGCACAAACTGGAATTTGTCCAAGAGAATGAGATGCATAAGGTTGTCTGGGACTTTGAGATACAGATTGATCACTTTATGCCAGTTAGGAGAACATATCTAGTATCAATTAACAAGAAAAAGAGAATTTGTCAACAAATTGATTTGTCATCCTGGCAGATCACAAGGTGAAAATAAAAGAAAACAAAAAGATGGACAAATACTTGGACCTTGCTAGAGAACAAAAAACAAAAAACTGTGGAACATGAGGGTGAAGATGATACCAATTGTTGTTGGCGTACCTGAAATGGTCCCCATGGGTTTGGAAAAAAGACTGGAGGGATTGGAAATTAGAGGAAGAATCAAGAACATCCAAACAATAGCATTGTTAAGATCAGCTAGAATACTCAGAAGAGACCTGGAGACCTGAGGAGATTTGTTATCACCCAGACTCCAGTGAAACACCACCAGCATTACCTGGGGTAAAAAACTCTCAAGGAGTGAAATAATAATAATAAAAACTAAAGAGAGAAACTTAATCTCTTTTGATAGCAGCACAAAATAATGACATATGGATTAATTATTGGATTATAGTGATAGAGATTTAACAGATAATCACATTATAAGCAAATACAACTAACTGGCACAAAAGGAATGCAAGAACAGTCCTGACTGAATGGTGAAGGTGATCCATTGGGAATTGTGTAAGAAATTAAAGTTTGACCATATCAACAAATGGTATATGCACAAACCAGAATCTGTCCGAGAAAATGAAAGATGCATAAAATTCTCAGGGAATTTGAGATGCAAACGGATCATCAAAACCAAAGCTCATGTTGATTAACAAGAATAAGAGAACTTGTCAACTCGTAGATTTTGCCATTCCAGCAGACCACGTATTGAAAATGAAAGAAAGTGAAAAACTTGACAAATACCTGGACTTTACCCGAGTTGTTGGTGTCCATGGAACGGTCCCCCCAAAAACTTAAAAGAAGATTAAAGGAAGAATGAAGATGATCCAGACGACAGCTGTGCTAAAAATCAGCTTGGATACTTGGAAGATTCCTGGAGACTGGTTAAAACAGATTCGTTACTGCTTAACTTTGGTGATCTAGAGGGAACCAGTGCTTTCTATTCCAAATTGATAAGAAATGTTACTAATTAGATGATATTGGCAATGATGATGATGATAATGATTATGATATTGATGATGATGATGATGATGATGATGATGCTTATATTTAGAAAGGAATGAAGAATTCTAATTAGCATTTCATAGTTGTCTCCATTACATCAAGAATTTCAAGCATCAAAAAATATTATAGCACATACATAAACTGTACAAAATGATCATTTAATTACAAATTGGGACCATATGACCTTTAGGCACCCCTTTTTGATCTCGATTCAGAAGGACATGTTTTTCATTTACACCGTCAATATCCGGTTGTTTGTTAAGTTTTTATGGGCCATCCTTTAGGCTTCAAGCAAGAGTGCTTGTTCAGCAGAAATCCTTGGTAAAGAATCCTTTGGTTGTTCCTTGGTGCTCCTCAATTTGCAAGTCCTTCATCAATGATTGCAAATGGACGCCTGTTCAGTATCAGTGATTAAGTAGTCAACTATCCACACTTTATGGCTGTTGATTGGCGGAGGAATAAACCATGTGACCTCGCCTAGTCTATAAATTTAAGTGGTGAATTGTAGCACACCTTATATACCCCAAATAATCCAACACGACCCTTGATTTATGCTCATGAAATCATTAATTTTTATGAACCAACTCTTAGAATATACCCAATTGTTATTTATTTACTACACTTTTCTCAGTTGGGTTGGAGAGCCCTTGTGACATGTTCTGCACTATGACATCACAGTAAACGAGTTTGACTATTATAGAATACAATTCTACATTTTTAAATAAATACACGTACACATTTCTTTTCCTAAACTTAAGGGAAAGAAATTAAAACACACAACACAATCCTTTTCCCAAACTTAAGGAAAAAAGATTAAAGCAAACACACCAACACAATCCTTTTCCTAAATTTAAGGAAAAGTGATTAAAACAAATGTTTACACAAAAATCAGAATCGATTGGCTAGGTTAGTATTGCTTTCTACTACGTACGTGCCAAAAAGTTAATTACTTTTTGATCCGCCAAGATAGCATAAAAAACAGAGAAGAAATCAACAAACACACAGACTTCGTCTCGCCATCAGGACACACAAACGGACAACAACAAACAAACAGATATCTGCGGGGACGATTCACTAACATCAAGACAAACACAGCACCCTTCTGAGTCACAGGCTGACTACTAGAATTTACCATTCAATCGTACCACCGCATTCAACATCAGGAATCCATTTCAGCAGGTCGTATATATAAATTTGATTCTCATCTCTGTCCACATCTAATTGAACTTTGAAGAATACACAAACATTTCACATTACACATTTCTAAATGAACTTTTCCAAAAACTTAATACACAAACTTTTTTGAACATTCACATTTTGTTGATTATCGCAAATTTATTCTCTGAATAAATTTATTTGTTATTTTATAATTATATGCATTTATTTTATCATTTCCCCATATTTTCTACCTAAACTGTGTCATATTTTTATTCGTCATTCCTAATATTATTGAACACATCTCATAACCCCCTACATTATATATATATTTAAGAAATTGGCCTGAAAACATGAAAAGATCGAAAAGAAACTCGTCAGACATGAAATGTCTGTCTTGTTTAATACCGTATGCATTAAAGAAAAAATGCTTGCCAAATTGTTGTATCATTGAGGTGGTAAAAGATACACAGATAAATAGTGTGCTTGAGATATATTTTATTCATCACTTGAGGAAGACAAACCCTATTCAACTGAAAGAATTCATTTGAAGTGGGGAAATATTTTAATTTTACAACAATCTAGGAACTTGTTGGCATGAACTAAATGAACCCTACCACAGGACATAATAAGGGTAAGTGTAATAGTTATCAAAAAAAAAAAAAAGGTCCAGAAGAAAGCAGCAGCAACAAAGTGCCAGCACATCAACGTCTTCAGGGACAGCCTTCACATGTGACATCTGTGGTCGAGAATGTTTTTCTAACATTGGAGTTTACAGTCACAGGAGGCGCTGTAACTTCAGGGACACAAAAACTATATTATAGTCTTCCAAGACTGAAATGCCAATAAAAAATAAAAATAAAAAGTTATCATCATGGAAAATGGTATTGATGCTTTAAATCAAATAAAAATGATAACAATTTGTTGTAAATCATCATCATCATCCTCCTCCTCATCATCATCATGTTGCACTGACTGCATGGATTTCCATGACTCATTGTTTCTTCCTATTATTTCCCTGTTAACACTGATATTCGAGTTACAACACATACCAGTAATTTATGAGGAAGTGTGTCCCGGTCTCCTGCCTCAAAAATTGCTACCCGGTGACTATCAAAATAACAACCCCAGCTCGTCGTAATTCTTGTTTATTTATCGTAATTTGTCGTAATTCTTGTTTAGATATGAAGATGGATATATAGTTTGGAATAGACTGAGATAGATAGATAAACAAACAAAATAATATAGATAGATATGAACAAATGGAGATAAATAGATAGATATTTTCGACAAGTAAATGTATTTGGGGGGTGGGGTCGCTTTTTTTTTTGGTCGTAATTCTTGTTTATTTAAACTAAAAACAAGACATTAAACAAACATAAATTTAAAAAAAAAATCTTAGTATTTAAAGTAATATAGATAAATATGAACAAATTGAGATAGATAGATAGATATGAAAATGGATAGTTTTGAATAGACTGAGCTGGGTCGTTATTTTAATAGTCACCGGGTAGCAATTTTTGAGGCAGGAGACTGGGACGCACTTCCTCATAAATTACCCACATACCTTTCCCAAGGGTATTAGTGCTCTGTGAAATGCATCTAGGATTTGAGCTTGGGTCGCTGAGTCCATTTCCTATGACAATAACCATTACACTATGTGCCTGCATAAAAAAAACAATTTAAAAAAAATCATCATCATCATCATGTTGTGCTGACTGCATGGATTTCAGTGATTCTCTTGTTACATAATTATTAGATTCCTAATATTTATGTACAGTAGTGTAGAAACCAAAATGGCTGTTATAAGTTCAGCTGGCGCCCCTTGAAGGATTGAATGACAAGCCTTGACCTCAGTCCTGATCCTACTTCCGGTGGATACCGTTAGAATCGGTGGAGAAGGCCCTCTTCCGATTTAGATTAGAGAGAGTTTTAGTCAGATCGGCCAAAGACCATGACGGTAGTAAGTCGTGCTATGCACGGTGCCGACTCAATCTGCGCAGGTAGTCTGGTGGGGATTTCAGAATAAAATATTATCTAAGTAAATCGAAGTCTTGTGTTATTATCTAAAACTACCAATGACATACCAATTCTGATAAAGAGAAATCCCTAATGGAAGACCAGACACAAAGTCCCCAAGACGAAGTCCAGACATTAGAAGAGACGCTAGAAGAGACGCTGGAAGAAGAATAATAGAAGTAAGAAAGTAAGGAAAGAGGTATACAACACTCTCTTGCCACATTTAAAAAACTATTTTGTTTACTTACACTTACCATATTTGACGGCATATAGGACACACTTTTTTCCCAAAATTTTGGCTCAAAAAATTGGCCTGCGTCTTATACATCATAAGTGAAATTTGAGACCTCCCGTAGGCCTAGGCTTTTCTTCTCTATGATGCTCACTCACCCAGATTACACTCAGTATTTTTACCTACCATAAACTCCATGCATCCTTATTTTATTGCTGGTATTGTTATAATCAAGCACAGCTAGACTGTTTTCAAAAATATATGCTTAAATACACTAAAAACTTTTTTTTCGGAATCTGACCTGCTAAAATGGGGGTGCATCTTATATGCCCTTGCGTCTTATATGCCATCAAATACGGTATATGTGGAGAAAGGTAAACAAACACAAACACAAAATGGATGTTTATTGTAGGTAGTGATGTTGATGTTATAACGTTTCAGTCTGTTAGACCTTCTTCAGGATATTGGATTGAGTTCTTGCTTCAACAGAGAACATTTTCATACTGGAGAGTTAGGAGGTTGTGAATAGGGGAGGGGTGGTCAATTGTTGGTGTTAGCAGGAGTGTTTAAATTGGTAGTGGGAGTTCTATTTATTTATTTTTCTTTTTTTTCTTTTTTCTGATGGGGTGTATAGCTAGTAAGTCCTGTTAATGATGGGTCTTACACTTATATGTATTTATGAGATGAGGTTTCATATAATTGATGATTATAATAATTTGGATTGTTGTCCTCATCTTTATTGTATATATTGGATTATTTTTGGTATATACATATTTACCAACCCCTTCGCATGAGCAGGATGCGACACAAGGTCAATTTCTTAAGTGGAGTTCAACAGGTTTCAATTCAGAGTTTTCCTTCTCCTAGACCGGTTGCCTAACCAAGGTTAAAGAGCCCAGTCTACCCTACTATTTATCCATAGCTGGAGGGAGTGTAGGATTCATATCTTTCCCAAGGGTATTAGCGCAAAGTGAAATGCAATTACCACATCCAGGATTTGAACTCGGGGCGACAAGTCCATTTCCCATGACTTTAACTTATTTTTGGTATATAAGCCGTGCTGCAAACCACCACTTAAATTTTTAGACTAAGCAAGGTCACTTGGTTTAAACCTCAGCCAACCAACAGCCTGAATATGTGGTTGGTTAAATATTTAATCACCTTATATTGACAGACGTCCATTTGCACTCATTGACGAATTACCTGCAAGACTGAGGAGCACCAAAGAACAACCAAAGGATCATACCCAATATTAAGGGACACTAAAGAGCAACCAAAGGATTCTTTATTAAGGAAATATGCTCGGCTTAACACAAAGGATCTCTGCTGGACAGCGCTCTTGCTTGAAGCCTAAGGATGGTCACAAAAATCGTAACAGTCTATAAACACAACATTCAGGCCACAGTAACCTCAGGTACTGTTCAGATGTTTTTTTAAAAATTACCTTAAAATATGTCATCTTCTGATAATTTCATATGAATTCAAATGTGGTTTCAGAGCTTAAATTGTTACCAATGTAACCATCAAGGGTGCTCCAAGCAGCATAAATGCTACCAGACATATTGAACAGAAATGCAATTAGATATAGAGAAATAAAATGGAAGAAGGTATTATTAAGAAAAAAATTTCAAGTCAGCATAGAATAACCCAACAAGGGTTGACAAGCTGTAAAAACCAACCAACCAACCAGCCAGCCAACCAAATGAACTGATGAGAAATCTTAATGATTTGTCACCAAACGGATCACTTGGTATGTCTGGAGAAATCACATGTTGACGAATACCTCTACACCATGGAAAAAATATGTTGGACAAGACGACTTGTGAACCTGTTGGGTTCTCCTTGTAACAGTAGTCCATGATGATATTGGTGCTTCTATTTAGGAAGGAGTGAAGAATTTTAATGTGCATTTCAAAGTGGTCACACACACATACACACACACATATGATATGCTCTATCACCAATACTTAAAACTTTATAAATATAGAAACTATATTATTGATATCCTATATATATATATAATATATATATATATATATATATATATATACATATTTTATAAAAAGAAGGTCTGCAAAATGGATTATGTTTTTTTTTTGCATTGATTAACCATATTCTGACAGAATATGGTTAATTAACGCCTGAAGAAGATATCAGAAGATCTGAAACACATGTCGCAAATGTAAAACAATAATAAAAATAAAAAAAAAACATAATCCAGTTTTATAAAAAATTTAATTTTTTCCTGTTGTTAAAAGTTGTTTTGAAAAGTTGAATGACAAATGCGATGTTGATATGTCGTAACTGTTGTTGTTAATATGGAATATTTAAAAATATATAAAGGTTTTTTTTATAGTATCTTTGAAGCATTGTGTGTATGTGTAATATAAAGATTTTTGAAAGCAATTTACAATGCAATATGTATTGAAAATTATATTTATTTAACTTTTTTTTTTTAATTCTAAATATTTTCGGGAAATAAAATTCCATCATCAGAGTTATTGAAAGTACTAGGTGTTTTTTTATAGTACTTATCCCACGGCGATATTGTAATCATCTGTTGTTTTAAGAAGTTGAGGAACGCCGTATATTTGAAATTTGTTTTTCTTTTTCGGTTACTTCCGTGATGTTAAATCGGTTATTTTCGTGATGTTAATTCGGTTCGGCTGCTCCTGCGCTCGTATTGCATTGTAAATTGCCTTCAAAAATCTTTATATTAAAAATATATATTTAAAAAAAAAAATTTTTTTTCAAAAAATTAGACTTAAACATTTTCAAAAATCCTCTTTAAAAATTCATTTTTTTTGTCATTCAACTTTTGTCATTCAACTTTTCAAAATGACGCAACAGTATTCATTAACTGTGAAACTGTTTTCAACGGTTATAATTACAACATGAACTCCTGCAATTAACTGTCATTAATCAATAGCTTGATTAATTCAGTGGATTTAACCCTGAATATCTTTATGGTGAAGCTCGAGTAGATTATTTCTGTACTATATATATATATATATATATATATATATATATATATATATATATATATATTATATATATATATATTCTCCTTAGTGGTTTTATGACTCAAAAATAATCCCTTCCTGTCTACATACTTTAATGGACTCCCCCTCCCCTATTAGTCTGTTGATGAAGAGTTTGTCAGTATATATGTATATATATATATTGAAGTGTAAGTTCCGCATATACTCCTTATATAGATTTGAGAAAAATTGCATAGACTATATATTTAACTTATGTGAATAACTAAAAAAAAATTGTTGATAAAAATATAATCTACTTACAATTAAAGGGCGTTGTAAATGAAACATCAAAGAAAAAAATTGTTTGCTATATTTAGGGAACTCCTATGCCCTTCTACTTTTGTTGACTGTTGAAGGGGATAGGAGTTACTGAAATAGACCAAACAATTTTTGTTCTTTTTCTGATACTTCATTTGCGACATACTTTAATTGTAAGTACATTATGGGCAATTTTCAGAAAGCATCAATAACTTAAAATTGGCTGACTTTAAGACTTTTTTTTTAAAGATTCCCCGGGAAAAAATGGTCTTATAAACCAAATTTTAGGAGTAGGGAAGTGCTAGAACTCATTTTACAGACAAAAATAGATTACAAAAAGTCGCCATTTTTCGTGACCCCCCCTCAAATTTTGAGAGCTAAAAATCGACATAATTCTTGGAATTGGAAGCTCAAATTTTGGGAATTGTCTAACTTTAACATAATCCACACCTGTAAAAAATTCAGAAAAATTGAAGGGGAAGGATGACATGGCCTGGATGATTTGACATGGAATTACCCTTATATTTTTTCACTACTTTTTTTTAGTTATTCACATTAGTTATATATATAGGCCAGTGGTTCTCAACCAGGGTCCGTATGACTCCCAGGGACCATAACATATTTTTGGGAGTCCAGGTAAAAAAAAAAGATTTGATTATAAAAATATGTGAGGACTTTTTAAACAATCTCAATACTTTTTTGACACACCTTGTATATATATATATATATATATGTACATATATATATATATATACATATATATACGTATATATATATATATATATATATATATATGTACATATATATACGTATATATATATATATATATATATATATATATATATATATATATATATATATCTGTAAATATTTAACAATAAAATTGATAATGAAATAGTGATTTTTTATATTAATACAATTTTGAATTTAACACAATTGATATTTGATATCATTTTAATTTAACTGATATTCAATATAATTTTTAATCAATCTTATCGCAATTTGAAATTTAATTGATATTTATATAATTTTACACTTATTTGCTATTAAGTGAATTATTATTTTTCTAATATTTGATACATTTATAATTTAATTGATACTTTATTCAAATTTATATGATTTGATTCTTAAAATGTGACAATACCCCACTCCAAAAGATGAAAGATAGAAAAAATCATGACCATAATGAACAAAACTAAGAATCAAAATAAGTTTAAAAAATTCATATATATATATATATATATATATATATATATATATATATATGGAAATACGGTGAGGAAATTAATCTGACAATATGAGAAGAAAATATTTTCAAAAACATAACAAACACAGGATGTTACGATCAGGGGAAACAATTTTATGTGTCAATACTTAAGTATTTCGGTATTATACCATCAACAGGACACTGTTAAGTAATGTTTTTGTGAGGGACAAAATGAAAAATGTTAAGTGTATAGTGAATATGTGAATGTGATGTTATTAACCGTTAATTTTTATATGTGCGTTTGTTCTATCTATTAATCTTCTTATTTTCTAAACATTAATATCCATATAAAATATGTTTTTTTGTTCTCCGCCTATGCATGTTTCTGCATGCATCATCCTATGATCTTCACTTTCCATTTTTGCACATGCAATGATCACGTCATCAGCTTTCGTAAACAAACGCATTCCATAAAGTTTGAAAAAATAAAGATTGGACATTTTTAATGGTTGCTCCCATGGACTTGACAGTTTAAAATATAATCAAATGTTAGCAATAGTTAAAAAATCAAAACAGCATGCAGTGTTCATACATGACTGTGGGCCTACAATAATGGCTTTTGTTTACTACAGTTGATTCTTAATTAATTAATTTAATTAATTCATTGCAGATAACCCTGATGATCTGAACGAGGTGAAACCTGAGTAGGCTATATTATATCATTTTACTATATATATATATATATGTGAAGAAAGGAAGTGAATCCGACGGTATGTAGTATATCAAGAAAAATGAAAAAACACAAGTTTAAATGGGTTAAGTGGTGAGTTTATTGGCCAACGCTGCAGTGTTTTGATCTATTAATTAGATCATCTTCAGGGCATAAGATAAGAAATTATTTATCACAGAATAATGAGAAACTCTGCAGCGTCGGCCAATAAACTCACCACTTAACCCATTTAAACCTGTGTTTTTTCATTTTTCTTGATATACTACATATATATATATATATATATTATATATATATATATATATATAAAAACATCATACAGATAAAGTATGGAATAGAGTAATGGGGTATGATTGAAAGAAAACTGTAACAAACAACATGCTTTTTCTTATAAATAACAGTAATTATATTCATCATAGCTCTTCTAATATTCTTCTAAACTAGCTGTGTCAGAGCTACTATATGGCTGCACCACTTGGACTAATGAAATGCTTGGAGAAAAAGCTAGAAGAAACCTTCACAAGATTGCTGCATGCTGATCTGAACAAATCTTGGAAGCAGCACCCCACAAAAAAGCAGCTATATGGTCACTTGCCTCCTATCACACAATCTATCCAAGTAAGATGAACAAGACATGTTGAACACAGCTGGAGAAGCAAGGATGAACTTATAAGTGATGTTCTCCTGTGAATACCTAGACATGGAAACACCAGTGTAGGTCGACCATCAAAAATCTACAGCAATCAGCTCTGTGCAGAAAAATGGCACAGAAAGAGTATAAGAGCAGGCATGACTGGGTGGGGAAGATGATCCACTGGGAATTGTACAAGTGATAAAGCAAAGAGTGTCCTGGAAAATATCACCCACAATATCCCCTGGGACATTGAGATAAAAAAAGAAGACTAGACCAAGTTGTTAAGGACAAGAAGAAACAAACAGGCATGACTGGGTGGGGAAGGTGATCCGCTGGGAATTGTACAAGTGATAAAGCAAAAACTGTCCTGGAAAATATCACCCACAATATCCCCTGGGACATTGAGATAAAAAAAGAAGACTAGACAAATTTGTTTAGAACAAGAAGAAACAAATATGTGAACTTGTAAATTTTTCCATTCAAACAGATCATATAGTTAAAAAAGAGGAAAGTTAATAACTCAAGAAATATCTTGACCTTGCCAGAGATTTTTTAAAAATTGTGGAATATATATTTATATATACTAGCAAATATATGCACCCTCCGGGTGCAAGTATTTAAGTTTTAATGTAATAAAATATTGTATTAAATTAGAAAGGCTAATGAAACTAAATAAGAATGCAGATAAGAAGATTTGAAAAAAGGGGGGTATAATCGAAAAATAGAACAACTGAAACTTACTCTTCCATCACTCTCGTCTTTCATTGTTATTTTTTTCTAATTTAAGTATTTAGTTAAAAGAGGAAGTAAAGAATGAAATGACAGTTATTTTTTCTTGTTAATGGATTTCATTTAAGATTCATTGAAGAGATTTTTGCTCATATTCATTAAAATAAAACCAAACAATTAGAAATCAATAATACTAAGCATATATTTATTAAAATCAAATTTTTAATATCAATATGCAAATTATCCTTCCCGTTCACACTGTAAACCGCTATTTTGTTGTATATATAAATATAATTGCATGTTGTTAGTATGTAGATATGGTTAACAGTATTAATAATGTAAAACAATTTTATTGATAATTGAGTTTAAAATAAAAATCAAATCATGGAGAATGTGACGTAAATAACTAAGGGAATTGGGATTTGAGTAGTAATATAGTTTCGGTTACAGACAGAAAAACACACAATCCCCATTATAATAAGATATATATGTATGCGGAGAAAGGTAGACAAACACGGGATGTTGTACAAGATGGATGTTTATTGTAGGTAGTACAATAAACATCCATGTTGTACAACATCCTATGTTTGTCTACCTTTCTCCGCATACATATATATATATATAAATATATGTTCCACAATTTTTAAAAAATCTCTGGCAAGGTCAAGATATTTCTTGAGTTTTTAACTTTCCTCTTTTTTAACTATATGATCTGTGATGTCGACGTTATAACGTTTCGGTCTGTTAGACCTTCTTCAGAACGTTGGATTGAGTTCTTGCTTAACGGTGGACATTTTCATACTGGTGAGTTGAAAAAATGAGATGGAAGGTTAAAACCATATGTTATTTCAGGTGGGAAAAACTCACAGGAGTAAAAATAATCATGAAAATAAAAATAATTTTTGTTCTTTTTTTAAATGTTTTGAAATATTTGGAGGGAAGAAACCAAGACTATGTAAAAAAGTAAGTAAAGTAAAGTCCTCAGGGTGGCCTAAAGTCGGTATCAGCCAATCAGCAAGGAGTCTATCCCCTTTTCACTAGCACTAGATGAAGGAGATTGTTTTTGCGTCTGAGGTGGAGCGCCACACCTACCATCAGCTCCTTACTTTACCGCACAGATCCCTGTGCTACTCATACGCTGAGTTGGCGAGGGCTGGTATCAAACTAGGAACCTTGTGATTCCTAGCTGAACACTCTACCAACTGAGCTAAACCAGCCCTAAAATAATCATGAAATTAAAATTAATTAAAAAATTTTTTTTAACTGTTTTGAAATATTTAGAGGGAAGAAACCAAAACTATGTAGCCTAGCTGAAAATAGCTAGAATAAGAAGGAGGATACTGGAATACAAAGGTAATTGTTGTCACTTGATCTCCAATGTAAGCCATCCATTATTACTGTGGTAGAAACTCTGTCCCATAAATTAGTTATCATTTACTAAACTTTGTTTAGTTTGGCCAAGAGGGGGAGTCCCCATGGCTTAATGACAAATACCCTTGGAAAAGGTATAAAGCTACTACCCCCTATGGGTTAAATAGTACCACTACTGTTCTTCTGCAAGGATGGCTTTACCATTAAATAACCCATGAGAGTTGATATGCCATTAAATAAAGAAACCAAATCAAACCAAACAAAAGGTCAGGAGTATGGTGCACACAGTTAGAATCAAACTCATTAGTAATAGTCTGTGAGCTTAGCTCGCAAACCATTACACCATAAATAGCACCCACTGTTCATGAGAGGTGTAAGATTTAGTTGGTTTGGTTTGGTTTCATGTCATATCAACCTTCATGGGTTATTTAATGCCAAAGCTATCCTTGTAGAACAGTAGTAGTACTATTTAATCCATAGCTGGGGGATGAAGGAGTTCCTACTTTTCCCAAGAGTATTAGTCTGAAAGTGAACATAATAGAATGACTGGTTTGGTTTCATGTCATATTAACCTTCATGGGTTATTTAATGCCAAAGCTATCCTTGTAGAACAGTCGTAGTACTATTTAATCCATAGCTGGGGGATGAAGGAGTTCCTACTTTTCCCAAGAGTATTAGTCTGAAAGTGAACATAATAGAATGACTGGTTTGGTTTCATGTCATATTAACCTTCATGGGTTATTTAATGCTAAAGCTATCCTTGTAGAACAGTAGTAGTACTATTTAATCCATAGCTGGGGGATGAAGGAGTTCCTACTTTTCCCTAGAGTATTAGTCTGAAAGTGAACATAATAGAATGACTAGAGTTTGAACTTGTTAACTACAAGGTCCCAGTTAAGCATGTTATTCACTACGCCTTGGAGACTCCCCTGTGTTACATTAAGTGTATGTAATTTATATACAAATGTAATAACGGCTATTATAGGAGATTGGATTACTCAAATCAATTATCTACATGTATAAAATACAATGAGCATGTATATGTATATAAAACATGTTAAAATTTCCTTAGTTATTTAACACTATTACTCCTGTCCCAATCGTGGTGTAATGGTTAGCAAGCTAGTTTTGCAGATCCATTACTATTGAAAAATAAAAAAAAATTATTTACCCAACCCATTCACGATGGGTCGGATTTAACACAACTTCACAAGTATGAGAGTATTAAACTCGCTCTTCAGTAGTAATGAATCTGTAAGACTAGCGATGCTAACCATTACAACATGACTACTATTGAATAATGAGTTCAACCCTCACTGGGTGCTCCATACTTGGGACCTGGTGTCACATCCTATCTATGGCATACGAGTTGAGTAAATACCTACAATGAGCGTGTATATGTACATAAAGCAAATTAAGATTTCTTTACTTATTTAACACTACTACCCATGTCCCAGGGCAACCCATCGTGGTATAAGGGTTAGCAAACTAGTCTCACAGATCCATTAATATTGAAAAAGAAAAAAAAAATTATTTACCCAACCCATTCACCATGAGTAGAATTTGGTACAAGATTACAAGTATGAGGAATCCAGTGACTAGTTTGCTAACCATTACAAGGACCAAGTAACCAATAAGCACCCCAACTGGGATCTGTTTTGAAAGGAACACCTTTTGCTTTTCACCGTAAACTCCCGGTTGTTTGTCTACAAACAACAGACGATTTTTTTTGCATTAGAATTTCACTGTAAAAGTTTGTTCATGTATATTTACAACCCAAAGCCATGTTTACATCATGACTAAAATTCAATAACGAGTTCGACCCTCACTGGATGCCCCATACTTGGAACCTAGTATCACATCCTACCCATGGCGAATAAGTTGGGTAAATACCAACTACCTCTGTCCCATAATAGTTGTTATATTTAGTAAATGAAATTTAAATGAAACTAGAAGCAGCTACCCAGCGTCACCTGGGTAGAGAGGGGATTATTTTTAAAAAGTTAGTCTCGCAGATCCATTATTACTGAATAAAAAGTTGGATACTTGCTCGGAGCCCCATGAAAATCCTCACATAAAAAAAGATTGTGTTTTTTTCACGCTCAGAGTTGCCAAGATGTGGAATAAACTGCCTGAGTCCGTTGTAGGCTGCCGAAACACTGCATCTTTCAAAGCCTCCATGCTTCCTGTAATCTGCCAGCACTATACCTGATACCCCCATCCGCGCACATATACATGTATATTATTACTGTACGCTATTCATGTTACTGACACTAATACATTTTTCTTTGTCCTAGACATGAGACTTTGATGAGTTGTGGTGCACCTGAGCACTGTACACAATAAATTTCATTATATATATATCAATCCAGCCTGGTGATATTTAATGTGTATAGATATTTACTTTGTCATTAATTGTTTTATTTCCCTAGTTTCCTCCAGACATACATTCATACATACTAACAGCCCTTTATATATGTATAGATTGTACTGCTATTATGAGACAGAGTTAGCAATAATGATAATAATAGTTTACAATAAATTTTGTTATTACTATTACTTATTTAAACTTAACATTAAAGCATCTATACATTTAAGTTTAACCATTAAAATTATTAAATAAAGTTGGCAGTGTGGCCTATTGTCAGTATCAGCAGGGACAGCAAGGGAGTCTATCTCCTTTTTGCAAGCACCAGATTCGGCAGATTGTTTTTGCTTTGGTGGAACGCCACACCTACCGTCAGCTCCCCACATAATGCCACAGATCAGAATACCCAATATGTACTACTCATGCGTTGGCCGGGGCTGATATTGAACCAGAAATCTAGCAATTCCTAAGAAGGTACTCTTAATTATTACATTTTCAGCATTTGCATGTCAGATTATTGTAGATGGAGGGTGAGTGACAGCAAGCCTTCTTAGATTTCAATAAGAATTAAAATTTAGAAAAAAAAAAAAAGAAACAAGTTATATATAACTTGACGATCCACTGGGTTCCTGCCATGAGAGCATTCCCTGATGATATTTATGCTTCTATTTAGGGAAGAAGTGAAGAATTCTAATTACCGTTTTGTAGCTACTTCCATTATTTATAATGAGAATTTTGATG
>CM042151.1:60435627-60452668 GCA_023376005.1 Doryteuthis pealeii | reverse complement strand
CACAAAAAGCTTGTATGAGGCACTCTGGTTCGGGTCGAACTCTTTTTGCAAAAATATCTCTCCCGTTTCCCGGTTGATCCTGAAGAGCGACTTTGCCGCTTTTGAGGTCTGCGAACTGATCCGGTAGGTTATTTTCCCACTCTTACCTTTATCTAGATCTGTTGCCGTGACGACAGTTATGGGCACGTTTCGGCTCTCTTCGAAACCGACAGTCACGTTGTAGATGTTCTGCGAGAACTCTGGCAGATTATCGTTCCAGTCTGTAACAGAAATGTCAATGTCTAAGGCACTTTGTTTGAAAGGATTTCCTTGATCTTTGGCGATAAGCCGAATCCTGTAAGAAGACTTGGTCTCTCGGTCGAGTTTCTCTTTCAGATCAATGCTCACTTCTGACTTTCCATCATCTAGGTAAGATGTAGACAAAGCGAAGGGGATGCCCGAGTTTTTCTCCAACTGGTACGTTATCTGAGAATTAGGCACACTGATGTCTTCATCCGTAGCATATGGGAGAGGTTTGCGTGTTCCTATGTCATCATTTTCCGAAAACTGAATTTTAATATCATTTTCTGGGAATTTTGGCTCGTTATCATTGACATCCTCGACGATGACTTTGATAGTGAGAGTATGTAGAAGAGACGTGTCTCGGACGATTTCCATCTCGACGGTAAGGTAACATTCCACCCGGGGGGTACACAAAGACTCGGCATCGACTGTCTTCAGGGTGTAAAGCTTCATATTTATTGGCGAAAGGGTGAAAAATTCAGAACCATTGGTGGGACTCTGAGTTTTAAGGCTGAACTGAACGTTGGAGTCAGTTCCTGGTGTGGGGTAGCCCTTTAGTTGGGCATCGACGGCAATATCCCCAACCAGGGTCCCGGGACTCTTTTCTTCTTTTATGTAGTAGGTGAAATCAGAACACCAAACTGCAGGCAGGATGAGAAGAAGAAGCAGGACAAATCTTGATATTAACATGGTGCCTGTTTAAAAGAAAAAATAAGAAAATTATAAAAGAGTTTTATGATTTGTTTGAAGCAGATTCAAGGTGTTGGCACAAGACAACGGTTTGGTGGTTGGTTTTGAAGGCTATCACAATGCAAGTGTGAAGACAAATTATGATGTTATTCGTCTACCTTTGATTTATTTACTTAATATTTCGGGAGAAAGATCCCTTCGGCAGAAGATTTTTGAAAGCTAAGTTCTTGAGCTGTTACCTTGTTGCTAAGATTTGTCCATTTTGTTATATGCCTGGTGATATCTTCTTCCAAATTATTTGTGTGTGTGTATATGTGTAAGTGTGTGTGTGTGTGTGTGTGTTTATGTGCATTTATGTGTGTGTGTCTGTCCAACAATGTCTTAGTATCATTCCAGATTTGACCTCTCCTTTTTTTTCTTGGACAGACACACACACATAAACACACACACACACTTACACATACACACACACACACACACACACACACACACACAAATAATTTGGAAGAAGATATCACCAGACATACAACAAAATGAACAAATCCTATCAATAAGGTAACAACTCCAATACTTAGCTTTCAGAAATCTTCTGATGAAGGGATCTTTATCCCGAAATATTAAGAAAATAAATCAAAGGTAGATGAACAACACCATAGTTACATTATTTTTCTTTACACTTGCATTGTGATAGCCCTCAAAACTAACCACCAAACCAAAAATAATTATGTTTATTGATGTATAAGTGTAAGTGTGGGTTCTGAAAAGTTCTCAGGCTAACCAAGAAGGGAATGACTTAGAGCCATAAAACATGCATGAAACATACATGAAACATATATGAAACATGCATGAAACATCCATCCTGCAATTTAGTGAATTGTTTCTAATTGGAGATATTAACATGACGCATGTTTTAAAAGAAAGGAAAGAAAAGATAATCAGGTTTATTGATGAGAAGACGTATAAGATTCTTGAAGCCTTCAAAAAAAAAAAAAAAAAAAAAAAAAAGGAAAAAAAAAAAAATTCATTCTCTTTGAATTTTTCAAGAAAGGAAAAATGACTCATATTTATTCATAAAAATATGTTTTCTGAAACCTTCTGAAAAAAAAAAATTAATTGGTTTGGCCATGAACTTTTAAGAAAAGGAAAAAATACTCTTTATTGACAAGAAAAAGTATTAGACTCTTTTGGCTTTCAAAAAAAAAAAAAAAAAAAAAAAGAAAAAAAGTAAGTAAATAAAAAAGTAAATTTCCTTCTTGGTTGGGCCATGAACTTTTCAGAAAACATAAAAATAATCATGTTTATTGATAAGAAAAAGTATAAGATTCTTTAGACCCCCCCCAAAAAAAAAGAATGAATAAATAGAGTAATCTGAAACATTAGCTACATAAATGAAAATAGCCTCCCCTTGTTTCTTTCACTTTGAGGACGCTGTCTGTTTTGATGGGCCATTTTCATTTCACCGTAAATCTACACTGAAAATACGAATTTGTTTAAATCAATACAGCTGAATGTTTTAACACGAAAATATCATAAAATATGTTCTTAATTGTGCTTGTGCATTATTTGAAATGAACTTGATTGTTATTAAGAACACATTTTATGATATTTTCGTGTTAAAACATGCAGTTGTATTGATTATGGTGAAATGAAAATGGCCGACCAAAACAGATGGCTTCCTCAAAGTGAATGAAACAAAGGGAGGTTACTCTCATTTATGTAGCTAATGTTCAGATTACCATAAATAGAGTGAATTCCCTTCTTGGTTGGGCCATGAACTTTTCAGGAAAGGACAAATAATCCTGTTCATTAATGAGAAGTATAAGTGTTGTGGAAAAATTTCAAGCCAACAAAGAAAGGAATGACCTATAGTTATCTCTACATATATAAGGACAGTTGGTGTGTATGTATGTATGTATATATGTATGCATGTATGTATATCATCTGATCCATCTGATACAATGAGAAGGACATCCTTCCTATGTCATATTTGCATCAAACTTTGTGGATCTGCTGTGGGTTTGATGAGTCATTTGAAGGCTCATGAGAGGAAAGGTTCTGGTGGTGGGGTTATAGGATTGTGAGGGACGGCATTGATCTGTAAAAATGATACTATTGCTATGCTATATCCGGAGGAAACTACAAAAATAAAACAATTAGCAACAAAGTAAATATATATATATGCATTCACCATTGTAAGAGCTTGCTTTTTGTGCAAAAATAATGATTTATTTTTATTCCCGTGAAGATATTTAAAAATTAGGATTTGAATAGTAAGAGAAGGGAAGTCATTGTTGGCATTCATGATTAAAACATAAACAAATCAATTATGGAAGACCAAAACAATCAATGTATCTGTGAGACTAACTTTTTTTTTTATCCCAGGTAATGCTGGGTAGCCACTCCTAGTAAAACATAAATGTTATTGTACACATTCAATATACTTGGTGTATTGTTTCCTATTTTTTTAAGCCTCCCCACCCCCAAAAGTTAATTCTTTTCTTGGTTTGGTCATGGACTTTTCAGCACATTCTTGAAGATATTAACATTATGCCTGTTTTAAAATGAAACAAAAACAAAATAATACTGTTTGTTAGAAAAAACAGTTGTAAATTGATTTCCACTGGGAGTTACCAGATTCAGTGACTGTAAAAACACAAATTTTAATAATAAAAATAACAATTTATGAACATAATTATTGACTCAATTTTAGAATTGAAGAAATTGCACATGAAAAAACCTGGACATGGATGAGAAGAGGAAACCTCAAGAAAGAAACTGAATCTCTTATAATTGCAGCACAAGAACAAACCTTATCAAAGTGAAAATAGATAAGAAGAAACAGAATAGGAAGTGTAGGATGTGTGGGGATAGAGACAAAATGGTAATAAACGAATGCAGCAAACTTGCACAAAGGAAGTACAAAACTAGGCACGACTGGGTAAGAATGGTGATCCACTGGGAATTGTGCAAGGAATTGAATTTTGACCATGCTACCAAATGGCACATGCACAAACTGGAATTTGTCCAAGAGAATGAGATGCATAAGGTTGTCTGGGACTTTGAGATACAGATTGATCACTTTATGCCAGTTAGGAGAACAGATCTAGTATCAATTAACAAGAAAAAGAGAATTTGTCAACAAATTGATTTTGTCATCCTGGCAGATCACAAGGTGAAAATGAAAGAAAACAAAAAGATGGACAAATACTTGGACCTTGCTAGAGAACAAAAAACAAAAAAACAAAAAACTGTGGAGCATGAGGGTGAAGGTGATACCAATTGTTGTTGGCGTACCTGAAATGGTCCCAAAGGGTTTGGAAAAAAGACTGGAGGGATTGGAAATTAGAGAAAGAATCAAGAACATCCAAACAATAGCATTGTTAAGATCAGCTAGAATACTCAGAAGAGACCTGGAGACCCGAGGAGATTTGTTATCACCCAGATTCCAGTGAAACACCACCAGCATTACCTGGGGTAAAAAACTCTCAAGGAGTGAAATAATAATAATAAAAACTAAAGAGAGAAACTTAATCTCTTTTGATAGCAGCACAAAATAATGACATATGGATTAATTATTGGATTATAGTGATAGAGATTTAACAGATAATCACATTATAAGCAAATACAACTAACTGGCACAAAAGGAATGCAAGAACAGTCCTGACTGAATGGTGAAGGTGATCCATTGGGAATTGTGTAAGAAATTAAAGTTTGACCATATCAACAAATGGTATATGCACAAACCAGAATCTGTCCGAGAAAATGAAAGATGCATAAAATTCTCAGGGAATTTGAGATGCAAACGGATCATCAAAACCAAAGCTCATGCTGATTAACAAGAATAAGAGAACTTGTCAACTCGTAGATTTTGCCATTCCAGCAGACCACGTATTGAAAATGAAAGAAAGTGAAAAACTTGACAAATACCTGGACTTTACCCGAGTTGTTGGTGTCCATGGAACGGTCCCCCCAAAAACTTAAAAGAAGATTAAAGGAAGAATGAAGATGATCCAGACGACAGCTGTGCTAAAAATCAGCTTGGATACTTGGAAGATTCCTGGGGACTGGTTAAAACAGATTCGTTACTGCTTAACTTTGGTGATCTAGAGGGAACCAGTGCTTTCTATTCCAAATTGATAAGAAATGTTACTAATTAGATGATATTGGCAATGATGATGATGATGATGATTATGATATTGATGATGATGCTGATGATGCTTATATTTAGAAAGGAATGAAGAATTCTAATTAGCATTTCATAGTTGTCTCCATTACATCAAGAATTTCAAGCATCAAAAAATATTATAGCACATACATAAACTGTACAAAATGATCATTTAGTTACAAATTGGGACCATATGACCTTTAGGCACCCCTTTTTGATCTCGATTCAGAAGGACATGTTTTTCATTTAAACCGTCAATATCCGGTTGTTTGTTAAGTTTTTATGGGCCATCCTTTAGGCTTCAAGCAAGAGTGCTTGTTCAGCAGAAATCCTTGGTAAAGAATCCTTTGGTTGTTCCTTGGTGCTCCTCAATTTGCAAGTCCTTCATCAATGATTGCAAATGGACGCCTGTTCGGTATCAGTGATTAAGTAGTCAACTATCCACGACCCTTGATTTATGCTCATGAAATCATTAATTTTTATGAACCAACTCTTAGAATATACCCAATTGTTATTTATTTACTACGCTTTTCTTAGTCGGGTTGGAGAGCCCTTGTGACATGTTCTGCACTATGACATCACAGTAAACGAGTTTGACTGTTATAGAATATAATTCTATATTTTTAAATAAATACACGTCCACATTTCTTTTCCCAAACTTAAGGAAAAGAGATTAAAGCAAACACACCAACACAATCCTTTTCCTAAATTTAAGGAAAAGTGATTAAAACAAATGTTTACACAAAAATCAGAATCGATTGGCAAGGTTAGTATTGCCTTCTACTACGTCCGTGCATTTGCGCCAAGAAGTTAATTACTTTTTGATCCACCCAGATAGCATAAAAAACAGAGAAGAAATCAACAAACACTTTGTCTCGCCATCAGGACACACGCACGGACAACAACAAACAAACAGATATCTGCGGGGACGATTCACTAACATTGAGACAAACACAGCACCCTTCTGAGTCACAGGCTGACTACTAGAATTTACCATTCAATCGTACCACGTCATTCAACATCAGGAATCCATTTCAGCAGGTAGTATATATAAATTTGATTCTCATCTCTGTCCACATCTAATTGAACTTTGAAGAATACACAAACATTTCACATTACACATTTCTAAATGAACTTTTCCAAAAACTTAATACACAAACTTTTTTGAACATTCACATTTTGTTGATTATCGTGAATTTATTCTCTGAATAAATTTATTTGTTATTTTATAATATATGCATTTATTTTATCATTTCCCCATATTTTCTACCTAAACTGTGTCATATTTTTATTTGTCATTCCTAATATTATTGAACACATCTCATAACCCCCTACACTATATATATATTTAAGAAATTGGCCTGAAAACATGAAAAGATCGAAAAGAAACTCGTCAGACATGAAATGTCTGTCTTGTTTAATACTGTATGCATTAAAGAAAAAATGCTTGCCAAATTGTTGTATCGTTGAGGTGGTAAAAGATACACAGATAAATAGTGTGCTTGAGATATATTTTATTCAGCACTTGAGGAAGACAAACCCTATTCAACTGAAAGAATTCATTTGAAGTGGGGAAATATTTTAATTTTACAACAATCTAGGAACTGGTTGGCATGAACCAAATGAACCCTACCACAGGACATAATAAGGGTAAGTGTAATAGTTATAAAAAAAAACAAAAAAGGTCCAGAAGAAAGCAGCGGCAACAAAGTGCCAGCACATCAACATCTTCAGGGACAGACTTCACAATTGCGACATCTGTGGTCGAGAATGTTTTTCTAACATTGGACTTTACAGTCACAGGAGGCGCTGTAACTTCAGGGGCACAGAAACTATATTATAGTCTTCCAAGACTGAAACACCAATAAAAAATAAAAAAGTTATCATCATGGAAAATGGTATTGATGCTTTAAATCAAATAAAACTGATAATAATTTGTTGTAAATCATCATCATCATCATCATCATCATCATGTTGCACTGACTGCATGGATTTCCATGACTCATTGTTTCTTCCTATTATTTCCCTGTTAACACTGATATTCGAGTTACAACACATACTGGTAATTTATGAGGAAGTGCGTCCCGGTCTTCTGCCTCAAAAATTGCTACCCGGTGACTATCAAAATAACAACCCCAGCTCGTCGTAATTCTTGTTTATTTATCGTAATTTGTCGTAATTCTTGTTTAGATATGAAAATGGATATATAGTTTGGAATAGACTGAGATAGATGGATAAACAAACAAAATAATATAGATAGATATGAACAAATGGAGATAAATAGATATTTTCGACAAGTAAATGTATTGGGGGGGGGGGTCGCATCTTTTTTTGTTGTAATTCTTGTTTATTTAAATTAAAAACAAGATATTAAACAAACATGAATAAAAAAAAATCTTAGTATTTAAAGTAATATAGATAAATATGAACAAATTGAGATAGATAGATAGATATGAAAATGGATAGTTTTGAATAGACTGAGCTGGGTCGTTATTTTAATAGTCACCGGGTAGCAAGTTTTGAGGCAGGAGACGAGGACGCACTTCCTCATAAATTACCCACATACCTTTCCCATATAGGACACACTTTTTTTTCCAAAATTTTGGCTAAAGAAATTGGCCTGCGTCTTATACATCGTAGGTGAAATTTGAGATGTCCCGTAGGCCTAGGCTCTTTTTCTCTATGATGCTCACTAACCCAGCGTACACTCAGTACTTTTACCTACCATAAACTCCATGCATGCTTATTTATTGCTGGCTTATATAATCAAGCACAGCTAGACTATTTTCAAAAATATATGCTTAAATACACTAAAAACTTTTTTTTCTGAATCTGACCTGCTAAAATGGGGGTGCATCTTATATACCCTTGCGTCTTATATGCCATCAAATACAGTATATGTGGAGAAAGGTAGACAAACACAGGATGTTGTACAAAATGGATATTTATTGTAGGTAGTGATGTCGATGTTATAACGTTTCGGTCTGTTAGACCATCTTCAGGATGTTGGATTGAGTTCTTGCTTCAACAGAGAACATTTTCATACTGGTGAATTAAGAGGTCGTGAATAGGGGGGGGGTCAATTGTTGGTGTTAGCAGGAGTGTTTAAATTGGTAGTGGAAGTTCTATTTATTCATTTTTCTTTTTTTTCTTTTTCTGATGGGGTGTATGGCTAGTAAGTCCTGTTAATGATGGGTCTTACACTTATATGTTTTATGAGATGAGGTTTCATATAATTGATGATTATAATAATTTGGATTATTGTCCTCATCTTTATTGTATATATTGGATTATTTTTGGTATGTATATATTTACCAACCCCTCCGCACGAGCAGGATGTGACACAAGGTCAATTTCTTAAGCGGAGTTCAACAGGTTTCAATTCAGAGTTTTCCTTCTCCTAGACTGGTTGCCTAACTAAGGTTAAAGAGCCCAGTCTGCCCTACTATTTATCCATAGCTGGAGGGAGTGTAGGATTCATACCTTTCCCAAGGGTATTAGCGCAAAGTGAAATGCAATTACCACATCCAGGATTTGAACTCGGGGCAACGAGTCCATTTCCCATGACTTTAACTTATTTTTGGTATATAAGCCGTGCTGCAAACCACCACTTAAATTTTTAGACTAAGCAAGGTCACTTGGTTTAAACCTCAGCCAACCAACAGCCTGAATATGTGGTTGGTTAAATATTTAATCAGTTTATATTGACAGACGTTCATTTGCACTCATTGACGAATTACCTGCAAGACTGAGGAGCACCAAGGAACAACCAAAGGATCATACCCAATATTAAGGGACACTAAAGAGCAACCAAAGGATTCTTTATTAAGGAAATATGCTCTGCTTAACACAAAGGATCTCTGCTGGACAGCGCTCTTGCTTGAAGCTTAAGGATGGTCACAAAAATCGTAACAGTCTATAAACACAACATTCAGGCCACAGTAACCTCAGGTACTGTTCAGATGTTTTTTTAAAAATTACCTTAAAATATGTCATCTTCTGATAATTTCATATGAATTCAAATGTGGTTTCAGAGCTTAAATTGTTACCAATGTAACCATCAAGGGTGCTCCAAGCAGCATAAATGCTACCAGACTTATTGAACAGAAATGCAATTAGATATAGAGAAATAAAATGGAAGAAGGTATTATTAAGAAAAAAAATTCAAGTCAGCATAGAATAACCCAACAAGGGTTGACAAGCTGTAAAAACCAACCAACCAACCAGCCAGCCAACCAAATGAACTGATGAGAAATCTTAATGATTTGTCACCAAACGGATCACTTGGTATGTCTGGAGAAATCACATGTTGACGAATACCTCTACACCATGGAAAAAATATGTTGGACAAGACGACTTGTGAACCTGTTGGGTTCTCCTTGTAACAGTAGTCCATGATGATATTGGTGCTTCTATTTAGGAAGGAGTGAAGAATTTTAATGTGCATTTCAAAGTGGTCACACACACATACACACACACATATGATATGCTCTATCACCAATACTTAAAACTTTATAAATATAGAAAACTATATATTGATATCCTATATATATATATATATATATATTATATATATATATATATATACATATTTTATAAAAAAGAAGGTCTGCAAAATGGATTATGTTTTTTTTTGCATTGATTAACCATATTCTGACAGAATATGGTTAATTAACGCCTGAAGAAGATATCAGAAGATCTGAAACACATGTCGCAAATGTAAAACAATAATAAAAATAAAAAAAAAACATAATCCAGTTTTATAAAAATTTAATTTTTTCCTGTTGTTAAAAGTTGTTTTGAAAAGTTGAATGACAAATGCGATGTTGATATGTCGTAACTGTTGTTGTTAATATGGAATATTTAAAATATTATAAGGTTTTTTTATAGTATCTTTGAAGCATTGTGTGTATGTGTAATATAAAGATTTTTGAAAGCAATTTACAATGCAATATGTATTGAAAATTATATTTATTTAACTTTTTTTTTTTTAATTCTAAATATTTTCGGGAAATAAAATTCCATCATCAGAGTTATTGAAAGTACTAGGTGTTTTTTTATAGTACTTATTCCACGGCGATATTGTAATCATCTGTTGTTTTAAGAAGTTGAGGAACGCTGTATATTTGAAATTTGTTTTTCTTTTTCGGTTACTTCCGTGATGTTAAATCGGTTATTTTCGTGATGTTAATTCGGTTCGGCTGCTTCTGCACTCGTATTGCATTGTAAATTGCCTTCAAAAATCTTTATATTAAAAATATATATTTAAAAAAAAATTTTTTTTCAAAAAATTAGACTTAAACATTTTCAAAAATCCTCTTTAAAAATTCATTTTTTTTGTCATTCAACTTTTGTCATTCAACTTTTCAAAATGACGCAACAGTATTCATTAACTGTGAAACTGTTTTCAACGGTTATAATTACAACATGAACTCCTGCAATTAACTGTCATTAATCAATAGCTTGATTAATTCAGTGGATTTAACCCTGAATATCCTTATGGTGAAGCTCGAGTAGATTATTTCTGTACTACATATATATATATATATATATTCTCCTTAGTGGTTTTATGACTCAAAAATAATCCCTTCCCGTCTACATACTTTAATGGACTCCCCCTCCCCTAGAGTTTGTCAGTATATATGTATATATATATATTGAAGTGTAAGTTCCGCATATACTCCTTATATAGATTTGAGAAAAATTGCATAGACTATATATTTAACTTATGTGAATAACTAAAAAAAAATTGTTGATAAAAATATAATCTACTTACAATTAAAGGGCGTTGTAAATGAAACATCAAAGAAAAAAATTGTTTGCTATATTTAGGGAACTCCTATGCCCTTCTACTTTTGTTGACTGTTGAAGGGGATAGGAGTTACTGAAATAGACCAAACAATTTTTGTTCTTTTTCTGATACTTCATTTGCGACATACTTTAATTGTAAGTACATTATGGGCAATTTTCAGAAAGCATCAATAACTTAAAATTGGCTGACTTTAAGACTTTTTTTTTAAAGATTCCCCGGGCAAAAATGGTCTTATAAACCAAATTTTAGGAGTAGGGAAGCGCTAGAACTCATTTTACAGACAAAAATAGATTACAAAAAGTCGCCATTTTTCGTGACCCCCCCTAAAATTTTGAGAGCTAAAAATTGACATAACTCCAATTCTTGGAATTGGAAGCTCAAATTTTGGAGATTGTCTAACTTTAACATAATCCACACCTGTAAAAAATTCAGAAAAAATGAAGGGGATGGGTGACATGGCCTGGATGATTTGACATGGAATTACCCTTATATTTTTTTTACTACTCTTTTTTAGTTATTCACATTAGTTATATATATAGGCCAGTGGTTTTCAACCAGGGTCCGTATGACTCCCAGGGACCATAACATATTTTTGGGAGTCCAGGTAAAAAAAAAAGATTTGATTATAAAAATATGTGAAGACTTTTAAACAATCTCAGTACTTTTTTGACACACCTTGTATATATTTAGGTACGACTCCAATTAAACACTTATTCTCCAAAAAATTATCGGCAAAAAGCCATTCTAAAACAAACCTTGTTTACAATTTACCACACCGTCGTGTAATAAAAGTCACTAGAAGAGGAATGTTAACCTACTCTAAACAAATCATAAAATCTAAGAAGTTCGTTTGGTGTTGAGGTTATGGGATCGGCCTGTCAGCTTGGCAGTCCGGTTTCAAATCACGCACAGGGCGGTCTTCCGATCTATAGCTCTGCTGATGAGGCCTAATAGGCCGAATGTACATACAGAGATTGATTTTTCTCGATTTGTTTAGCCATACATTTAATAGGTATTCCCGCCTAATTCATTATTAATTAATTAATTTTCAAAATTAGGTACGACTCCAATTAAACACTTATTCTCCAAAAAAATTATCGGCAAAAAGCCATTCTAAAACAAACCTTGTTTACAATATATATATATATATATGTACATATATATATATGTATATAAATATATATATATGTATGTATATATATATATATATATATATATATATATGTACATATATATATCTGTAAATATCTAACAATAAAATTGATAATGAAATAGTGATTTTTTATATTAATACAATTTTGAATTTAACACAATTGATATTTGATATCATCTTAATTTAACTGATATTCAATATAATATTTAATCTATTTTATCGCAATTTGAAATTTAATTGATATTTATATAATTTTACACTTATTTGCTATTAAGTAGATTATTATTTTTTCTAATATTTGATACATTTATAATTTAATTGATATTTTATTCAAATTTATATCATTTGATTCTTAAAATGTGACAATACCCCACTCCAAAAGATGAAAGATAGAAAAAATCATGACCATAATGAACAAAACTAAGAATCAAAATAAGTTTAAAAAATTCATATATATATACTTTATATATATATATATATATATATATATATATATATATATATATATATGGAAATACGGTGAGGAAATTAATCTGACAATATGAGAAGAAAATATTTTCAAAAACATAACAAACACAGGATGTTACGATCAGGGGAAACAATTTTATGTGTCAATACTTAAGTATACCATCAACAGGACACTGTTAAGTAATGTTTTTGTGAGGGACAAAATGAAAAATGTTAAGTGTATAGTGAATGTGTGAATGTGATGTTATTAACTGTTAATTTTTATATGTGTGTTTATTCTATCTATTAATCTTCTTATTTTCTAAACATTAATATCCATATAAAATATGTTTTTTTGTTCTCCGCCTATGCATGTTTCTGCATGCGTCATCCTATGATCTTCACTTTCCATTTTTGCACATGCAATGATCACGTCATCAGCTTTCGTAAACAAACGCATTCCATAAAGTTGGAAAAAATAAAGATTGGAAATTTTTAATGGTTGCTCCCACGGACTTGACAGTTTAAAATATAATCAAATGTTAGCAATAGTTAAAAAATCAAAACAGCATGCAGTGTTCATACCTGGCTGTGGGCCTACAATAATGGCTTTTGTTTACTACAGTTGATTCTTAATTAATTTAATTAATTCATTGCAGATAACCCTGATGATCTGAATGAGGTGAAACCTGAGTAGGCTATATTATATCATTATACTATATATATTAAAGTATATATTAAATTTTTACTTGAAGGCACTTACAACGCATGTATCGCATAAAATTCGATACTTTTTCTTATAGAAAATGAAATTGACAAGTGTAATCCCGGCAAAGGATCGCTCGGTGTGTAGAATATCAGTACAGACTGTAAATTCGACTTTATTATATATATATATATATATATGCCATACAGATAAAGCATGGAATAGAGTTATGGGGTATGATTGGAAGAAAACTGTAACAAACAACATGCTTTTTCTTATAAATAACAGTAATTATATTCATCATCTCTCTTCTAATATTCTTCTAAACTAGCTGTGTCAGAGCTACTATATGGCTGCACCACTTGGACTAATGAAATGCTTGGAGAAAAAGCTAGAAGAAACCTTCACAAGATTGCTGCATGCTGATCTGAACAAATCTTGGAAGCAGCACCCCACAAAAAAGCAGCTATATGGTCACTTGCCTCCTATCACACAATCTATCCAAGTAAGATGAACAAGACATGTTGAACACAGCTGGAGAAGCAAGGATGAACTTATAAGTGATGTTCTCCTGTGAATACCTAGACATGGAAACACCAGTGTAGGTCGACCATCAAAAATCTACAGCAATCAGCTCTGTGCAGAAAAATGGCACAGAAAGAGTATAAAAGCAGGCATGACTGGATGGGGAAGATGATCCACTGGGAATTGTACAAGTGATAAAGCAAAGACTGTCCTGGAAAATATCACCCACAATATCCCCTGGGACATTGAGATAAAAAAAGAAGACTAGACCAAGTTGTTAAGGACAAGAAGAAACAAACAGGCATGACTGGGTGGGGAAGGTGATCCACTGGGAATTGTACAAGTAATAAAGCAAAAAATGTCCTGGAAAATATCACCCACAATATCCCCTGGGATATTGAGATAAAAAAAGAAGACAAGACCAATTTGTTTAGAACAAGAAGAAACTCAAGAAATATCTTGAGCTTGCCAGAGATTTTAAAAAAATTGTGGAATATATATTTATATATATATATATATATATATATATGTGTGTGGAGAAAGGTAGACAAACACGGGATGTTGTACAAGATGGATGTTTATTGTAGGTAGTACAATAAACATCCATGTTGTACAACATTCTGTGTTTGTCTACCTTTCTCCACATATATATATATATATAAATATATATTCCACAATTTAAAAAAAAATCTCTGGCAAGGTCAAGATATTTCTTGAGTTTTTAACTTTCCTCTTTTTTAACTATATGATCTGTGATGTCGACGTTATAACGTTTCGGTCTGTTAGACCTTCTTCAGAACGTTGGATTGAGTTCTTGCTTAACGGTGGACATTTTCATACTGGTGAGTTGAAAAAATGAGATGAAAGGTTAAAACCATATGTTATTTCAGGTGGGAAAAATACACAAGGAGTAAAATAATCATGAAAATAAAAATAATTTTTGTTCTTTTTTTAAAAATGTTTTGAAATATTTGGAGGGAAGAAACCAAGACTATGTAAAAAAGTAAGTAAAGTAAAGTCCTCAGGGTGGCCTAAAGTCGGTATCAGCCAATCAGCAAGGAGTCTATCCCCTTTTCACTAGCACTAGACGAAGGAGATTGTTTTTGCGTCTGAGGTGGAGCGCCACACCTACCATCAGCTCCTTACTTTACTGCACAGATCCCTGTGCTACTCATACGCTGAGTTGGCGAGGGCTGGTATCAAACTAGGAACCTTGTGATTCCTAGCTGAACACTCTACCAACTGAGCTAAACCAGCCCTAAAATAATCATGAAATTAAAATTAATTAAAAAATTTTTTTTAACTGTTTTGAAATATTTAGAGGGAAGAAACCAAAACTATGTAGCCTAGCTGAAAATAGCTAGAATAAGAAGGAGGATACTGGAATACAAAGGTAATTGTTGTCACTTGATCTCCAATGTAAGCCATCCATTATTACTGTGGTAGAAACTCTGTCCCATAAATTAGTTATCATTTACTAAACTTTGTTTAGTTTGGCCAAGAGGGGGTCCCCATGGCTTAATGACAAATACCCTTGGAAAAGGTATAAAGCTACTACCCCCTATGGGTTAAATAGTACCACTACTGTTCTTCTGCAAGGATGGCTTTACCATTAAATAACCCATGAGAGTTGATATGCCATTAAATAAAGAAACCAAATCAAACCAAACAAAAGGTCAGGAGTATGGTGCACACAGTTAGAATCAAACTCATTAGTAATAGTCTGTGAGCTTAGCTCGCAAACCATTACACCATAAATAGCACCCACTGTTCATGAGAGGTGTAAGATTTAGTTGGTTTGGTTTGGTTTCATGTCATATCAACCTTCATGGGTTATTTAATGCCAAAGCTATCCTTGTAGAACAGTAGTAGTACTATTTAATCCATAGCTGGGGGATGAAGGAGTTCCTACTTTTCCCAAGAGTATTAGTCTGAAAGTGAACATAATAGAATGACTGGTTTGGTTTCATGTCATATTAACCTTCATGGGTTATTTTAATGCCAAAGCTATCCTTGTAGAACAGTCGTAGTACTATTTAATCCATAGCTGGGGGATGAAGGAGTTCCTACTTTTCCCAAGAGTATTAGTCTGAAAGTGAACATAATAGAATGACTGGTTTTTTCATGTCATATTAACCTTCATGGGTTATTTAATGCTAAAGCTATCCTTGTAGAACAGTAGTAGTACTATTTAATCCATAGCTGGGGGATGAAGGAGTTCCTACTTTTCCCTAGAGTATTAGTCTGAAAGTGAACATAATAGAATGACTAGAGTTTGAACTTGTTAACTACAAGGTCCCAGTTAAGCATGTTATTCACTACGCCTTGGAGACTCCCCTGTGTTACATTAAGTGTATGTAATTTATATACAAATGTAATAACGGCTATTATAGGAGATTGGATTACTCAAATCAATTATCTACATGTATAAAATACAATGAGCATGTATATGTATATAAAAACATGTTAAAATTTCCTTAGTTATTTAACACTATTACTCCTGTCCCAATCGTGGTGTAATGGTTAGCAAGCTAGTTTTGCAGATCCATTACTATTGAAAAATAAAAAAAAAATTATTTACCCAACCCATTCACGATGGGTCGGATTTAACACAACTTCACAAGTATGAGAGTTAAACTCGCTCTTCAGTAGTAATGAATCTGTAAGACTAGCGATGCTAACCATTACAACATGACTACTATTGAATAATGAGTTCAACCCTCACTGGGTGCTCCATACTTGGGACCTGGTGTCACATCCTATCTATGGCATACGAGTTGAGTAAATACCTACAATGAGCGTGTATATGTACATAAAGCAAATTAAGATTTCTTTACTTATTTAACACTACTACCCATGTCCCAGGGCAACCCATCGTGGTATAAGGGTTAGCAAACTAGTCTCACAGATCCATTAATATTGAAAAAGAAAAAAAAAATTATTTACCCAACCCATTCACCATGAGTAGAATTTGGTACAAGATTACAAGTATGAGGAATCCAGTGACTAGTTTGCTAACCATTACAAGGACCAAGTAACCAATAAGCACCCCAACTGGGATCTGTTTTGAAAGGAACACCTTTTGCTTTTCACCGTAAACTCCCGGTTGTTTGTCTACAAACAACAGACGATTTTTTTTGCATTAGAATTTCACTGTAAAAGTTTGTTCATGTATATTTACAACCCAAAGCCATGTTTACATCATGACTAAAATTCAATAACGAGTTCGACCCTCACTGGATGCCCCATACTTGGAACCTA
>CM042151.1:60388127-60430627 GCA_023376005.1 Doryteuthis pealeii | reverse complement strand
TATAATAGTTTATGCAAGTTATTATAGTTATTTACTAAGCGTAATATGGTGTACCCAGTGAGACTCGAACTCATTAACAATAAGCTGCTAATCCAACTTGCTAACCATTATACCACATGAAGTGCCCATAATATGTTATTATAAGATTATAAAAGTTTCTTTATAATTATATACTTTTTGTTTAAGAAACTTTTCTCAACTCTTTTCACTCATATGCCATTGTCAGGAGAAGGTAATAAAATCCTCCAATTTTTTTCAAACAGTTGTTTAAAAAAAATTCAGTTGGAGGTGCGTGGTCTAATGGTTAGAGTCATAGGAAATGGACTAATCGACCCGAATTCAAATTCTAGAGAAGCTACAGTTCACATAGCGCTAATAACCTTGGGCAAGGTATGAATCCAACTACTCTCCCTCTAGCTATGGGTAAGACTGGGCTCTTTAACCTTGGTTAGGTAACCAGTCTGGGAGAAGGAAAACTCTGAATTCAAACCTGTTAAACTTTAAATTGGGGTTTTTACTACTAGAAATAGGCTCAGTCTTAATTAGTGATCTATTTCAGTGTCGGCATATGTGTGTGTGTATGTGCATTTAAGTATGTGTGTCTGAGTGAATGTGTTTTATCACCATGTATATACATATAGGTGTGTGTTAGGGTGTGTGTATGTATGTATGTGCATGCATGTATGTATGTATGTATGTGAACAGATAGTATTTCCTCCAATTTGCCAGTGGTCATGTGCTCAATATATTAAAAAATAGAGCAATAATGATAATAATAGTATTATCATTAGAGGAAAAATAAAGGGTCTACCATGGTTTCAATCAAATTGAAATATACATATATATATATACATATATATATATATATATATACATGTGTGTTAGTGTATGTGTATGTGTGTGTACCTGTACACGTGCTTATATATATATATATATATATATATATATGTACATATGTGTGATGTGTGTGTGTGTGTGTGTGTGTGTATGTGTGTGTGTGTGTATGAATGCGTTTGTGTTGGTGGGTGTGGTGAAGAAATTTATCTAAGATAAAAAAATCACCATTTTGTTTCCCTAACTCTTGAGGAGTTATCCTGTATCATATATCACTTACATAGAAACAGATGCACACAGATAATGACAGATGTAGTTTGATAGATAGACTTTCTGATAGATAAATAGATAGATAGATAGATATGAAGAGACATAGATAAATAGATATTTATCAGATTGAAATAGATAGATAATAAACAGACAGGCAGACAGTCAGATAAATAGATAGATAGATAGATATAAATAGAGTGGGATAGATAGATATGAACAAACTGGGGTGTACACATATATATTCACACACAGAGACATAGAGACAGAGACAGAGACACATCTATCTATCTATCTATCTATCTATATATATATATATATATATATATATATATGTAATATTGTGAAAAATTGAAAAAACACAAGTTCATAAAACGAGTGATGCTTATATATATGTATATATATATATATATATATGTGTGTGTGTGTGTGTGTGGCAAATTATCAACTATGTCAACCTTTATTTCATAGTGATATATATAACACACATTGTTAATGACTAAAATGCTAATTATAATTAAATAATGATTATCTAATAATCAGTGATAAAATAATATAAATAACCAAGGGAATTGTCATGTTGGTGGTGATGTAATTTTGGTTATAGTCAGACAGATGCATAATCTTCATTATAATAAGATATAGTAGGATAAATAATGTAATAACTATGGGAATTTTGATGTATAGTTTCATTTAAGACAGACAGACAGACACATAATGTCCATTATAATCAGACTAGCAAGAATATATGCCCTTCGGGTGGAAGTATTTAAGTTTTAATGTAATGAAATATATTAAATTAGAAAGACTAAAAACTCCTAACTAAAACTCCCAGCGGCACATTTGAAGCGTTGACGCGGCTCTGATGGACAGGTGACTGGTTAAAAGTCACTTCCATTGAAAGAACCCTGTGAAAATTAATGTTTTGATTTTAGTATCACGAGCAACAATATACACCCTCCAGCCATAAGTATTTAATTTTTAATGAAATAAAATATATTAAATTTGAAAGACTAACAAAATTAGATAAGAATGCATATAAAAAGATTACACTTATTTCAATTATATTTTAATTGATTTCTATATAAAATCATTCATAGGATTGATTTTGATACGTTGAGAATAAAACAATGATATTAGAGATCAATAACACCAAGTAATTATTTATTAAACTCTGTTTTGTTAAAACCAGAATGCAAATAAACCACACCATATATTAATGTAAATCTTTATTTCTTAATGATATATAACACACATTGCAGGATTTTAAACCCATTAATAATATGGGCTGTTTTGAGGCAGATCTAGCTTAGCTAGACCTTAATAGAGACATTGTCAATAAATAAGATGCTAATTAAGATTAAATGATGATTATTTAATAACCATTGAGAATATAATGTAAATAACTAAGGGAATTGTGACGTTGGTGATGTAGTTTCAGTTACAGACAGACAGACACATAATCTCCATTATGTAATGTTATGTAATTATTTATTTATTAAACCCGGTGTTGTTAAAAACAGTATGCAAATTAACCACACCATATATCATGTAAACCTTTAGTTCTTAGTGATATATAAGACACATTGCAGGATTTTAAACACACTAATAACATGGGCTGTTATGAGGCAAATCTAACTCAAATTTTCATAGAGATATCATTAATAAATAAGATTTATTCTATGTATAATATTTATGATTTTGCCTATGACTATAAATTAGATACTTGTTGATAAACATGCATTTACTGAGGGTATTGTGAGGGTAAGCAATGACGTAATTTTGGTTACAGACAGATAAACATCGAATCTCCATTATAATCAGATATAAAAAAAAAAGTCAAAATACATTTGATACTATTGTAGGGGCTAGAACCCTCCTGTGCCCAGAGTACAAGAAGTAGTGAAGTTAACGTCCCTTGTCAGGTGGTAAGAACTTTCTCTTAACTGGTTTCAGCCCCGAGGAGTAAGCCTCATAGAATCAGGCTCTCGCCACTCAGTTAACCCCAACTGAAAAAACTCCTCAGTGAGGGAGCATAGCCGCATACACATCATGGGGAACTTGGGAAGCCTCGTCTTCCCCTTACAAAGGCCCAGCCGCAAAAGAAAGATTTTTCTCTTCTTACATTACTCGTCCCAGGTGTGGGAGGGTCACCCAACTTCCACTCCTCCGCAGAAACTAGAACTTCCGGTTTTATTTTTAACTTTAGTTCTGGGGTCATTGGTCGGTCAATGGCTGCCCCTCCACCCCCATCGAGTGTTTACTATTTCAAACTTTAACCTCTCTTTGTTCTTATTTCTTTTTCTTCTCTTTCTCCAGAAATCCGATTAACGTTTTCTTTTCAATCCCCAAATTCCCTGTAGACCATAATAATTACGCTTCAACTAGTGTACTCATGTGCAGGTTTCCACAGGAAGAAGTCACTTATGAGTTTTCCTTGCTTCTCTAGCAGTGTCCAGCATGTCTTATTTGTCTCACTTGGATGGTCTGTGTGATAGGGGGCAAGTGGCCATACAGCTGCTTCCTTGTGGGGCGCTGTTTCCCCAATTTGTTTAAGATTGCATGCAGTATTCTTATGCAGTTTATTCTCTAAGTGCTTCACTAAGGTCCAAGTGGTGCAGCCATACAGTAGGACTGATACAACTACGGCTTGGAAGAATTGTTGCTTTAACTTGTGGTTATAAGAAACACAGTCTTCCAAATGATTGTCGAAAGTTTAACATTTTTAGAGCTGGTTGTTGTCGATATGGATTACAGGTCTTAAGATCAATCATCTGGATTAGAGGAAATCTCAGTTATTGTTGTATACTGGATCATACAGTATTCAGTATACTACTGGTACATTCAACTACATGTGCGCCAGACATATAGTAACTCGCAACTGAGTGCAAAAACCTTGAGGTAGACAGTTCGCGTAATGGTTCCGTAATCCTTGCAGTTTCAGTAATCCCCCCAATTTTCTCAGACAGCTGTATATTAATAGTCCTGGACCAGTGCATTCATTCTCTATGCAAGGTATGCTAGGCTTGTCCACAATAGTTATCTTCTTATTCTAACCATGACAAGATACTTGTGTGGAGATTAAAATAAAATGAAAATAAAATTAGAATAAAAAAAAAAAAAAAAAAAACTAACTCCCATGGGGCCTTCACTGGAAGAATCCTCCGTGCATGTCCGACAAAAAGGACTGTCCCCGGACCCCCAAAAGAATCTCTCAGCCTTTGGAACCTAGGCTGTAACTGGGTCTGGCCGCTCCTACTAACCGGGGGGATATTCCCTTACTACAGGCGACTATGACACTGTCAATAAAGCCTAAGTCATAAAACTACCCCCTGCCTTTGTCTCTTTTCCTTTTTGTTCCTTAAATTCCTTCTGTTTCAGTGCAACCATCAATAAGATGGGGTACAAAGCAAAAACCCCTAAGAACACAAAACCAAAAATATCTAGCTACATTTAAACCATAAAACACCCAAACCTTCATCATACCATTAATTCCCAGTTTTCAAGGAAAGATAACCCTTGGGTCGTGGAATATTTACCCTACTTTTGTCAATATGTTATGCAATGGCTTTACCCAGCATCAACCCCACCATCTCACCTTGCCATCATCCCTGACATCACAACTCAAGTGGAAGTGTGAAGGCATTTGAGAGACAGGTGGGGGGTGGGGGCTGAAGATCATTTTCGATTGAAGCAAGTAATGAGAAATATTCCAATTAATTAAATTAACAAAAAAAAGGAGTTGAATTTTACACACCAAAGGATTTAAATGAGTCTGCCTCCCCCAATTTGGGGGTGGGGGGTTAGAATTTATAAAAGAATGAATACCTCTTGTTGCTTTCTCTGTTAGTCTCTCACCCCAGCACATGGGGCTGATATTCATGCCAGCTCTGTTTCTGGTATGGGGGGGGGGTTGTGGTTATTTACCATATATACTTATATATAAGGTGCCCATGGTGTAATGGCTATTGTCATAGGAAATGGACCTCAACACATGGGGGGCTTATGCAGAAGACTGTACAATTTGGCGCCTCCTTGTCAAACAAGGAACGAAAAGGAGATAAAGCAGCCGCCGCAGAAAAGAGAGCCATAAGGAAGGAAAGACAAAAGCATCTCCAGCAAGCATCACTGTTTGTTTGCAACCACTGCACCAGAGATTGCCATTCAAAAATTGGTCTGTTCAGCCACTCAAGCAGTTGCAGATAAAAAAAAGAAAGAAAAAAGTTAACACTATGCTGTTGTCTATAGTAGACAGAAGGATGCCAACAAACATAGGAAATGGACAAGGCAACACGAGTTCAAATCCTGGATGAGGTTGGTAGCATTTTACATAGTGCTTAATACCTATGGGTAAATAATAGAACAGACTGGGCTCTTTAGTCTTGGTATGGCAGCTAGTCTAGTAGAAGGAAAACTCTGAATTCAAACTTGTTAAACTATCTAAAAACAGACGTTGTGTGACATACTGTTTGTGTGAAGGGGTTGAGTAAATACATAATTCTATATAAACTTAAATTTTGAATATCTACATCTACTAACAATATAGCCCTTGAATAATTAAAAAAAAAATGAAATAAATTTAAGTAGATTTAAAAAATAAAATTAAAAAAAAGTTATATAACAAACATACCAGGGTTTTTATTGTTTTTCAAGGAATATTATACAGTCAAAATGGATATCATTAGCTGTTATTTATGTGGGTATATAAAAGTAAAAAGTCGACGGGGCGGCCTAAAGTCGGTATCAGCCAGTCAGCGAGGGAGTCTATCCCCTTTTCAAGGAGATTGTTTTTTAGCATCTGAGGTGGAGCACCACACCTACCATCAGCTCCTTACTTTACTGCACAGATCCCTGTGGTACTCATATGCTGAGTTGGTGAGGACCGGTATCGAACTAGGAACCTTGTGGTTTCTAGCCGAACGCTCTACCTGGCCCATCATGTGGGTATATAAAAACTCTTAATTAAAACCTGTTAAACTCCTCTACCAAAAAATAGACCATATGTCACATCCTGCTTGTGTGGAGCAAGGGCTCAATCACAGGAACAGTCACTTGTTTTTGGGTACGTTAAATTTCAATTCATTTAATGGTGCAAAAGTAAACATTGTTTCTGTTCATAATTTTCATTTATTACCCTAAGCTGAAAAAAATCTTTTAAAAATCATCAGAAGATGTTTTAATGTTTCTTCTTTTGAATGGTTCAAAAATTTTTAAGATGATATTAACCTTTATTCAAGTTTCATTGTGTTAAATATAGGTGGGGGTAAATTTCACATATTTTTCTTCATCTTTTTAACCATTCTGTTAAATATATATAGGTTATGAACCCCTTAATCCCCTGAGGCATGAGTTATCATTACTGTTCCAAGGATGGATTTGGCATCAGATAACCAATGAAGGTTGAAATGCCATCAAACAAAGAAACCAAACCAAACCAAAACTGGGGCTTTAGAATACACCGACTGCACCTCTGCAGAGGAGTAACACCCCCTCCCCCAATCAGGCCACCAGATGCTTAAGGATGGAATCCTAGTGGCTGAGTAGTCCATGAAATGCACCACTTCATTTTGACCTTTACTTAAGCTAGACAGGTAGTAGGAGAAGCCCCCATCCAGTCAATTGTTTGGTCATGTCAAGCTCTAAGGCCTATATGATTGTCTTAACATTATTATCCTTATGGCAAGACCCCAGCCATTTTTATCAATATGTGCTCTAGCATGTCCTGGGTATGATGTTAAACTCTATCTGATGAAGTTCCAATTCTGGAGGTCTGGCGAATGGGGAGAACCCCTTCATCACCATTACTCCCAGGTACACACGTGCTAGGAGTGGTAGTACCTGTTAGGGTCCCATTTATGGGTTAAATAGAAAAAATGAGTTTTAAAAAATGAGTTTAAAAAGAATTGAGTTAAAAACAAATTTAGTACCCATCAAGAATGAATAAAACGAAAATGTCTTTGGCATAAAATAACACAATAAGGGTTGACATGCCATAAAACCAAACCAACCAAACCAAACCAAACCAATTCTATTTAATAATTTGTTTGCACACAGTTATAGTTTCAAGTATTTCTATCCAACACTAATAATTTTCATATAGATCTGTTTGATTCATTGAAGGGACCTTAGAAGATAATACTACTACAGATCAGAGTGGACCTGGGGGTAATGGCAGTGAAGGGATACTACATACTACTCAGAGGTCCAGAACTAGAACCTAATCACCAGATATTGTTTAATGTCATACACAGGGCACATCTTTTGGGGGAAGTTTTACTCCACTGTAGAGGAGGTAGTCAGCATATTCTATGTGCCACCCTTCTGTTATTTGGACTTCTGGAAGCCATGTTGCTGCAAGATGTAACTAATCTTACAGAATTCAAATTTCCAAACTTCAAAGGAGAAAAAAAAAATGAATGAATTGTTTTACTAAAATTAATCATTCACATTTAATTAAACATTGCTAATTAGATTTATAAGTAATTCTTCAAGATGGAAAATAATTGCATACTAGCAGGACCTGTGGATATACTACAGTATGATAATTTAATTATTACTAGTCATGAGTACTACATCTGAGTTATATATATACGGAAGCGACCAGTGATTATGTGAAACCTGAAATTCCCACTTGTTGCACACCCTCCATGAGATTTTGGTCAGTCTATTTTACGGCTTTCTTCAGACACACAATCCACATAGAAAGAAGGAAAGATCCTTTTTTCTTCAGAAATAAATACAAAGATTGACTGATAAAAAGGTTTCAAATTTGTTTCCTTTATGATAGCATTAATAGTATCCACTAGTCATGAGTGCTACATCCGAGTTTTGTATTCAAAAGCGACCAGTGATTTTGGGAAGCCTGAAATTCACACTTGTTGCACACTCTTCGTACAGTTCTAATATCCATATAGAAAAAAAAAGAAAGCTTTATTTTCTTCAGAAATAAATACAAAGATTGACTAGTATTATTAGTGTTATTCGGACTATTGTCCCCATCTTCATTCTTATTTGTACAACGTTTTGGCCGATATACCCTCCGGCCTTCTTCAGGTATTTCTTGTCAGACTCGGGAACCTTCTTTTCGAACTCGGGAACTTTCTTGTCGTATTCGGGAGCCATCAATGAAGATGGGAATAATAGTCCAAATAACGCTAATAATACTAATCTTCAAGCCTCATCTCAAACATTCAGAGAAAAAATTGACTAATAAAAAGTTTTCAAACATACTTTATATATGTTTGCTTTGTGATAGCATTAATAGCATCAGCTAGTCATGAGTGCTACATCTGAGTTTTGTATTAAAAAGTGAACAGTGATTTTGGGATGCCTGAAATTCACACTTGTTGCATACCCTTCATACAGTTCTGATTTGACACCATCAGACTTCTGCTTATTCTCAAAATTAAATGAGGCATTAAAAGGTCAACCTTGTTCATCCAATATTGAAGTTGCTGTATGCAATTAGGAGAAGTGCAATAATGTATGCTAGCAGGACCTGTGGATATACTACAGTATGATGATTTAATTTGCAAAAAAGGTCAGTGCCCAAAAATTCTGATAAATTCAGCCTGTTTTAATTCAGTCGGTAAAGCGTTCGGCTAGAAACCACAAGGTCCCTAGTTCGATACCGGTCCTCGCCAACTCAGTGTATGAGTAGCACAGGGATCTGTGTGGTAAAGTAAGGAGCTGATGGTAGGTGTGGCACTCCACCTCAGATGCTTAAATAATCTCCTTGGTCTAGCACAAGTGAAAAGGGGATAGACTCACTTGCTGATTGGCTGATACCAACTTTAAGCTGCCCCGACGACTTATTTATAGATCTTCAGTGTAGACATGACTAAGTTGTGATATTTGAATTTTGTGTAGTAGCAAAGTCTTTAAGGATGAATCGGATACTAATGATAATTTTCTTTTTTGTGGGGAAAGGTGCAATGCATATGCAAACACTAATAAAAATGGAAATAAAAACAGTTGTTAAAACTTAAGGAATGAATTCCCCAAATACTATATGTTTTCCCAATATTCTGTTACCTATGGACTTCATCACCTTTAGCAGAATGAGTCAATATTAGAAGATCATAATTGTAAAATGACTAAAATTAGCAGGACCTGTAGATATACCACAGTATGATGATTTAATTATTATGTTTGATATGTTTACTTAAGAGCTATTGCAAATAGTTCAATATGTAAAAAGTATGATGATCTTGATTTAACTCTCTCACTCTTTTCATTCTTTCTTTCTTTTCATTATGTTTGATTAAAACAGGTTAGCGTTATTGCTTCTGCATGCTCACCCCTTCTCTCTATCTTTCCCCTACTCTTTCTTTATTTTTTATAATAAAAATTGAATGGTCCATTATTTAGCTGAGGTAATGACACTCTTAAAAAATGAGAAATTGGTGATTAAGCAACACCAGATAATCAGGATTTACATCTTTGCATTTCATTTTGGATAGTCTCATTTTTTAACCAGAGGGTATTGCAAGATTATGATAGTCAAAAGATTAAGGAACAAGTGTATTGATATATAGATTAGTATTTTTTATTAAATTAGCAGGACCTGTAGATGTACTACAGTATGATGATATGATTATTATGTTTGATATGTTTACTTAAGAGCTATTGCAATAGTTCAATATGTAAAAAGTATAATAATCTTGATTTAACTCTCTCTCCCTTTTTTTTCTTTCTTTTCTTCTTTTCATCTTTTCATTATGTTTGATTGAAACAGATTCACATTATTGCTTCTGCATGCTCACTCATTGCATTTCACATAGCATGAATACCCTTGGGAAAGGTATGCATCCTACTACTCTCTCTCCAGCTATGGGTAAATAGCAGGGTAGACTGGGCTCTCTAATCTTGGCTAATTAACCAGTCTAAGAGAAGGAAAACTCAAATTCAAATCTGTTAAACTTAAAAATTGACCTTGTGTCACATTCTGCTTGTGCAGAGGGACTGGCATATGTATATATGTAGGTTATGAATATCTTATCTTATTATAATAGAGATTGTGTGTTTGTCTGTCTGTAACCGAAACTATATCACTATTCAAGTCACAATTGCCCTTAGTTATTTACGTCACATTCTCCATGATTTTATTTTTATCTAAACCTCAATTATTAATAAAATAGTTTTACATTATTAATACTGTTACCCCCATAAATATACTAATAACATGCAATTGTATTCATATATAAAACATAATATCGGTTTACAGTGTGAATGGGGAAGATAATTTGCATATTGATATTAAAAAATTGATTTTAATAAATATCTGCTTAGTATTATAGATTTCTAGTCGTTTGGTTTTATCTTAATGAATATGAGCAAAAATCTCAGAGATAAATCTTAAAAGAAATTCGTTAACAATAAGAAATAACTGTAATTTCATTCTTTACTTCCTATTTTATCTAAATAGTTAAATTAGAAAGATTTAGCAATGAAAGACGGGAGTAAATGAAGAGTAAGTTTTAGTTGTTCTATTTTTTGATTATAACCCCCTCTGTTTCAAATCTTTTTATCTGCATTCTTATTTAGTTTCATTAGCCTTTCTAATCTTATATTAGTATAAGATTTCATTACATTAATATTAAATACTTGCACCTGGAGAGTGCATATATTTGCTAGTGAATATAATATTGATATGCTATTTAAAAAAAAAAAATTATGAGAAGATTGTCAATCTTTAGCTCAGTCTACAGAGCACCCACCTTGGAATCACCAGGTTCTAAGTTCAAGATCAGTCCCCACCAACTCAGCGTATGAGTAGCACAGTTTGGTAATCTGACCTGTGCAGTAAAGTGGCATGTTGTACTGACCAAGTTAAACTGGCCGGTAAGAAAATTCATGCTATTTCTGTGGTAGTAAGCTCAGTTGGTAGAATGTTCGGCTAGGAATCGCCAAGGTTCCTGGTTCGATACCGGCCTTCACCAACTCAGTGCATGAGTAGCACAGAGATCTGTGCAGTAAAGTGAGGAGCTGATGGTAGGTGTGGTGCTCTACCTCAGATGCCAAAATAATCTCCTTGGTCTAGCGCTAGTGAAAAGGGGATAGACTCCCTTACTTATACAAAATATGAGGGGTTGGTTTAGCTCAGTTGGTAGAACATCCTCTTAGGAATTGCAAAGTTCCTGGTTCGATTCCGGTCCCTGGCAACTAGCACATCAGTAACACAAACTGGCTAATCTGATCTGTCCGGTAAAGTAGAGAGCTAACAGTAGGTGTGATGTTCCATCTAAGCAAAAAGAATCTCCCTGGTCTAGTGCTAGTGTAAAGGGGATAGACTCCCTCGCTATCTGGCTGATACCAACAAAAAGCAACTCTGCCAACAATATTATTATCATTAATTTCAAATAGCATTTTTCTTCATCTTTTTAACCATTCTAGTTGTTGAGGCTTAGAAAATCCTGAATGTATCCTATGCAGAGGGGCAACCCACCCACCATACAAAAAAAAAGGGCGTGTCCTGTGTATGGCACTAGAAAAAAGACTGAAATAAAAAAAGATGAAGAAACTTAAGATTCAAGAATAACAGCTCTGCTGTGTTTTTAATTTCCAGGCATTGAGGAGGTAAAAGAACATGTCTGTTCTCTCATATTATACCTGTGTTCTAATAAATATCTCTTGGTATTTTACTCTGAATCTAAGTAAACATATAAGTAAATCTATAAACAGCCATAAATAAATTTAGTAATAAGATATGTACAAATTCATGGATATATATATATATATATTACAATATAGGTACAAGTGATAACCTACTCGAGTTTCACCATAAGGATCTTCAGGGTTAAATACACTGAATTAATCAAGATACTGATTAATTACAGTCGATTACTCACACAAATTTGCTCTACTAACGTATTGAGCACTTTGTATTTGTTATATCGCTGACTTATCTCACTGAATTCTGCACCATCTAACCATCATGACCATATTCACCGGTTAATCACCTTTTCCATTATACATTAGCTCAGTCGGTAGAGCGTTCGGCTAGAAACCACAAGGTTCCTAGTTCGATACCGGTCCCCGCCAACTCAGCGTATGAGTAGCACAGGGATCTGTGCGGTAAAGTAAGGAGCTGATGCTAGGTGTGGCGCTTCACCTCAGATGCTAAAACAATCTCCTTGGTCTAGCGCTATTGAAAAGGGGATAGACTCCCTCGATGACTGGCTGATACCGACTTTATGCCGCCCCGACGACTTTACTTTACCTTACTTATATATATATATATATATATATATATATATATATATATATATATATCTTTGAAAGGAATCAAAAACTCAACACCGTTATTCCATAATAAATTTATTTCGACCAAAATTGGGGCCTTTATAAATAAAGGCCCCAATTTTGGTCAAAATAAATATATTATGGAATAACGGTGTTGAGTTTTTGATTCCTTTCAAAGATAAATATTGCTCTGTATATAATCTAAAATGTTTATTATACATTGAGCTCTTTTTAGTGATTTAAGATTCACTGTATTTGTACATACTGGATCATACAATAATAATACAGTGTATCACATATAGAATCATCCCTTACTACCAAGTTTTGGATACCTATCTATCTATCTATATATATATATATGTATATATATATATATATATATATATATAGACACACACATACACACACACACACACATATATATATCAATGTAGACAACAAACAATTGGCTTCATCACCTGTATATATATATATATATATATATATATATATATATAAAAGAGAGAGAGACAGAGAGAGTGAGAGAGAGAGAGAGAGAGTGAGAGAGAGAGAGAGATGGAGAGAGAATTAAACATGTCTTTTGTGCATTTGATATACATGTTCTATAATTCACATATATATAAAGGTGATTTTTATGAATCTTTGCTTCTTATCTATGGAGGCTGAAAATTCTAAGGGCTCTTAAATAGAACTGTATTAATATCTCTCTTTATATCTATTTATCTATCTATCATGCCCTGTTGACAGTGGAAGGCATGATCATAACTGATTGTATCTGAAAAATAAAGTGTAAGACATTATCTAGAGGGAGCCTATGTTGACTTGCACCAAACAGGTGAATCTAGAAAATGTGGAAAGTATTTCTGATGCAATATATATATATATATATATATATATATATATATATATAAATATATATACACTACAAAGATCAAGTGAAGAAATCTTCTTTACGACATAGTAGTTTTTCAATTGTCATACTTTGCAGAGCCCAATGTGTACTCTTATTGTCATTCAAAAAGCAAAATTATATTAGGAAATTTTTTCCTGATGCATATATATATATATATATATATATATATATATATATATATATATTAAAGAAATGGATACAATAGAAACCTACTCGAGTTTCACCATTAGGATCTTCAGGGATAAATCCACTGAATTAATTGAGGTACCGATTAATTGCAGCCGATTACACGTGTGTTCATTGAATAAGATGTTATGATAACGTAACATCTTATTCAATGAACACACGTGTAATCGGCTGCAATTAATTGGTACCTCGATTAATTCAGTGGATTTAACCCTGAAGATCCTAATGGTGAAACTCGAGTAGGTTTCTATTGTATCCATTTCTTTGATAAATTTGCTCTACTTTGTATTGAGTACTTTGTATTTGTTTTATCGCGGACTTAACCTCTGGATTCTGTGCACCTCCAACGATCGTGCCCATATTCTCCGGTAAGCCACCTTTTATCTATCTATCTATCTATCTATCATATATATATATACTTGGGTGAGTCAAAAGTTTTGCAGCATTTTAGTACCTACTAGTTTGTGTTGAGTATATGACATAACCAAAGCAGTTCAAACTGTGGTAGGTACCCACAGTAGTTGGTAGTATTATGGTAGTTTGTGTGCTGACACATTCCATGTCTGATTTGAAAACCACACAAATAAATGTGCAATTATATTGATCTCACACATGCAAACATTAAGACAGATACACATAAATATGAATATGTACATGCACACATACAAACATACACACACACACACATACATGTATATCTATCTATCTATCTATCTCTGTCTCTCTCTGTGCCAATGTCTGTCTCTTTGTCTCCCCTCTGTCCCTCTCTCTCTCTCTCTCTATATATATATATATATATATATATATATACACGGATTATGGAGGAGCGTGGGCTAGTGGTTATAGTCGTGGGAATTGGACTCGTTGATTTGAGTTCAATTCCTAGATGAAGCTGTTGGCAATTCACATAGCGCTAATACACTTGGGAAAGGTATGAATCCATATATTCTCTCTCCAGCTATGGGTTAAATAGTAGGGCAGACTAGGCCCTTCAACCTTGGTTAGGTAACCAGTCTAGGAGAGGGATAACTCTGAATTCAAAATTCCTGAGGTCGGTCGTTGATTGGCTTTGTGGCAACCCTTGATGCACCAATTCTTTCCTATCGACTGTGCCAAAAAGTGTGGATGGTCCAACACAAGCCTTCACCACTATAAACAAATCACTATGTGGGTGTTCATTGTGTGTGTGAACCATCATGCGTCAAAAATCGACGAGAGAGTCCATAATATACATGGATATATATAATGTTTACAGTTGTATGATGTGCGTACTATAACAAATTGTTAATATTGGTAACTTATACTTTATGAGTTTGAACACTGCCATAATGCTGCAGAAGTAGCCAAAAACATTTGTTGTGCAAAAGGTGAAGGTTCAGTTGATTATAGCACAGTAATCAGATGGTTTAAGAAATTTTGCTCAAATTAAAAGAACCTCAATGATCAAGCAATGTTAGGTATGCCTAAAACCATGGATTCTGAGGCCATGTTTAAAGTCAAAAAGACAAATCCCCTGAGTAGTACTTGGAGAGTATCAGGCGAGCTTGGCATCTCATAGTTCACCTCGATGATCAAGCAATATTAGGTATGCCTAAAACCATGGATTCTGAGGCCATGTTTAAAGTCAAAAAGACAAATCCCCTGAGTGGTACTTGGAGAGTATCAGGCGAGCTTGGCATCTCACAGTTCAGTGTGGTTTAGTCATGTTCACAACCTTGGCAAAAAGCATCTGGAGCTGCTGAATTGTTCCTCATGTTACCAAAATATTGCAAAACTTTTGGCACACCCTAGTAATGATAATAATCTATATATTAATTCCATTGTAACTACCTACCTAACAATGCCCTTGAAATTTGGTATATGTTGCACACCTTGTAATGGTTGTTGAGCTAGGCTAGTCAACCATTATGAGTGAGTTCAGGTCATATGTCGAGTAAGTCTAAAACCATGGATTCTGAGGCCATGCACAAAAGCCAGTGAGGCCAATTTGGCAAGTAGCATTTGGAGAGTATCAGGCGAGCTCAGCATCTCACAGTTCAGTGTGGTTTGTTACCTTCATATCTTCAGCAATAGTATCTGGAGTTGCTGAATTGTGCTTCACATTACCAAAATATTGCAATACTCTTTAGAGTATTCTAGCCGATCTTAACAATGCTGTTGTCTGGATGGTCTCAATCCTCTAGTCTGTTTTCTAGACTCTTGGGGATAGTTCCAAGTGCACCAAATACAATTGGTAACACTTTCACCCTAATATCCCACAGTTTTTTTAAAAATTCTTTGACAAGCTCCAGGTATTTCTCTTTTAGTTTTCCTTTATCTTCACCCTGTGATCTGCTGGGACATCAAAATCTACCAGTTGACAAGTTCTCATCTTCTGGTTAGGATAAGGTGATCCATCTGCAAGTCAAAGTTCCATAAGATTTTATCAGCTTCATTCTCAAGAACAGGTTCTGGTTTGTGCATATGCCATTTTGTAGTATGGTCAAAATCTATTTTATTGCACAAATCATGGATTCTGAGGCCGTGCTCCAAGCCATAGAGGCAAATCTGACAAGTAGCAGTTGGAGAGTATCATGAGTATTTTAGTCTAGAGGTGCTAAATTGTACCTCAGCTTACCAAAATATTGCAAAACTTTTGACTCATCCTAGTAGTAAATGAATTAACAGATCACAAAATTAATATAATGCAGTCATGCAAATAATCACATAAACTAGACTCCCCTTACCTGATTGATAGCTGAGAAACTGACTGTCATCAAACTCAAATGACTCTAATAGATTCAATGATTTTTATTATGATTATGTTCTGTTTCTTTTTATTCATTCAACTACTACTACTACTACAACTACTACTACTACTACTACTACTACTACTATGTGCCTGTAAAGATGAGGTATTAGAAAGAAAAGGGAAAGAAAAAACAAAGAATAAGAGAAAGAGAAAGAGAGAGAGAGGAGAGAGAGAGAGAGAGAGAGAGAGAGAGAGAGAGAGAGAGAGAGGATGTAAAAGTAAAGGATGAAAATAAAAAAAGAGGAAAAGCATGAATTTTCACAGGAATTGAGAGAGAGAAGTGTGTAGTGAGTAAAAAAACAAAATGAGAAATTAAACTGTAGGTTAGCAGAGAGAGAGAGAGAGAGAGAGAGAGAGAGAGAGAGAGAGAGAGAGAGAGAGAGAGCGAGAGAGAGAGGGAGTATAAAAAAATGAGTAGTAAAGAAAGGGGACATTTGGTTTGTTTTGTTTTACGGTATATCAACCTCAGTGGGTCATTTAATGCCGAAAAAGTTTTGAAATAAATTCATTCTTAATGGATACTCAATTTTTTTCATAAACACATTTTTCTATTCAACCCATAGATAGGAAACCAACAGGTACTACCACTCCAGGTCAGAGTGGACCTGGAAGCAATGGTGATGAAAGGGTGCTCCACATTCCCCAAAACTCCAAAACTGGAACCTCACCATCAGTTAGAGTTTAACGTCATTCCCAGAACATGAAGACCCTCAGTCAGAGCCTTCTAGCACCCATATGATAAAGAGGGTTGGGGGTTGCCATAAGGGCAACAGAGTTGGGGCAATAATATGGGTGCTAGGGCTTGACATGACCAGCCAATTGATTGAGGTACTAGGGAATGATCTCTGTATAAGCTCTTGTGAACATACAACACAATTATGGTTTCTTAGTGTTCTAACTTAGATCTACATATATGATCCATCACCAATATTGGGCAGTCTTTGCTTATAAATATAGAAAATTACATTATTACAATATATATATATATATATATATATATATATATATATATATATATATATGTACCTTTCAAAGAAAGGAAAAAACTCAACAAACCGTCATTCTGTAATAAATTTATTTCGACCAAAACTCAAAAGGCTTTTAAAAATTTAAAGAAATTTCTAAAACTCCTTAAAAGTTCAGTCTCATCAGATAGAATCACAAATTAAATTGATTAAACCAAAGAAAATCTTACCAGAAAATTCATCAATTGTAGGTCAGACAGCAAGTATAAATTTACAATTTTAAGCCAAGAAAGATACAAGTGTATCTCTAGCTTCCTGTTAATCTGACGTTTTTTAAAAAAAGTAAAAATAGAATTAAAAATTTGTCTAGATTTTATTTATAAAAAAATGTTTTTAAATGATTAAAAAGGGGTGTTTTTAACTTCAAATTAGTCTATGTTAGAATTTAATAATTAAATCCAATATTAAATATGAAAAAATAAAAATGTAAAAATATAAAAAGAGATAAAAATATAAAAAGTAAAAAATTAATATTACTATACTAATAAAAAAAAAAGATCCCAAGTAGAATCATCCCTTACTACCAGTTTTGGATACCTTATATATATATAATAAATTATATATAATACTACTAATATTATTATTATAGGAAAAATAAAGTTTTTCATATGATAAATAGCCCTGTTGATGGTTTGAATAAAAACCGAAATGATATAGCGATGGCTTAAAAATGTCACCTTTCGACTAAAGTTATGCTTTTCACAATTTTTATACATTTACATTGTCGGATTTATAACCATTTCTTTCTTTATATATATATATATACATATACATATATATATATATATACATGCTCCCAAAAACTGGTAGAGCTCTCTAGGCACGATTTTAATTAACATTCACTGTCAGCATAATGCAATGACCGTCTGATTTGATCTCTCTGGTGATCATAAAATATATAAAATATATACACAGATGTATGTATCTAACAGTTAAATCACTGTTCCTTAATGCCAGCTGCCGATGGCCGAAAGGTTAACAAACCGGGCTGATGAAAAGTCAACCAGGTTTTGCTCCTGGTAGTCGCTGTGTCTAGCCACAATGATGAGACATGAAACATTAAAACACGGTGTTTGTGGTTGACTTACGATATATATATATATATATATATATAATACTACTAATATTATTATTATAGGAAAAATAAAGAGTCTACCATGGTTTCAATCAAATTGAAATGATTTCATCAGGACCCTACCCTATGTTAACTAAGTTGATGTAATTCCTTATTAGAGGAAAAATAAAGGGTCTACCATGGTTTCAATTAAATTGAAATGATTTCTTCAGGACCCTACCCTACGTTAACTAAGTCGATGTAATTCCTTATTAGAGGAAAAATAAAGGGTCTACCATAGTTTCAATCAAATTGAAATGATTTCATCAGGACCCTACCCTACGTTAACTAAGTCGATGTAATTCCTTATTAGAGGAAAAATAAAGGGTCTACCATGGTTTCAATTAAATTGAAATGATTTCTTCAGGACCCTACCCTACGTTAACTAAGTCGATGTAATTCCTTAGTTAAATTAAAGATCTAATAATAATATTAGTAGTATTATTACTGCTCTGTATTTTTAATATATTGAGCACTTTTGGATTATTTACTGATGCCACTGTGATGGAAAAGTTAAAGCTGCAATTGGATACTATATATATATATATATATATATATATATATATATATATATATATAGAGAGAGAGAGAGAGAGAGAGAGAGAGAGTGTATGAAAGTTTATTGTTGGATGTGATAGACTCCCTATTATTAGGGATCTTCTTATAATCACAGCAATTCTTGACCTTTAGGAAAACTATTGTGTAATCAAAGTGATAATACAAAAATTGTGCTTGCCTGTAAATCATTGTCAATCACAGGCAGAATTAAAAAAAAAATCACAAAAACAACACAAAACAAAAAACCACATCAAAAACAACCTCATACAATGTCAGTCAGTGTGTACAAAAAAGTTAGTAACATTTTTTGTTGAATTTTATGCTAAGTAATATTTTTTTCTTTTTAAGTCTATATAATTTTATTATTTAAGAAAGTTATATCTAAAAAAAATAAATAAATAAGTTTTACATATTATTACTACAACTGCTGCTAAATGTTGCTCTACTTGGTTAAATATTAACCAAATTGAATTCAGGTTAATAACATTTGTGTTGGATTTTATGCCATATAATTTTTTTCTTTTTAAATCTATAATTTTATTAAATTTATATTTTTTGTTAAATTTAATAAATTCAATGTAATATGTTAAATTTATTGAATTTAATAAATTTAATGTAATAATATGTTAAATTTATCCAATTTAATAAATTCAATGTAATAATATGTTAAATTTATCAAATTTAATAAATTTAATAAATTTAATGTAATAATATGTTAAATTTATCAAATTTAATAAATTTAATAAATTTAATGTAATAATATGTTAAATTTATCAAATTTAATAAATTTAATAAATTTGATAAATTTAATGTAATAATATGTTAAATTTATTAAATTTAATAAATTTAATAAATTTAATGTAATATGTTAAATTTATTAAATTTAACAAAAAATATAAATTTAATAAATTTAACATATTATTACTACAACTGCTGCTAAATTTTACTCTACTTGGTTAAATATTAATCATTGCCAATCACAGACAGAATCCCCCCCAAAAAAAAACAATAAAAAACCCCCAAAAAACAAAACAACCACATCAAAAACAACCTCTGTGTGTACAAAAAGGTTTAGTATATTTGCTGAGAGTCTATATATAGGGATGTAGTACATCTTGGAGTATACTTTTACAGTTAGGAGACCTTGTTTGTTTTATAGTTTGGGAAGCACTGTTATAACTCTCTGACATTTTACGGAATGGTTCCAGGTGCCTCACCCTGCCAAAGAAAGAAAGGATAACGGGGTTAGAGTGGGGATTCCAAACTCCTTGAAATAATTTACCCAAACGTACTGCATGTTGCATGCATTTAATGGTAGCAGCTAACATTTTTTTCCCAGGCTGCTGTGTGGGGTCCCTTGACTGTCTGTTTTTGCTAGAATGATTCAAATTCATTCTAAATAATATTTCCGTTATCCAATTGTGACAATATACTTTTTTTTGGAGGGGGGGGGGGTAATCCCACAAGATATATTTCAACCAATAATTGTTTTAAGTTACAGTTTTGAAAATATACTTTCCCTTTCCATAAAGGAAATATGTTGGCGGCCCTCCCTTCCCTTTTAACATTTAATTTTTAAATATTAAATAATGAACTATGATAATAGGCAACTTTTGGCTTGTATATATATTATTTCTATTTAGTTTCAAATGGAGAACAGTTATTTCAGTCTTAATATATGGTACAACTCTATATACAATAAAAAGTAAAGTCGTCAGGGCAGCCTAATGTCAGTATCAGCTAGACAGAGAGGTAATCGATCCCCTTTTCACTAGCGCTAGACCAAGGAGATTATTTTATCATCTGAGGTGGAGCACCACACCTACCATCACCTCCTCACTTTACCGCACAGATCCCTGTGCTACTCATACACTGAGTTGGCGAGGGCTGATATCGAACCAGAAACCTTGGGATTCCTAGCCGAACGCTCTACCAACTAAGCTAAACCGGCCCTATATACAATAATTATGCTATAATATATCATAATATTATTTTAAATTTGGTTGGTTGGATTTTATGGCATGTTAACCCTTGTTAGGTTATTTTATGCCAAATACATTTTGTTTAATTCATTCTTGATGGGTATTGAAAATTCTTTTTTTAAACTCAATTTTTTAAACACATTATTGAAAACTCATTTTTCCTATTTAACACATTGATGGGACACTAACAGATACTACCACTCTGGATCTGACCTGAGATTAATGGTGATGAAGGGGTACTCCATATTCCTCTGATCTCCAGAACTTGAATTTCACCATTAGATACAGTTTAACATCATATATTAAAGTATCATATGAAAGTATTATATATATTATGCATTATATTAATACTTATATATCAAAGGGGACCGGTTTAGCTCAGTTGGTAGAGCATCCACTAAGGAATTGCAAGGTTCTGGGTTTGATTCCAGTCTCTGCTAACTCAGTACATGAGTAAAACAGCTTGGGTAATCTGATCAGTGTGGTAAAGCATCTGGGAGCTGACGGTAGGTATTGTGCTCCACCCCAGCAAAAACAATCTCCCTGGTCTAGTGCTGGCTAAAAAGGGGACAGACTCTCTAGCTGTTTGGCTGATACCAACCATAGGCTATTCTGCCAATTTTATTTTTGTTTTACTTATTATATACTAGCAGCGGCTACTTGGTATCGCCTAGGTAGAGAAGGATTTTTTAAGTTAGTCATGCAGATCCATTATTACTGAATTGTGAGTTGAATCCTAAAAGAAAATAGACCTTGCATTGATCCAGCTACTCTGAAAAGAAATGTTAATGTCTACTATCTAAAATATTAAATGAAAAAAAAATCCATGCTGTTATCATTTAAATTTTTATTTTTTAATTATATTCACGAATATAAATCAAATCTCTATTATTTTTGCTCAAAAACCAAGCCCTGTTTATATTTAATGTGTATATATATTTACTTTGTCATTAATTGTTTTATTTTCAAAGTTTCCTCTGGACATACAGATTCACACAACTGCCCTTTATATATGTATAGTTGTGTGATATACATGATATCATAATATTAACATGCAGACGTACACACACACACACACACACACACACACACACACACACACATATATATAATATATATACATATATATTCTTGGTGTTGAGGATCATTCCATGCAGAGATCTTCTATAGTGATCAGTAGGGAGAACTTGATGTACATTGTTTCAGGTGTGTGAATGGACAGAGCAATAGAGAATAAATGAAGGAAAAAAACTTTGAATTTGCTTCATGTAATAATTTATTTCAACTGCAACAACCATGTTTTTGCTCTATGACTGAAGACGGTGTTATGAGCTAAGCTTGTTGCAGTTGAATTAAATTATTACATGAAGCAAATTTTAAGTTTTTTCTTTCATTATTCATATATATATATATATATATATATATATATATATATATATATATATATATATATATATAAGTCAAGGTAGTGGAGACATTAAGTTAACGGTACTTGGTGAGTGAGAATTTCTTGTCTATATGATTTTCAAAACAAGTAAATATTTTTGTTTTTCTTTATATGTTAGTCTGACTGATTGATACAGTATATTAGAACACCCCTCCATTAAATCCCATGCAAAGAAAACCAACTTTCCCAGCATGCACCAAAAACTAAACTAGAATCAGCCAGACTAAACTGGTTGATCCTTCCCACGATGCAACACACAACAACATATAAGGAAATATATATATAAATATACACACACACACACACATATATATATATATATATATCAGGAAAAAATAACAAAGAACATTTAGGTTGTTAGCATTATAGACTATTTCAGCAACCAAGAACTCTAGTCTATAATGTAGTCTATAATGCTAACAACCTGTCTTCTTTGTTATTCTTTCCTAATATATTTTTGCTCTGTGACTCTAACAATAAGAGGATACATTGAGCTCTGTAAATTACAACAATTGAAAAACTACTACATCGTAAAGAAGATTTCTTCACTTGATCTTTGGAGTATATATATATATATATATATATATATATATAATATATATATATATATATATATGGTGCATCAGAAATACTTTTATTGATTCACCTGTTTGGTACTAATTTAACGTTTCTAAAGTTTCATGCATATTAGGCCATCCTCAGATGGTTAAAAATTGAAAAGTGACTTGTCCAATTTTATATATTTATATAATATATATATATATATATATATATATATATATATATATAGCTCTGCTGATGAGGCCTAATAGGCCGAAATGTACATACAGAGATTGATTTTTCTCGATTTGTTTAGCTTTACATTTAATAGGTATGCCCGCCTAATTGATTAATTAATTAACTTTCAAAATTAGGTTCGACTTCAATTAAGCACATATTCTCCCAAATATATATATATATATATATATATATATATATATATATATATATATATAGATAGAATGAATAGAAAATGAATGAGAAAAGTATTGGCATATAAATCTACTCAATGCTAAAATAGCAGAGCAGTTTTATAATATATTATATATTATGGATTTAATATCTCGTTACTATTAGTTTCATTCAGAGGTCTCATCTGATGATTGCAGTAAGCATGAAACTAATAGTAATGAGATATTAAATCCATAATATCAATATTTGATTGTATATATATATATATATATATATATATATTATATATATAGTAACATGGATTTTTAAATAAAACAAAAGTCCTTTTTTGGTCTGTTTCAGCATTTGGTATGTATTGGATTACAATGTGGAAGTCTTGTGAAACAACATCATCGTCAGTACTAATTACAAGATATGAATAACCTCAGTAAAAGTACACGGCAGGAAATTTTGTGTTTTGCTTTTCCAAATATTACTTTCATGTAGATATATGTTGTATTTGTGGGTGGGGGGAGGTGTTGGAATCTCACCATGGGGTAATTAAGCTAAACTAAGTAATTACCTATCTGTGTTTGCATGGGTCTGTGTGTATGAGTAGTTCTTGCATACAGGTAATGAAGTCAATTGCTTGTTGTCTACATTGATATTATATATATATATATATATATATATATATATATATACAAGGTGTGTCATAAAAGTGCTGAATTTGAAGCTGCATTTACCAAGATAGAAATGAACAATTAATGGAACATTAATTTTTCAGAATACAAGATGTGTCAAAAAGTACAAAAAATCTCAATACTTTTTTGACACACCTTATATATATATATATATATATATATATATATATATATATATATAAAAAATAGAAGATATAGATTTTTAGTATTATTTCAGGTATCCTAGAAAAATTGTCTCGCATCTTTCATCATCAGATGGGAGATACTAAACAATTTCTCCAGGTTCCCTGAAATAGGTTATAAAGCTAAAAATCTAATCTCCTGTTATTTTTTACTGATATGATATTGCTCTGTGACTCTGACAATAAGACCACACATTGAGTTCTGCAAACTATGATATTTAAAAAAAAAAACTACGTTGTAATTAAGATTTCTTCATCTGATCTTTGGATTATATATACTTAGGGTTAGGGTAAGGGTTAGGAGTTAGGGTTAGGGGTTAGTTTTATAATTTTAAAAAAAATCTAAAAATCGTCTTAAAACAACCTGATATTGACGGTGTAAATGAAAAACATGTCCTTTCTTAATCGAGATCAAAAAGGGGTACCTAAAGGTCATATGGTCTGAAAATCATATAGGCAAGAAACTGTCAGTTGCCTAGCATCGTTGACTTCATGTCTTTGCTACCCTAACTTAGATATACATGCTCTATCAATGATGTTGAGTAGTCTTTAGTTATGAATATACCATTTTCAATAAAGTTAGCGGTCTGATGAAGCTCATGGGTATACACAGATACCTGTGAGTGGAAATGGTACCATAACTGCATAATAGCTGATTTTTAAGATTTTTCTTTACTAATTATAAAAAATTAAACATTGGGCTCTCAAACGGACCTGAACTCTCTAAAATTTTACCGTTAGAAGAAAGGAGCAGCTTAGAATCATTCTAATACAAAATTACCTGGTAACCAACCTACGAATATATATATATATATATATATATATATATATATATATATAAATAATTAATCCATAGACACGCCTCTTCAGTGTGGCTAGACACAACTATCATTGGCTAGGTTCAAATTCAGACTGACCGTTTGGCAGCCTGATATCTAATCCCCTCGGCCAATGACAGCTGTAGCGGATTGCTGTTTTTAAACTATTAAGTACATAGGTTTGTTTATGTATTTTTACGGTCACTGAGAGATCAAATTTCTGGGGAAACGATCATTGCTTATATGCTTATTAGTGAGAGTTAATTTAAATTACCAATTAGAGAGCTCATACCAAATTTATGGGAGCATATATATATATATATTGGTTTAGCTCAGTTGGTGTAGCAAGACACAGCTATCCTTGTGTCCAAGTAAGAACCACAAGTTTCTAGGTCCAATACCGACTCTCGCCAACTCAGTGTATGAGTAGCACAGGGATTTATGTGGTAAAGTGAGAAGCTGATGGTCGGTTTAGCATTCCACCTCAGATGCAAAAACAATCTCCTTGGTCTAGCACAAGTGAAAAGGAGATAGAGTCCCTCGCTGTCTGGCTGATACCGACTTTAGGTCACCCCAACGACTTTAACATGAAGTCAATGGTGCTTATTAACTGACAATTTCTCACTTAGGCTATTTTCAAACTAAGTGCTTGCTTTGAAAATCTTATAGGCAAGAAACTGTCAGTTACCAAGCGTCGTTGACTTCGTGTCTTTGCTACCCTAACTCAGATATACATGCTCTATCAATGATATTGAGCACTCTTTAGTTATGAATATACCAAAATATTATCAGAATTAGAGGAGCTGGTTTAGCTCAGTCGTTAGAGCATCCATTAAAGATTTGCGAGGTTCTGGATTTGATACCAGTCCCTGCCAACTCAACACATGAGTAACACAGCTTGGGTAATCTGATCAGTATTGTAAAACCTGGGAGTAAACATTAGGTGTGGCACTCCATATCAGCAAAAAATCTCTCTGGTCTAGTGCTAGCGAAAAGGGGATAGATGTCCTTGTTGTTTGGCTGATACCATAATCGACCACTCCACTGATTTTACCATTAATATATATATATATATATATATATATATAAGCAAAAATGATATATAAGAAATATATTCAATATGTATTGTTATATATTTGTATGAAAATATCTACCAATCTCTCAATCAATCTATCTATCTATCTCTCTCTCTCTATTCTCTCTCTCTATATATATATATGTAAGTGTATATATATATATATATATATATATATATATATATAACTGTGTGTATGTGTGAGTGTGTGTAAATATATATAAACTGTTATCTCACCTCCTCATATCAGCTTCATTTCTAAAAGTCTTTTGTAATTTAAAAAAAAAACAAAAAACAATCTACGAATTTGTTTCATCTGGAGATTTTCATGTTTCATTTGATGATTGTATCATCGTGAGGGGGGGGGGGCGGTGTACAAATAAAGCTGTTGAGAGGAAGGCCCCAAAACGGTGCACTTTCTCTCCTGATGCCCCCCCACCCAAGCCAGTATTTGAAAAAAAAAACCAAACTGCGAATTTGTTTCATCTGGAGATTTTCATGTTTCATTTGATGATTGTATTTTTTTTTTTTTAGAAATGAAGTTGACATGAGATGAGCTAACAATTTATTTTAGGTTTTATCTTGCTCTACTGGCCAGTATTTGAGCACTTTCTTGATTTAAGAAAAACGTTTTTATAAAGTTTTGTTCATTATATATATATATATATATATATATATATACTAGCAAATATATGCACCCTCCGGGTGCAAGTATTTAAGTTTTAATGTAATAAAATATTGTATTAAATTAGAAAGGCTAATGAAACTAAATAAGAATACAGATAAAAAGATTTGAAACAGAGGGAGTATAATAAAAGATTTGAAACAGAGGGAGTATAATAAAAAATGGAACAACTGAAACTTACTCTTCCATCACTCTCGTCTTTCATTGTTATTTTTTCTAATTTAAGTATTTAGTTATAAGAGGAAGTAAAGAATAAATGACAGTTATTTTTTCTTGTTAATGGATTTCATTTAAGATTCATTGAAGAGATTTTGCTTATATTCATTAAAATAAAACCAAACAGTTAGAAATCAATAATACTAAGCACATATTTATTAAATTCGATTTTTTAATATTAATATGCAAATTAGCCTTCCCGTTCACATTGTAGAGCGCTATTTTGTTGTATATATAAATATAATTGCATGTTGTTAGTATGTAGACATGGTTAACAGTATTAATAATGTAAGACAATTTTATTAATAATTGAGGTTTAGATAAAAATAAAATCATGGAGAATGTGATGTCAATAACTAAGAGAATTGTGACTTGAGTAGGAATATAGTTTCGGTTACAGACAGAAAAACACACAATCTCCATTATAATAAGATATATATATATAAATCGTTATAAAAACGTTTTTCTCCTATTACAGATTGAGCACTCTCTGACAACCTTTAACATATATACATGTTATGTATGTATTTATCAGTTAAATTCTCGCTCTGTTCTATATACATATATAATTTTGCCCTTAAAACTATGCTTGACCTTAGTATCATGATCTGATCAAGCCATAGTTGGCCTTACAGCTATTATCTGTTTTTAGCATCATATGTACATAATATTATAAATTCTCTTTCTCTCTCTCTCTCTCTGTCCCTCTCACTTCCTCTCTCTTTATCTCATATATCTATCTGTCTCTCTCGTTATATATATATATATATATATATATATATATATATATTTATTTAAGAAATGGATATAAAGTAATCTACTCGAGTTTCATCATCTGAATCGTCAGGGTTACATTTGATACCAGTTGATACCACGTATGTCTGTTGAAACGGGTCTTATCTTAAAAGATAAGACCCGTTTCAACAGAAATACATGGTATCAACTAATATTAATCGAAAACTTAATTAATTCAGCAGATGTAACCCTGACGATTCAGATGATGAAACTCGAGTAGGTTACTTTATATCCATTTCTTAAATAAATTTTGCTCTACATTGTATTGAGCACTCTGTATTTGTTTTTTCACAGTCTTAACCCCTGGATACTGTGCGCTCCCAACGATCGTACCCGTACCTACCGGTAAGCCACTACTCATACATTAAGGTATATATATATATATATATATATATATATATATATATATATATATATACACCAACCTCTCTGCATAAGCAGGATGTAACACAAGGCCAATTTCTTAAGTGGAGTCAAACAGGTTTGAATTCAGAGTTTTTCTTCTACTGACTGGTTAGTTAGCCATGGCTAAATAGCTCAGTCTACCCTACGATTTACCCATAGCTGGAAGGAGAGTAGTTGGATGCATCTTTCCCAAGGACATTAGCACAATGTGAAATGCAAACAGCCAGGATTTGAACTTGGGTCGACAAATCCATTTCCTACGACTCTAACCATTACATCATGTGCCACCAATATATATATATATATATATATATATATATATATATACAATATATATACATATATATATATACATATATATATATATGTATATATATTGTATATATATATATATATATATATATATATTCAGGAATAAAAGGCCTTAAATACCATGGGTATCGTGGTTATGGACCATTTCCACTCGCGAGTATGCTCACGAGCTTCTTCAGACCACTGATATATTGAAGCTCTGAAGAAGCTCGTGAGCATACTTGCGAGTGGAAATGGTCCATAACCACGATACCCATGGTATTTAAGGCCTTTTATTCGCCGAATAACTTTGCTCTGTTTACAATAATTAAACATTGAGCTCTCAAACGGAACCTGAACTCTACAACAAACTACGGTAGAGAATTAGACCCACCTAGAATCACCTTGTACCAAGAAACTTGGTACCGCACCAAAGTATATATATATATATATATATATATATTGAATAAATGGAGGAAAAAACTTAAATTTGCTTCCATATATTATATTAAAATATATTCCAACTTCATCAAGGCAGCATCATCAATGCAGCAAAAACAAGAAGATAGATTTTGATATGTAGATTAAAATGGAACCAAAGAATTGCTGTTGAGAATTGACGGAGTTATGAGGCTTTAAAAATCCCCTAACAGTGCCTTAAAATGCACTATTTCATAAAAATTTAAGGTGTTGATTTTATTGCTTTTCTGATAGTTTTGATGTGTGGAATTCTTATATAGTATGCCATAAAAAGGTGATTTCACGCCACATGGGCGAATTCAAAAAAGCACAAAAATAGCCCACTTCGAGACCAGTATGGAGCCCTCTTTATATATATTTGGAGGTTAAGCTTTGTCGCTCCTAAAAGAACACCCGATTGTTCATCAAAATTAGTAGTAGTGTAGGAGTTTTTTGGGGCTTTGGTCTGATAGATTTCAAGTGCAGGTTGGGAAAAGGAACCACTCTTACTCCAATGACATTAGCATTAATATGTTAGATTTGGAAAAGTTTATCCTTCCCATTCCCCCCCCTATAAACTGATTTTGTGTGCTCTTTCTGGGCCCCTCCTACATCAACCTCTATCTCGGCGGCACTAAGACAACACTATACGTAGTGCTTCTCGACAGCCTCGGAGAAACAAAAACCTAAAATAATAAATGTCTACTTTGTGATCTTAAAATAAAGCCTAGAGTTATAAAACTACAACAAATGGAAATGTCTACCCATTATACTATAGATAACATCCTAAATGTAGAAAAAAGGGGGAATTTTGAATGATAGATCCTCTCGATCATAAGACGTAAGATGCTACGAAGATATATTTTTTGGGGGGTAGATTAAGTCTGCAAACAGAGCTAAAAGAATGGTGGCTTGAACCGATACTCGTCGGACACCCACTCATTTATTTTTTTATCTCAGCTTTTTTTTAATTCCCAAATAAGTATGTCCCTTCAATCTGAGAATGGAGTCAGGTATTGTCGAGTAGGGCCTCCTATTCATCGACGTGTAGTTGTTTCTCTTGGTCTCCGGGCCCCTTGGAATCCATATGGCGTCCGCCCCACTCCGGGCTAGTTTATTAAGTATATAATGGAGATAGAAAGGTGGAGCAGACAGAATATCAGGGGGAAAATACTTACGGGCCTTACTGTAGCAATGTAGTGAGAGTTAAAAAGGGTGATATGATGAGTAAAAACTATTTTTCACACCCCCCATAATTTTAGGTATATGATGATGGTGCGCGCTTGTGGAGCCCGGGGGTGTTGGCGGGGTGTATAGAGATAGGTAGGATGATAGATGAATCAAGGGCGTTGTGTAATTTAGGAGATAGGTTATCATTATAGAATTCATCCCCTCTATCCGTTCTATATAAAGTAGCGGTAATTGCAAATTATTCCTTTTAAAGTGTTCTTGAACTAGCAATTGCATGAGTGGAACATATCCCTGGTTGGGAACATAAATTACTCACCCAAACTTTTATTGGAGGGTAGTGGTGCTCACGAGATGACAGATTGAGGATTAGAGAAAAAAACAGGCCCGTTCAGAGGGGCGGGCGCCCTCCCTTATCCGAAAATCGGAATACCGGGAGGGAGAACCCTTGCTCAACAGATCAAGGGAGAGGCGACCCAAAGGGTTGCCACCTTATATTTTAATTTTCCCCAAAAACCCCTTGATGATGGCCACGAGAGAGATATGATGAGGGCAAAGCCCTCCCAAAAACTCTTTTTATTGCACTATAGTATGGGAGCTAGAAGGAGAGAGAGAGAAAATAGCGGACACAGAGCTGCAGAGAGGATAGGTGGAAGTTAACCGTATAGTAAGGAGATATCATTCTATTGTTATTACTAATACAACCAACTAGCTACATTCACCTGACGACCGAGCACACACACAAACACGCACCGCACATCACTACAACAACAACAACCACATCATACACTTTTATTTTCTCTAGGGGTATATTGAGTGTATTGGATAAGGTTTTTTTCCTACAATATCTTTTGAGTATGAAAAAGGGTTTTGTTTGCATAGGAATTGTGGAAATAATGGACCCTAAATATAACTCCACTATATTCCATTTACCCTACTACACCATAACCCTATATTGCTTGGCTTTATTCCTCCCCCAAGGTGATTAAATACACCACAAACTTACAACAATCCCTGGTGCCAGTTGGTGTGTAGAGACCCCTTTTTCTATGCTAGTTTTGGGTGTATATTGAATACCCCTTTATAATAACGGTAAAGAAGAGGGACTTTATGATTAAAAAAAATCAAACCAAAAATATCAAAAATTCTCTTGGAGATCTTTTTAGCAATAAAATCTTGTTGATTATTCCGCTAAAACAAGCACAATCAGATATCCAAGGAAATTAAGAAGATTTCTGGACTCGGAGACATAATATCTAGAGAAAATGATCTGCCACGCGCAAAAACATTCTGTTAATACTTTTGGTAAAAAATTATACTTTCAAGAGTTTTAATGTGTATGTTTTATTTAGTGTTTTGATGCCCAGAGTAAACAATTATATATAAAACTACAACTATACAACATATAAAATATAACCCACTTACACAAGCAGAAAAATCATCAAAATATCCCCCAAAAATAGAAAATAGAAAAACCCAATAAAATAGAATACACTGAAATTTTCCTCCTGCTGGACAATTGGTGTGTGGCTTGGCTAATAGTGCTACCGCAACCATTTACTTATATTGAGGCTTGAAGGAGTGTGGAGTTGCTCACTTTCTTGAGTGAGAAATTTTAAACCCATAATATTTTAGTCCAAAATTCCATACGTGTGCCGGGACTTCTTATGTTGTCTTTAAACTCTAAGGAGTAACCTGTTAGAAATTATAATTTATTTACTGGACGACTATTTTGCGATAGGAGTTTCTATAATAAACACACAACATGACCTATTTTAATGATTGTTTTTCAAATAATTAAGAGTAATTTCACTGGAGTGGAAGTATGGATAAGAAAATGAGGTAAATACAAGTATCTTTTGTGTGTAATGTTAGTTTTTTTGTGTCAAGTTATAAGAAAAGGATCGTGGCCACAGGATGAAGGTTAATACAGGTAGGTCATTACCATGATATAAACTTAAAATAAAAACATAACAATTTAATTACATTTGTGCATTTAGACCTTGTTGTTTCCTAAATAATACAAAAAATCTTTTTATTAACGACAAAAAGAGAGATATAACATATAGATGAAGAAAATTGTCATTACTTCCTTTTTTCTTCACTACCAGTCTGGCAAAAATTATTAACATATATAAAAAGAAAAAAGGGGCTAGTTTTGGGCGTGTATTGTGTAAAATATTGCGACAACTAAGTTCTGGATTGAACAAATTTCCGAGAAAATAAGGAACATTTCTTATTTATTAAACGACCTAATATATAAAATATATAATAATATCTAACTTTTATTATAGGTGACCAATGATGGCGCGAGAGCCGAGAGGCTTCTGTGTTTATTTGGAGACCAAAATAATAAACCTCTCTAAGAAAACTAGTGATGGGTAATATATTTTAATGTCAATAAGTAGTAGACTATAAAAAACTGAATAATTTGTAATAAATAGTGTAATAATCATACAATGCAAATATAATAAAGTATTTCAAATTTGAGAGCTATATTGAAATTATAAAGATATATTAGAAAAATTAATCATTTTCAATGTGTTATATATAGAAGAATAAGCTGAAAGAGTATCATTATCTTGAACAAGGAACACTCTATCCTTCCTCTCTCTTCTCCCTCTTAATTCATATAGTGGACCTCTCTATATACTTGGTTGTCATCTCTCTGCTCCCTTCTTCTTCTACACATGTATCTCTATATCTCTCCTTATCCTTCCTCTCCCAGACTCAAATAAAAGCAAAACTCTGCCCGGCCCACCTACAAACCTTCACACCAACACCAAACAACCATCACCCCGTCAACCCTACCCACGAACACCCGATGCCCCCCACCGCGACCCACACGCGAAAGCCACCCCTGCTACCGCTCCACTCCCATAAATAAAATAATCAATACTCAATTTTTTTTTTTATTTTAGTTCTTTCCCTTATCCCTTTCACTTATTATTTTTAAATTTTATAGGTATTATATCTAATTACACATGTGTTAGATAGAAATACTATGATAAAATTAATTATATAGAAGGAGGCGCTTAAATGTTCCCTGCGTTTTGCCCATCGCCAAGGCCCAATATACTCCAACCCTGGACGTCTCCCTACCCTCGTGTACGCTACTCGTAACGTCTACAAAAACAAATATTCTAAGCCCTATACTATTTTCATATTTCCTTCTTTTCTATATTTATCAATATTTTCTATCACTCATTTAGATTATGTTTTTTGCTTTTCAAATTGGTTTGTCGGCATATTGATATTCGGCTATTTATTTTAATTATTATTGTTATTGACAACTCACTGTGATGTGTGCTATTATTTTATTTTTTTTTTATCACTTTATAATATTATGATTGATTCATAAAAAAATATACTATTCTATCCCCGTAAAATGCGCGGTCCCCCAAACGAACTGTCTGTGGAGGACACGTGGCTGCTTAGGTAATTTTCGACAACTTCTAAGTAAACATTAGACAGGTGTTTCACATATGAAGGAGGTAATCAAAAAAAATTATATATACGTGAATACATTTCGGCACTTACCGGGAGTAATTAATAACAAAGCACAACAAACCACACACCAACACACAGCAATAAACAATTCTACTACCAACCAGGTGAAGGATATATATATAATCAATTATACGTTTTTGAGTGCAATAATAAATAGTTTTTTGATTCATATTGATCCTTATTGTTCTCCCCTGTGCGCCCGCCAGGCCAACCCAAATTCTTTTACTTTTTATATTTGGGTCAACTCAGCACCAACTCTGAAGTAGCATGGGTGCAGTATGACTATATAAGGATCCAGGGAGTATGTAATTATATTAGAAAAATAATTAATAGAAAACCTAGCTTCGGCCTTCCGGGGCTTTAAAAGGCAGAGATTAGATAGGCCCCATCCTTGTGACGAGAAAAATTTCCCAAAAAACAGAGGCGGTAGTACATGCGCCAGACGTTTATATAAGAATGTATGAGGATATACGTTTATAATAATATATTATATATTATTATAATATAAAATATTATTAGTATAAAAGTTTAAGATCTGGTGATTTTCTTGTAATTGATGGAAATTTTAATGACTTCAAAAACATTGGTAGCATTAATGTTTGTTGACAATATAGTACATAAAATCACCCCCCCCTGGTCCATAAAAAAAATTTTTCTAGACCATGTTTTTCATTGCCCCAACAGATTTATAAAACATAAAACGATTCGGTGAGAAGATTTCCTTTTCAATACCGGGTTCCGTTGTTCGTAGATTATGTTGCCATGACACACCACCGTGGCAAGATTTTTAGTATTCTTTTCAAAGAAATTAGAAAAATTTTCCAATCATTTCTTTTTCTGATAAAGCTCATGTAATGAGTCAGACTAAGTTTATATGATACCATCAATAAAGAGTAAAAGCATGCTTTTGTTCCGCATTTCCTATTTATTTCTGCGCCATTTTTGACTTCAATCCTATCTTCATCTCTCATCATCTACCTAAGCTCACTCTTTATTACTCTACATACAATAATATCGACACAACAATCATCACACGACACTTATTCACACACATACAAACACAACAACAAAATAGCACAACATAGAGCAAACACAAAAAATAGGCATATATTATAAAAAGTGTAAAAAGAGCAAAAAGAGAAGATAATGAAAAATAACAAAGATTTTGTGAAATCATAAAGGTTAATAACAATGAATTTCGTTGTAGTCAGTTATATAGTAATGTAAATAAAAGTATAGGCAATTCTTGGTTGGGGCGGTTAGTCCTAATGTTCGGTTTTGTCAATTTTTTTTCCCAAAATGGGAGATAAGGCGCCAAAATCGGATTACCGAGGAAGGTCAGCCAATTTTAAATGTTGGTTCCAAATCAATAGCCCAATTATTTTCAACGGGATCGCCGCTGTTTCAGATGAGGACAACGGTAGACCGAAGGAAGAGTGTATTTTGCTCGTGAGATAGACGTACGAACCACAGCCGACACCCCACATCAATCCCTCCACTCTTTCACATTTATCTCTAATTTTCTGTTACATTTGTTCTTCCTCTTTCTGTGCTAGCTCATGTGACGGCTGATTATTCGTATATAGAGCCCAAGAAAAGGCAAGGAACCATTTTCCTTTGTAGAGAAAGAAACAGGGTATTAGTGTATATCGAACACAAGAAGAACCTTTGAGAAAAGCCTCTTTCTGCGAGGAGGCGTGACATAGGCGACATCTACAATACGCACGCGTGAGCTTTATAATGCCGAAGTTGGTTATTAACTATAAGCGTGAAAATTTCGGGCTCAGTTTTTTTCTTTTATGGTTAAAATAGATATGTTGTGAGTGGCAGTTAGAGATTTTGTTGGTTGCGATGTAATATATCGTTTTTCGGTATGGAGTTTTATTTTCATATTAGGCCTAAAGTGGAGGCCATTTTCTGAAAAAGATAAATATTATTAGATATATAGATATATAAGAGAAAAACCAAGTGGGGTTGTTATAGTTTTAAACAAACGAAGACACACACACACGCACAGCACAACCCAGATTTAACATCAACACAATTTAAGCTTAGGGTAAGTTGTCAAATAAGTATATAGTATATGTAGCCATAAATTTACACCGGGACACCTTCATGTCTCCACCCACAAGACATTCCATATTAAATGGGAACCTGTAAGGTTGGATAAATTAGATGTGGATATTAACTACTGCAATAAAAACCAAAGAATGTGTCAGAAGCAACACACTAATGAGGTGATGATTTTCGTAATGGCACTCAATTACCACCGATATATATAGTTATTTAAATAGTAATTGAATTATGTTAATATAAAGTATGTATATGTTATATATTATACATAAATAATATATATTTTATTTATAAACAATTTACATAGTATAATATCAAAAATGTTATGAAATTATTATATATAGGTAAATAAGAAAAATATAATATATAGAGTAAATTTGATATTATGCAAATGATATATTAAGTAAATAACTAATGCCGGTTATTGATCTTCTCTGTAAAAAGGGTATCATAAAATAGTGCGGGCTATCTATAATCTATTAAACTAATAAATTGTTTACATAGGCATAACAGTAGTTAATAACAAATATTAGTTGACATATATTTTTAAAATATAATATATATAGAATGTATGTATAATGTACCCATCTTTTGCATTAGAAAAATAAGTATTAGTGTAGATACATATATAGGTGACACAACATACACACATTCATTATTATTTTACTATAAATATATATAGTATTAATCCATTATATAACTTAACACACAATTTTCTAAACAATCTGTTAAAATACAAAAAAACTAAACACAACCTCATATATAAGAAAACTAAATGCGTAGAGCGTGGCCGTTCTCGATTATCTCATTTATGGAATAAATAGAGACAGAACAAAGAATCTTAAAGATAATTAAAAAATTACGTTTGCTTGGAAAAATGTATGCTTAGAAATTTAGAAATATTCCATATATGTTTAAATAGATTTTCAGGACGTTGGGTAGAAGAAAATATAAAATATAATACAAATATATTCATTTTCATAAAATAACATGAAATGAAAATATTTACCAACATATTATTTTTTGGACTTCCTATAAAGAAACAAAAAATTAATATTATACGCAACACCCCACAAACATTAACACAACCTCCCTCACACTAGAACATCCCTCAACCACCATAGACCCGCATATCGAGATATAAAATACACACCACCACCCACTACAAATATATATTAAAAGAGTTACTAATGAAATAAATCATCATGAGAACAAAAATAAAAAAAAAAAGATAAAAAGATAAATTTTAAGTTAAGACAGTTGTAATTTAATAATTTCCGAGCAATTCGTGAAATAGGGAAGGAAAACAAAAACAAGGGAAAATTTTTCCCCTCCCGAAACGTAAATTAAAAAATATGGAGCGACGGAGCGATACACCAAATTAAAAAAACAAGTTAATAATATATAATAACTATTCGGGACTTTCGAAAAAACACGAAATTATGTTTTATATTACAGCGACAACAAACAAAATGCTTGAAAAAGAAAATATTAACAAAACCAGATTTGAAACCTATTAACCTAGTTAATAATGGTGATTTTTTTGTGGTGGTTGTTTTGAGTTTGTTTTTTTTTATTTTTCTGGGTTATAAATGATGATGTCATAAAAAAATGGGAGAACCTAGTAACCCAAGTAAGCATAAAGATTCTATCCCACACCTTATATTATAGCAGAATAATTTTTACTTACAGTATGTTATTTCCTGCTCCCCAACAACCTCCCCAATATCTGAACGCTATTTGCCCCATAAAGTGGGTCCTTTTTTTCGGCCAACCGAAAACATCCGAAAATAAGAGATAAGAAAAAGAAAACTGATTTTGAGATGAAAAGAAATTATAATTCCAGGGCGATCAGAAAATAAATAAATTAAGAGGAGAAAGAGCGAAAAAAAAACACCCACCCACCCCAACCCACCCGCGCAAAACCTAAAGAAAACGCCAAGCCCTGGCAATACTCCGAACCCACCGCAATAAGACACCACACAAACCCCAAAGACCAACCCCACCCCACAAACCAACCCAACGCGTAAGACTATAACTAATCGACACAACATATAAATATTACTCTAATAAAGCTTCCAACTGAAAATATTTAAAGAACTTCTATATAAAATGTAGAGAAACTGCAGTTATAATATAAAATAGAGCCATCGTACAATAGCGAGTATAAATTTAATAGTTAATCATAGTAGAGTAGAGAAAAAATGAGAAGAAATAATTTTAAAGAAAATTTGGATGTAACAGAGAGACAACTGTGGGTTCATTAATTATTACACAACCTGTATTCTTTTATAAACAGTTAAGAAGTTTTGCTTGCTCGACAAATGACTATGATTTTCGCTTTTTTAATTAGTTGAAACTATTAAATTATTTTACTCAATCTTTAACAAAACTGGTAGAGCTCTATTTTTTATTGTATAAAAAAGGACAGGGCACTAACGTGCAGCAAAATTAACTATAATATAATATTATACAATAAAAAATATTGAATGAAATTTTAGATAAGTAAGTAAGAATATAATTTATAACACACACCTCTCAAAAGATACTTTTAATATTGTTAATTGTAAGTGTACACAGGAGACATCTTTAAAACTTGTCTTTGTACAGTGGGAGGGAAATCCGATACAGGGCTAGAGCAAATATTTATATATATACTCGTAAAGAATACTTTATATAAAATAACTATTCTGGTGTTAAAACTCACTGTGGTTTTAACTGGATCCCAATAGAATAATATAAAAATAAAATTATAGTTAAAGAGTTTTTAATTTATTTATAAATGCGGCTTAGGGTCAAAGGCAAAAAGGTGAAAAAACCACCTTCGATATACACCCGGTCTATATTAATCGGGCCCCGAGTATCTCTTACTGACAACTCTGTGAGAACGGATAAAAAAAGGAAATTAAGGGTGAATAAATTGTAAAACCAAGGGAAAAGTAAAACTTATGGAGTGGTGTACAATGAAAAAAAGAAATGCCCATCTATTTTCTTTTATGGGAGATCGGCCTGGGAGACAATTTCCATAAAGGCAATTTTAAAACATTTTACGAATTATTTCGGGATCATAATTTGCTTCATATTTTGGGTTCTTTTTATAATCCAACTTGTTGAGCGAGGCTCTAAAACCAAAACAGGAACACACTTATTGGATGTCCAATTAGGTTGCCACACCCCAAACCACAGCAATAGCCTTTGGGGTGTGAGCGAAAATAGAACCGGCGAAAAACCAGCGATATTTACTTTAAACCACCTTTTTCTTTTTTACCCCAAAAGGAAAAAATGAACGCTAAGACGACTATGCTTATTTTTTCTAGTTTGCACCGGGTCGGGAGAATACAATGTTTTATAATTGTAAGAAAAAAGGCAAATGCTGTCCAAGGTTCTTGTACAATATTAACAGGGGCATATAATTTATTCTTCGCCTCTCTTACAGGGTGCTGACTTGATTTAGTGGAATCCATTGGAGAGAGAAAATTAAAAAAAATACTAAAAAGTGGTGTACCCTTCATTATTTTTCCCGGGAATACTGAAATGACAAGAACCTAATATATATATATCTTCGCGATTGTTACCTCCGGTCCTAATAATTGTTACGCATTTTTTTTATAAATCGATTAACCAATTAACTGAATTGCAATATCAGTATCCAATATTAAAACAATATAAACGAGGTGATACAAACAAATAATAATAGGTCCACCTTTAATATATAAACATCATTGTAGATTATTTATTATGGGAGCGTTTTTGTTGTTCTATACCCTTTAACTATAAGATATTTAAATTTAGATTTATCTAAATTAGTAAAAATGTGGTAGGGGTAACGTTCGATAAGTCGGGAAAAATATCAGTCATTTTTGAGTTGGGAACCTCGTAGAAATGGAAGGTACATAATACCCAACTCTCCCGTGTGCTTATACTAGCCGCATAGAAAAACATAAGAGAAGAATTCTCGTGTGGGTTTGGGGCAATCCGTAGGAGGGTGGGGGAGCGCCGTTTCTTGGCCACAAACCTATCTTTTTTATTTCAGAAAACACCCTCATAAAGCTATTTAAAATTATCTTAATACACTTAGGGCGGCAGAGGACCACACTAGTATATGCTACTCGATGAGAGCTGAGTTATGGTGAGCAGAATTTTTCAAAGGCTTGGCGTGATTTCTGATTACTACATTTAATCCTTGTCTGTTGATTGTCGTAGCGGTAAATTAAAAAAAGTAGCATAGGTGAGAAAACAAGGGGGACTTGGACTTATCTTTTAAACATTGAACTTTATAGGAGGTATTAATAAAACCCCTAAAGTAGTTTCTTAAAAGAATAGTGAAATAAGTGGGGGAAAAATAGACTTCTGAAATGTAACAAAAAGGTTTATGCGTATTGTAGAGCTAATAGGAAAAGTCAAAATACATTGTCGTGTTTATTTATTATCAGTTATTTTAACCCGTGCATTAAAGAAAACCATTTTGGGTACACTCTTGTCAGATGTATATGATATTTCCACATCATCTTCAGTGCCTTACTGGACTGTTTCCCTATATACAAAATCTATTATCGAAGAAATTCACATTTATAATTGTGCCATATACAAAAACTCCAGTTCATATAAATAATAAATAGATAAATATAATAAAAACTAAGATAAATATATGTAAGTTTCATTAAAAGATTATCATATTATTTTGGAATATAACCACATTAAGGTAGTAAAATAATTATTTATAAAAGAAAAAATAAAAAAAACCCCCGTATATAGTAATTTATAAATATATATATGTGTATTCAACATATATTAATTATTAAAGGCAATATATGTATGGGATGGATAACAATCACGCACTACTTATCCCGCCCCAATGTGTCTTTTATTGATTAATTGAATTGAAAATTTCTGGGATTTTATTTAAAATAATGATATAATTTTATTATAATTATATATATAGGTGCCTGCTCGCCACATATACGTGGAGGAAATTATCCCTAAATAAAATGGCCCTCCCCCAGTTTTTTTACTATTATTTTATATTTTATTCAAATATAAATATAAATAATATATTATATATGAGTGCAAATACAGTCGCAGCAGACATAGTTGGCATTATAAACAAGTTATATTAATTGAAGTGAAAGATAAAGAGAAAAAACTTTGTATAAATCCGGTTACAAAAGTCATAGGATAGGACAAATACATAAGAGAGAAACTCAGAGACTTGAACCCCGAAAAAGATACAAAAAAATCATTTCCTGTAGTTGGCTGGAACTATTCCCCTGATTGGCTCAAGGGTAATTGGCATTTCAATTCTATTTGCCTTGCCTATATGGCATTTCCCAAAGGGGAATATCCAATGATTTGCTGCGGTTAAAAAGTCAAATAAGGATTAACACAAATAATCTCCCATCCAACTATGGCTTTGGTCAAAAAGAATCAAATAGAGGCTGGGCGAAGGAGAAGCGAGGGGGCGCGGCATGTTCCCTCCTTTAGTTTCGGAGAAGTTATGTGCGATTAAACCCCAACTCTGAATTCTATAATAACCTTTTGTTTCCTTTTATGACTAGGGGGGCAATGCATTTTTAATGAATTGTACAACTTCTTTTCATTCAAAATTATACTTCTCTTCCTCCGATGTGGCGGGAGAAAATCTTGGCTTTAAAGTAGACATTCCCAAATATAAATAATTATAATAATATAACCCAACAATAAATTCTAGGAACCCCCTAAATATTTTTTTTTTACAAATAGATTATAATATATTATTCCCAGGTAGGAGACGAGGGGTGGAGTAAATGAGAAATATGCCTCCCCTCAACTATGAATACTGGTAAAGAGAATATTTATTGGTTGGTTGGCCCACAGCTAGTGGATAGGAGAATCTACAACACCTTTTCCATTGGATCGCGCAACTTTTTTAATATCTGTGGCAATTAGAGATTACGTCTTTAATAATAAGTGATGAAATATTAAGTCCAATATTACAAGAAGTGATAGAGTATTAAGTACCTTATGTTTTTCAACGCTGAAAAAGGTATATAAATTTAAAAATAACCACCCCATCAATTTTTTCATGTATCTGTTATCAAACACTCACGTCTCTCAAAATAGCACATGTGGGTCACGTATTGTGACAACAAAAATGATTGATGGGATGATGAAATCAAAGAAAATCATTTATCAGTTCTGTTCTTGAGATGATTAAGCTTCTATTTTCCATTTATATGCTATCTGGTGGCCGAGGAGGGAGATGCGGGGCCTCGACAATTCCCTTCTTCCAGTCACAAAGAACTCACCCAATTAGATCATCCTACAACTTGTTTACTAACTGCCAAGGGAAAAAACCAAATTGGGTGAAATCAAAACGGTATTATAAATCGGTACGGTGGGAGGAACTAATGTTTAAAAGGTAGTAAATAATAATAAATAATAATAATACTAATATTAACTTACCCACAAAAAAAGAAAAATTATATAGTTTAATCCCATTATATTAAACCATACAATTTTTTTTCTTAAATTCTTTGAGAAGAGGAGCCTCCTATAACTATCGCTTAACTTGGGATGATAATTGAATTTATGAGTTATGGGTATACATTGAGCTCGTGGCGCATTAGGGATTTATAAAATCCTTGTACTGAATCTATAATGTTGGCACCTCAAGAGACATAGCAGTATGGTTGTACAGTGGAGATTTGAATATCCAAATAGAATCATCCTTACTTACCAGTCATGAAGTTTGAATATATCTTTCATTATGTATTATATATATCTGTTTACAGATGTGGATCTCTCTAGTGTATCCTATATATCAAGTAAA
>CM042151.1:60369987-60388117 GCA_023376005.1 Doryteuthis pealeii | reverse complement strand
AAATTCAAGTTCTGGAGATCAGAGGAATATGGAGTACCCCCTCATCACCATTAATCTCAGGTCGATCCGGAGTGTAGTATCTGTTAGGTCCCATCAATGGTAAATAGGAAAAATGAGTTTTCATAATGTGTTTAAAAAATTGAGTTAAAAAAAAGAATTTTCAATACCCATCAAGAATGAATTAAACAAAATGTATTTGGCATAAAATAATCTAACAAGGGTTAACATGCCATAAAATCCAACCAACCAAATTTAAATAATATTTGATATTATTATAGCATAATTATGTTATATAGGCGGTTTAGCTTAGTTGGTAGAGCGTTCGGCTGGAATCCCAAGGTTTCTGGTTCAATATCAGCCCTCGCCAACTCAATGTATGAGTAGCACAGGGATCTGTGCGGTAAAGTGAGGAGGTGATGGTAGGTGTGGTTGCTCCACCTCAGATGATAAAATAATCTCCTTGTCTAGCGCTAGTGAAAAAGGGACGATTACCTCTCTGTCCTAGCTGATACTGACATTAGGCTGCCCTGACGACTTTTACTTTTATTGTATATAGAGTTGTACCATATATTAAGACTGAAATTAACTGTTCTCCATTTGAAAACTAAAAGAAATATATATATACAAGCCAAAAGTTGCCTATTATCTAAAATAGTTCATTTATTTAATATTTTAAAACATAAATGTTAAAAGGGAAGGGAGGGCCGCCAACATATTTCCTTTATGGAAAGGGAAAGTATATTTCAAAACTGTTAACTTAAAACAATTATTGGTTGAAATATATCTTGTGGGATTACACCCCCCCCCCAAAAAAAAAGTATTGTCACCACATTGGATAAACGGAAATATTATTAGAATGAATTTGAATCATTCTAGCAAAAACAGACAGTCAAGGGACCCCAACACAGCAGCCTGGGAAAAAAATGTTAGCTGCTACCATTAAATGCATGCAACATGCAGTACGTTTGGGTAAATTATTTTCAAGGAGTTTGGAATCCCCACTCTAACCCCGTTATCCTTTCTTTCTTTGGCAGGGTGAGGCACCTGGAACCATTCCGTAAAATGTCAGAGAGTATATAACAGTGCTTCCCAAACTATAAAACAACAAAGGTCTCCTAACTGTAAAAGTATACTCCAAGATGTACTACATCCCTATATAAGACTCTCAGCAATATTACTAAACCTTTTTGTACACCACAGAGGTTGTTTTTGATGTGGTTGTTTTGTGTGGGTTTTTTTTTTGTTTTTTTTTGGGGGGGATTCTGTCTGTATTGCAATGATTAATATTTACCAAGAGAGTAAATTTACAGCAGTTTAGTAAATATGTTAAATTTATTAAATTTATATTTTTTGTTAAATTTAATAAATTTAACATATTACATAAATTTATTTAAATTTATTAAATTTAATAAATTAACATATTATTACATTAAATTACAAATTAATTAAATTTATTAAATTTGATAAATTTAAATATATTACATTAAATTTATTAAATTTATTAAATTTGATAAATTTAACAATATTACATTAAAATTTATTTAAATTTATTAAATTTGATAAAATTTAACTATATTAACATTGAATTTATAAATGGATAAATTTAAACATATTATTACATTAAATTTATTAAATTCAATAAATTTAACATATTACATTGAAATTTATTTAAATTTAACAAAAAATATAAATTTAATAAATTATAGATTTAAAAAGAAAAAAATTATATTGGCAATAAAAATCAACAAAAATATTATTAACCTGAATTCAATTTGGTTAATATTTAACCAAGTAGAGCAACATTTAGCAGCGTTGTAGTAATAAATGTAAAACTTATTTATTTATTTTTTTTAGATATAACTTTCTTAAATAATAAAATTATATAGACTTAAAAGAAAAAAATATTACTTAGCATAAAATTCAACAAAAAAATGTTACTAACTTTTTTGTACACACTGACTGAACATTGTATGAGGTTGTTTTTGATGTGGTTTTTTGTTTTGTGTTGTTTTTGTGATTTTTTTTTAAATTTCTGCCTGTGATTGACAATGATTTACAGGCAAGCACATCTTTGTATTATCACTTTGATTACACATAGTTTTCCTAAAGGTCAAGAATTGCTGTGATTATAGGAAGATCCCTAATATTAGGGAGTTTATCACATCCAACCAATAAACTTTCATACCTCTCTCTCTCTCTCTCTCTCTCCTTCTCTCTCTCTCTCTCCTCTCTATATATATATATATATATATATATAATATATATATATATATATATATATAATAGTATCCAATTGCAGCTTTAACTTTTCCATCACAGTGGCATCAGTAAATATCCAAAAGTGCTCAATATTACTAAAAATACAGAGCAGTAATAATACTACTATATATTATATTAGAGCTTTAATTTAACTAAGGAATTACATCGACTTAAGTTAACGTAGGGTAGGGTCCTGAAGAAATCATTTCAATTTAATTGAAACCATGGTAGACCTTTATTTTTTCTCTAATAAGGAATTACATCGACTTAGTTAACGTAGGGTAGGGTCCTGATGAAATATTATTCAATTTGATTGAAAACCATGGTAGACCTTTATTTTTCCTATAATAATAATTATTAGTAGTATAATATATATAATATAATCTATATATATATAATATATCGTAAGTCACCACCAAACACCTGTGTTTCAATGTTTCATGTCTCATCATGTTGGCTAGACACAGCGACTACCAGGAGCAAAACCTGGTTGACTTTTCATCAGCCGGTTTGTTAACCTTTTCGGCCATCAGGCAGCTGGCATTAAGGAACAGTGATTTAACTGGTTAGAACATACATCTGTGTATATATTTTATATATTTTATGATCTACCAGAGAGATCAAATCAGACGTCATTGCATTATGCTGACAGTGAAAGTTAATTAAAATCGTGCCTAGAGAGCTCTACCAGTTTTTGGGAGCATGTATATATATATATATATGTATATGTATATATATATATATAAAGAAAGAAATGGTATTAAATCGACAGAAATTATAAAAATTGTAAAAGCATAACTTTAGTCGAAAGGTGACATTTTTAAGCATCGCTATATCATTTCGGTTTTTATTCAAACATCAACAGGGCTATTTATCATATGAAAAACATAATTCCCACCCTTTTTGTTATATATGTTACTGAAGGTGGGTGCTGGGGGTCTAATTTCATGGGTATGACATTAAAACTGCACCTTGTGGTGAAGTTCCAATTTTGGAGCTTTAGGGAGTGTGGAGTACCTCTTCTCACCATTACATGATCACTCTGAGTCAGAGTGTAGTACCTATTAGGGTCCTATCTATGGGTTTAAATAGATCAAAAATGAGTTTTAAAATTTGTTGAAAAAATGAATACATAGAAGAATTAACAAAATCGTGCCTAGAGAGCTCTACCAGTTTTTGGAGATGTATAATATATTATATGTATATGTTATATATATATAAAGAAAGAAATGGTTATAAATCCGACATGTAAATGTAAAAAATTGTGAAAGGCATAACTTTAGTCGAAAGGTGACATTTTTAAGCCATCGCTATATCATTTCGGTTTTATTCAAACCATCAACAGGGCTATTTATCATATGAAAAACTTTATTTTTCCTATAATATAATTTAGTAGTATTATATATATTTATAATATATATAAGGTATCCAAAACTGGTAGTAAGGGATGATTCTACTTGGATCTTTTTTTTTATTAGTATAGTAATATTAATTTTTTACTTTTATATTTTATCTCTTTTTATATTTACATTTTTATTTTTTCATATTAATATTGGATTTAATTAAATTCTAACATAGACTAATTTGAAGTTAAAAAACCCCTTTTTAATCATTTAAAAACATTTTTTTATAAATAAAATAGAAAAATTTTAATTCTATTTTTACTTTTTTTTAAAAACGTCAGATTAACAGGAAGCTAGAGATACACTTGTATCTTTCTTGGCTTAAAATTGTAAATTTATACTTGCTGTCTGACCTACAATTGATGAATTTTCTGGTAAGATTTTCTTTGTTTAATCAATTTAATTTGTGATTCTATCTGATGAGACTGAACTTTTAAGGAGTTTTAGAAATTCCTTAAATTTTAAAAGCCTTTGAGTTTTGGTCGAAATAAATTTATACAGAATGACGGTTTGTTGAGTTTTTTCCTTTCTTTGAAAGGTACATTATATATATATATATATATATATATATATATATATATATATATTTATATATATATTGTAATAATGTAATTTTCTATATTTATAAGCAAAGACGCCCAATATTGGTGATAGATCTATATGTAAATCTAAGTTAGAACACTAAGAAACCATAATTGTGTTGTATGTTCACAAGAGCTTATACAGAGATCATCCCTAGTACCTCAATCAATTGGCTGGTCATGTCAAGCCCTAGCACCCATATTATTGCCCCAACTCTGTTGCCCTTATGGCAACCCCAACCCTCTTTATCATATGGGTGCTAGAAGGCATGGCTGAGGGTCTTCATGTTCTGGAATGACGTTAAACTCTAACTCTGTTGAGGTTCAAGTTTTGGAGGTTTGGGGAAGGTGGAGCACCCCTTCATCACTATTGCTCCCTGATCCATCTGAGCCGGAGTGGTAGTACCTGTTGGGTCCTATCTATAGGTTTTATAAAAAAAAATGAGTATCCATTAAGAATGAATTTATTTCAAAACTCTGTCGGCATTAAATGACCACTGAGGTTGATATTCCGTAAAACAAAACAAACCAACATCCTCTTTCTTTACTACTCATTTTTTTATACTCTCTCTTCTCTCTCTCTCTCTCTCTCTCTCTCTCTCTCTCTCTCTCTTCTCTCTCTCTCTCTCTCTGCTAACCTACAGTTTAATCTGTTTTTTTACTCACTACACACTTCTCTCTCTCAATTCCTGTGAAAATTCATTCTTCCCTCTTTTTATTTTCATCCTTTATTTTACATCTCTGTCTTAACTCTCTCTCTCTCTCTCTCTCTCTCTCCTCTCTCTCTCTCTCTCTCTCTCTCTCTCTCTCTCTTATTCTTTGTTTTTCTTTCCCTTTTCTTTCTAGTACCTCATTCTTACAGGCACATAGTAGTTGTAGTAGTAGTAGTAGTAGTAGTAGTAGTAGTTGTAATTGAATGAATAAAAAGAAACAGAACATAATCAAAATAAAAATCATTGAATCTATTAGAGTCATTTGAGTTTGTGACAGTCAGTTTCTCAGCTATCAATCAGGTAAGGGCAGTCTAGTTTTGTGATTATTTGCATGGCTGCATTATATTAATTTTGTGATCTGTTAATTCATTTACTACTAGGATGAGTCAAAAGTTTTGCAATATTTGGTAAGCTGAGGTACAATTTAGCACCTCTAGACTAAAATACTCATGATACTCTCCAACTGCTACTCATCAGATTTGCCTCTATGGCTTGGAGCAAGGCCTCAGAATCCATGATTTTGTGCAAGAAAAATAGATTTTGACCATACTACAAATGGCATATGCACAAACCAGAACCTGTTCTGAGAATGAGCTGATAAAATCTTATGGAACTTTGACTTACAGATGGATCACCTTATCCTAACCAGAAGATGAGAACTTGTCAACTGGTAGATTTTGCTGTCCCAGCAGATCACAGGGTGAAGATAAAGGAAAACTAAAGAGAGAAATACTCGAGCTTGTAAAAGATTTTAAAAAAACTGTGGGATATTAGGGTGAAAGTGTTAACAATGGTAGTTGGTGCACGTGGAACTATCCCCAAGAGTCTAGAAAACTCTAGACTAGAGGATTGAACCATTCAAAAACGCATTGTTAAGATCGGCTAGAATACTCTAAAGAGTATTGGCAATATTTTGGTAATGTGAAGCACAATCAGCAACTCCAGATACTATTGCTGAAGATATGAAGGTACAAACCACACTGAACTGTGAGATGCTGAGCTCGCCTGATACTCTCCAAATGCTACATGCCAGATTGGCCTCACTGGCTTTTGTGCATGGCCTCAGAATCCATGGTTTTAGACTTACTCGACATATGACACTGAACTCACTCATAATGGTTGACTAGCCTAGCTCAACAACCATTACAAGGTGTGCAACATATACCAAATTTCAAGGGCATTGTTTAGTAGGTAGTTACAATGGAATTAATATATAGATTATTATCATTACTAGGGTGTGCCAAAAGTTTTGCAATATTTTGGTAACATGAGGGACAATTCAGCAGCTCCAGATGCTTTTGCCAAGGTTGTGAACATGACTAAAACACACTGAACTGTGAGATGCCAAGCTCGCCTGATACTCTCCAAGTACTACTCAGGGGATTTATCTTTTGACTTTAAACAGGGCCTCAAAATCCATGGTTTTTAGGCACCTAACATTGCTTGATCATCGAGGTTTTTGTAATTTGAGCAAAATTCTTAAACCATCTGATTACTGTGCTATGATCAACTGCACCTACACCTTTTGCACAACAAATGTTTTTGGCTACTTCTGCAGCATTATGGCAGTGTTCAAACTCATAAAGTATAAGTTACCAATATTAACAATTTGTTATAGTACGCACATCATACAACTGTAAACATTATTAATATATTATATAGATATATATATATAATATTATATATATATATTGGGATAAAAGGCCTTAAATACCATGGTACGTGGTTATGGACCATTGTCCACACAATTAAAATATATCAGTTGGTCTGAAGAAGCTCGTGAGCTACTCGGAGTGAAATGGTCCATAACCACGATACCCATGTATTTAAGGCCTTTTATCCAATAAACTTTGCTCTGTTTACAATAATTAAACATTGAGCTCTCAACGAACCTGACTCTACAACAAACTACTGGTAGAGAATTAGGACCTGCCTAGAATCACCTTGTACCAAGAAACTTGTACCGCACCAAAGTATATATATATATATATATATATATATATATATACATAAATAGAGAGAAAGAGGGTAGACAAGAGGACAGACATGGCAGAGAGGAGAGACAGAGATAGATAGATAGATAGATAGATGATAGATGTCATGTATGTGTGTGATGTTTGTATGTGTGCATGTACATATTCATATATGTGTTATCTGTCTTAATGTTTGCATGTGTGAGATCAAATAAATTGTACATTTATTTGTGTGGTTTTCAAATCAGACATGGAATGAAGCAATGGAATGTGGAGCACAGAAACTACCATAATACTAAACTACTGTGGGTACCACCACAGTTTGAACTGCTTTGGTTATGTCATATACTCAACAAAACTAGTAGTACTAAAATGCTGCAAACCTTTTGACTCACCCAAGTATATATATATATATAGATAGATAGATAGATAGATAAAAGGTGGCTTACCGGAGAATATGGGCACGATCGTTGGAGGTGCACAGAATCTAGGGGTTAAGTCCGCGATAAAACAAATACAAAGTACTCAATACCAAAGTAGAGCAAATTTATTAAAGAAATGGATACAATAGAAACCTACTCGAGTTTCACCATTGGATCTTCAGGGTTAAATCCACTGAATTAATCGAGGTACCAATTAATTGCAAGCCGATTACACGTGTGTTCATTGAATAAGATGTTACGTTATCATAACATCTTATTCAATGAACACACGTGTAATCGGCTGCAATTAATCGGTACCTCGATTAATTCAGTGGTTTATACCCTGAAGATCCTAATGGTGAAACTCGAGTAGTTTTCTATTGTATCCATTTCTTTAATAATATATATATATATATATATATATATATATATGTGGTGTCAGGAAAAAATTTCCTAAATATAATTTTGCTTTTGTGAATGACAATAAGAGTACACATTGGGCTCTGCAAAGTATGACAATTGAAAAACTACTATGTCATAAAGCAGATTTATCACTTGATCTTTGAGTGTATATATATTTATATATATATATATATATATATATAGTGCATCAGAAATACTTTCCACATTTTCTAGTTCACCTGTTTGGTGCAAGTCAACATAGGCTCCCTCTAGATAATGTCTTACACTTTTGTTTCAGATACAATCAGTTATGATCATGGCTTCCACTGTCAACAGGGCATGAATAGATAGATAGATATAAAGAGAGATATTAATACAGTTCTATTAAGAGCCCTTAGAATTTCAGCCTCATAGATAAGAAGCAAAGATTCATAAAATCACCTTATATATATGTGAATTATAGAACATGTATATCAAATGCACAAAACACATGTTTAATTCTCTCTCCATCCTCACTCTCTCTCTCTTTCACTCTCTCTCTCTCTCTCTCTCTTATATATAATATATATATATATATATATATATATTATATATATATATACAGGTGATGAAGCCAATTGCTTGTTGTCTACATATATTATATATATGCGTGTGTGTGTGTGTGTGTGTTGTCTATATATATATATATATATAGAGAGAGAGAGAAGAATGAAGGTATCCAAAACTTGGTAGTAAGGGATGATTCTATATGTGATACACTGTATTATTATTGTATGATCAGTATGTACAAATACAGGAATCTTTAAATCACTAAAAAGAGCTCAATGTATAATAAACTTTTTTAGATTATATACAGAGCAATATTTATCTTTGAAAGGAATCAAAAATCAACACCGTTATTCCATAATATATTTATTTTCACCAAAATTGGGGCCTTTATTATAAAGGCCCCAATTTTTGGTCGAAATAAATTTATTATGGAATACGGTGTTGAGTTTTTGATTCCTTTCAAAGATATATAATATAATATATATAATATATATATATATTATTATATATAAGTAAGGTAAAGTAAAGTCGTCGGGGTGGCCTAAAGTCGGTATCAGCCAGTCATCGAGGGAGTCTATCCCCTTTTCAATAGCGCTAGACCAAGGAGATTGTTTTAGCATCTGAGTGGAGTGCCACACCTAGCATCGCTCCTTGCTTTACCACAGATCCCTGTGCTACTCATACGCTGAGTTGGCGGGACCGGTATCGAACTAGGAACCTTGTGGTTTCTAGCCGAACGCTCTACCGACTGAGCTAATGTATAATGGAAAAGCGTGATTAACCGGTGAATATGTCAGATGGTTAGATGGTGCAGAATTCAGTGAGATAAGTCAGCGATATAACAAATACAAAGTGCTCAATACGTTAGTAGAGCAAATTTGTGTGAGTAATCGACTGTAATTAATCAGTATCTTGATTAATTCAGTGTATTTAACCCTGAAGATCCTTATGGTGAACTCGAGTAGGTTATCACTTGTACCTATATGTTGTAATATATATATATATATATCCATGAATTGTACATATCTTATTATAATTTATTTAGGCTGTTTAAAGATTTACTTATATGTTTACTTAGATTCAGAGTAAAATACCAAGAGATATTATATTAGAACACAGTATAATATGAGAGAACAGACATGTCTTTTACCTCCTCAATGCCTGAAATTAAAAACACAGCAGAGCTGTTATTCTTGAATCTTAAGTTTCTTCATCTTTTTTTATTTCAGTCTTTTTCTTAGTGCCATACACAAGGACACGCATTTTTTTTTGTATGGTGGTGGGTTGCCCCTCTGCATAGGATACATTCAGGATTTTCTAAGCCTCACCAACTAGAATGGTTAAAAAGATGAAGAAAAATGCTATTTGAAATTAATGATAATTAATATTGTTGGCAGAGTTGCTTTTTGTTGGTTCAGCCAGATAGCGAGGGAGTCTATCCCTTTACACTATCACTAGACCAGGGAGATTGTTTTTGCTTAGATGGAACACCACATCTACTGTTAGCTCTCTACTTACTGACAGATCAGATTAGCCAGTTTGTGTACTGATGTGCTAGTTGCCAGGGACCGGAATCGAACAGGAACCTTTGCAATTCCTAAGAGGGTGTCTACAACTGAGCTAAACCAACCCTCATATTTTGTATAAGTAAGGAGTCTATCCCCTTTTCACTAGCACTAGACCAAGGAGATTATTTTGGCGTCTGAGGTAGAGCACCACACCTACCATCAGCTCCTCACTTTACTGCACAGATCTCTGTGCTACTCATACACTGAGTTGGCGAGGGCCGGTATCGAACCAGGAACCTTGTGATTCCTAGCCGAACATTCTACCAACTGAGCTTACTACCACAGAAATAGCATGAATTTTCTTACAGGCCAGTTAACTTAGTCGGTACAACATAACCACTTTACTGCACAGATCAGATTACCAAACTGTGCTACTCATACGCCTGAGTTGTGGGGACTGATCTTGAACTTAGAACCTGGTGATTCCAAGGTGGGTGCTCTGTAGACTGAGCTAAAGATTGACATCTTCTCATAAATCTTTTTTAAAAATAGCATATCAATATTATATTCACTAGCAAATATATGCACTCTCCAGGTGCAAGTATTTAATATTATGTAATGAAATCTTATATTAGAATTAGAAAGGCTAATGAAACTAAATAAAATGCAGATAAAAAGATTTGAAACAGAGGAGTTATAATCGAAAAATAGAACAACTGAAACTTACTCTTCATCACTCCCGTCTTTCATTGCTAAATTTTCTAATTTAACTATTTAGTTAAATAGGAAGTAAAGAATGAAATTACACTTATTTTATTGTTAACGGATTTCTTTGAAGATTTATCTCTGAGATTTTGCGCATATTCATTAAGATAAAACCAAACAACTAGAAATCATAATACTAAGCAGATATTTATTAAAATCAATTTTTAATATCAATATTCAAATTAGCTTCCCCATCCACACTGTAAACGCTATTAGTTTTATATATGAATAAATTGCATTTTTAGTATGTGGATATGGTAATAGTATTAATAATGTAAAACTATTTTATTAATAATTGAGGTTTAGATAAAAATAAAATCATGGAGAATGTGACGTAATAACTAAGGGCAATTGTGACTTGATAGTATATAGTTTCGGTTACAGACAGACAAAACACACAATCTCTATTATAATAAGAATATTCATAACCTACATATATACATATGCCAGTCCTCTGCACACAAGCAGAATGTGACACAAGGTCAATTTTTAAGTTTAACAGATTTGAATTTGAGTTTTCCTTCTCTAGACTGGTTAATTAGCACAAGATTAAAGAGCCCAGTCTACCCTGCTATTACCCATAGCCGGAGAGAGAGAGTAGTAGGATGCATACCTTTCCCAAGGTATTCATGCTATGTGAAATGCAATGAGTGAGCATGCAGAAGCAATAATGCGAATCTGTTTCAATCAAAAATGAAAAGATGAAAAGAAGAAAAGAAAGAAAAAAAAGGAGAGAGAGTTAAATCAAGATTATTATACTTTTTACATATTGAACTATTGCAATAGCTCTTAAGTAAACATATCAAAACATAATAATCATATCATCATACTGTAGTACATCTACAGGTCTGCTAATTTAATAAAAAATACTAATCAATATATCAATACACTTGTTCCTTAATCTTTTGACTATCATAATCTTGCAATACCCTCTGGTTAAAAAATGAGACTATCCAAAATGAAATGCCAAAGATGTAACCTGATTATCTGGTGTTGCTTAATCACCAATTTCTCATTTTTTAAGAGTGTCATTACCTCAGCTAAATAATGGACCATTCCATTTTTATTATAAAAAATAAAGAAAGAGTAGGGGAAAGATAGAGAGAAGGGGTGAGCATGCAGAAGCAATAACGCTAATCTGTTTTTAATCAAACATAATGAAAAGAAAGAAAGAAAGAAAGAGTGAGAGAGTTAAATCAAGATCATTCATACTTTTTACATATTGAACTATTTGCAATAGCTCTTAAGAAACATATCAAACATAATAATTAATCATCATACTGTGTATATCTACAGTCCTGCTAATTTTAGTCATTTTACAATTATGATCTTCTAATATTGATCATTCTGCTAAGTGATGAAGTCCATAGGTAACAGAATATTGGGAAAACATATAGTATTTGGGGAATCATTCCTTAAGTTTTAACAACTGTTTTTATTTCCATTTTTATTAGTGTTTGCATATGCATGCACCTTTCCCCACAAAAAAGAAAATTATCATAGTATCCAATTCATCCTTAAAGACTTTGCTACACACAAAATTCAAATATCACGACTCAGTCATATCTACACTGAAGATCTATAAATAAGTCGTCGGGGGGTCTAAAGTCAGTATCAGCCAATCAGCAGGGAGTCTATCCCTTTTCACTTGTGCTAGACCAAGGAGATATTTTAGCATCTGAGGTGGAGTGCACACTACATCAGCTCCTTACTTTACTGCACAGATCCCTGTGCTACTCATACGCTGAGTTGGCGAGGACCGGTATCGAACTAGGAACCTTGTGGTTTCTAGCCAACTGCTCTTACCGTCTGAGCTAAAACAGGCTGAATTTATCAGAATTTTTGGGCACAGACCTTTTTTGCAAATTAATCATCATACTGTGGTATATCCACAGGTCCTGCTAGCAATCATTATTGCCACTTCTCCTTATTGCATACAGCAACTTCAATAATTGGATGAACAAGGTTGACCTTTTAATGCCTCATTTAATTTTGAGAATAAGCAGAAGTCTGATGGTGTCAAATCAGAACTGTATGAAGAGTGTGCAACAAGTGTGAATTTCAGGCTTCCCGAAATCACTGGTCACTTTTTAATACAAAACTCGGATGTAACACTCATGACTAGCTGATGCTATAATGCTATCACAAAGTGAACATACACAAAGTATGTTTGAAACCTTTTATTAGTCAATCTTTGTATTTATTTCTGAAGAAAATAGAGCTTTCCTTTTTTTTCTATATGGATTGTAAGAAGGATGTCTGAAGAAAGATGAAAATAGTTTGACCGAAATCTGAGAAAACAACACAATGCTTTTATATTTCAGTGAATTCTGATTGATATGCAACCATCAATGTTGAAATCATTTATCTAATAACAACTGCTTTAAAGTAACTGATATGATGAATATGTAAATACCTTTGGTACCCCTCACATAATCTGATTGGACAGTGTTGTGTATAAATAGTCGACACTGTGTTGGTCCAAGTACCTTATGCTACAAACTAACTTACTCGCAGACGATGCCACGACTGCACGACAGACGGATTGCTATTTCTATGTACCAATTACTACTGCGATAAATACCAACTACAAACATCAGAATGTATCCCTTAAACCGGATATATCAGTAACTTACGACAGAACTTATGACTAACGATATTAGTAGTGTAGTATAACTATTGTGTAGTGAAACTAAGAAATTTAACAAGACTACGTTTGAAACGTTTTTATCAGTTAATCTCCAATCTGAATGGTGCCATATCTAGAACTGTACGAAGAGTGTTGCAACAGGTGTAGGTTTAAAACATACTTTGTATATGTTCACTTTGTGATAGCATTAATAAAGCATCAGCTAGTCTCGAGTGCTACCATCCGAGTTTTGATTCAAAAGCACCAGTCATTTTGGAAGCCTGAAATTTACACCTGTTGCACACTCTTCGTTACAGCTTTGATATGCACCATCAGAATTGGGATGGATTAACGATAAAACGTTTCAAACGTAGTCTTGTTAAAATGTACTTAGTTTCACTACACAATAGTTATACTACACTACTAATATCGTTAGTCATAAGTTCTGTCTAAGTTACTGATATATCCGGTTTAAGGGATACATTCTGATGTTTGTAGTTGGTATATTATCGCAGTAGTAATTGGTACATAGAAATAGCAATCCGTCTGTCGTGCAGTCGTGGCATCGTCTAGCGAGTAAAGTTAGTTTGTAGGCATAAGGTACTTGGACCAACACAGTGTCGACTATTTATACACAACACTGTCCAATCAGATTATAGTGAGGGGGTACCAAGGTATTTACATATTCATCATATCAGTTACTTATAAAGCAGTTGTTATTAGATAATGATTTCAACATTGGATGGTTGCATATCAATCAGAATTCACTGAAATATAAAAGCATTGTGTTGTTTTCTCAAGATTTCGGTCAAACTATTTTACATCTTTCTTCAGACATCCTTCTTACAATCCATATAGAAAAAAAAAGGAAAGCTCTATTTTCTTCAGAAATAAATACAAAGATTGACTAATAAAAAGGTTTCAAACATACTTTGTGTATGTTCACTTTGTGATAGCATTAATAGCATCAGCTAGTCATGAGTGTTACATCCGAGTTTTGTATTAAAAAGTGACCAGTGATTTCGGGAAGCCTGAAATTCACACTTGTTGCACACTCTTCATACAGTTCTGATTTGACACCATCAGACTTCTGCTTATTCTCAAAATTAAATGAGGCATTAAAAGGTCAACCTTGTTCATCCATTATTGAAGTTGCTGTATGCAATAAGGAGAAGTGCAATAATGATTGCTAGCAGGACCTGTGGATATACCACAGTATGATGATTTAATTTGCAAAAAAGGTCTGTGCCCAAAAATTCTGATAAATTCAGCCTGTTTTAGCTCAGACGGTAGAGCAGGTTGGCTAGAAACCACAAGGTTCCTAGTTCGATACCGGTCCTCGCCAACTCAGCGTATGAGTAGCACAGGGATCTGTGCAGTAAAGTAAGGAGCTGATGGTAGGTGTGGCACTCCACCTCAGATGCTAAAATAATCTCCTTGGTCTAGCACAAGTGAAAAGGGGATAGACTCCCTTGCTGATTGGCTGATACTGACTTTAGACCGCCCCGACGACTTATTTATAGATCTTCAGTGTAGATATGACTGAGTCGTGATATTTGAATTTTGTGTAGTAGCAAAGTCTTTAAGGATGAATTGGATACTAATGATAATTTTCTTTTTTGTGGGGAAAGGTGCAATGCATATGCAAACACTAATAAAAATGGAAATAAAAACAGTTGTTAAAACTTAAGGAATGAATTCCCCAAATACTATATGTTTTCCCAATATTCTGTTACCTATGGACTTCATCACCTTTAGCAGAATGAGTCAATATTAGAAGATCATAATTGTAAAATGACTAAAATTAGCAGGACCTGTAGATATACCACAGTATGATGATTTAATTATTATGTTTGATATGTTTACTTAAGAGCTATTGCAAATAGTTCAATATGTAAAAAGTATGATGATCTTGATTTAACTCTCTCACTCTTTTCTTTCTTTCTTTCTTTTCATTATGTTTGATTAAAACAGATTAGCGTTATTGCTTCTGCATGCTCACCCCTTCTCTCTATCTTTCCCCTACTCTTTCTTTATTTTTTATAATAAAAATGGAATGGTCCATTATTTAGCTGAGGTAATGACACTCTTAAAAAATGAGAAATTGGTGATTAAGCAACACCAGATAATCAGGATTTACATCTTTGCATTTCATTTTGGATAGTCTCATTTTTTAACCAGAGGGTATTGCAAGATTATGATAGTCAAAAGATTAAGGAACAAGTGTATTGATATATTGATTAGTATTTTTTATTAAATTAGCAGGACCTGTAGATGTACTACAGTATGATGATATGATTATTATGTTTGATATGTTTACTTAAGAGCTATTGCAATAGTTCAATATGTAAAAAGTATAATAATCTTGATTTAACTCTCTCTCCCTTTTTTTTCTTTCTTTTCTTCTTTTCATCTTTTCATTATGTTTGATTGAAACAGATTCGCATTATTGCTTCTGCATGCTCACTCATTGCATTTCACATAGCATGAATACCCTTGGGAAAGGTATGCATCCTACTACTCTCTCTCTCCGGCTATGGGTAAATAGCAGGGTAGACTGGGCTCTTTAATCTTGGCTAATTAACCAGTCTAAGAGAAGGAAAACTCAAATTCAAATCTGTTAAACTTAAAAATTGACCTTGTGTCACATTCTGCTTGTGCAGAGGGACTGGCATATGTATATATGTAGGTTATGAATATCTTATTATAATAGAGATTGTGTGTTTGTCTGTCTGTAACCGAAACTATATCACTATTCAAGTCACAATTGCCCTTAGTTATTTACGTCACATTCTCCATGATTTTATTTTTTATCTAAACCTCAATTATTAATAAAATAGTTTTACATTATTAATACTATTGACCATATCCACATACTAATAATATGCAATTGTATTCATATATAAAACATAATAGCAGTTTACAGTGTGGATGGGGAAGCTAATTTGAATATTGATATTAACAAATTGATTTTAATAAATATCTGCTTAGTATTATAGATTTCTAGTTGTTTGGTTTTATCTTAATGAATATGCGCAAGAATCTCAGAGATAAATCTTCAAAGAAATCCGTTAACAATAAGAAATAAGTGTAATTTCATTCTTTACTTCCTATTTTAACTAAATAGTTAAATTAGAAAGATTTAGCAATGAAAGACGGGAGTGAATGAAGAGTAAGTTTTAATTGTTCTATTTTTCGATTATAACTCCCTCTGTTTCAAATCTTTTTATCTGCATTTTTATTTAGTTTCATTAGCCTTTCTAATCTAATATAAGATTTCATTACATTAATATTAAATACTTGCACCTGGAGAGTGCATATATTTGCTAGTGAATATAATATTGATATGCTATTTTTTAAAAAGATTTATGAGAAGATTGTCAATCTTTAGCTCAGTCTACAGAGCACCCACCTTGGAATCACCAGGTTCTAAGTTCAAGATCAGTCCCCACCAACTCAGCGTATGAGTAGCACAGTTTGGTAATCTGATCTGTGCAGTAAAGTGGTATGTTGTACCGACTAAGTTAAACTGGCCTGTAAGAAAATTCATGCTATTTCTGTGGTAGTAAGCTCAGTTGGTAGAATGTTCGGCTAGGAATCACAAGGTTCCTGGTTCGATACCGGCCCTCGCCAACTCAGTGTATGAGTAGCACAGAGATCTGTGCAGTAAAGTGAGGAGCTGATGGTAGGTGTGGTGCTCTACCTCAGACGCCAAAATAATCTCCTTGGTCTAGTGCTAGTGAAAAGGGGATAGACTCCCTTACTTATACAAAATATGAGGGGTTGGTTTAGCTCAGTTGGTAGAGCACCCTCTTAGGAATTGCAAGGTTCCTGGTTCGATTCCGGTCCCTGGCAACTAGCACATCAGTAACACAAACTGGCTAATCTGATCTGTCCAGTAAAGTAGAGAGCTAACAGTAGATGTGGTGTTCCATCTAAGCAAAAACAATCTCCCTGGTCTAGTGATAGTGTAAAGGGGATAGACTCCCTCGCTATCTGGCTGATACCAACAAAAAGCAACTCTGCCAACAATATTATTATCATTAATTTCAAATAGCATTTTTCTTCATCTTTTTAACCATTCTAGTTGGTGAGGCTTAGAAAATCCTGAATGTATCCTATGCAGAGGGGCAACCCACCCACCATACAAAAAAAAATGCGTGTCCTGTGTATGGCACTAGAAAAAAGACTGAAATAAAAAAAGATGAAGAAACTTAAGATTCAAGAATAACAGCTCTGCTGTGTTTTTAATTTCCAGGCATTGAGGAGGTAAAAGAACATGTCTGTTCTCTCATATTATACCTGTGTTCTAATAAATATCTCTTGGTATTTTACTCTGAATCTAAGTAAACATATAAGTAAATCTATAAACAGCCATAAATAAATTTAGTAATAAGATATGTACAAATTCATGGATATATATATATATATATTACAATATAGGTACAAGTGATAACCTACTCGAGTTTCACCATAAGGATCTTCAGGGTTAAATACACTGAATTAATCAAGATACTGATTAATTACAGTCGATTACTCACACAAATTTGCTCTACTAACGTATTGAGCACTTTGTATTTGTTATATCGCTGACTTATCTCACTGAATTCTGCACCATCTAACCATCGTGACCATATTCACCGGTTAATCACCTTTTCCATTATACATTAGCTCAGTCGGTAGAGCGTTCGGCTAGAAACCACAAGGTTCCTAGTTCGATACCGGTCCCCGCCAACTCAGCGTATGAGTAGCACAGGGATCTGTGCGGTAAAGCAAGGAGCTGATGCTAGGTGTGGCACTCCACCTCAGATGCTAAAACAATCTCCTTGGTCTAGCGCTATTGAAAAGGGGATAGACTCCCTCGATGACTGGCTGATACCGACTTTAGGCCACCCCGACGACTTTACTTTACCTTACTTATATATA
>CM042151.1:60354987-60367487 GCA_023376005.1 Doryteuthis pealeii | reverse complement strand
AAGATAAATCCCCTGAGTAGTACTTGGAGAGTATCAGGCGAGCTTGGCATCTCACAGTTCAGTGTGGTTTAGTCATGTTCACAACCTTGGCAAAAAGCATCTGGAGCTGCTGAATTGTTCCTCATGTTACCAAAATATTGCAAAACTTTTGGCACACCCTAGTAATGATAATAATCTATATATTAATTCCATTGTAACTACCTACCTAACAATGCCCTTGAAATTTGGTATATGTTGCACACCTTGTAATGGTTGTTGAGCTAGGCTAGTCAACCATTATGAGTGAGTTCAGGTCATATGTCGAGTAAGTCTAAAACCATGGATTCTGAGGCCATGCACAAAAGCCAGTGAGGCCAATCTGGCATGTAGCATTTGGAGAGTATCAGGCGAGCTCAGCATCTCACAGTTCAGTGTGGTTTGTTACCTTCATATCTTCAGCAATAGTATCTGGAGTTGCTGAATTGTGCTTCACATTACCAAAATATTGCAATACTCTTTAGAGTATTCTAGCCGATCTTAACAATGCTGTTGTTTGGATGGTCTCACTCCTCTAGTCTAGAGTTTTCTAGACTCTTGGGGATAGTTCCACGTGCACCAACTACCATTGTTAACACTTTCACCCTAATATCCCACAGTTTTTTAAAAAATTCTTTGACAAGCTCGAGGTATTTCTCTTTTAGTTTTCCTTTATCTTCACCCTGTGATCTGCTGGGACAGCAAAATCTACCAGTTGACAAGTTCTCATCTTCTGGTTAGGATAAGGTGATCCATCTGTAAGTCAAAGTTCCATAAGATTTTATCAGCTTCATTCTCAAGAACAGGTTCTGGTTTGTGCATATGCCATTTTGTAGTATGGTCAAAATCTATTTTTCTTGCACAAATCATGGATTCTGAGGCCTTGCTCCAAGCCATAGAGGCAAATCTGATGAGTAGCAGTTGGAGAGTATCATGAGTATTTTAGTCTAGAGGTGCTAAATTGTACCTCAGCTTACCAAAATATTGCAAAACTTTTGACTCATCCTAGTAGTAAATGAATTAACAGATCACAAAATTAATATAATGCAGCCATGCAAATAATCACATAAACTAGACTGCCCTTACCTGATTGATAGCTGAGAAACTGACTGTCACCAAACTCAAATGACTCTAATAGATTCAATGATTTTTATTTTGATTATGTTCTGTTTCTTTTTATTCATTCAATTACTACTACTACTACTACTACTACTACTACTACTACAACTACTATGTGCCTGTAAAGATGAGGTACTAGAAAGAAAAGGGAAAGAAAAACAAGAATAAGAGAGAGAGAGAGAGAGAGAGAGAGAGAGAGAGAGAGAGAGAGAGAGAGAGAGAGAGAGAGAAGTTAAGACAGAGGATGTAAAAATAAAGGATGAAAATAAAAAGAGGGAAAGAATGAATTTTCACAGGAATTGAGAGAGAGAAGTGTGTAGTGAGTAAAAAACAGATTAAACTGTAGGTTAGCAGAGAGAGAGAGAGAGAGAGAGAGAGAGAGAGAGAGAGAGAGAGAGAGAGAGAGAGAGAGAGAGAGAGAGTATAAAAAAAATGAGTAGTAAAGAAAGAGGATGTTTGGTTTGTTTTGTTTTACGCAATATCAACCTCAGTGGGTCATTTAATGCCGACAGAGTTTTGAAATAAATTCATTCTTAATGGATACTCAATTTTTTTATAAAACCTATAGATAGGACACCAACAGGTACTACCACTCCGGCTCAGAATGGATCAGGGAGCAATAGTGATGAAGGGGTGCTCCACATTCCCCAAACCTCCAAAACTTGAACCTCACCATGAGTTAGAGTTTAACGTCATTCCCAGAACATGAAGACCCTCAGCCATTGCCTTCTAGCACCCATATGATAAAGAGGGTTGGGGGTTGCCATAAGGGCAACAGAGTTGGGGCAATAATATGGGTGCTAGGGCTTGACATGACCAGCCAATTGATTGAGGTACTAGGGAATGATCTCTGTATAAGCTCTTGTGAACATACAACACAATTATGGTTTCTTAGTGTTCTAACTTAGATCTACATATATGATCTATCACCAATATTGGGCAGTCTTTGCTTATAAATATAGAAAATTACATTATTACAATATATATATAAATATATATATATATATATATATATATATATATATATATATATATATATGTACCTTTCAAAGAAAGGAAAAAACTCAACAAACCGTCATTCTGTAATAAATTTATTTCGACCAAAACTCAAAAGGCTTTTAAAAATTTAAAGGAATTTCTAAAACTCCTTAAAAGTTCAGTCTCATCAGATAGAATCACAAATTAAATTGATTAAACCAAAGAAAATCTTACCAGAAAATTCATCAATTGTAGGTCAGACAGCAAGTATAAATTTACAATTTTAAGCCAAGAAAGATACAAGTGTATCTCTAGCTTCCTGTTAATCTGACGTTTTTAAAAAAAAGTAAAAATAGAATTAAAAATTTGTCTAGATTTTTTTATAAAAAATGTTTTTAAATGATTAAAAAGGGGTGTTTTTAACTTCAAATTAGTCTATGTTAGAATTTAATAATTAAATCCAATATTAAATATGAAAAAATAAAAATGTAAAAATATAAAAAGAGATAAAAATATAAAAGTAAAAAATTAATATTACTATACTAATAAAAAAAAAAGATCCCAAGTAGAATCATCCCTTACTACCAGTTTTGGATACCTTATATATATATAATAAATTATATATAATACTACTAATATTATTATTATAGGAAAAATAAAGTTTTTCATATGATAAATAGCCCTGTTGATGGTTTGAATAAAAACCGAAATGATATAGCGATGGCTTAAAAATGTCACCTTTCGACTAAAGTTATGCCTTTTCACAATTTTTATACATTTACATTGTCGGATTTATAACCATTTCTTTCTTTATATATATATATATACATATACATATATATATATATATACATTCTCCCAAAAACTGGTAGAGCTCTCTAGGCACGATTTTGTTAATTCTTGCTATGTATTCAATTTTTTCAAACAAAATGTTTTAAAACTCATTTTTTGATCTATTTAACCCATAGATAGGACCCTAATAGGTACTACCACTCTGACTCAGAGTGGATCTGGTAATGGTGATGAAGAGGTACTCCACACTCCCTAAAGCTCCAAAATTGGAACTTCACCACAAGGTGCAGTTTAATGTCATACCCATGAAACTTAGACCCCCAGCACCCACCTTCTAGTACATATATAACAAAAAGGGTTGGGAATTATGTTTTTTCATATGATAAATAGCCCTGTTGATGGTTTGAATAAAAACCGAAATGATATAGCGATGGCTTAAAAATGTCACCTTTCGACTAAAGTTATGCCTTTTCACAATTTTTATACATTTACATTGTCGGATTTATAACCATTTCTTTCTTTATATATATATATATACATATACATATATATATATATATACATGCTCCCAAAAACTGGTAGAGCTCTCTAGGCACGATTTTAATTAACTTTCACTGTCAGCATAATGCAATGACCGTCTGATTTGATCTCTCTGGTGATCATAAAATATATAAAATATATACACAGATGTATGTATCTAACAGTTAAATCACTGTTCCTTAATGCCAGCTGCTGATGGCCGAAAGGTTAACAAACCGGGCTGATGAAAAGTCAACCAGGTTTTGCTCCTGGTAGTCGCTGTGTCTAGCCACAATGATGAGACATGAAACATTGAAACACAGTGTTTGTGGTTGACTTACGATATATATATATATATATATATATATATATATATATATAATACTACTAATATTATTATTATAGGAAAAATAAAGGGTCTACCATGGTTTCAATCAAATTGAAATGATTTCATCAGGACCCTACCCTACGTTAACTAAGTCGATGTAATTCCTTATTAGAGGAAAAATAAAGGGTCTACCATGGTTTCAATTAAATTGAAATGATTTCTTCAGGACCCTACCCTACGTTAACTAAGTCGATGTAATTCCTTAGTTAAATTAAAGATCTAATAATAATATTAGTAGTATTATTACTGCTCTGTATTTTTAGTATATTGAGCACTTTTGGATTATTTACTGATGCCACTGTGATGGAAAAGTTAAAGCTGCAATTGGATACTATATATATATATATATATATATATATATATAATATATATATATATATATATATAGAGAGAGAGAGAGAGAGAGAGAGAGAGAGAGAGAGAGAGAGAGAGTGTATGAAAGTTTATTGTTGGATGTGATAAACTCCCTAATATTAGGGATCTTCTTATAATCACAGCAATTCTTGACCTTTAGGAAAACTATTGTGTAATCAAAGTGATAATACAAAGATTGTGCTTGCCTGTAAATCATTGTCAATCACAGGCAGAATTTAAAAAAAAAAATCACAAAAACAACACAAAACAAAAAACCACATCAAAAACAACCTCATACAATGTCAGTCAGTGTGTACAAAAAAGTTAGTAACATTTTTTGTTGAATTTTATGCTAAGTAATATTTTTTTCTTTTTAAGTCTATATAATTTTATTATTTAAGAAAGTTATATCTAAAAAAAATAAATAAATAAGTTTTACATATTATTACTACAACTGCTGCTAAATGTTGCTCTACTTGGTTAAATATTAACCAAATTGAATTCAGGTTAATAATATTTTTGTTGGATTTTATGCCATATAATTTTTTTCTTTTTAAATCTATAATTTTATTAAATTTATATTTTTTGTTAAATTTAATAAATTCAATGTAATATGTTAAATTTATTGAATTTAATAAATTTAATGTAATAATATGTTAAATTTATCCAATTTAATAAATTCAATGTAATATATGTTAAATTTATCAAATTTAATAAATTTAATAAATTTAATGTAATAATATGTTAAATTTATCAATTTAATAAATTTAATAAATTTAATGTAATAATATGTTAAATTTATCAAATTTAATAAATTTAATAAATTTGATAAATTTAATGTAATAATATGTTAAATTTATTAAATTTAATAAATTTAATAAATTTAATGTAATATGTTAAATTTATTAAATTTAACAAAAAATATAAATTTAATAAATTTAACATATTATTACTACAACTGCTGTTAAATTTTACTCTACTTGGTTAAATATTAATCATTGCCAATCACAGACAGAATCCCCCCCCCCCAAAAAAAAAACAATAAAAAAAACCCAAAAAACAAAACAACCACATCAAAAAAACACCCTGTGTGTACAAAAAGGTTTAGTATATTTGCTGAGAGTCTATATATAGGGATGTAGTACATCTTGGAGTATACTTTTACAGTTAGGAGACCTTGTTTGTTTTATAGTTTGGGAAGCACTGTTATAACTCTCTGACATTTTACGGAATGGTTCCAGGTGCCTCACCCTGCCAAAGAAAGAAAGGATAACGGGGTTAGAGTGGGGATTCCAAACTCCTTGAAATAATTTACCCAAACGTACTGCATGTTGCATGCATTTAATGGTAGCAGCTAACATTTTTTTCCCAGGCTGCTGTGTGGGGTCCCTTGACTGTCTGTTTTTGCTAGAATGATTCAAATTCATTCTAAATAATATTTCCGTTATCCAATTGTGACAATATACTTTTTTTTTGGGGGGGGGGGTAATCCCACAAGATATATTTCAACCAATAATTGTTTTAAGTTACAGTTTTGAAAATATACTTTCCCTTTCCATAAAGGAAATATGTTGGCGGCCCTCCCTTCCCTTTTAACATTTAGTTTTTAAATATTAAATAATGAACTATTTAGATAATAGGCAACTTTTGGCTTGTATATATATTATTTCTATTTAGTTTCAAATGGAGAACAGTTATTTCAGTCTTAATATATGGTACAACTCTATATACAATAAAAAGTAAAGTCGTCAGGGCAGCCTAATGTCAGTATCAGCTAGACAGAGAGGTAATCGATCCCCTTTTCACTAGCGCTAGACCAAGGAGATTATTTTATCATCTGAGGTGGAGCACCACACCTACCATCACCTCCTCACTTTACCGCACAGATCCCTGTGCTACTCATACATTGAGTTGGCGAGGGCTGATATTGAACCAGAAACCTTGGGATTCCTAGCCGAACGCTCTACCAACTAAGCTAAACCGGCCCTATATACAATAATTATGCTATAATATATCAAAATATTATTTTAAATTTGGTTGGTTGGATTTTATGGCATGTTAACCCTTGTTAGATTATTTTATGCCAAATACATTTTGTTTAATTCATTCTTGATGGGTATTGAAAATTCTTTTTTTAAACTCAATTTTTTAAACACATTATCGAAAACTCATTTTTCCTATTTAACACATTGATGGGACACTAACAGATACTACCACTCCGGATCCGACCTGAGATTAATGGTGATGAAGGGGTACTCCATATTCCTCTGATCTCCAGAACTTGAATTTCACCATTAGATGCAGTTTAACATCATATATTAAAGTATCATATGAAAGTATTATATATATTATGCATTATATTAATACTTATATATCAAAGGGGACCGGTTTAGCTCAGTTGGTAGAGCATCCACTAAGGAATTGCAAGGTTCTGGGTTTGATTCCAGTCTCTGCTAACTCAGTACATGAGTAAAACAGCTTGGGTAATCTGATCAGTGTGGTAAAGCATCTGGGAGCTGACGGTAGGTATTGTGCTCCACCCCAGCAAAAACAATCTCCCTGGTCTAGTGCTGGCTAAAAAGGGGACAGACTCTCTAGCTGTTTGGCTGATACCAACCATAGGCTATTCTGCCAATTTTATTTTTGTTTTACTTATTATATACTAGCAGCGGCTACTGGTATCGCCTAGGTAGAGAAGGATTTTTTTAAGTTAGTCATGCAGATCCATTATTACTGAATTGTGAGTTGAATCCTAAAAGAAAATAGACCTTGCATTGATCCAGCTACTCTGAAAAGAAATGTTAATGTCTACTATCTAAAATATTAAATGAAAAAAAAATCCATGCTGTTATCATTTAAATTTTTATTTTTTAATTATATTCACGAATATAAATCAAATCTCTATTATTTTTGCTCAAAAACCAAGCCCTGTTTATATTTAATGTGTATATATATTTACTTTGTCATTAATTGTTTTATTTTCGAAGTTTCCTCTGGACATACAGATTCACACAACTGCCCTTTATATATGTATAGTTGTGTGATATACATGATATCATAATATTAACATGCAGACGTACACACACACACACACACACACATATATATATATATATACATATATATTCTTGGTGTTGAGGATCATTCCATGCAGAGATCTTCTATAGTGATCAGTAGGGAGAACTTGATGTACATTGTTTCAGGTGTGTGAATGGACAGAGCAATAGAGAATAAATGAAGGAAAAAAACTTTGAATTTGCTTCATGTAATAATTTATTTCAACTGCAACAACCATGTTTTTGCTCTATGACTGAAGACGGTGTTATGAGCTAAGCTTGCTGCAGTTGAATTAAATTATTACATGAAGCAAATTTTAAGTTTTTTCTTTCATTTATTCATATATATATATATATATATATTATATATATATATATATATAAGTCAAGGTAGTGAGACATTAAGTTAACGGTACTTGGTGAGTGAGAATTTCTTGTCTATATGATTTCAAACAAGTAAATATTTTTGTTTTTCTTTATATGTTAGTCTGACTGATTGATACAGTATATTAGAACACCCCTCCATTAAATCCCATGCAAAGAAAACCAACTTTCCCAGCATGCACCAAAAACTAAACTAGAATCAGCCAGACTAAACTGGTTGATCCTTCCCACGATGCACCACACAACAACATATAAGGAAATATATATATAAATATACACACACACACACACATATATATATATATATATCAGGAAAAAATAACAAAGAACATTTAGGTTGTTAGCATTATAGACTATTTCAGCAACCAAGAACTCTAGTCTATAATGTAGTCTATAATGCTAACAACCTGTCTTCTTTGTTATTCTTTCCTAATATATTTTTGCTCTGTGACTCTATCAATAAGAGGATACATTGAGCTCTGTAAATTACAACAATTGAAAAACTACTACATCGTAAAGAAGATTTCTTCACTTGATCTTTGGAGTATATATATATATATATATATATATATATATATATATATATATGGTGCATCAGAAATACTTTTATAGATTCACCTGTTTGGTACTAATTTAACGTTTCTAAAGTTTCATGCATATTAGGCTATCCTCAGATGGTTAAAAATTGAAAAGTGACTTGTCCAATTTTATATATATATATATATTATATTTATATATATATATATATATATAGTTCTGCTGATGAGCCTAATAGGCCGAAATGTACATACAGAGATTGATTTTTCTCGATTTGTTTAGCCTTACATTTAATAGTATGCCCGCCTAATTGATTAATTAATTAACTTTCAAAATTAGGTTCGACTTCAATTAAGCACATATTCTCCCAAATATATATATATATATATAATATATATATATATATATATAGATAGATAGATAGAATGAATAGAAATGAATGAGAAAAGTATTGGCATATAAATCTACTCAATGCTAAAATAGCAGAGCAGTTTTATAATATATTATATATTATGGATTAATATCTCGTTACTATTAGTTTCATTCAGAGGTCTCATCTGATGATTGCAGTAAGCATGAAACTAATAGTAATGAGATATTAAATCCATAATATCAATATTTGATTTATGTATATATAATATATATATATATATATATATATATATATATAGTAACATGGACATTTAAATAAACACAAAGTCCTTTTTTGGTCTGTTTCAGCATTTGGTATGTATTGGATTACAATGTGGAAGTCTTGTGAAACAACATCATCGTCAGTACTAATTACAAGATATGAATAACCTCAGTAAAAGTACACGGCAGGAAATTTTGTGTTTTGCTTTTCCAAATATTACTTTCATGTAGATATATGTTGTATTTGTGGGTGGGGAGGTGTTGGAATCTCACCATGGGGTAATTAAGCTAAACTAAGTAATTACCTATCTGTGTTTGCATGGGTCTGTGTGTATGAGTAGTTCTTGCATACAGGTAATGAAGTCAATTGCTTGTTGTCTACATTGATATTTATATATATATATATATATATAATATATATAAGGTGTGTCATAAAAGTGCTGAATTTGAAGCTGCATTTACCGAGACAGAAATGAACAATTAATGGAACATTATTTTTTCAGAATACAAGGTGTGTCAAAAAGTACAAAAAATCTCAATACTTTTTGACATACCTTATAATATATATATATATATATATATATATATATATATATAAAAATAACAAAAGATTTAGATTTTTAGTATTATTTCAGGTATCCTAGAAAAATTGTCTCGCATCTTTCATCATCAGATGGGAGATACTAAACAATTTCTCCAGGTTCCCTGAAATAGGTTATAAAGCTAAAAATCTTAATCTTCTGTTATTTTTTACTGATATGATATTGCTCTGTGACTGACACATTGGGTTCTGCAAACTATGATATTTTAAAAAACTACTACGTGTTACATAGTGATGGTTTTCACGGTACCAAATCATCTAATGTTGTATACTCTTTCTTACTTCTTTACTCTTACTTCTAGTCGTCTTTTCTTCTGGACGGCTTTGGTTCTATCTTCTAACATCTTGCGTCTGGGTCTGGAATCTTCTAGCGTCTGGTGTTGTCTTGGGGACTTCGGTCTGGTTTTCCATGCTAGGGATTTCTCCTTATCAGAAGCCCTGTGTCATTGTTAGTTTTTAGGTAATAAACACAAGACTTTGATTTATGTTGATGTTACTTTATTTCCAAATCCCCAACCCAGACATCTGCGCAGATCGACTTACCCTATCGGGCTCCTACCTTCTAACTCTAACTGACTGACTTACTTAGTATCCTCAAACCGGAACAGGGTTTTCTATGCCTTCCGGTTCTCACGATTTATCCCCAGAAGGCAAGGTGAGATTGAGGTCAAGCACCATTACTCACCCTCAAGGCCATCAGCTGCACTAATCACCATTATGATTCTACACAACCTTAAAAAAGTATTAGGGATCCAATAATTATGTAACACTACGTTGTAAGGAAGATTTCTTCATCTGATCTTTGGATTATATATACTTAGGGTTAGGGTTAGGGTTAGGAGTTAGGGTTAGGGGTTAGTTTTATAATTTAAAAAAAAAATCTAAAAATCGTCTGTTAAAACAACCGGATATTGACAGTGTAAAAGAAAAACATGTCCTTTCTTAATCGAGATCAAAAAGGGGTACCTAAAGGTCATATGGTCCGAAAATCATATAGGCAAGAAACTGTCAGTTACCTAGCATCGTTGACTTCATGTCTTTGGTACCCTAACTTAGATATACATGCTCTATCAATGATATTGAGCACTCTTTAGTTATGAATATACCAAAATATTATCAGAATTAGAGGAGCTGGTTTAGCTCAATCGTTAGAGCATCCATTAAAGATTTGCGAGGTTCTGGATTTGATACCAGTCCCTGCCAACTCAACACATGAGTAACACAGCTTGGGTAATCTGATCTGTGTTGTAAAACCTGGGAGTTAACATTAGGTGTGGCACTCCATATCAGCAAAAAATCTCTCTGGTCTAGTGCTAGCAAAAAGGGGATAGACGTCCTTGTTGTTTGGCTGATACCATAATCGACCACTCACTGATTTTACCATTAATATATATATATAATATATATTTATATATATATATATGTATAAAAGCAAAAATGATATATAAGAAATATATTCAATATGTATTGTTAGATATTTGTATGAAAATATCTACCAAACTCTCAATCAATCTCTCTCTCTCTCTCTCTCTATATATATATATATATATATATATATATATATATACATATAACTGTGTGTATGTGTGTGAGTGTGTGTAAATATATATAAACTGTTATCTCACCTCCTCATATCAGCTTCATTTCTAAAAGTCTTATGTAATTTGAAAAAAAACCCCAAAAAACAATCTACGAATTTGTTTCATCTGGAGATTTTCATGTTTCATTTGATGATTGAATCATCAGTGAGGGGGGCGGCGGTGTACAAATAAAACTGTTGAGAGGAAGGCCCTAAAACGGTGCACTTTCTCTCCTGATGACCCCCCAACCCCCTCCAAACCAGTATTTGAAAAAAAACAAAAACAATCTGCGAATTTGTTTCATCTGGAGATTTTCATGTTTCAAATACACAAAACTTTTAGAAATGAAATTGACATGAGGAGATGAGCTAACAATTTATTTTAGATTTTATCTTGCTCTACTGGCCAGTATTTGAGCACTTTCTTGATTTAAGAAAAAACGTTTTTATAAAGTTTTGTTCATTATATATATCAATATATATAATATATATATATATATATATATATATATATATATATAAATCGTTATGAAAACGTTTTTCTCCTATTACAGATTGAGCTCTCTCTGACGACCTTTAACATATATACATGTTATGCATGTATTTATCAGTTAAATTCTCACTCTGTTCTGTATACATATATAATTTTTGCCTCAAAACTATGCTTGACCTTAGTATCATGATCTGATCAAGCCATAGTTGGCCTTACAGCTATTATCTGTTTTTAGCATCATATGTACATAATATTATAAATTCTCTTTCTCTCTCTCTCTCTCTCTCTGTCCCTCTCACTTCCTCTCTCTTTATCTCATATATCTATCTGTCTCTCTCGTTATATATATATATATATATATATATATATATATTTAAGAAATGGATATAAAGTAATCTACTCGAGTTTCATCATCTGAATCGTCAGGGTTACTTTATATCCATTTCTTAAATAAATTTTGCTCTACATTGTATTGAGCACTCTGTATTTGTTTTTTCACAGTCTTAACCCCTGGATACTGTGCGCTCCCAATGATCGTACCCGTACCTACCGGTAAGCCACTACTCATACATTAACGTATATATATATATATATATATATATATATATATATACACCAACCTCTCTGCATAAGCAGGATGTAACACAAGGCCAATTTCTTATGCGGAGTCAAACAGGTTTGAATTGAGAGTTTTCCTTCTCCTGACTGGTTAGTTAGCCATGGTTAAATAGCTCAGTCTACCCTACGATTTACCCATAGCTGGAAGGAGAGTAGTTGGATGCATCTTTCCCACATTAGCACAATGTGAAAAGCAAACAGCCAGGATTTGAACTTGGGTCGACAAGTTCATTTCCTATGACTCTAACCATTACATCATGTGCCACCAATATATATATATATATATATATTTTTTTTTTGTTGGCAAAAAGCCATTCCAAACACACTGTGTTTACAACTTATCATATCGTCGTGTAATAAAAGTCACTAGAAGAGGAATATTAAACTACTCTAAACAAATCTTAAAATCTAAGAAGTCCGTTTGGTGTAGGGGT
>CM042151.1:60312487-60349987 GCA_023376005.1 Doryteuthis pealeii | reverse complement strand
ATTTACCTATATGTGATTTTTTGATTTTTGTTTGTTTGTTTTTTTCAGGTTATAAGAGTCCGTGCTAAGTTTTCCACAAGGCAAAAATAAAGAGTGTCACAACTCCAATGGAAGCAGCCATGTCCTACGAACTTGGTAGAAAGCTGATGGAGAAAAGAAAAGGCATAGAAAAAAAAAAAAAAGAAAAAAAAACCCAGAAAATAAGAAAGAGTGGTATGAGTGACACACGCCAGTAGCTTTTGATATATTATTAAGCCCCTGAAAATAAAGAACTCTAATGAGACTTGCAGAAATGTCGACAAGCGAGAAATAGACTAGTGGAGTGAAAGGAGAATTAAGATACTGCATTTCATTACCTATATAAACAGTTAAGAAGTTTTGCTGGCTCACAATGCTGTTTTCGTTTATAGTTGTATAAATATTACTCAACTAGGTAACCAGGCACTGCACATTAACAAAAAAAAAAAAAGAAAAGAAAAGAAAAGAAAAATAAACCCCCCAAAATCTTAGAAGAAGAATACAGAACCACTTTAAACCTGCTTTTTATTATACCTAAAAATATAAAAGGACTATAAACAGAAAACTCATTTTTTTACTTTTATAAATATAAAGTAATTAATAAAAATCCGGTACTAACCGACCATGAACGGGTTAAAATATGCTTTGGGAAAAAAAAGAGAATTTTTCTATTTTTTGAATTTGAAGTATTTCTTTTTCTTTTAAAAACTGTTACACTGAAGGAACATGATGTAGTGAAAGAACATGCCATAGCGAAAAAGCGAAACACAGCGAATGAACAAGACGAAGCGATTGCACGGGATACATGTTTTTTTTTAAAAACAATGCTTCCGGTTTGAATTTAAATTATTTTCTGCTTCTCTCTTGATGTGTCCGGATTAAAAACATTTACATCTGAAAACAGACCTAATTATCATTATGCTCTAATGATGATTTTTATAAATCGAAATATTGTCAATATCAGCAATAAAAAAAGATATAAAAATATATTCATTTTAACAACATTGTGTGTTTTCATACCCTTTTAACTATAAAGATAAACTAAATTAGTAAAGTTGTCGGGCTAACCTAAAGTCGGTATCAGTCAATTGGCGAGGGAGTCTATCCCCTTTTCAATAGCGCTAGACTAAGGAGATTGTTTTGGCATCTGAGGTGGAGCGCCACACCTACCATCAGCTCCTTACTTTATCGCAGAGACCCCTGTGCTACTCATAAACTGAGTTGGCGAGGGTTGGTATCGAACTAAGAACCTTGTGGTTTCTAGCCATATATATATATATATATATAATATATATATATATATATATTAGGGTAGTATGAACATGAAGTCAATAGCGGTTAATTACAAATAAGTGAAAACCTTTAACTTGTCAGATATAAATTTATTTCAGCCTTCTGGCTTTTTCAAATCTGATTTCAAAAATCAATAATGTGCATACATGTGTATATATAGATATATATAAATATATATATGTATTTTCATAATATATATATATAGATATAGATATATATATAAATATATATATGTGTATTCATACATATAAATATATATATGTGCATGTGCATATATATATATATATATATTATATGCATATATATATATATATAATATATATATATATAATAATCATCCACAGACATATATATATATATATTATGGAAGTGTGTGGTGTAATGGTTAAAGTCATGGAAAATGGACTCGTTGCCCCGAGTACAAATCCTGGATGTGGTAATTGCATTTCACTTTGCGCTATTATCCTGGGGAAAGGTATGAATCCTACTCTCCCTCCAGCTATGGATCAATAGTCAGGCAACTGGTCTAGGAGAAGGAAAACTCTGAATTCAAACCTGTTTAACTCTGCTTTAAAAATTGAACTTGTGTCACATCCTGCTTGTGCGGAGGGTTAATATATATATATATATATTATATATATATATATATATTAGAACAGTGTATGGTTATCACTATGTTACTTGGTAAGTTAGTGGTGGGCCCATACATGTGGTATAATTCAGAGATTGCTTAATATCTGTGATCGAGCTATTATATAATAATAATAAATGAATATATATTAGTTTTTGTATATATATTTAATTACATCAATGTTTATCTGTAACCTCACGTTTCATGCACATGTTTACATGGCAATGATGATGATGATGATGATCATTTTTCCTGCCTGATGATTGCCATTTTAAGACGTGCATGAAATCTGAGGTCATAGATAAACATCCATGTAATATATATATATATATATATATATATATATATATATATAACTTTCAAAAAAAGAAAAAGTTAACAAACCATCATTTTTTCTTTCTTTGCAAGTTAAATATTGCTCTGGATATAATTAATTTATGAGTTATAATACATTGAGCTCTCTTAGGGATTTATAAAAATCCTTGTACGAATCTATAAGTTGCACCCACAAGAGCATACAGTATGGATGTACGGTGAGATTTCGATGATCCCAAATAGAATCATCCCTTACTTACCAGTCAATTGAATTATCTTTCATTTATGTATATATATCTGTTTACAGATTTGATCTCTCTAGTGACCGTAAAGTATATACACAGATGTATGTATTTAAAATGGTTAAAACACTGTTTCTTAATGGCAGCTGCCAATGGCCTAGAGGTTAGCAGATCGGGCTGACGCAAAAGTCAGTCGGGTTTCGCTCAAGTATATATATATACTTGACCAATTTGTATAAAATCTGATCTTGCCCATTGAGGCTGATTTGGGGTTTAGACATTAGTTACTATGTATACTGCATTTGACCTGCATCTCTGTTGTTCAATACTCAATAAGAATTGTTTTGTAACACGTTCCTTTCTTTTAACTTTATTAAAACTATTTGCCCATTGTGGAAAATTTTCAGTTGGATCATGCTTGACTGGAAAACGTCTGTTTGATTCTTGCATCAGTAAGTTTTGGCTGCCTGACATCTTGTTGGTAATGGTGACTTCTCTCTCTCTATCCTTAGTCCAAGGTACTCATCCCAATTAAACATGAATATCGCACAAGCTACTCCATATAGGAAAATGCTCTGAACTCTGAATTCTGGCTAAAACAAGTCATTCAAATCTGTTTTCTTGGCCATAAATGAAAAAAAAAAAAATATATATATATATATATGAAGTATTTCTGGCTGGTTTGGTTTGGTTTGGTTTGATTTGTTTTATGGCATATCAACCTTGGTGGGTCATTTAATGCCAACAAAGTTTTGAAACAAATTCATTCTTAATGGATTCTCAATTTTTTCTATAAACACATTTTTCTATTTAACCTATAGATGAGACCCTAACAGGCACTTCCACTCCAGGTCAGAGTGGACCAGGGAATAATAGTGATGAAGGGGTGCTCCACATTACTTAAAAATTCAGAACTGGAACCTCACCATCAGATAGAGTTTAACATCATTCCCAGAACATGAAAACCCTCAGCCACCACCTTCTAGCACATATATGATAAAAAGGGTTGGAGTTTTCCATAAGGGCAGAGTTGGGACAATAATATAGGTGTTAGGGCTCGGCATAACCAGCCGATTGATTGGAGGGGGCCTCTCCAAATGCTCGTCTAGCCCAAGTAAAGGTCTAAATGGAGTGTTGCATGTCAAACTGCTGCTCCACCAGGTTTTTACTTAGGCATCATGGGTCACCACCCACGGCCAACAGGTGGCCCCATTGGGGTGAGGTCTTACCCCTCTGCAGAGGTGCAGTCGGTATATTCTAACGCCCCAGACTACTGGGCAGTATTTCAGGCTGGCTTTTCTGTTTATATGAAGGTGTACTTAAACTTTCATAAGCTGAAAAGTTCATATGAAGACATCATATCTTCTGTTGATGACCTTTTTCACCAATAGGATCTGTGCAACAGTGTTTCTTTGGGGGATTTGTTTAAAGACTGCACTTCGAATTCTAGGAGAAATGCAAATAATCTTTATATTTAAAATTTTCTATAAATAATACGAAGACGCATTTTAAATGTTCATTTCTCTGACAGTCAAATTTGACCAGTTTCAGTAGTGCTATTTTAATCTATGCATCAAATTCCCCTATAAACGACCATAATCTCAATATTCAAAAATTTAACATAAAGTATACTGAATTGTGTTTAGAGTTTGCGACACCATTGAGGCCTATTTTGTGTTTAACTCAGTAAGTTTTTACTTGGAGGTTACATCCATTAATATTGATGCATACTAATATTGAGGCTGAGTCCATTATCTACACTAGCAACAGAAAAAATGCCCCCCAGGCGGCATAAAAATTAATTTTTGAAAGATATTGTGTGGGCAGGGGTAAAAATTCAATGTCAGAGGGTTTGTATCATAAGTAAGCAAAATCATCGAATTCATTAAAGGAGTAAAAAAAAAAAAATAATAAAACAATTTGAAATGGAAACTTAGTTCTGTCCCCCTAAAGTTTCATTGGCTGAAAAGTTCATATGAAGATATCATATCTTCTGTTGATGACCTTGACCAATAGGATCTGTGTAACAACGATGTACAAGGGTAATTCAAAAAGTAATGCCTTTTTGTTTAGTACAGGTATAATTACCAACAGGAACATGTATCATACATCAAAATGAAGCTGGTCCTCTGTGAATCACATCCCTACTTCTCCACATAATCACTGTTACTCTCAATAGCAATGTTCCACTTTCAAATGAAAGCATGTATCCCTGTCCTGTAAAATTCTGTTGACTGTTCTTTGAGCCACTTCTTCACTACAGATTTCACTTCCTCGTCACTGGAATAATGTTTGCCTCTCAAACCCTCTTTCATGGGGCCGAACAGATGAAGGTGCTAAATCTGGTGAGTATGGAGGATGCTGTAAAGTTGTTCACCTGAATAAGGCGATTTTCTTCCTTGTCCTGATGCTTGTGTATGGTTGAGCAATGTTATGCAGGAGGAAGACATTGTCGATTGGCAATTTGAGTCTTAATTGTTGGATTCTTGCTCTTAGCCTCATTAGGATCTCAATGTAGGCCTTAGTCTTATAAAAAATACCTCCCATGAAATAAAGAAAATGGCATTACTTTTTGACTCACCCTTGTAACATTCAATCTTATTTATATCTATCAAACTTATGGAGGCATGTGGTGTAATGGTTAGCGTCGTAAGAAATGGACTCGTCGACCCAAGTTCAAATCATGGATGAGGCTGTTTACATTTTGCATAGCGTTAATACAATTGGGAAAGGTATGCATCAAACTACTTTCCTTCAAGCCATGGGTAAATAGTAGGGCAGACTGAGCTCTTTAATCTTAGCTAGGTAGCCAATTTACGAGATTGAAAACTCTGAATTCAAACCTGTTAAACTCTGCTTAAAAAATTAGCCTTGTGTCACATCCTGTTTGTGCGGTGAGGCCGGTAAATATACATATATATATGTCAATCTTTAACCTTGGTTACACAATGTGAACCAGAATTAAAAGCAAGAAAAAAAAAAAAAAGAAACTAAACCCATCCACATTCCGAAATTCATTTTGAACAATCCTTGGCAAGTGAATTTTTACAATTTTTCTCTCTCTCTCTTCTCTCTCTCTCTCTCTCTCTCTCTACCTCTCTGTCTATCTGTCTATCCGTTTCCCTCCTCCTCTCTCTCTCTCTCTTAATCTGATTCTTTGATTAAAGGAGATTAATTTAAGGAACCAATTATCCAGTTGATAGTAATACCAAAAGGACACACACAGAGATATACGAAGGCTGATTAATAAATAAAGTCTCCTGTTACAATTTATGTGGCCATTTTAGGGCTGTAGTTGAAGGCAGTTTTACAGTGGAGTCCCCTTGTGGCATAAATTTTGATCCTTTCTTGAAGTAGAAAGATGTAGTATCAGTTTTAATCCTTGTCTGTTTATCTGTACTCAAAGCTGTTGATCTGTCTTCAAAGTAGGAGTTGTATCAGAGTTGATCCTGTCTTGAAGCAGAAAGTTGTATAATCCTTGTCTGTTGATCTGTCCTTCTTTTAAGCAGTCATTCCAGCAAGTAATTTTAGGACAATTTATCAATGCCTTTAAATAGTAAATTAAATACTTAAATGTTTGGGTGTTTTGATTGGCTGATTCAGCCACCACTGTTTTGGAACAGTCTATAAATATAAGTTGTGGTCTTTAGCATACCTTTTACACTAAAAATACTCCAACATCTCCAATCTTCTTAAACCACTTTTAAGCAAGATGAAATAATGAAAATAGTTTAAAAAGGAAGTAAATTTAAATTTAAAATTACATTATTTTTCAACAAAGTCACTATTTAATGTTGATTGATAAATAAGGTCTCTAATTCTATGAACCCCTCCATTCAATTGGCTGGCCATGTTAACCCCTAGCACCTATATGATTGTCCCAATCCTATTGCCCTTATGGCAAACTCCCAATACTTTTTATCATATATGTGCTAGAAGGCAGTGGCTGAGGGTCTTAGTGACCTGGGTATGACATTAAACTGCATCTAATGGTGAAGTTCCAAATCTGGAGCTCTGGGGAGTGTGGAGTACCCCTTTATTGCCATTACTCCCAGGTCCACTTTGACCTGGGGTGGTAGTACCTGTTAGAGTCTCATCTATTTGTCAAAAGAAAGAAATGAGTTTAGAATTAATTGTGTTTAAAAAAATTGAGTTTAAATTTAAAAAATTTGAATAACCATTAAAAATGAATAAAACAAAACATCTTCAGCATAAAATAACCCAACAAGGGTTGACATACCATAAAATCCATCCAACCAACCAGCCAACCAACATTTATTTCAAATGTTCTACTTCTTCATTTTGTCCATGAAGCAGTCAGTGGAGTGTACGGCAGGGAACCTCAAGGTTCCTGGTTCGATTCCGGCCCTCGCCAACTCAGCGTATGAGTTGCACATGGATATGTGTGGTAAAATGAGGAGCTGATGGTAGGAGTTGTGCTCTGTCTCAGATGCTGAAACAATCTCCTTGGTCTAGCGCTAGTGAAAAGGGGATAGACTCCCTCGCTGTCTGGCTGATACCAACTTTAGGCCACCCTGACGATTTTACTTTTACTTGCATCCGAAATTTCAACTTTGACATGGGATGAAAAAGATTTGACCTTTCAATGTTAAAAGGTCAACAAGTTTTCGACAAGATGACATAATGAAACTGGTCTCAAAAGGAAGTGTGTATTTACTGAAACCTATACGCCATTGCAGGATATGACACAATCAATTTTTAAGCTGAGTAAAGCAGGTTTGTATTTAAAGTTTTCCTTCTCCTAAACTAGTGGTCTTACCAAGGCTAAAGAACCCATAGCTAGGGGAAGAATAGGTGGATCCATGCTTTTTTCAAAGATATTAGCATGAAGTGAAAGCCAAACAGCCTAGACCAGGATTTGAACTTGGATTGCCAATTCCATTTCCTACAACAATAACCACTATGTTAAACACACCTCAAAAGGAAGTAAATTTATTTCTCTTCATAATTACAACTTTATTTTTTAACATTTCCCTTTGTTCTTCTCGGCTCACAGCAGGACTCAGGCCTTATCCAGACTCAATTGATTGATAAATAAGGTCTCTGATCCTACAAAACAAATTTTAGACTCAATTGAATAATGAAACTGTTGGATTATTTGGGTATAAGGTGTGCTAAGGACCACAACTTATATTTAGAGACTGTTCCAAAACAGCCGTGTTTGAATTGGCCAATGAAAAAGTGCCCAAACACGTATTTAATTTACTATTTAAAGGTGTTGATAAATTGTCCTAAAATTACTTTGAGGACAGATCAACAGACAAGAATGATATCTAATACAACTTTCTACTCCAAGACAGGATCAACTCTGATACAACTTGCTACTTTGAGGACAGATCAACAAACAAGGATTTCTATTTCAAGAAAGGATCACACTATGCCACAAAGAATCTTCACTGAAAAACTGCATTCCACTACAGCCCTGAAATGGCCACGTGAATTAGAAGAGTGAAGTGGTGTACTGGTTAGAGTCGTAGGAAATGGACTCGTCGACCTGAGTTCAAATTTTGGACAAAGCCACAGTTCACATAGTGCTAATATCCTTGGGAAAGGTATGAATCCAACTATTCACCCTCCAGCTATGGATAAATAGTAGGGCAGACTGGGCTCTTTAACTTTGGTTAGGCAACCAGTCTAGGTAAAGGAAAACTCTGAATTCAAACCTCTTAAATCTCTGCTTGGGGGGGGGGGTCACTACTAGAATAGGTTCAGGCCTATTTAGTGATAATAATAATAATAATAATAATAATAATAATTATAATAAATATTTGGTTGGTTGATTTTACAGCATGTCAACCCTTGTTAGTTTATTAGATAATAATAATAATAATAATAATAATAATAATAATAATTTTTACAGCATGTCAACCCTTGTTAGTTTATTAGATAATAATAATAATAATAATAATAATAATAATAATAATAATTTACAGCATGTCAACCCTTGTTAATTTATTAGAATAATAATAATAATAATAATAATAATAATAATAATAATAATAATTCAATTTAAAATTTAAGAATTGTAACAGAAAATACTATTAAAATTAAGTAAATTTGTTTCTCTTCAAAATCACCATTTTATTTTCCAACATATTCAGATTTTAGTGCAACACATTTTCTAAATTTTCTTTCTACGTTTTTTTTTATTTCATCTGTTAATGATGTTTTTTAGTTTACTCACAATCTCATTGTATATGACAGCTTGAACTTTGACACTGGTTGGAAAATGCTGACCTTTCAATGTCTCTTTCAAATTTGGGAAAAAAAGCAGATGTCTGATGATAGCAATCTGGGATTGTAAAAAGGTTTGTCCAACAAGTGGGGACTTTAGGTTTCTCATTGCAATGTGACCTTTCTGACCTTATTCACATCTTTACAACCATTGTCATTAATTGCTTTTATATTTCAGTGATTTCTGATTGGTATGCAACCGTCTAGTATTGAAATTACTACTTTATATGAGGTATGTCAGAAAAATTCCAGGACTAGTGTCACAAAAAAAATATTTCAAATCTAAACTACAAACTACAAGTTATCCCCTTCAAAGTAATCCCCTTGGAGTCTAATGCACTTACCCATCCTTCTCTGCCATGCATGTTTGTATAGAACATACACTATTAATATAATATCTATATACTGAACAAAATTTGTTAAGTATTTCATCCATAAAAATTATTAGTATTAGACAGAAATACTTGAAACCATATAACTGTGTGCAAATTATTAGTATTAGATAGGAATACTTGAAACCATATTTCTGTATGCAAATTATCAGTATTAGATAGAAATACTTGAAACCACATAATTATGTGCAAATTATTAGTATTAGATAGGAATCCTTGAAACCATATAATTATGTGCAAATTATTAGTATTAGATAGGAATACTTGAAACCATATAACTGTATGCAAATTATCAGTATTAGATAGAAATACTTGAAACCATATAATTATGTGCAAATTATTAGTATTAGATAGGAATACTTAAAACCATATAATTATGTGCAAATTATTAGTATTAGATAGGAATACTTGAAACCATATAATTATGTGCAAATTATCAGTATTAGATAGGAATACTTGAAACCATAAAGCTGCATACAAATTATCAGTATTAGATAGGAAAGTTGAAACCATATAATTGTTGCAGTGCATAACTCTGGTATGTTGGAATAAACTTGTTTAGCTTCGTATGGATACATTACTCCAAATGATATGCCTCCTTGCTGACTAGAGAGTAACAGACATTGCGTTCTGTTCACTAAAAGGGAAAATGAATAATTATTTGTGAGCACTGTAAGGTGAACAGGTAAAAGTTAAGTCATGACAGCTGAAAAGAGGAAATATCTAAATATTTTACAAGAAAATATGTAACTTGTTTTACTGTAAGTCATGAATCAACAGAGTCTCTTCATGTAACAGTGCTAGGACAATTAGGTACTGGACAATTTGGTATGGGATAATTTTGGTTGGTTGGTTGGATTTTATGGCATGTCAGCCCTTGTTGGGTTATTTTACGCCAAAGAGAAAACATTCAAACACATTTATACTTTCCAAACTACTGAAATATAATAAAATGTTATGATCCCATGTATGGGTTAAATAGAAAAAAAAATTGAGTTTAAAAAAAATTGAATACCTGTCAAGAAGGATTAAAAGAAAATGTTTTTGGCATAAAATAATAAGTGTTGACATGCTGTAAAATCGAACCAACCAACCAATCAAATTGTCCAACATTGACCTGTCTGGATAGCCATATAAAATTAGTCAGTGAGTGAAAATGTTAGTAATATTTAAAAGTTATAAAGGAAGCGGTGAGAACTAGGTTAGTCCTAATGCTTGTGGTGAGAGACTTCTTGTTCTGGAAAGGTTGTTAAAAATTCTGCTATATATATATATATATATATATATATATACTAACCCCTCTGCACGAGCAGGATGTGACAGAGGGTCAATTTCTTAAGCGGAGTTTAATAGGTTTTAATTCAAAGTTTTCCTTCTCTTAGACTGGTTACCTAACCAAGGTTAAAAAGCCTAGTCTGCTCTACTGTTTACCCATAGCTGGTGGGAGAGTGGTTGGATGCATACCTTTCCCAAGGTTATTTGTGCTATGTGAAATGCAAACAGCCTTCTCTCTGAATTTTTTCTCTGAATTTTTGAGATGAGGCTTGATGATTAGTATTATTTGGACTATTGTCCTCATCTTCATTGTTATCTGAACAATGTTTCGGCTGATGTGCCCTTCGGCCATTTTCAGGTATTTCTTGTTGGACTCAGGAATCTTCTTGAACTCGGTAACCTTCTTTTCGAACTTGGGAACCTTCTTGTCATAATCGGGAACCTTCTTGTCATAATTGGGAGCCATAACGGAACATTGAACATAACCCTTTATCCAGTCCACGGGGGTATCCTGTTCTCATTCCGCTAACCATAATTATTCTATGTTACTGCTGCCCTTGACCAGGATTGAACATGCAGTCTAGAGATAACTGTCACTTAGAACTGTCTTAACCCAACTCCTTTATCCACTAGGCCATGTGTCCAAATGAACAATCCAGTTTGAATTTTGGGAGCTTATTAACCTAATGTCTTGTTTTTGCCTAGAATATCTACCTAATTAGTTATGTATGATTTTTTACCTAGACTTATATTGGGTGTTTTGTTTTTTTTGTTTCACAATTTGAACTCGAGTCAACCAGTCTATTTCCTATGACTCTAACCATTACACCACATGCCTCCTTATTATAATAAGTATAAAGTATCTACCTATTTAAAATGATCATGATGATTTGTTTTTGCACCCTATATAAGTAAAGACTATAACTGTTAAACTGACTATGGCATCAAATAAACTAACAAGAGTTATGCTGTAAAAACAATCAATCAACCAAACAACCAACCAATCGACCGACCAGCCAACCGACCAACTGACCAACCAACCAGCCAGCCAGCCAACCAACCAACCGACCAACCAACCAGCCAGCCAACCAACCAGCCAACCGACCAACCAACCGACCAACCAACCAGCCAGCCAACCAGCCAGCCAGCCAGCCAGCCAGCCAATCAAATTATAATTGGTTAAATTGATTATCATTGCGAGTTTTTCACACCAGTTTTGATTGGTGGTCTTTCATTGAAGGCAATGTGACAGCAAGTCTTTTAAGGTCTTCAGGACACTTTTGAGTGTTCTAGCTGATTTTAATAATGCAGTGGTTTGGATGGTCTTCATTCTTGCTCTGATTTCCAATTCCTACAATCTTTTTTGCAAGCCTTTGTGGACCGTTCCAAGTGCAACAACTACTATTGGTATCACCTTTACCCCCATGTTTCACAGCTTTCTTTCAGTTCTCCATTAAGGTCCAAGTATTTGCCTGTCTTTTTGCTTTCTTTCATTTTCATTCTATGGTCTGTTGGAATGGTAAAATCCACTAGATGACAAGTTCTTCTTTTCTTGTTAATTAAAACTAGGTCTTTTATTATTATTATTATTATTATTATTATTATTATTATTATTATTAACAACAACAACAACAACAACAACAACACACACCACCACTACCACCACCACTTTAATAAACTGATAGGGGTTGATATGCAATAAAACCAACCAATCAAATAATTATTTTATTATTATTATTATTATTATTATTATTATTATTATTATTATTATTATTATCAACAACACTTTAATAAACTGACAGAGGTTGATATGCTGTTAAACCAACCAACCAGATATTATTATTATTATTATTATTATTATTATTATTATTATTATTTTCTAATAAACTAACAAGGGTTGACATGCTGTAAAATCAACCAACCAAATATTGATTATTATTATTATTATTATTATTATTATTATTATTAACAACACTCCTAGATGATTTGTGAACCAGCCATTAACAACCATAAGAGGCAACAATCCCATAAATTAAAGTGAGTAAGTATATTAGTCTATTTCTGTAGAAGTCTTAGAATCAAATATTATGGAAAACGTGAAAAATAACAAATACAATTTATTTCATTTGAGGCATTCATTTATTTCAATTGGAGGCATATGGTGTAATGGTTATACAGCACAAATTCACCGAATGTCAATCTTCTGACCCCACAGATTCTGAACTCAACAACACCTAGATTATCTTTACTCTAAAAGAGGGCAGATCAGTTTCATCTTCTCTGATAGGGTCCGCCCGGTGAGGGGAGTATGATGTTGTAAGCTGTAGATGTGTCAGTGCTATTGTATGGCTGCACCACTTAGACTCTAATGAAACGCTTAGAGAAAAAGCTACACAAGATTGATGCATGCTGTCTTGAACACACCACAAAACAAGCAGCTGTATGACCACTTACCCCCTATCACACAAACAATCCAAGTAAGATGAACAAGACAGGCTGGACACTGCTGGAAAAGCAAGGACAAATACATGTGATGCTCTCCTGTGGACACCTACATCTATTATTATACTAAAGCTGAGTTAATCAACTTTTGCTTTTTTACTGTTTAGTTTAATTACACGAAAATTATACTAAATTATTCTTTACTTTTAGGATTGAATTATATTTGAAAAAAAAACTCTGTTTTAATTGGTTCTAATTAGTCATAATTTGCAATTAAGTCAAAAAACCGAACAGTCTCTTACTTTATTCTCTGTCTGTCACTTTCTTCCCCTTTATGTATCACTTGACTACCTCCTCATTATATAATGTTAATCTCTCTGGAGAGTAGATAGATAGATAGAGAAAGAGAGAGAGAGAGAGAGAGAGAGAGAGAGAGAGAGAGAGAGAGAGAGAGAGAGAGAGACACCACACACACACACACACACGGGAGAATCTGAAATGTATTTCTATGTTAAATTTTACAACCAGCAACCCATAGCTTAAATAAGGTCAAATATTCCCTTTCTTAGAAAGCTTACAAAATAATTTTAAGGTTTCGTCTGGCCGTATTTATTTAAAAAAATTTTTTATTTGCTTTGCTAACTCCCTTTTCCCTAATCTCAATTATCTACACAGAGCTGAATGGGTGACCCAACATGGCACGTTTTGTCTAGTATACATGTATGTATATTCATGCCAAGAATTTCATTCCTCCAGAATTCCAAAAAGAATCAGGTGTTTTATCCTTTAATGGTTATCAGAAAGAGTCCAAGACAGGAAGATTCCTTCAAAATAATCTTCACCAAATTTGTATGTGTTTTGTGTAATTGTATCCATTGCGTGTATATCAGGTGCGAATATGTTTTGTAAGTGCATATCATATGAGTTTGGGTATGTGTGTTGCTGTGTATATGTGTTGTGTGTGTAAGTATGTGTTGTGTGTATGTGTTTTTTGGTGTGTATTGTGTGTGTATATGTTCTGTGCATACATATTTTATGTATTTATTAATCATGTATATGTGTATATGTGATTTGTGGGTTGGTGTATTTGTCATGTATGTGTATGTGTTGTGTGTGTGTATGTGTGTTATGCATAGGTGTGTGCATGTGTTTTCTGTGTATAGTGCATAGTTATATACTGTGTATATTGGTATAAGTTATGTATATCAAAATATGCATGTGTGTGTGTGTTGTGTGTGTGCATGTTTGATTTTCATGTATTTCATGTGCGAATGTGTGTGTGTGTGTGTGTTTTTATATCAGGTAAATTCTTCAATCCCCCGAAATTCCAAAGAGAATCAGACAGGTGTTTTGTCTTTTAATGGTCACCTGGAAGAATGCAACACAGGAAGATTCCTATCCCCCCCCCCCTGCAAAAAAACCCTTTACCAAAATTCCAAGAAAGAAATCAAAACAAAATCCATGTTAATTATCTGATTTACTTATCCTCTTTTTTTTAATCCACCAGTCTCATCATCTGACATAATTGTTTGGGGGGTGGGGTACTGCTCTCCTCGGGGGTGCCACAGTAATGATTTACCAAGACCTTCTCTAAGTCAACCAGTGCCACAAAACTTGTATTTTTATATGTTTTTTTTATTGACACAACCTAACATTAATCAGCACAAAATGCCTGGAAATTTTGTGGTGATTTTTTAATTATTAGTTTTCTTTAAAGAGTCAAACAATTAGTAAGACATAAAATTATTGAATTTAAGAAAAAAAATACTCAAAACTTCTTTTCTATAGTAAAATCACCCTTTACAACCTCATTGGTTTCATCCAGTGAACAATCTACTCAGTGTCTTGTTTATAGGGGTGAAGGCTTGTGTTGGACCATGCACACTTTTTGGCACAGTCGATAGGAAAGAATTAGTGCACAAGGAATGCCACAAACCCAATCAACACCTGACCTCAGGTTTTTCAAATTCAGAGTTTTCCTTCTCCTAGACTGGTTACCTATCCAGGTTAAAGAGCCCAGTCTGCCCTACTATTTTACCCATAGCTGGAGTGAGAATATATGGATTCATACCTTTCCCAAGGGTATTAGCACAATATGAAATGCAAACAGCCTTGTCTAGAGTTGAACACGGATTGACAAGTCCATTTCCCATGACTCTAACCATTATGCCATGCACCTCCATCTCTCTCTTTCTTTCTCTTCTCTCTCTCTCTCTCTCTCTCTCTCTCTCTCTCTATATATATATATATATACACACATGCTGTTCTATTAATGTATGTATATATGTATATGTGTGTATACATCTATCTATCTCTCTATATATATATATGTATAGCGTGTCTGCCATCATCTGCGAGAGATGCCTGTGCTGGCTTGGTCACATCAGGAGGATGGACAATGGCTGCATCCCCAAAGATCTACTGTATGGTCAATTAACAGTAGGCCCCTGACCAGTAGGGAGACCATGTCTGCGCTTTAAAGATGTCTGCAAGAGGGACATGAAGACATGCCACATCAACACCAACACATGGGAGGCTTATGCAGAAGACCGAGTGACCTGGTGCCTCCTCGTCAATCAAGGGATGAAAAGGAGTGAAAAAGAGCGGAAAGAAGCCTCTACAGAAAAGAGAGCCAGAAGGAAGGAGAGACAACAGCAACTTCAGCAAGCATCACTGTTTGTGTGCAGTCACTGCACCAGAGATTGCCGTTCAAAAATTGGTCTGTTCAGCCATTCACGCAGTTGCAGATTAAAAAACAAAAGTGGACACTACCCATCGTCTTTAGTAGATGGAAGGATGCCAACAGCAACAACAATAAATGTATAGATAGATGTATATACATATATACATATATTAATAGAACAGCATTGGTTTTTAGTGTTAAAATATTTTTAGCAATAACACATTAATTGATTAAAGGCCACTTGAATAATTAGACTTTTGCTACTTGAGCCTCTTGGAAGAATATTAATGTTTCATTCATTGTTTATTTTAGTCTTGATTGCACTTAAAAGTTCAGTCTACCCTGTTGGCGGAGCTTAGAATATACTGACTATATCCCCTACCAGAAATGGAGTCTTGCTGAGGTGTTCAGAGGAGATGGATGGAGAGAGAGTTGGTTGTTTTTTTGAAAGGGACAGACGCAAAGATGCTGTTTGTCCTCCAAGGCCATTTCTTGAAGGGTAACTTGGGATGGAAAATAAAGAGCTCTGAAAAAACCAAAAAAACAACAACATAAAAAAACAAGTCTTGTGTTCGTTAATTAAAAACTAAACAACAACACAAGACCAGACATCCCAAGAGGCAAGTTGTTCCAGACCCGAGGAACAGAGAGAATGCCAGCCAGCCTAACAACAGATCCAGATCAGCAGATAAGTAAAACAATGAGTGTTATATATCCCATTGCTGGGTAAATAATTGAGAGTGATAGAGAGAGTCTTCGGGTGATAGTGAGAGAGACATATACAAACAGATAGAATTAAGACCGTGACTTAGTTGCTTCTTTGTCTAGTGGTTGTTTCATCTTCTTTCTTTTGGCTGGTCGTGGTCTAGTCTCTTCTTGTCTTTTTGCTGTCTCTAACTAAGGGCTTCTTTTTAAGTCATACATTAATTAACTACAAGACTTTGTTTTTCTTTGATCAAAGATTTTACTACTGCATTGCCATATTCACTGCGCGGTCTGAGTTACAACCTCAGCAGTACATGCCTGTCCTGCCTCATCTTTGGTTGAAAACTGACTTCCTAACTAGCAAAAACATTTGATGTGTGAGATTCCTGCCTTTAGGGTCATGGGTACCAACAGTTATGGTATTTTTCCATCCCCTGATCTGAAAAACAATGGTCCCTTAGAATTCTCACTACAGGGTATTGTCAAAATCCTATGCCACCACACAATTATGCAACACGAGGAGAAGTAGATAAGGAACATATCTTCTTAATTTAGGCCCAGCTACGATACATAAGTGAAACAGAAGTGTCTGTGGCATTGAATAGCCCAAAGGGTTGACATGCTTTAAAATCCATCCATCCATCCATTCATCCAGCCAGCCATCCATTCATCCATCCATCCATCCATCCATCCATTTATCCATCCATCCATCCATCCAGCTAACCATCCATCCATCATTCATCCATCCATCCATCCATCCATCCATCCATCCATCCATCCATCCCATCCATCATCCAGCTAGCCATCATCCATCCCATCCATCCATCCATCCATCCATCCATCCATCCATCCATCCATCCAGCTAGCCATCCATCCATCCATCCATTCCCATTCCATCCATCCATCCATCCATCATCCATCCATCCATCCATCCATCCATCCATCCCATCCATCCATCCATCCATCCATCCATCCATCCATCCATCCATCCATCCATCCATCCATCCATCCATCCATCCATCCATCCATCCATCCATCCATCCATCCATCCATCCATCCATCCATCCATCCATCCATCCATCCAGCCCATCCATCCATCCATCCAGCCATCCATCCAGCCATTCCAGCCAGCCAGCCAGCCAAAATGACTTGATTTGGCATTAAATGACCTGAAAACGGGTTGATATTCCATAAAACAAAACAACCAACCATTATTAGTGTGCAATTTCCATGGGTTCAGCAAGTGTTAATAACAATGATGATAGTATTAGCTGTAAAAATACTAAGTGCAATAATTATAGCTTTCAAAATGATAATGAAAACAATTAATGCCATTATGATAATAATTCTAATGATACAATTAAAGGAAAACAAAAACAATGTTAAAAGGCAAAAGGGTATTAAAGAGGAAAGAGAAAACAAAAATGAATGACAAGCTGAAGAAAAAGGAAACAGATTTAATTAAAAGAAATAATATATGAAGAGCAATTAAATTTGTGATGAGAGAGAGAGAGAGAGAGAGAGAGAGAGAGAGAGAGAGAGAGAGAGAGAGAGAGAGTGTGTGTGTGTGTATACGTCTGTGTGAGTGAAAATAAAATATATAATAGTCTAAGCAATTAAGTCCATAATGAGAGAGAGAGAGAGAGAGAGAGAGAGAGAGAGAGAGAGAGAGAGAGAGAGAGAGAGACAAGAGAGTGTGTGTGTGTGTGTGTGTGTGAGAGAGAGAGAGAGAGAGAGAGAGAGAGAGTAAAAAGAGAAGAAATAATATACAAAGCAATACAATCTGTGATGTGTGTGTGTGTGTGAGAGAGAGAGAAGAGAGAGAGAGAGAGAGAGAGAGAAAAAAAAGAAAAGAAATAATATACTAAGCAATTAACTCCTCGATGAGAGAGAGAGAGAGAGAGAGAGAGAGAGAGAGAGAGAGAGAGAGAGAGAGAGAGAGAGAGAGAGAGAAACAAAAACAACAAACTTATAGAGAGTTAATGACCCACTTCACAATTGCTATTTTTTCTTCTTTCTTTTTAAATTTTTTTTTTTTTAACATAATGACAAATGCAGCCATTTTGTGCTGATCAACTTGGCTCTTTCATTAACAGGTTGAGCGAGTCACAGTAATTATCACCCCCCCCAATAAAAAAACAAAAAAAGACACTTCATATTGATGTAAAGTACTCACTGGTTTGGATTGGTGGTAAAAGAACAGGCCAGCAACACAGAGGATAAATCTTTCATTAGTTGGTTGGTTGGTTATTTTATTTAAGGACATATCAACCCTTGTGGACTATTGATATATCTGGGTAAGGGATATATTAGTAGTAGTGTCATACACTCGAGCAGGTAAGCTGGTGCAATGTCGTCATCGTCGTCGTAGTAGTAGTAGTAGTTGTAGTAGGTGTAGTCGTAGTAGGCAATTGTACCTCTACATTGTTCAGTATTTATGGATGACAGTAGCCAATCATATTACTGTGAGGGAGAACCTAGGTATATGCATATTCCTTACATCAGCTATTTATTTGGTTGGTTGGATTTTATGGCATGTTAACCCTTGTTGACTTATTTTATGCCAAAGACATTTTGTTTTATTCATTGTTGATAGGTATTCAACATTTTTCATTTAAACTCATTTTTAAAAAATACAATTTTTAAAACTCGTCTTTTTCTATTTAATCCATAGATGGGAACATAACAGGTACTACCACTCCGGGTCATAGTGGACCTAGTAGTAATGGTGATAAAGGAGTTGCGCCACACTCCCCAGAGCACCAGAATTGGAACTTTACCATTAGATGCTGTTTAACGTCTTACCCAAGACACTGACCCTCAGCCACCACTTTCAAGCACATATATGATAAAAGGGGTATGGTGTTGCCATAAGGGCAATAGGGTTGAAACAAACATGTTGGTGCTAGGGCTTGATGTGACCAACCGATTGATTGGAGGGATGCTCTCCAACCGCCCGTCTAGCCTAAGTAAGGGCCAAAATGGAGTGTTGAAAGTCATGGCCAGCTCAGTAACCAGGATTTTGTCCTTAAGCATCACAGATTGCCACTTACGGCCAACAGATAGGCCCGTTGGAGACATGTTACCCCTCTGAAGAGGTGCTAGAGCTTAACCTGACCAGAGGGGGTCTCTTCAACTGCCCGTCTAGCCTAAGTAAGAGCCAAAGTTGAGTGTTGAAAGTCATGGACTGCTCAGCTAACAAGATTCTGTCCTTAAGTATCATGAGTGGCCATATTGGGGGGGGGTTTTTTCCCTCTGCAGAGGTGCAGTCGTTGTATTCTACAGCCCCAGCTGACAGGGCAGTGTGGGCTATTTAATGCCAAATCTTGTTTTTTTTTCTTTTGTATGTATGATTTTAAGTGAATTGTCTGTCGGTAAATATTGGTTTTATAAACTGGTAGAAATAATTTTCATAACTTCATGTGTATTAATAAATTATTAGAATTAATAAATTGGTGGTTGACCCTCAGCCACAACCTTCTAGCACCTTTAAGATAAAAAGGGTTGGGTGTTTGCCATAAGAACAATTCAAAAATATGATTGGGATAATTATATAAGTACTCGGGCTTGACACGACTAGCCGATTGATCGATTTGGGCATCTCTGTCCAAGCCAAATAAGGGCCAAAGTGGAGTGTTGCATGTCATGGGACCATTTTGGTTCCCAGGTCACAGACTACTCAGTCACTACAATCCTGTCTATATAAATATACAATGAACATGATTCCCTAACCTCTAGGCATAGAATAACTCAAGATGGGTTGACACATCATTAAAATGAAACAATCAATCATCCTGGATTTGAACTTGGGTCTCTGATTCCATATATGCTAAGGTGAGTCAAAAGTTCTGGTTCCACATAAAATTGTGTTGCTAAAACAACTACTTCTTCCAGCCTGAGACAAGTTTCTGGGTAGTCTACTATATAACTTAACAAAGACAGCAATTTCTCCGAATAGGGTGTGCTATTTTTTACATTTTGCTATAAAAATGCTTATTAAAAAAAGAAAACAGATTATAAGAAAAATTAATATTGAAAATGAATAACTATGTTTTAGTCAACATTTTCAATCTTTATTTTTTTTCTCTCTTCTAAATATCTATTTCTGTCTGTATTTTTTTTGTCCTGGTTCTACACAAAATTGTGATGCTAAAACAACTGCTTCTACCAGCCTAAAACAAGTCTCTGGGTAATCTACTACATATTTTAACGAAATATGAAAAATACCAAACCCTATTCGGAAAAATCGCTATCTTTAAAAAAAAAAAAAAACACAAAATTGTGATGCTAAAAACAACTGCTTCTTCCAGCCTGAGACAAGTTTCTGGTTAGTCTATTATATAACTTAAAGACAGCAATTTTTCTGAATAGGATTTGTTATTTTTCATATTTTGCTATAAAGATTGCATAAGAAAATGAAATAGGTTATAAGAAAAATTAATATTGAAAATGAATAACTATGTTTTAGTCAACATTTCCAATCTTTATTTTTTTTATCTCTTCTAAATATCTGTTTCTGTCTGTATTTTTTTTGTCCTGGTTCTACACAAAATTGTGATGCTAAAACCAACTGCTTCTTCCAGCCTAAAACAAGTCTCTGGGTAATCTACTACATATTTTAATGAAATATGAAAAATACCAAACCCTATTCGGAAAAATCACAATCTTTTTTTTTTTGTCCTGGTTCTACACAAAATTGTATTGCTAAAACAACCGCTTCTTCCAGCCTGAGACAAGTTTCTGGTTAGCCTACTATATAAAAAGACAGCAATTTTTCTAAATAGAATTTGTTATTTTTCATATTTTGCTATAAAGATTGCATAAGAAAATAAAATAGGTTATAAGAAAAATTAAGATTGAAAATGAATAGCTATGTTTTATTACACATTTTCAATCTTTATTTTCTTTTAAAAAAACATTCTTTTTAAATAATTAATTTTTTTTGTTAATCACTTTTTCAATTATGTTGTTATGAAACTTATGCACGTATCCTGTGGAATGTCCACCAATACAGCTGGAGGTGGGAGGTGGGTGGTAGGACTAATGGTAAACAGTGCGGAAAATTAACATGGAGACCCAAGTTATACATAATTCTATCCAAGACAGCTTTTGTTAACTTTGCACTAATACCCTTGGGAAAGGCATGAATCCACTTCTATGCCCAACTATAACAATAATGAGGTCATGATAACTTTCTGCAGCTAGTACCATGTAACTTAATATAGCCTGTTGCATGTTACTTGGAAGCGCTTTTGGTGTAATGATTATCATTGAAGCATATGGAAACGGTGTCCAGAGTTCAAACCCTGTATGAACCTGTTTGTTCTTTTCTTTTTTCTTTCTTTTTTTAAAAGTTCTCAAATTAGGACTGAGCCTATTCTAGTAGTGACCAAGGTATTAACGCTATGTGAACTGTAGCTTCGTCCAGGATTTGAACTCAGGGCAATGAGTCCATTTTCCATGGCTCTAACCATTACACCACATGCATCAATGTTTGCATTTCACATAACACTAATATACTTGGTAAAGGTATGGATCCAATTATTTTCCCTCCAGTAAATAGTAGGTCAGACTGTGCTCTTTAACCTTGGTTCTGCAATTAGTCTAGGAGAATGAAAACTCTGAATTCAAATCTTTTAAACTATAATTAAGAAATTTGAGGAGACTCCTGGTGTAATGGTTATCAGTGTAGGAAATGGATGAGGCTGTTTGCATTTCGCATAGCGCTAATACACTTGGGAAAGGAATGAATCCAACTATTCTGCCTCCTGTTAAATAGTAGGATAGACTGGCCTCCTTTCCTCCTTAACTTCAAGAGAGTTCTACCAAGGGAGATAACAGGATAATAAAACAGAGGTGCTAGTTGTGTAATGGTTACCATCTTAGGAAATGGACGAGTTCAAATCCTTGATGAAGCTGTTTGCATTTCACATAGCACTAATACCCCTGGGAAAGGTATGTATCCAACTACTCTCCCTCCAGCTATGGGTAAATAGTTGGGCAGACTGGGCTCTTTAACCTTGGTTAGGCGACTAGACTGGGAGAAGGAAAACTCTGAATTCAAACCTGTTAAACTCTGCTTAAGAAATTGAACTTGTGTCATATCCTGCTTGTGCAGAGGGGTTGGTAAATATATATATATATATATATATATATATATATATATATATGTGTGTGTGTCTTTACACGGCCCCCTTTATACTCTATCTTCAGAGAAGTTTGGCTCACCTGCCCCGGCATATCCGTGTAAGTATATGTGTCTTCTTACACTCTATGTCTTCATAGAGATTAGCCATGCATGTAGTCCCAGTTATGAACAGTAAGTAACAACCTTTTTCATCATATGTCTCAACTATATTCAAGGACTCTTTGTATTTGGACATTTCTATGTGTTCCTCAAACACGTAGGGACTTATTTATATGTTTGGGATAGGAACTTGGTTCCTTCCTCAAGTTTGTTGCATTAAATGTTATGTAGTATTAATTGACTTGTCTTTATTTTCCTACTGAATATTCTGTGTTGGGTTACTCTCTTTTATGAGAATGGGAGTTTACATCTCCTCAATTCTTATACATTTAAAAAATGACCTTGTGTCATACATTGCTTGTGTGAAGGGGTTGGGTAAATACATACATGTTATTTGGAAATTGAAACTGAAAATCCAAGTTGTAATTCTGTCTGAAAAAGCTTTTGTTCACTTTGAACTTGTACCCTTTGGAAAGGCATGAATCCACTCCTATCCCCAACTATAACAAGGAACAGAAAAATAATGAAGTCAGTGATTACCGCTTGCTGCTGCTACCATATAACTCAATATAACCTGTTACACGCTATTTGGAAAATGAAACGGGAGATCCAAGTTCTAATTCTATGAGGGACAGCTTTTGTTTTCTTTTCACTAATACTCTTGGGAAAGGCATGAATCCATCCCTATCCCCAACTATGACAGGGAACAGAATAATTGTCAGGTCAATGATAGCCTCTTGCTGCTAGTACCATGTAACTCAGTATAACCTGCTATATGTTACTTGGAAAATGAAACTGAGACAGCTTTCGTACACTTTGTTCTAATACCCTTGGGGAAAAGCACGATTCCACTCCTATTGCAGAATAAGGGTCCGGTTAGTGATAACTTCTTGCTTCTGGTACCATGTAAACTCATTATAACCTGGTATTATGTAGAGTAGAGTTGAGGCTTTCTCATTTCTCATTTCCCTGAGAAAAACCTTGAAAGGGAATTACTCAGCATGGCATCCCAATGGGACTTGAACGTAGAACATGTTTATTTATAGAACAGAGTATAGGTGTCAAGTGTTATCGTCTCAGTAATCATTATCAATGGGAAGCCATACAACATTCTGGGGCGCATTACTTATTTTGGTCGATTGGGAGTCGCAGTAAAACTCCAAAGTGCAACCTGGTGATTGACTTCAGTATAATATCTTTATGTAAATACGCGCATTTGTGCACACATGCTAAGTAATGCATATATTGTGCAGTCATGCATATTTAATAAAGAAAGATATTTGGCAACATATATATAAATTATATATATATATATATATATATATATATAATAAATAAGTAATCCACATTGTGAATAAAAAGGCCTTAAATACCAAGGGTATCGTGATTATGGACTATTTCCACTCATAGGTATCTGAAGCCCACCAAGTCAGATCACTTCTTTATTCAGTCTGAATAAAGAAGTGATCTGACAAAACTTGGTGGGCCTCAGATACCCACGAGTGGAAATAGTCCATAATCACGATACCCCTGGTATTTAAGGCCTTTTTATTCACAAATAAAATTTGCTCTGTTTATTAAAATTATAAAAATTAAACATTGAGCTCTCATACAGGACCTGAACTCTGCAACAAACTACTGTATAAGAATAGGACCAGCTTAGAATCACCCTTATACCAAGAAACTTGGTACCCCACCAAAGTATATATATATATATATATATATATATATATATATATATATATAAGTAAAGTAAAGTCGTCGGGGCGGCTTAAAGTCAGTATCAGCCAGTCAGCGAGGGAATCTATCCCCTTTTCAATAGCACTAGACCAAGGAGATTGTTTTGGCGACTGAGGTGGAGCGCCACACCTACCATCAGCTACTTACTTTACCGCACAGATCCCTGTGCTACTCATACGCTGAGTTGGCGAGGACTGATATCGAACTTGGAACCTTGTGGTTTCTAGCCGAACGCTCTACCATTGTGTATTTTGGCTGCAAGTTATTATTTAAGCAGGTTTTCTTAGGGATCACAAAATATCTTTATAAGCATTGAATATTATTTTACCTCATCTCATATACTGAAAATACTATTTTGTTTTCTTTTAAAGAAATTTTGTTTTCAGAATCATTAAAAAAACAGCAATAAATTTCAATAAAAATAGCAAACATAAAATTTGTTCAATTCAAGGAAATATCAAAATTATTATCCTCATCTTTATTGTTTTGATCTCTATTTTAATCAATGTGTAGATACATACATGCACACTAGAGATGCCCATGGTGTAATGATTATCATCATAGGAAATGGATACAGTGACCAGAGTTCAAATCTTGGATGAAACACATAGCTCTAATACCCATGGAAAAGGTATAAATCCAACAATTCTCCCTCCACCTATTGATAAGTAAAGTAAAGTCGTTGGGGTTGCCTAAAGTCGGTATCAGCCAGACAGCAAGGGAGTCTATCCCTATTTTACTAGCACTAGACCGAAGAGATTGTTTTTGGCATCTTCAGCTCCTTTTGATGATCTTTAAGTGTAAATGTTCAAGTTTTTTTCTTGTTTTTCATGAATATATTTACCAACCACTCCACACAAGCAGGATGTGACACAAGGTTAATTTCTTAAGCGGAGTTTAACAGGTTTGAATTCAGAATTTTCCTTCTCCTAGACTGGTTACCTAGCCAAGGTTAAAAATTTACACCTCTAATTAAATTCTAATCCAACCGTTCTATCAAATGAGGCTCTAGAATACACCAACTGCACCTCTGCAGAGTGGTAACATGTCCCCAAAGGGGCCACCTGTTAGCCATGCATGGCAACCTGTGATGCTTAAAGACAGAATCCTGGTGGCTGAGCTATCCATGACTTGCAACATTCCACTTTGGCCCTTACTTAGGCTAGATGGATGATCAGAGAGGGCTCCTCTAACCAATTGGTTGGTCACATCAAGCCCTAGCACCTATATGATTGTCCCATCCCTATTGCCCTTATGGCAAACCCAATCCTTTTATCATATATGTGCTAGAAAACGGTGGCTGAGGGTCTTAGAGTCCCAGTTATGATGTTAAACTGCATCTAATGGTGAAGTTCCAATTTTAGAGATTTGGGGAGTGTAGAGTACCCCTTCATCACCATTACTCCCAGGTCCACTCGGATCCAGAGTGGTAGTACCTGTTATCTATGGGTTGAATAGAGAAAAAAATTAATCAAAAAAATAATTGAATACCTCCCCAAGAATGAATAAGACAAAACGCTTCAGCATAAAATAATCCAACAAGGTTTGACATGTCGTAAAAAAACCAACCAACCAACCAACCAACCAACCAACTATAATTGAAGAAATCCTTTTGCATGTACATGCACTGAGATTACTAAACAACTACCCAACATGATTATTTCCCTTTATTTGTAGAATTAAAAAAAAAAAGTAATTGGAAACATGTTTCCTGGGTGTTAAGCAGACCGTTCCAATATCTCTGGAAATCACACTTTCAGAAATTAAGAACTTAATTTTCTGTAAAAATCTTTTTTTTTCTTTTAATAATTCAATAAATATTTAAAAGAATTGATTCCTTTCTTTTCTTTCCCTTTTTTTTTTTAATGTTCTTCTCTCTTTAAAAATGTAGTAAAAATTAAAGTCTGCTGAGTGGCCTATTGTCAGTATCAGCTGAACAGTGAGGGAGTCTATCCCCTTTCTGCTTGTGCTAGACCAAGGAGATTGTTTTGCTGAGGTGGTCTGCCACACCTACCATCAGCTGCCAGATTCTTTACCTTATAGATCAGATTACCCAAGCTATGCTACTCATGTGCTGAGTTAGCGATGACTGGTATCGAATTCAGAACCTTGTGATTCCTAAAAGTTAAATTTCATTACTTTCTTTTCTTTTCACTTTCTTTTTTACATTCTTTTCTCCTTTAAAAAAATTCCTCTCTTTTCTTTTTCCTTTCTTTCCTTTTCTATATTTTCATTCCATCTTTTCATTTTCTTTTTCTCCTTATTTGTTCTTTTTTTTTCTTAAAAAAATGATTCAATAAAAATCAAAAGATTTAATTTCTCTCTTTACTTTTCACTTTCTTTTTTTTACATTTTTGTCTACATAAAAAAATAATCCTATAAGAATAAAAAAAATTCATTCTTTTTTTCTCTTCTAATTTATATTTTTCTTTCCTTTCAAAAAAATAATTCAGTAAAAATTTAAAAAAAAATCCTCTTTTTTTCTTTTCCATTTCTTTCTTTTTGACATTCTTTGCTTTTCTATATTTTTATTCCCTCTTTTCTTTTTCCTTTTTTCTTCATTTGTTCTTGTATTTTTTTCCATGTTCATCTTTTTTTTATTGATATTTTCTTTTTTATTCATTTTTGGGTTTCATTCTTTGCTTTTCTTTTTTAAAAATTTATTTCTAAAATCCCTTTTTGAAAAAAAATCATCCTTTATTTCTTTTTATTTTTTAAATTTTTATTTTATACCTTTTTTAATGTTTAAAAAAACCCAAACCTGCAGTCATTTTTCAGGTCATCCCTACTTCTTTATTCATTCAATAATTTTAAAATTCAGTTTCTCTTTTTTCTTTTTCATTTACACTTTCCTTTTCTTTGCATTCATTTTGGGTTTCATATTTTTTTCTGTTTTTATTTATTAAAAAAAATCTTTTTTGGAAAGGTTTTCTTTCTTATTTATTCATCTATTCATTAATTTATTTTTTAACATTTTCTCCTTTCAGTCATTTTTGTTAATATCTTCTTTACCTTTATTCAAACAATATTTTGTCTCTCAGCTTTTCTTCTTTTTTTCTTCATATTTTTTCAGTCAACTCTCATTACCATTTTTATTCATTTTTTTTCTCTCGCACTTTTCATTTTTTTCTCTTTGTCTCTTTTTTTCCTCCATTTTTCATATCCTTGTCTCAACTAACAATCTTTCTTAATTAAAACCTGCATTGGTTTTTTAAAATAAATTTTTTGCTTTCAAAATGTTCCACAGTTTTTCCACTGGCCAGCCACTTACTCAAAGACAAAAAAAAAAAAAAGAATTCCCATGCATTTTCAATTCAATATTTTCTGTGTATTCATGTATTTCTTCCTTTGAAGAAAATATTGCGCCACAGGATTTAATTTTTAAGAAACATTTTCACACTTTTTATTATTGCTTTAGAAAGCCACAAGAATGACTGACAGCCAAATAATTTATTTGCTCTATAATCTTCAATCAAAAGAAATTAAACTCTTTGAAAAATATCAGCTTTATTTCATTTCATATTTTTGTTGTCTTCATTTTATTCATTACTTCCATTTTTTAACATTATCTGAAAAATTAACTGGTTAAATTTCCTATAGATCATTATGAACAATTTTTGGATTGTTAAATATAGTTAGAGCCAGCTTTGACAGCAGATGAAGGCAAAAAGGAAGGAACGAAGGAATGAATGAAGGATGAAGGAATAAGAAAGGAATGAAGGAATGAAGAAAGGAAAAGGAATGAAGAAGGAATGAATAAGAATGAAGAATGAAAAGGAACAAAGGAATGAAGGAAAAGGAAGGAACTAAGAATGAAGAAATGAATGAAATGAAGAAAGGAATGAAGGAATGAAGAGAGGAACAAAGGAATGAAAAGGAACAAAGGAAGGAACTAAGGAATGAAGAAATGAATGAAGGAATGAAGAGAGGAACAAAGGAATAAAAAAGGAATAAAGGAAGGAACTAAGGAACAAAGGAAGGAACTAAGGAATGAAGAAAAGAATGAAGAAAGGAACAAATGAAGAAAGGAACAAAAGAAGGGACTAAGGAATGAAGGAATGAAGGAATGAAGAAAGGAATGAAGAAAGGAACAAGGAAGGAACTAAGGATGAAAGGAATGAAGAAAGGAACAAATGAAGGAACGAAGGAATGAAGGAATGAAGAAAGGAATGAAGGAAGTAAATCTTTTCAATTGCTACTTACACAATCTTGTTCTTTTTCTTAGACATTGTAAAGATAAAAGTACTATATAAATTATATCTATGCATATATTACTAACATTCTCATTATATCTGCATACACATATATGTATGTATGTATGTATGTATGTATATGACTTTCAGAAACATTTTTTCACACTCAGAGTTGCTGTGGCATGGAATAAACTGCCTGCATGCACTGTAGGCTTCCGAAACACTGCATCTTTCAAAGCCTCCATGCTTCCTGTAATCCGCCAACACTATATCTCATACCCCTCCACACACATATGCACATACATGTACACATACATGTATATTATTACTGTACGCTATTCATGTTCCTGACATTAGTACATTATTCTATGTACTATACCTGAGACTTTGATGAGTTGTGGTGCACCTGAGTACTGTACGCAATAAATTTCATTATTATCAATATGTATCTATGAACTAGCAAAAACAGCACACTATAGCAATACTTTTCTTAGCGAAATACACTTAAAAAGCTCTAACTTAGAGTATAGACCAATTTCCAGTACAATTTGTAACTGAATGTTAATTTTGTAGGGTCTGTGTTGAACTATCTATTTATCTATTTATCGATGTATCTGTTCGTATTTATATATTGATCTATCTATTTATCTATCTGAGTCTGTACATATCTATCTATCTATCTATCTATCTATCTATCTCATTCTGTTGATATCTATATAACTATTACAGTCAAGTCATGCTAAAAACACTGATTCCTGCTAGATCACCAAAGTTAAGCAGTGATGAGCCTGTTTAATACTTAATTGGCTGACCACTTAAGCAACATCAGGTACTGTAAGAAACTTGAGTCCTTGTTTATCCAAAATGTCTTGATTCAACATTAAATGACCTGAAAAGGGTTGATATGCCATAGAATAAAACAACCAACCATCTATATATATATACACCGATCAATTTATCTAACTATCTTAGTCTGTTCATATGTATCAATCTATCTACCAATCACTAGAATTCTCATTATGTTTTTATGCAAAGTGAATTAAAAAACTATCATGACTAAAGCTGAACATTTATGAAACCATAATTTTCTTTAAAATAAGTCTCTCTTGGCATTAAACACATTTATTCCATTTCTAAAGATAAAAGTGCATTATGAATTATACCTATCTATATAGCTCAGTCGGTAGAGCGTTCGGCTAGGAACCACAGGGTTCCTAGTTCGATACTGGCCCTTGCCAACTCAGTGTATGAGTAGCACAGGGATCTTTGCGGTAAAGTAAGGAGCTGATGGTAGGTGTGACGCTTCAACTCAGGTGCTAAAACAATCTCATTGGTCTAGCGCTAGTGAAAAGGGGATAGACTCCCTCGCTGATTGGCTGATACAGACTTTAGGCCACCCCTGCGACTTACTTTTATATATTACTAAAATTCTCATTATATTTGTATATATCTACATATTTACCCAACCCCTCTAACATAGGCAGGATGTGACACAAGGTAAATTTTCAAGTGGAGTAAAGCTGGTTTGAATTCAAAGCTTTCCTTCTCCTGCACAGGTTGCCTAACCAAACCTAAAGAACCCAGTATGTCCCACTATTTTTCCCTAGTTGGGAGGGAGAACAGATGGATTCATGCCTTTCCCAAGGGCATTAGTGCAAAGTACAGCACAAACAGCCTCACCCAGGATTTGAACCTGGGTTGCTGATTCTATTTCTTAGGCTGATAAACATTATGTTAAGCACAATATATTTTACATGGACCTGTCAATTAAATTAATATATTTTACATTGATCTGGTCATTATATTAATGTATTCTACTTGGACCTTTCTCTCATATTAATGTATTTTACATGGAACTGTCCATTAAATTAATGGATTTTGATAAACCTGTCCATTATAATTATGTATTTTAATGGATCTGGACATTATATTAGTATATTTTAATGGACCTTTCCATTGTATTAACATATTCTAATGAATTTTATATCATGTATTTACATTATGGACGTTTCCATTAAATTAATGTATATTAATGGACCTGGCCATTCATGTATTTTACATGGACCATTCCGTTATTAAATTAATGTATATTAATGGACCTGATTTAAATTAATGTATATTTTATGATATTTTAATGTATATTAATGCATTATGTCAATGGACGTGATGTATTTTACATTGACCTGTCTTTTATGACTTTTATGTTATGACAGGAGTCTCACCAGACAGGCAAATTAGATTGAGCCATACATTGTTTAAATCATTATGCTCATAAAATTTCCTTCTTGATTTATTGTTATTTGATTTCATTTTGTTTCCTATCTGATTGCACTGCTATTAAATTTTATAAAAGTTTTCCAATAAATTTATTTAAAATCATTTCATCTTAAAGTGGAGCATTTCTATTTTTGTTTGAAGAAGAATTTTCTTTTTGGATTCAATAAACGATTCTTAAGAATTCAAGACAAAAATGTAATGGAAACGTATCGCAGGAGATTCTTTTGTTCCCACTGCATGTTTCTCTTTTGGATTTTTCCTTTCTCTTCTCTGATTTTCCAGAATCCAAAATATCTTGGAGCATTTTAATGATATCATTATCATTATTATTTTTCCCACACATAGCCATCAAAAGCATTAATAAATTATCTTTTTTTTTTCTTTACATTTTCCATGTCACCTTTTTCTGTTTTCTTACATTTTGAAAAGTTTTATTTAAAAAAAAAGGAGAGGTAGTTAAAAAACAAAGGGAGATAATTCTTTTTTTCTTTTTTTTTTTTTTTTTTTAAAGATCTATTCATTAAAGATATGATAATAAAATATGAAAATGAATTCCTCCACAAATAAAAGTAAAAAGGAAAAGGGGAAAAAAAGGGATGAATTTTGATGTTTGAAAAGGGAAAAAAAAAATTTTTTTAAAAAGTAAATTTTATCTGAGAATTTGTTTTATTTTTAACTTTGGAAAATCTTTTTTTTATGTTTTTCTTCATTTTTTCTTCGTTTCATCTAATATGCCTTATTCTTTTTTCTCTCTTATACGTTTTTTTAAAAAAAAAAGCTTTTTCTTTTACAGACCATTTGCTGCATAAAAATTTGCATTTGCTGATAAAAATAATGACCCTTATGATTTAAAGAAAAGGAAGTAGTTGCAAGATCCATTTGTTAGGATCATCATCATCATCATCATCATCATCATCATCATCATCATCAACAACAACAACAACAACAACATTAGGTAGTTGTGCTAGCACCACATATATCCATGACTCTCTTTTGCCAACTGTCCCTATCAGTTATCACCCCTGTATGGTCCTCCATGCAGCAACCTGAATCCACACAGAGCTGATTGATGTAGGTTTTTGCTGGTTGGCCTACACAATTGTGTCAATGTGCAAGTGCCCACAGGAGAACATAGACACATACATATGGACACATCAGTGTAGGCCGATCATAAAAAAACCTACATTGGTCGGCTCTGTGTGGATTTTGGATACAATGAGGAAGACCAGCCAGGAGTGATGACCGAGAGAGAGTCATAGGTATCCATGTATCTAGGTCTTCTGTGTAGCATCCAGAATCTGACTGATGTAGGTTTTTGCTGGTTGGCCGACACTGGTGTATCCACGTGTAGGTATTCACAGGGGAATGTGACTTACAAGTTTGTTCCTACTTCTCCGACAATGTCCAGCATGTTTTGTTCATCTTACTCAGATAGTTTGTGTAATAGGGGGTGAATTAGAAATCAGAAGAAGAATCGAGACCATCCAAACTACAGCATTGTTGGGATCGGCTAGAATCCTAGAGACCTGAGGAGACTTGCTGTCACTCAGCCTCCAGTGAATCATCGGCTACAGCAGGTGTGAAAACACAATAATAATAATCACCAAACCTTGCGTTAATTAACAATAATAAAATAACTTGTCATTGAGTGAATTTTGCTGTTCCAGCCTAGGAACCACAAGGTTCTGTGTTTAGTACTGGTTCTCGCCAATTCGCATGAGTAGCTCAGCTTGGAACTTTTTTGAAATTTTTTGAATTTGTTAAATTTTGTTTTAATGTTGGAGTTTAATAAAATTACAAATTTGCTAAACATGAGTTTACCACTTTGAAACTAAGTTGAAAAGTCGGTGGAATAAAAATACACCGACTCTCTGGTAAAGAAAAGGTTCTGAACATAACTGCCAGTAAAGAAGGTCATGCTCAAAACAAAACAGTGCTACCTATTGCCAACATCATTCTGTCCTCTTGCCATTTATATACCCAATACAAAAAGGCTATATAACAAAAACAAAAGAGCACAGTTGGTAGAGCATTTGCTGAGGAACCACAAGGTCCTGTGTTCAATACGGGTCCTCACCAACTCAGCATCTTCTGGGACATGAAAGGACCCATCACTATTTATTTCCTCGAAAATAGTGCATCTGTAACCAGTTCTTCTTCTTATTGCCAAATTCTAAGGCAAAATTGGCCTTATTTATTGAATGCCCTCATATATATATATATATATATATATATATATATATAATATTTACAATAGAAATGCAAATAAAGAAAAAGGGATTGTTGGGGCTATGTATTAATCCAAACATTCATAATATAATTGGACTCTTACATGTATAATTAAATTATAGTAATTGAATATCAATACACTATTGAATTAAGACATCAAATTCCAAATAGACAATATCTAATGAATGATACAAATTACAGGATCAATGCACAATATAATTGTGTTAAGACTTAATAAATATCATAAAAGACAATATAAATCTAAATTCTATAAATATTGGTTATTCTGGTTGGATTCTTACCAATTTCTCAAAGAAACGATGCCAACAGCCTGAACCATAATTTGAACTTGGCTTGCTGATTCTATTTCCAGTTCATATTTGTTATGGCACCTTTCAGTTCTCATATAAAAGGTGTTACCCCAAAATTTTGGGTATTTGTACACTGCCAACGGAATATAGTCAGATTGCTGTGTAAGAAGCAACATAGGAAGAAGTTTGGTAAAATTTCTATAAAAAACAATCAGGTTAAATCCTACTTAATGGACATAAATTCCACCGCGTTATTCGGACTATTGTCCCCATCTTCATTGTTATTTGTACAATGTTTCGGCCGATATACCCTCCGGCCTTCTTCAGGTATTTCTTGTCAAATACCTGAAGAAGGCCGGAGGGTATATCGGCCGAAACGTTGTACAAATAACAATGAAGATGGGGACAATAGTCCGAATAATGCAGATAATACTAATCTTCAAGCCTCATCTCAAACATTAAGAGAAATAATAAATTCCACCATCGTATGTCACCCTGATGAAAGAAAAAGAGCACTATAAATAAAGGAATTAACCGAATTTAATGAAATGTTCAGTGTTGATATATTAATGAATAAAATATATAATGCATTAGTTATTTTATTTAAAAACTTTTACATTTTTTCAGGTCAGTTAACTTTTAACTATGTATCTTTAAGAATCTGTGTTACGCCTCAAAGATACGTTGGTTCAAAGTTAACTTAGTAATGGCAATGAAAAGGTACTCCACACTCCCCAGAGCTCCAGAATTGTAAACTTACCACTAGATGGAATTTAATGTCATACCCAGGACACAAAGACCCTCAACCACCACCTTCTCACACATGTATGATAAAAGTGTTTGGGGTTTGCTATAAGAGCAGTACGATCAGGAAAATCATATAGGTGCTAGGGCTTGGCAAGATCAGCCAATTGATCAAATTGAAAATTAGTTTTTTTTTAAATACACAACAAGAATGAATAAAACAAAAAGGTTAAATCCTACTTAACGGACATAAATTTCACCCTGCCGAAAGAAAAAAAACAAACTAAAAATCAAGGAATTAACTGAATTTAATGAAATTTTCAGTGTTGATATATTAATGAATAAACAATATAATACACCAGTTATTTTATTTGTAAACTCATACATTTTTTCAGCTCAGTTAACTTTGAACCATGTATCTTTGAGGTGTAACATAGATTAACAAACATATGTGGTTCAAAGTTTTATCACATTTTTACATTTTTTCTGTGTAGCATGTCCTTTTTCTTCTCTTTCTTTCTTTATGATAAAAACAGAGTGGTTCATTATTTAACTGAGGTGACGACATTCATAAGAAATAAGTATTCGGCAGATAAGCAACACCAGGATTTACATTTTTGCATTTCATCTTAAACAATTTGGATGGTCTCATTTTTAAACAGAGAATGTTGTAAAATTATAATGGTAATACTGTTGCATAATTGTTTTGTGGTGTAGGGTTTTGACAACACCCTGTAGCGAGAATTCTAAGGGGCCAGTGTTTTCAGATCAGGGGATGGAAAACTACCGGGCGATGTAAAAATAGATTTTTGAAACATATTGCCTGAGGGGTGGGAGTTAAAAATTCAATGTCAGCGAGTTTGTACCCTAAGTAAGTAAAATCATCAATCTCATTAAAGGATTAAAAAATAAAACAATTTGAAATGTAAACTTTAAATATGTATTAAAAATAAAACAACTATATATAGATATATATACCAGTCATGTATTTATTAAAACTTGTTTTAAAAAACAATGAGGACTGTCTAATGCTGCATGCTCAAATTTTGAGTGTATTTATTCTATGTTATGATGATTTTGGGTAATGCGACGTAAGCAGTGACGTAGTTTTTGTTACAGACAAAAACCGGAAGCGATTCTCCATTATTAATAGAAATATTGGTCATTTTGGGATGGCTAATCATCTATGAAATTTCTAGCTGGTGTATGGGTGTGCATGCTTGTGTGTGTGTGTATCTTTGGGGTGGGGTGGGGGTCAAATGTGGGTGGGTGGGGGTGGAGGTTGGTGGCTCATGACTCATTGAAACCCTTTTCCTTTGGTAAAGTGTATTTCCAGACAATGAAATCTGCCTGCACACATTTCATTTGTGTACAAGTCTGCCAAAAATGTTCCTTCACAGCTATTTTCAATCACTCTACAAAGAAGTGCAAGGGGTGGGGCAATTGTCATACCCTTGCCCCCCAACCGACAGATGTTTTGAGGAACCCTCTATAAAAATGAGAGCAGTTACTAAGTTATTTTTTTTCTCGTTTTTTTTTGTTGTTATTGTTGTTATTAATTCTTGCCATCCTGTCCCCTTTAAATACCAAAGATGTTTCCAGGTTCTCTCCATCATTTCTTCTGTGTTTTTGAAGAGCTAACCAAAAAAATCTGCTCTCTCTTTCTCTCTCTCTCTCTTTCTCTCTCTTCGCCTTCTCTCTCTCTTCTCTCCTCTCCTCTCTTCCTCTCTCTCTCTTCCTTCTCTCTCTGTGTGTCTCTTTCTCTCTCTCTGTCCTCTTTCTCTCTCTCTTTCTCTCTCTCTGTGCCTCTTCTCTCTCTCTGTGTCTTTTTCTCTCTCTCTGTCTCTTTTCTCTCTCTTTCTCCCTCTCTGTTCTCTTTCTCTCTACTTTCTTTCTCTTTTTCTCTTTTCTCTGTCTGTCTGTCTGTCTGTTTCTCTTTCTTTCCTTCTTTTTCCCTTTCTCTCTCTTTCTCTCTCTCTCTCTCTCTCTCTCTCTCTTCTCTCTGTCTCTGCTCTCTTTTCTTTCTTTCTCCTCCTCACCTCTCTCTGTTTATTTTTTTAGATCTTGATTGATCTTGAATTATACGAGCACCGAGATTTTGGATTAAAAAAATGTATACTGCCAGAGATCTTTAAGACTTACTTAACATGGGCCACGTTTCAAAAAGAGAAACTACAATCTTTACTTTCTGCAACACTCTAACTTGCATAAAAGAATTTGTGAAGGATAAAGACAGAAATAGGCAGTTTGGTTAAAACTATACAATGACATCATCATCACATCATCATCATCATCATCATTTTACTCTCTGCAGATTTTCCCACCACAATTTTAAGAGGTGGTCTTTCCCCAAGAGAATGAGGGATAGCAAGTCTCCTTAGGTTCCCAAATCATTCTGAGCATCTTGCCGATCTTAACAATGCTGTGGTCTGATGCTCTCAATTCTTCCTCTGATGTCCAATTCCATCCAGTCATTTTTCCAAATCTTGGGATCGTTCCAAGTGCCCATTTTATTTTGCTAGTTTATATAATTTAGATTTACAATGTCTTTTATAATCTATTAATATTCGTATTCCTAAATTGTATTGTTATATACTCATGTCGAGTATATAAACAATAGTGTTCTTCACATGAAAGAGAGAGAGAGAGAGTGGACCAACATAGATTGGTTTGTTTGTTTTGTTTGTTTTTGTTTTACGGCATCATGTTCCACAGCTTTTTTCTTTCGTTTTTTTTATCTCTCTGGCAAGATCCAAAGTATTGTCAACTTTTCACTTTCTTTCATTTTCCTCTGTGTTCATTGGAACAAAAATACCAACTAATGACAAACTCTTGTTCCTAACTTGTATATATGTTCTTTCTTCTTAATGCACACCATCAAGAAAACCAGTGAACAGCTGCAAAAATGAGAAAAAAGTGAAAAAACAACTATATATACATTTAACTCCAGTGTATAAAATGTATCATCATCATACATTAGGTTTTCACACCTGCCGTTAGCCAGTGTTCACTGGAGACTGAGTGACAGCAAGTCTCCTCAGGTTCCAGGACTCTTCTGATTATTTTAGCTGATCTAACAGTGCTGTACTTTGGATGTCCCTCGATTCTTCCTCTGATTCCAATTCACCCATTCTTTTCTAGAGCTTTGGGGCCGTTCCAAGGCACTAATCAACGGTAAACCTTCACTTTCAATGTTTCCACAGTTTCTTCAGTTCTCTGGGTATGGCCTTCTTTCCTTCCCACTCGGTGGTCGACCGGAAGGCAAAATCCATGAATGAAGTTTTCTTCTCTGTCAATCAAATACTAGTCGTCTCTGACCGGGAATTAGGTAATCCATACTGTACTCAAAGTACAAGAATTTTTATGCATCTCAATTCTCAGGACAGATTCAGGCTGTGCAATAACATATTATTGTAGGGTGAAAATTGAATTTCTTGACAATTCCAGTATTTATCTTTATACCGAGTCAGCCGAGTCTGTACCTCTTGCTGTATTCACTTATTATATT
>CM042151.1:60280843-60312387 GCA_023376005.1 Doryteuthis pealeii | reverse complement strand
AAAAAGAGAGAGTTCGTGGCCGAGCAGTATTATTCTGACTAATCCTGCTGAAGTCCGGTTTTGATTCGTCGTGAGGGAGATCGTTAGTATACATTCGGCTGATGAGCTATATAAATCGAACAGCTGCTGTAGATGTTCTACACGCCGAGTAATTCTTGCGACTTCACTTGTCAATATATTTATCTTCTATATATCGAATTTATGCGATATGCGCATTGTAATTGTCTTCAAGCAAAAAATATAAATAATTATATATTTAAATATATATAATATAATATTATAACTGAATACAGTGATTTATTGGGTGGATGTTTGCCATTGGGACATTTTGTCACAGCATCAGTAAGAGCAAGAATATTTTCCGAATTTTCCACCGTTCAAAAGGGTAACTGGAAAAAATTGACATCCAGACAGCTACTCTGCGAGCCACAAGTTCACGCTTCTGTCGTGCTGTTTTGTCTTCTGGAATAACGGTAATAAAACGTGAGGTTGCTCTAAACGACTCCTTTGCCAAAAACCATAATTAACTTTTGTGGCACTGTCACCAAGCCGAAAGTGCGTGTTGGGGTGAGGTGTGGGGCCAGGGATTGTTGGTTGCGTATCCTAAGCCATCGGTATTCTTACTAAATGGAAAATAGTTTAATTCTGCGTAAATTTTTCTTTCTTTTATTCTGCATTTCCCTTACGCCTTTTAACCTGGTTTGTTTTTTTTAGTGGGTGGGGATTTGAGGGTCGGAAGGGCTGGTACGGTCGTATTCATTCTGGCTTTTTTTTTTCTCCCTGAAAATTTATTACTCTTATTTTTATTTTTTTATTTTCATTTAAATAGCGCTCTCTCTCTCTCTCTCTCTCCTCTCTCCTCTCTCCTCCTCCTCTCTCTCTCTCTCTCTCTCGCCTTTTCTTTATTTCTTAATTCTTCTTTCTTTCTATTTTCTGCTTCCTTTCCTTCCTTTTCCTTTTTAGGTATATTTTTTTCCCCATTTCCCTGAAAAAATATGGTTTAAACATTCAAATATTGATCCTTGATAATAATAATAATAATAATAATAATAATATAAATAAAATAATTAATGCCATAAGAACAAATTATTAAAGCAAAAAATAGATAGGACACACAGGATAGCATGTGCGAAGGTGTGGAGACAGAGACAAAACAGTAATCATATAATAGTGAATAGCCAAAGAAAAGAAAGACCGGTCATGACTCGTATGAAAGATATTCACTGGAAATGTCAAGAATTCAATTTTCACCATACAACAACTTGTATTATGCAAAGCCGAATCTGTCTGAAGAATGAGATGCATAATCTCTTGTACTTTGAGGTACAGATGATCATCTAATCCCAGGTCAGAAGACCAGTACCTAGTTAATTGATTGACAAGAAGAAGAGAAACTGTCATTATGGATTTGCCATCCGGTCGACCACCGGTGGAAAAGAAAGAACGGGCCATACAAGACATGAAGAAACTGTGGAACATGAAAAGTGAAGTTTGTACCAGTGTAATTAGTGCCCTTGAACGGCCCCCAAAGCTCTAAGCAAGAATTTGGGTGACAATTGGAATCATGAGGAAGATCGAGACCATCCAAGTACAGCACTGTTAGGAATCAGCTAAAATACTCAGAAGAGTCCTGGTACCTGAGAGACTTGCTGTCACTCAGTCTCCAGTGAACCACTGGCTACGGCAGGTGTGAAAACCTAATGATGATGATGATCATTTTTAACACTGGAGTAAAAATGTATATATAGTTTTGTTTTTTCTCCCACTTTTTTCCCTCGATTTTTGCAGCTGGTTTTCACTGGTTTTTCTGATGGTTGTGCATTAAGAAGAAAGAAATCAAATACGTACAAGTAGAAACAGAGTTTTGTCATCTCAGTGGATTTTTTTTTGTTTCCAATGAACCCAGAGTGAAAAGTGAAAGAAATAATATGAGATTGACAAATATTTGATACTTGCCAGAGAGATAAAAAAAAATACCAAAGAAAAAGCTGTGGAAACATGATCGTAAACAAAACAAAACAAAAAACAAAACAAATCTATTGGTCCACTCTCTCTCTCCTCTCTTTCATGTGAAGAACACTATTGTTATATACTCGCAACATGAGTAATATAAAATTAAATTTAGGAATACGAATATTAATAAATGATATAAAAGACATTGTAAATCTAAATTATAAACTAGCAAAATAAAATGGTGCACTTGGAACGATTCCCCAAGGATCTTGGAAAATGACTGGAGTGGAATTACATCAGAGGAAGAATTGAAGAGCATCAGACCCACAGCATTGGTAAGATCGGCAAGAATGCCAGAATTGATCTGGAGACCTAGAGGAGACTTGCTATCCCTCATTCTCCTGGTGAAAGACCACCTCTTAAAATTGGTGGGGAAAGAACATCTTCAGAGAAAAGTAAATGATGAATGATGATGATGATGAATGATGCTGATGTCATGTATAGGTTTTAACCAAACTGCTTATTTCTGTCTTTATCCTTCACAAATTCTTTATGCAAAGTTAAAAGTGTTGCAGAAAGTAAGATTGTAGTTCCTTTAGAACGTGGCCATGTTAAGTTAGTCTTAAAGATCTCTGGGCATTAAATAACATTATTGTAATCCAAAACTTCGTGCTCGTATAATTCAAGATCAATCAAGAATCTAGAAAAATAAACAGAGAAGAGATGAGAGAAGAGAAAGAAAGAAAGAGAGATCAGAGACGAGAGAAAGAAGAGAGAGAGAGAGAGAGAGAAAGAGAGAGAAAGGGCAAAAAGAGGAAAGAAGGAAAGAAGACAGACAGACAGACAACAGAGAAAAGAGAAAAAGAAGAAAAAAGAGTGAGAAGAGAGAAAGAGACACCAGAGAGGAGAAAAGAGGAGAGAGAAGAGACAGAAGAGAGAGAGAAAAAGACACAAGAAGAAGAGAGAAAGAGACACGAGAGAGGAAGAGAGAGAGAAAGAGACAGAGATGAGAGAGAAAAGACACACAGAGAGAGAAAGAAACAGAGAGAGGAAGAAAGACAGAGAGAGAGGAGAGAGGAGAGAGAGAAGGCGAAGAAAGAGGGAGGAAAGAGAGAGAGAGAAAAGAGAGAGCAGATTTTTTTGGTTAGCTCTTCAAACACAGAAGAATGATGGAAGAACCTGGAAAACATCTGTTGGTATTTAAAGGAGACAGATGCAGAATAATAACAACAATAACAACAAAAAAACGAGAAAAAAATAACTTAGTATTCTCTCTTTTATAAGAGGGTTCCTCAAAAACTCTGTCGTGTTTGGGGCAAGGGTAATGACAATTGCCGCCCACTCCCTTTGCAAATTCTTTTGTAAGAGTGATTGAAAAATAGCTGGAAGGAACATTTTTTGGCAGACTTGTACTACAAAGAAATTGTGCAGGCAGCTTTCATTGTCTGGAAATACACTTTACCAAAGGAAAGAGGGTTCAATGATATGAAAGCACAAGCTCCACCCCACCCAACCCACAATGACCCCCACCCCACCCAAAGATACACAACACACACACACGCATATGACACCCGTGACACCAGCCTGAAATTTCATAGATGAATTAGCGCATCCCAAAACTGACATATTCTTCTATTAATAATGGAGAACGTTCCGGTTTTTGTCTGTAACAAAAACTACGTCACTGCTTAGTCGCATTACCCAAAATCTCAAATAACATAGAATAAATACACTCAATTTGAGCATGCAGCATTAGACAGTCGCTCATTGTTTTTTTAAAACAAGTTTTACTAAATAACATGCTGGTATCATATATTCTATATATAGTTAGTTTTATTTATAATACATTTTAAAGTTTACATTTCCAAAGTTGTTTATTTTTTTAATCCTTTAAATGAGATTGATGATTTTACTTACTTAGGGTACAAGACTCGCTGTACATTTGAATTTTTTACTCCACCACGTCAAGGCAATATGTTTTCAAAAATCTATTTTTACATTCGCCCCGGTAGTTTTTCCATCCCCTGATCTGAAAACACTGGCCCCTTAGAATTCTACTACAGGGTGTTGGTCAAACCACACCACCAAACAATTATGCAACAGTAATTACATTAAGATTTTAACAACACCCTCTGTTAAAAATGAGACCATCCAAATTGTTTTAAGATTGAAGATGCAAAAATGTAAATCCGGTGTTGCTTAAATCTGCTGAATACTTATTTCTTATTGAATGTCGTCACCTCAGTTAAATAATGAACACTCTGTTTTTATTAATAAAGAAAGAAAGAGAAAGAAAAAGGACATGCTACCAGAAAAAATGTAAAAATGGAATAAATTCTTTGAACCACGTATGTTTGTTAATCTATGTTACACTCAAAGAATACGTGGTCAAAAGTTAACTGAGCTGAAAAATGTATGAGTTTTACAAATAAAATAACTGGTGAATTATATTGTTTTATTCATTATTATCAACACTGAAAATTTCATTAAATTCGGTTAATTCCTTGATTTTTAGTATTTTTTTTTTTTTCTTTCGGCGGGGTGTGAATTTATGTCCGTTAAGTAGGATTTAACCTTTTTGTTTTATTCATTCTTGTTGTGTATTTTTTTTAAAACTCATTTTCAATTTGATCAATTGGCTGATCTTGCCAAGCCCTAGCACCTATATGATTTCCTGATCGTACTGCTCTTATAGCAAACCCCAAACACTTTTATCATACATGTGTGAGAAGGTAGTGTTGAGGGTCTTGTGTCCTGGTATGACATTAACTCCATCTAGTGTAAGTTTACAATTCTGGAGCTCTGGGGAGTGTGGAGTACCTTTCATTGCCATTACTAAGTTAACTTGAACAAACGTATCTTTGAGGCGTAACACAGATTCTTAAAGATACGTAGTTAAAAGTTAACTGACCTGAAAAAATGTAAAAGTTTTTAAATAAAATAACTAATGCATTATATATTTTATTCATTAATATTCAACACTGAAAATTTCATTAAATTCGGTTAATTCTTTATTTATAGTGCTCTTTTCTTTCAGCAGGGTGACATACGATGGTGGAATTTATTATTTTCTCTTAATGTTTGAGAATGAGGCTTGAAGATTAGTATTATCTGCATTATTCGGATATGTCTCCCCATCTTCATTGTTTTGTACAACGTTTCGGCCGATATACCTCCGGCCTTCTTCAGGTATTTGACAAGAAATACCTGAAGAGGCGGAGGGTATATCGCCGAAATCTTGTACAAATAACAATGAAGATGGGACAATAGTCCGAATAACGCGGTGGAATTTATGTCCATTAAGTAGGATTTAACCTGATTGTTTTTTATAGAAATTTTACCAAACTTCTTCCTATGTTGCTTCTTACACAGCATCTGACTATATCCGTTGGCTTTCATACCCAAATTTTGGGGTAAACACCTTTTTATATGAGAACTGAAAGGTGCCAAACAAAATATAACTGGAAATAGAATTCAGCAAGCCAAGTTCAAATTATGGTTCAGGCTGTTGGCATCGTTTCTTTGAGAAATTGGTAAGAATCCAACCAGAATAACGCAATATTATAGAAAATTTAGATTTATATTTTGTCTTTTATGATATTTATTAAGTCTTAAACACAATTATAATTGTGCATTGAATCCTTGTAATTGTATCATTCATTAGATATTGTTCTATTTGGAATTTGATGTCTTAATTCAATAGTGTAGTTTGATATTCAATTACTATAATTTAATATACATGTAAGAGTCCAATTATATTATGAAGTGTTTGGATTAATACACAGCCCCAACAATTCCTTTTTTTTTTGCATTCTATTGTAAATTATTTATATATATATATATATTATATATATATATATATATTATGAGGATCATTCAATAAATAAGGTCAATTTTGCCTTAGAATTTGGCAATAAGAACAACTGTTTACTGATGCACTATTTTCGAGGAAATAAATAGTGATGGGTCCTTTCATGTCCCAGAAGATGCTGAGTTGGTGAGGACCTGTATTGAACACAGGACCTTGTGGTTCTCTAGGCCAAATGCTCTACCAACTGTGCCTTTTGTTTTGTTATATAGCCCTTTTTGTATTGGGTATATAATGGCAAAGAACAGAATGATGTTGGCAATAGGTAGCACTGTTTTGTTTTTGAGCATGACCTTCTTCGCGCATTATGTTCAGAACCTTTTCTTTACCAGAGAGTCGGTGTATTTTATTCCACCGACTTTTCAACTTAGTTCAAGTGGTAAACTCATGTTTAGCAAAATTTGTAATTTTATTAAACTCCAACATTAAAACAAAATTTAACAAATTCAAAAAAATTTCAAAAAAGTTCCAAGCTGAAGCTACTCATGCGAATTGGCAAGAACCAGTACTAAACACAGAACATTGTGGTTCCTAGGCTGGAACAGCAAAATTCACTCAATGACAATTATTTTATTATTGTTAATTAACGCAAAGGTTGGTGATTATTATTATTATGTTTTCAACACCTGCTGTAGCCGATGATTCACTGGAGGCTGAGTGACAGCAAGTCTCCTCAGGTCTCTAGGATCTAGCTGATCCAACAATGCTGTAGTTTGGATGGTTCTCGATTTCTCCTGATTTCTAATTCACCCTATTACACAAACTAATCTGAGTAAATGAACAAAACATGCTGGACATTGTCGGAGAAGTAGGAACAAACTTGTAAGTCACATTCCCTCTTGAATACCTACACGTGGATACACCAGTGCGGCCAACCAGCAAAAACCTACATCAGTCAGATTCTGGATGCTACACAGAAGATCTAGATACATGGATACCTATGACTCTCTCTCGTCATCACTCTGGCTGGTCTTCCTCATTGTATCCAAAATCCACACAGAGCTGACCAATGTAGGTTTTTTATGATCGGCCTACACTGATGTGGCCATGTGTATTGTCTATGTTCTCCCTGTGGCACTTGCACATGATACAATAGTGTGCCAACCAGCAAAAACCTAATCAATCAGCTCTGTGTGGATTCAGGTTGCTGCATGGAGGACCACACAGGGGTGATAACTGATAGGACAGTTGGCAAAAGAGAGTCATGGTAATGTGTGCTAGCACAACCCTAATGTTGTTGTTGTTGTTGTTGTTGATGATGATGAATGATGATGATGATGATGATGATGATGATTCCTAACAAATGGATCTTGCAACTACTTCCTTTTCTTTAAATCATAAGGGTCATTATTTTTATCAGCAAATGCAAATTTTTTATGCAGCAAATGGTCTGTAAAAGAAAAAGCTTTTTTTTTTTTTAAAACGTATAAGAAGAAAAAAGAATAAGGCATATTAGATGAAACGAAGAAAAAATGAAAGAAAAACATAAAAAAAAGATTTTCCAAAGTTAAAAATAAAACAAATTCTCAGATAAAATTTACTTTTTAAAAAAATCATTTTTTTTTTCCCTTTTTCAAACATCAAAATTCATCCCTTTTTTTCCCCTTTTCCTTTTTACTTTTATTTGTGGAGGAATTCATTTCATATTTATTATCATATCTTTAATAATAGATCTTTAAAAAAAAAAGAAAAGACAAAGAAAAAAAGAATTATCTCCCTTTGTTTTTTAACTACCTCTCCTTTTTTTTTAAATAAAACTTTTCAAAATGTAAGAAACAGAAAAGGTGACATGGAAAATGTAAGAAAAAAAGATAATTTTAATGCTTTGATGGCTATGTGTGGGAAAAATAATAATGATAATGATATCATTAAAATGCTCCAAGATATTTTGGATTCTGGAAAATCAGAGAAGAGAAAGGAAAAATCCAAAAGAGAAACATGCAGTGGGAACAAAGAATCTCCTGCGATTCGTTTCCATTACATTTTTGTCTTGAATTCTTAAGAATCGTTTATTGAATCCAAAAAAGAAAATTCCTTCTTCAAACAAAATAGAAATGCTCCACTTTAAGATGAAATGATTTAAATAAATTTATTGGAAAACTTTTATAAATTTAATAGCAGTGCAATCAGATAGGAAACAAAATGAAATCAAATAATAATAATTCAAGAAGGAAATTTTTATGAGCATAATGATTTAAACAATGTATAGCTCAATCTAATTTGCCTGTCTGGTGAGACTCCTGTCATAACATAAAAGTCATAAAAGACAGGTCAATGTAAAATACATTAATGTTATGGACTGGTCCATCAAAATGCATTAATATAAAAGACAGGTCACTGTAAAATATTGATGTAATGGTCAGGTCCATGAATATACAAAATTTAATGGAAACGTCCATGTAAATACAAAGACATAATGGCCAGGTCCATTAATATACATTAATTTAATGGAAACGTCCATGTAAAATACATTGACATAATGGCCAGGTCCATTAATATACATTAATTTAATGGAAACGTCCATGTAAAATACATTGACATAATGGCCAGGTCCATTAATATACATTAATTTAATGGAAAGGTCATGTAAAATACATTGACATAATGGCCAGGTCCATTAATATACATTAATTAATGGAAACGTCCATGTAAAATACATTGACATAATGGCCAGGTCCATTAATATACATTAATTTAATGGAAACGTCATGTAAAATACATTGACATAATGGCCAGGTCATTAAATATACATTAATTTAATGGAAACGTCATGTAAAATACATGACCATAATGGCCTAGGTCATTTAATATACATTAATTTAATGGAACGTCCATGTAAATCATTGACTAAATGGCCAGGTCCATTAATATACATTAATTTAATGGAAACGTACAGTCCATTAGTTCCATGTAAATACATTGCATAAGGGCAGGTCCATTAATATACATTAATTTAATGGAAACGTCCATGTAAAATACATTGACATAATGCCAGGTCCATTAATATACATTAATTAATGGAAGGTTCATGTAAAATACATTGACATAATGGCAGGTCCATTTATACATTATTTTAATGAAAGGTTCATGTAAAATACATTGACATAATGGCCAGGTCCATTAATATACATTATTTAATGGAAAGGTTCATGTAAAAACATTGACATAATGGCCAGGTTCATTAATATACATTAATTAATGGAAACGTCCATGTAAAATACATGACAATATGGCCAGGTCCATTAATAGACATTAATCTAATGGAAACGTCCATGTAAAATACATTGACATAATGGCCAGGCCATTATATACATTAATTTAATGGAAAGGTTAGTAAAATACATTGATATAATGGCGAGATCATAGAATATGTTTAATACAATGGAAAGGTCCATTAAATTCTAATATAATGTCCAGATCCATTAAAGTACATAATTATAATGGTACAGGTCTATCAAAATCATTAATTTATGGACAGTTCCATGTAAAATACATTAATATGAGGAAAAGGTCCATGTAGAATACATTAATATAATAACCAGATCAATGTAAAAAATCTCATTTTATTACAGGTCCATGTAAATAATTGTGCTTAACATAGTTTATCAGCCTAAGAAATGCAATCAGCAACCGGTTTCAAATCTGGGTGAGGCTGTTTGTGCTTTACTTGCACTAATGCCCTTGGGAAAGGCATGAATCCATCTGTTCTTCTCCCAACTATGAAAAATTTTGGGACATTTGGGTTCTTTAGCTTTGGTTGCAACCTGTGCAGGAGAAGGAAAGCTTTGAATTCAAACCAGCTTTACTCCACTTGAAAATTTACCTTGTGTCACATCCTCCTATGTTAGAGGGTTGGGTAATATGTAGATATTAACAAATTAAATGAGAATTTTAGTAATATATAAAAGTAAACGCCGGGTGGCTAAAGTTTGTATCAGCCAATCAGCGAGGAGTCTTACCTTTTTCATTAGCGCTAGACAAGGAGATTGTTTTTGCGTCTGAGGTAGCACCACATCTACATCAGGTCCTTACTTTACCGCACAGATCCTGTGCTTACTCATACGCTGAGTTGCAAGGGCCAGTATCGAACTAGGAACCCTGTGGTTCCTAGCCGAACGCTCAACCGACTGAGCTAATATAGATAGGTATAATTTATAATGCACTTTATCTTTAGAAAATGGAATAAAATGTGTTTAATGCCAAGAGAGACTTATTTTAAGAAAATTATGGTTTCATAAATGTTCAGCTTTAGTCATGATAGTTTTTAATTCACTTTGCATAAAAACATAATGAGAATTCTAGTGATTGGTAGATAGATTGATACATATGAACAGACTAAATAGTTAGATAAATTGATCGGTGTAATATTATATATAGATGGTTGGTTGTTTTATTCTATGGCATATCAACCCTTTTCAGGTCATTCAATGTTGAATCAAGACATTTTGGATAAACAAGGATTCAAGTTTCTTACAGTACCTGATGTTGCTTAAGTGGTCAGCCAAATTATGTATTAAACAGTCTCATCACTGCTTAACTTTGGTGATCTAGTGGTTTTAGCATATTTGACTGTATAGTTATATAGTTTTATAAGAATGACTAAGATAATAGATAGATAGATAGATAGAAGTATTCAAACAATGTGTTTGAAGGCAAATTGCCGACAAATTTGTGGAGATTATTGCTTAATTAAAGTCCATACCTAATTTGTTAAATTAATTATTATAACTAATGAATAGGTGTGGCATATCGTAAACCGATATTAAATTCATTTAGTTATAAGTTAATTAATTACAAAATTAGGTATGACTTTAATTAAGCACATAATCTCCCATAGATAGATACATACAGACTCAGATAGATAAATAGATAGATCATATATAATACGAACAGATAGTTTCATAGATAGATAAATAGATAGTTCAACACAGACTCTACAAAATTAACATTCAGTTCAAATTGGTACTGGAAATTGGTCATACCTAAGTTACAGCTTTCATAGATACATATTGAATAAAATGAAATTTATTGCGTACAAGATCGGTGCACCACACTCATCAAAGTTCTCAGGAATAGTACATACAATTAGCGTACAGTAATAATATACATGTGTACACGTATGTGCATAATGGGTGAGGGGGGTAGAGATAAGTGTTGTGCGGATAACAGAAGCATGATGTGTTTCGGAAGCCCTACAGTGCATGCCAGGCAGTTAATTTCCTGCCACACAACTCTGATGTGAAAATGTTTCTGAAAGTCATAATACATAACATACATACAATACAGCATACATATATGTTATGCAAGATATACAAGATATCTTTATAGAATTGTGTAAGTAGCTTGAAAAGATTACTTCCTTCATTTCCTTATTTCTTCATTCCTTTCATCAATATTCCCTTTCTTCATTCTTCTTCCTTCATCCTTAGTCCCTCCGAAGACTGCATCTTCAAAGCCTCCATGCTTCTGTAATCCGCCAACACTAATATCTCAATACCCCCTCTCAAACACTATCGCACTACGTTACACATACATGTATATTATTACTGTACGCTATTCATGTCCTGACATATACATTATTTCTATGTACTATACCTGAGACTTTGAGGATTTGGCACCTGAATACGTACGCATAAATTTCATTATTACAATATGTATCTATGGCTCTAATTAAGTATAGACCAATTTCCAGTACAATTTGTACGAATGTTAATTTTGTAGGGTCTGTGTTGAACATCTATTTATCTTCTATCAAACTATCTGTTCGTATTTATATATTGATCTATCTATTTATCTATCTGAGTCTGTACATATCTATCTATGGGAGATTATGTGCTTAATTAAAGTCATACCTAATTTTGTTAATTAATTAATTATAACTAAATGAATTAGGCGTACATATCGGTTTACGATATGCACACCTAATTCATTTAGTTATAATTAATTAATTAACAAAATTAGGTATGACTTTAATTAAGCACATAATCTCCCACAAATTGTCGGCATTTGCCATTTCAAACACATTGTTTGAATACTTCATATCTATCTATCTATCTATCTATCTATCTCATTCTGTTGATAACTATATAACTATTACAGTCAAGTCATGCTAAAAACACTGATTCCTGCTGATCACCAAAGTTAAGCAGTGATGAGCCTGTTTAATACTTAATTGGCTCCACTTAACACATCAGTACTGTAAGAAACTTGAATCCTTTTTATCCAAATGTCTTGATTCAACATTGAATGACCTGAAAAGGGTTGATATGCCATAGAAAAAACAAACCAACCATCTATAATATATATATACACCGATCAATTTATCTAACTATCTAGTCTGTTCATAGTATCAATCTATCTACCAATCACTAGAAATTCTCATTATTTTTTGCAAAGTGAATTAAAAAACTATCATGACTAAAGCTGAACATTTAAATTTTTCTTTAAAATAAGTCTCTCTGGCATAACACATTTATCCATTTCTAAAGATAAAAGTGCATTATAAATTATACCTATCTATATAGCTCAGTCGGTAGAGCGTTCGGCTAGGAACCACAGGGTTCCTAGTTCGATACTGGCCCTTGCCAACTCAGCGTATGAGTAGCACAGGGATCTGTGCGGTAAAGTAAGGACCTGATAGTAGATGTGGTGCTCCACCTCAGACGCAAAAACAATCTCCTTGGTCTAGCGCTAATGAAAAAGGTAAGACTCCCTCGCTGATTGGCTGATACAAACTTTAGGCCACCCCGGCGATTTACTTTTATATATTACTAAAATTCTCATTATATTTGTATATATCTACATATTTACCCAACCCCTCTAACATAGGCAGGATGTGACACAAGGTAAATTTTCAAGTGGAGTAAAGCTGGTTTGAATTCAAAGCTTTCCTTCTCCTGCACAGGTTGCCCAACCAAAGCTAAAGAACCCAATATGTCCCAAAATTTTTCCATAGTTGGGAGAAGAACAGATGGATTCATGCCTTTCCCAAGGGCATTAGTGCAAAGTAAAGCACAAACAGCCTCACCCAGGATTTGAACCTGGTTGCTGATTGCATTTCTTAGGCTGATAAACATTATGTTAAGCACAATATATTTTACATGGACCTGTAAATTAAATGAGTATATTTTACATTGATCTGGTCATTATATTAATGTATTCTACATGGACCTTTCTCTCATATTAATGTATTTTACATGGAACTGTCCATTAAATTAATGGATTTTGATAGACCTGTCCATTATAATTATGTACTTTAATGGATCTGGACATTATATTAGTATATTTTAATGGACCTTTCCATTGTATTAACATATTCTAATGAATCTCGCCATTATATCAATGTATTTTACATGAACCTTTCCATTAAATTAATGTATATTAATGGACCTGGCCATTATGTCAATGTATTTTACATGGACGTTTCCATTAGATTAATGTATATTAATGGACCTGGCATTATGTCAAATGTATTTTACATGGACTTTCCATTAAATTAATGTATATTAATGAACCTGGCCATTAGTCAATTATTCATGAACCTTTCCATTAATTAATGTATATTAATGGACCGGCCATTATGTCAATGTATTTTACATGAACCTTCCATTAAATTAATGTATTAATGGACCTGGCCATTATGTCAATGTATTTTCATGAACCTTTCCATTAAATTAATGTATATAAATGGCCTGGCCATTATGTCAATGTATTTACATGACGTTTTTAATTAATGTATATTAATGACCGGCCATTATGTCAATGTATTTTACATGACGTTTCATTAAATTAATGTATATTAATGGACCTGGCCATTATGTCAATGTATTTTACATGGACGTTTCCATTAATTAATGTATATTAATGGACCTGGCCATTATGTCAATGTATTTACATGGAGTTTCCATTAATTAATGTATATTAATGGACCTGGCCCATTATGTCAAGTATTTTACATGGACGTTTCCATTAAATTAATGTATATTAATGGACCTGGCCATTATGTCAAATGTATTTTACATGGACGTTTCCATTAAATAATGTATATTAATGGACCTGGCCATTATGTCAATGTATTTTACATGAACCTTCCATTAAATTAATGTATATTAAGGACCTGGCCATTATGTCAATGTATTTTACATGACCTTTCCATTAAATAATGTATATTAATGGACCTGGCCATTATGTCAATGTATTTTACATGGACGTTTCCATTAAATTAATGTATATTAATGGACCTGGCCATTATGTCATTGTATTTTACATGGACGTTTCCATTAAATTAATGTATATCAATGGACCTGACCATTACATCAATATATTTTACAGTGACCTGTCTTTTATATTAATGCATTTTGATGGACCAGTCCATAACATTAATGTATTTTACATTGACCTGTCTTTTATGACTTTTATGTTATGACAGGAGTCTCACCAGACAGGCAAATTAGATTGAGCTATACATTGTTTAAATCATTATGCTCATAAAATTTCCTTCTTGATTTATTATTATTTGATTTCATTTTGTTTCCTATCTGATTGCACTGCTATTAAATTTTATAAAAGTTTTCCAATAAATTTATTTAAAATCATTTCATCTTAAAGTGGAGCATTTCTATTTTTGTTTGAAGAAGAATTTTCTTTTTGGATTCAATAAACGATTCTTAAGAATTCAAGACAAAAATGTAATGGAAACGTATCGCAGGAGATTCTTTTGTTCCCACTGCATGTTTCTCTTTGGATTTTTCCTTTCTCTTCTCTGATTTTCCAGAATCCAAAATATCTTGGAGCATTTTAATCATTATCATTATTATTTTTCCCACACATAGCCATCAAAAGCATTAATAAAATTATCTTTTTTTTCTTTACATTTTCCATGTCACCTTTTTCTGTTTCTTACATTTTGAAAAGTTTTATTTAAAAAAAAGGAGAGGTAGTTAAAAAACAAAGGGAGATAATTCTTTTTTTCTTTGTCTTTTTTTTTTTTTAAAGATCTATTCATTAAAAGATATAATAAAAAATATGAAAATGAATTCCTCCACAAATAAAAGTAAAAAGGAAAAGGGAAAAAAAGGGATGAATTTTGATGTTTGAAAAGGGAAAAAAAAAATGATTTTTTTAAAAAGTAAATTTTATCTGAGAATTTGTTTTTATTTTTAACTTTGGAAAATCTTTTTTTTTATGTTTTTCTTCATTTTTTCTTCGTTTCATCTAATATGCCTTATTCTTTTTCTCTCTTATACGTTTTAAAAAAAAAAAAGCTTTTTCTTTTACAGACCATTTGCTGCATAAAAATTTGCATTTGCTGATAAAAATAATGACCCTTATGATTTAAAGAAAAGGAAGTAGTTGCAAGATCCATTTGTTAGGATCATCATCATCATCATCATCATCATCATCATCATCATCATCAACAACAACAACAACAACAAGGTAGCACCACATATATCCATGACTCTCTTTTGCCAACTGTCCCTATCAGTTATCACCCCTGTTGGTCCTCCATGCAGCAACCTGAATCCACACAGAGCTGATTGATGTAGGTTTTTGCTGGTTGGCCTACACTAATTGTAAATGTGCAAGTGCCCACAGGAGAACATAGACACATACACATGGACACATCAGTGTAGGCCGATCATAAAAAAACCTACATTGGTCAGCTCTGTGTGGATTTTGGATACAATGAGGAAGACCAGCCAGGAGTGATGACCGAGAGAGAGTCATAGGTATCCATGTATCTAGGTCTTCTGTGTAGCATCCAGAATCTGACTGATGTAGGTTTTTGCTGGTTGGCCGACACTGTGTATCCACGTGTAGGTATTCACAGGGGAATGTGACTTACAAGTTTGTTCCTACTTCTCCGACAATGTCCAGCATGTTTTGTTCATCTTACTCAGATAGTTTGTGTAATAGGGGGTGAATTAGAAATCAGAAGAAGAATCGAGACCATCCAAACTACAGCATTGTTGGGATCAGCTAGAATCCTAGAGACCTGAGGAGACTTGCTGTCACTCAGCCTCCAGTGAATCATCGGCTACAGCAGGTGTGAAAACATAATAATAATAATCACCAAACCTTGCGTTAATTAACAATAATAAAATAACTTGTCATTGAGTGAATTTTGCTGTTCCAGCCTAGGAACCACAAGGTTCTGTGTTTAGTACTGGTTCTTGCCAATTCGCATGAGTAGCTCAGCTTGGAACTTTTTTGAAATTTTTTGAATTTGTTAAATTTTGTTTTAATGTTGGAGTTTAATAAAATTACAAATTTGCTAAACATGAGTTTACCACTTTGAAACTAAGTTGAAAAGTCGGTGGAATAAAAATACACCGACTCTCTGGTAAAGAAAAGGTTCTGAACATAACTGCCAGTAAAGAAGGTCATGCTCAAAACAAAACAGTGCTACCTATTGCCAACATCATTCTGTCCTCTTGCCATTTATATACCCAATACAAAAAGGCTATATAACAAAAACAAAAGAGCACAGTTGGTAGAGCATTTGCCTAGGAACCACAAGGTCCTGTGTTCAATACAGGTCCTCACCAACTCAGCATCTTCTGGGACATGAAAGGACCCATCACTATTTATTTCCTCGAAAATAGTGCATCAGTAAACAGTTGTTCTTATTGCCAAATTCTAAGGCAAAATTGACCTTATTTATTGAATGATCCTCATATATATATATATATATATATATATATATATATATATATAAATATTTACAATAGAAATGCAAATAAATAAAAAAGGAATAGTTTGGGGCTGTGTATTAATCCAAACATTCATAATATAATTGGACTCTTACATGTATAATTAAATTATAGTAATTGAATATCAATACACTATTGAATTAAGACATCAAATTCCAAATAGACAATATCTAATGAATGATACAAATTACAGGATCAATGCACAATATAATTGTGTTAAGACTTAATAAATATCATAAAAGACAATATAAATCTAAATTCTATAAATATTGGTTATTCTGGTTGGATTCTTACCAATTTCTCAAAGAAACGATGCCAACAGCCTGAACCATAATTTGAACTTGGCTTGCTGATTCTATTTCCAGTTCATATTTGTTATGGCACCTTTCAGTTCTCATATAAAAGGTGTTACCCCAAAATTTTGGGTATTTGAACACTGCCAACGGAATATAGTCAGATTGCTGTGTAAGAAGCAACATAGGAAGAAGTTTGGTAAAATTTCTATAAAAAACAATCAGGTTAAATCCTACTTAATGGACATAAATTCCACCGCGTTATTCGGACTATTGTCCCCATCTTCATTGTTATTTGTACAACATTTCGGCCGATATACCCTCCGGCCTTCTTCAGGTATTTCTTGTCAAATACCTGAAGAAGGCCGGAGGGTATATCGGCCGAAACGTTGTACAAATAACAATGAAGATGGGGACAATAGTCCGAATAATGCAGATAATACTAATCTTCAAGCCTCATCTCAAACATTAAGAGAAATAATAAATTCCACCATCGTATGTCACCCTGCTGAAAGAAAAAGAGCACTATAAATAAAGGAATTAACCGAATTTAATGAAATTTTCAGTGTTGATATATTAATGAATAAAATATATAATGCATTAGTTATTTTATTTAAAAACTTTTACATTTTTTCAGGTCAGTTAACTTTTAACTACGTATCTTTAAGAATCTGTGTTACGCCTCAAAGATACGTTGGTTCAAAGTTAACTTAGTAATGGCAATGAAAAGGTACTCCACACTCCCCAGAGCTCCAGAATTGTAAACTTACCACTAGATGGAGTTTAATGTCATACCCAGGACACTAAGACCCTCAACCACTACCTTCTCACACATGTATGATAAAAGTGTTTGGGGTTTGCTATAAGAGCAGTACGATCAGGAAAATCATATAGGTGCTAGGGCTTGGCAAGATCAGCCAATTGATCAAATTGAAAATGAGTTTTAAAAAAAATACACAACAAGAATGAATAAAACAAAAAGGTTAAATCCTACTTAACGGACATAAATTCCACCCCGCCGAAAGAAAAAAAAAAACTAAAAATCAAGGAATTAACCGAATTTAATGAAATTTTCAGTGTTGATATATTAATGAATAAACAATATAATTCACCAGTTATTTTATTTGTAAACTCATACATTTTTTCAGCTCAGTTAACTTTGAACCACGTATCTTTGAGGTGTAACATAGATTAACAAACATACGTGGTTCAAAGTTTTATCACATTTTTACATTTTTTCTGTGTAGCATGTCCTTTTTCTTCTCTTTCTTTCTTTATAATAAAAACAGAGTGGTTCATTATTTAACTGAGGTGACGACATTCATAAGAAATAAGTATTCAGCAGATAAGCAACACCAGGATTTACATTTTTGCATTTCATCTTAAACAATTTGGATGGTCTCATTTTTAAACAGAGGTGTTGTAAAATTATAATGGTAATACTGTTGCATAATTGTTTGGTGGTGTAGGGTTTTGACAACACCCTGTAGTGAGAATTCTAAGGGGCCAGTGTTTTCAGATCAGGGGATGGAAAACTACCGGGCGATGTAAAAATAGATTTTTGAAACATATTGCCTGAGTGGTGGGAGTAAAAAATTCAATGTCAGCGAGTTTGTACCCTAAGTAAGTAAAATCATCAATCTCATTAAAGGATTAAAAAATAAAACAATTTGAAATGTAAACTTTAAAATATGTATTAAAATAAAACTAACTATATATAGATATATGATACCAGTCATGTATTTATTAAAACTTGTTTTAAAAAACAATGAGGACTGTCTAATGCTGCATGCTCAAATTTTGAGTGTATTTATTCTATGTTATGATGATTTTGGGTAATGCGACGTAAGCAGTGACGTAGTTTTTGTTACAGACAAAAACCGGAAGCGATTCTCCATTATTAATAGAAATATTGGTCATTTTGGGATGGCTAATCATCTATGAAATTTCTAGCTGGTGTACGGGTGTGCATGCGTGTGTGTGTGTGTGTATCTTTGGGGTGGGGTGGGGGTCAATGTGGGTTGGGTGGGGGTGGAGGTTGGTGCTCATGACTCATTGAAACCCTCTTTCCTTTGGTAAAGTGTATTTCCAGACAATGAAATCTGCCTGCACACATTTCATTTGTGTACAAGTCTGCCAAAAATGTTCCTTCACAGCTATTTTCAATCACTCTACAAAGAAGTGCAAGGGGTGGGGGCAATTGTCATACCCTTGCCCCCCAACCGACAGATGTTTTGAGGAACCCTCTTATAAAAATGAGAGCAGTTACTAAGTTATTTTTTTTCTCGTTTTTTTTTGTTGTTATTGTTGTTATTATTCTTGCCATCCTGTCTCCCTTTAAATACCAACAGATGTTTCCAGGTTCTCTCCATCATTCTTCTGTGTTTGAAGAGCTAACCAAAAAAATCTGCTCTCTCTTTCTCTCTCTCTCTTTTTCTCTCTTTCGCCTTCTCTCTCTCTCTCTCTCTCTCTCTGTCTCTCTCTCTCTCTGTCTTTCTCTCTCTGTGTGTCTTTCTCTCTCTCTGTGTCTCTTTCTCTCTCTCTTTCTCTCTCTCTGTGTCTCTTTCTCTCTCTCTGTGTCTTTTTCTCTCTCTCTCTGTCTCTTTCTCTCTCTCTTTCTCCCTCTCTGTGTCTCTTTCTCTCTCTCACTCTTTCTTTCTCTTTTTCTCTTTTTCTCTGTCTGTCTGTCTGTCTGTCTCTCTTCTCTTTCCCTCTTTTTCCCTTTCTCTCTCTTTCTCTCTCTCTCTCTCTCTCTCTCTCTCTTTCTCTCTGTCTCTGTCTCTCTTTCTTTCTTTCTCTCTCTCACTCTCTCTCTGTTTATTTTTTTTAGATCTTGATTGATCTTGAATTATACGAGCACCGAGAGTTTTGGATTAAAAATGTTATAATGCCAGAGATCTTTAAGACTTACTTAAACATGGCCACGTTTCTAAAGAGAAACTAGCAATCTTACTTTCTGCAACACTCTTAACTTTGCATAAAGAATTTGTGAAGGATAAAGACAGAAATAGGCAGTTTGGTTAAAACTATACAATGACATCATCATCATCATCATCATCATCATCATCATTTTACTCTCTGCAGATTTTCCCACACCAATTTTAAGAGGTGGTCTTTCACCAGAGAATGAGGGATAGCAAGTCTCCTTAGGTCTCCAGATCAATTCTGAGCATTCTTGCCGATCTTAACAATGCTGTGGTCTGTATGCTCTCAATTCTTCCTCTGATGTCCAATTCCATCCAGTCATTTTTCCAAGATCTTGGGGATCGTTCCAAGTGCACCATTTTATTTTGCTAGTTTATATAATTTAGATTTACAATGTCTTTTATGTATTAATATTCGTATTCCTAAATTGTATTGTTATATACTCATGTTGCGAGTATATAAACAATAGTGTTCTTCACATGAAAGAGAGAGAGAGAGAGTGGACCAACATAGATTTGTTTTGTTTGTTTGTTTTGTTTTGTTTTACGGCATCATATTCCACAGCTTTTTTCTTTCGTTTTTTTTTATCTCTCTGGCAAGATCCAAGTATTTGTCAATCTTTTCACTTTCTTTCATTTTTCCCTCTGTGGTTCATTGGAACAAAAAAAATCCACTAGATGACAAACTCTTGTTTCTAACTTGTATATATTTGTTCTTTCTTCTTAATGCACGCCATCAGAAAACCAGTGAACAGCTGCAAAAATGGAGAAAAAAGTGGAAAAAAACAAACTATATATACATTTTACTCCAGTGTATAAAATGTATCATCATCATCATTAGGTTTTCACACCTGCCGTAGCCAGTGGTTCACTGGAGACTGAGTGACAGCAAGTCTCCTCAGGTATACAGGACTCTTCTGAGTATTTTAGCTGATCCTAACAGTGCTGTACTTTGGATGGTCTCGATTCTTCCTCTGATTTCCAATTCACCCAAATTCTTTTCTAGAGCTTTGGGGGCTGTTCCAAGGGCACTAATTACAACTGGTACAACCTTCACTTTCATGTTCCACAGTTTCTTCAGTTCTCTTGTATGGCCCCTTTCTTTCTTTTCCACTCGGTGGTTGACCGGAATGGCAAAATCCACGAGATGACAGTTTCTCTTCTTCTTGTCAATCAATACTAGGTCTGGTCTTCTGACCGGGATTAGGTGATCCATCTGTACCTCAAAGTACAAGAGATTTTTATGCATCTCATTCTTCAGGACAGATTCAGGCTTGTGCATATACAGTTTAGTTGTATGGTGAAAATTGAATTTCTTGACAATTCCCAGTGAATTATCTTTCATACCGAGTCATGCCGAGTCTTGTACTCTCTTTGCTGTATTCACTTATTATATGATTAACTGTTTTGTCTCTGTCTCCACACACTCTGCACATGCTATTCTGTTGTGTCCTATCTATTTTTGCTTTATATAATTTGTTCTTATGGCATTATTATTATTATTATTATTATTATTATTATTATCAAGGATCAATATTTGAATAGTTTTAAACCATCATTTTTATCAGGGAAATTGGGGAAAAAAATTATACCTAAAAAGGAAAAAGAAGGAAAGAAGCAAGAAAATAGAAAGAAAGAAGAATTAAGAAATAAAGAAAAGAGCAGAGAGAGAGAGAGAGAGAGAGAGAGAGAGAGAGAGAGAGAGAGAGAGAGAGAGAGAGAGAGAGAGCGCTATTTAAAATGAGAAAATAAAAAATAAAAATAAGTAAATAAAAATTTGTCAGGGAGAAAAAAAAAAGCAGAATGAAAACGACCTACCAGCCCTTCCGACCCCTCAATCCCCCACCCACCTAAAAAAAACAAAACCAGGATTAAAAGGCGTTAAGGAAATGCAGAATAAAAGAAAGAAAAATTACGCAGAATTAAACTATTTTCCATTTAGTTAAGAGAATGATCGATGGCATTAGGATTACGCAACCAACAATCCCTGGCCCCCACCCTCACCCCAAACACGCACTTCGGCTTAGGTAGACAGATGCCCAAAAGTAATTATGGTTTTGGCAAAGGAGTCGTTTAAGAGCACCTCACGTTTTATTACCGATTATTCCCAGAAGACAAAACAGTCACCGACAGAGCGTGAACTTGTGGCTCGCAGAGTAGACGTTAGTCTGGATGTCAATTTTTCCAGTTACCCTTTGTAAAACGGGTGGAAAATTTCGGAAATATATACTTGGCTCTTTCATCTGATGCTGTGACAAATAGTCCCAATGCAAAACAATCCACCCACATAAAATACACTGTGTATCCATGTATATATATATATATATATATATATATATATATATATATATATATATATATAATATAATATTTATATTTTTGCTTGAAGACAATTACAATGCGCATATCGCATAAAATTCGATAATTATAGAAGATAAATAATATTGACAAGTGAATGTCGCAAAGAATTACTCGGCGTGTAGAACATCGTACAGCAGCTGTTTCGACTTTATTAAGTCTCATCAGCGATGTATACTAACGATCTCCCTCCGACAGAAATCAAAACCGGGACTTCAGCAGGATAGTCAGAAATTATACTGCCTCGGCCACCGATACAGCAATATATATATATATATATATAATATATATATACATATATATATATATATATATATATATATATATAAAGTGTTGTTATGGGTCCAATGGGAGAAAATTAAATATTTTATAAAAAAGAAGGTCCACAAAATGGATTATGTTTTTTTAAAATGTTTTTTTATTATTATTTTACATTTGTGATACATGTTTCAGATCTTCTGATATCTTCTTCAGGCATTAATTAACCATATTCTGAACAGAATATGAATGTGTACAAGTATATATATATAAACAAGTATCTAATCCCTCCCTTCCTGTTTAGTGGGAGTGTAGAGAGATTTAATTTGTAACATCATATATATATATATATATATATATATATATATATATATAATATAATAAAATAAATATATAAAGGTTTTACATATCTATTTATTAGGTGACAAAGGAACATTCACGACCATATAGGTTTCATGCGATGCAATCATCAGGTGAAGATGTTTCAAATGCAAGGAAAATCGAAAAAATTTTTTAAAAAAATTCAGAAAATTCATATATATATATATATGTTTGTGACAACCTCCTTCAGTCAGAATTATCCTGAAGAACCATTCGGGTGAAACCTAGGTAGATAGTATCTGACTCCTGTAGGTCCTTATAATCTTGCTTTACTTAATGTATTGAGCACTTTTTACTTAGAAAACTCTTGCTGTGTTTCTTCTTTTGGCCACTACATAGAAGGAGTCTTATGATTTAAAATACTGTATATCTAGTGGGCACCTCATATAATGTAATGGTTAACAAGCTATGCTAGCAGTTAGTGGATGCAGCTCCATGATGTATGCCTAACATGCTAGACTGCAACATTGTAGAACGGTATGAACCCACTGATCCCCCAGCTTTTTGAGGCTTGTTTAATTATTCTAATTAAACAAGCCTGAAGAAGATACTATGATCTGAAACACATGTCGCAAAAATAAAATGAAGTAATTAAACAAGCCTGAAGATGATTGTAAAATCTGAAACATGTGTCGCAAAAATAAAATTAATTAAAGTAATTAAACAAGCCATTTTATGGACCTACTTTCTTATAAAATGTTATATTTTCTGCTGTTGGACCCATAACAGCACTTTATATATACTAGCAAATATATGCACCCTCCGGGTGCAAGTATTTAAGTTTTAATGTAATAAAATATTGTATCAAATTAGAAATGCTAATGAAACTAAATAAGAATGCAATTTAACTATTTAGTTAAAATAGGAAGTAAAGAATAAAATTACAGTTATTTTTTCTTGTTAATGGATTTCTTTAAAGATTTATCCACGAGATTTTAGATAATATTCATTAAGATAAAACCAAACAATTAGAAATCAATAATACTAAGCATATATTTATTAAAATCATATTTCTAATATCAATATGCAAATTAGCCTTTCCATTCACACTGTAAACTGCTATTTTGTTGTATATATAAATACAATTGCATGTTTTTAGTATGTAGATAAGGCCAACGGTAGTAATAATGTAAAACAATTTTATTAATAATTGAGGTTTAAATAAAAAATAAAATCCTGTAGAATGTGACATAATAACTAAGGGAATTGTTACTTGAATAGTAATATAGTTTCGGTTACAAACAGAAAAACACACAATCTCCATTATAATAAGATATATATATAATTGCACACCTACTATCACAATGCTACCAATCACAGTGGGTACTTACCATGGCTAGAACTGCTTTGGTCACACGATATATGAGCTGCAAACTAGCACATACCAGAATATTGCAAAACTTTTGACTCACCCAAGTATTTACCCAACTCCTCCACCAGGGGCAGGATGCAACACAAGGTCGATTTTAAAAGCAAACTAGCACATACTAAGATATTGCAAAACTTTTGACTTATTAATGAATCAGAAACCATACTACTCTCCAATAATGCATCATATTTAAGATAGGTTGCAAAAAATAATTTGGTTTTGGGCTTGACTAAAATAACTCACCATTAAAATGTCTGGATGACCAAAAATTGATTTATCAAGTCAGACGTATAACTTACTTTGCCGCCAAAGTTCAGATGCCAAAATGTTAGAAAATGGAAACGTAGCGCTGAAAGTTTCATATCCTATTATATATATTTACCAACCCCTCTGCGCGAGCAGGATGCGACACAAGGTCAATTTCTTAAGCGGAGTTTAAGAGGTTTGAATTCAGAGTTTTCCTTCTCCTACACAGGTTGCCTAACCAAGGTTAAAGAGCCCAGTCTGCCCTACTATTTATCCATAGCTGGAAGGAGAGTAGGATTCATACCTTTCCCAAGGGTATTAGCGCTATGTGAAATGCAAACAGTTTTGTCTAGGATTTGAACTCGGGTCGACGATTCCATTTCCTATGACTCTAACCATTATGCCATGCGCCTTCATATATAAGGGTAAGATAATATGAAATACACACAGATTGTTGTTCAAATAAATTTATTCATTATGCTGATATTGCAATATTCCAATTTGTTAAAAATCTTCTTCAGAGCATATGTTGTGTTAAATAAGAATGTTGTATACCCAACATTGGATATATAAGCAGGAGAAGAAAGCCGGATGAGAGAGAGAGAGAGAGAGAGAGAGAGAGAGAGAGAGAGAGAGAGAGAGAGAGAGTAGAGACTTACTTGTTACTTTATTTCTTCTTTACTACTTTTAGTCGCCATGTTTCCTCTTTTTCTTCTTTGGCTGTCATCTTGTCATCTGGTTGCTATATTCTTCTAACTGCTTCTTCTAAGGGCTTCTTCTAAGAGCTATCTTTAGTCATTGTAATTAATAGAAAGAACTACAAGACTTTTATTTTCTTGATCAAGATTTTATTTAGCCCATTCTTATTTGCTGTGTGGGTGAGATTCAACATCAGCAGAGAGAAGTACATTCTCTTTGCTTCAAAGTCTGGTTGAAACTAAAATCTAAATCTAGTCACATGTTTTTGGTGACACGCGAGATTCACACTTCTAGAGGTCAATTGGGGTCATCAAACGTAAATTACCTGCCTACGCTTTTAACTCCAACCAACTTATTTCAAACTGACTATAGGTTCTGTCAACAATTTATGGCACTACATAAATTGTAACAAGAAGACAGTTTATGAAAATTGTGACTGTTTTGTGATGGTCACAATTTTCATAAATTGTCTTATTTAACACAATATATGCTCTGAAGAAGATTTTTTATCAAATTGAAATATTGCAATATCAGCATAATATCAGAACACTCTGCCAAATTAAATGTTCAGCATAATAATGGGGATGGATTGCCTTGCCTCAGTGTTTGGATTTTGATTGGTCAGTTGCTATATGTAGCTCAAAGTTTACTTGGATATACAGTTATTTAATTATGACATTGAGCACTGTTATAAATATTATCACCCATATTATCTACATAATATATAATATATATTATACATAATATATAAAACATACATATAACACATAATATATAAATATATATATATATATATATATATATATATATATATATATATATATATATATATATATATATAAATAAATAAATATATATATATATATATATATATATATATATATATATATATAAATTTCATCTGGACACTGCGTGCATTATGACCCAAGCATGTTTATTTATTTATTTAAAAAAAAAATTTTTATTTAAAAAAAAAGAAAAGTTTAGTGCCATAACATTCCATCATGAGATCACGCTTCACGCTTCACGCTAAACAAGCCACTGTTTTTTAAAATCTTAATATTTTAAACGTCTGATGATTCCAAGTACACGTAAGACTGTAGTTATGGGATATTATATCCATAATGTTTAATCTTTGATTTTAAATCTGCTCTGCAATTTTAGCATTGAGTGCCTTCATATGCTAATACTTTTAACATTCATTTTACATTATATATATATGTATATATGATTAAAAAAAAACTATATAAATAAATACATTCTGATTTTTGTCGATGGTATTTTTTTTTATGATCTTGAAATTTAATTTTTAATTTTGAATGATGTCTTGACCTGCAAAAAGAAACTGTTGTGCAACACATTATAACATTATTGTTATATATAGTAATATTTTCACAATGGAAAATGTTTTTTCTTATTATTCACAATAAAACTTGTCATAAAATAAATATAAAAACAACAAAAAGACCTGATATTTTGCATTAGAGAAAATCAAAATTAGAATATCTTATTATAATGGAGATTCAGTGTCTGTAACTGAAACTACGCCATTGTTTATATCACAATACCCCCAGATATAAGTTTATCAATGACTATTTAATCTATAGTTATAATCATTAATATATAAAATAAATCTTATTTGTTAACGAGGACTCTATGAAAATCTGAAATTTGATTTGCCACAAAACAGCCCATGTTATTAGTTCGTTTAAAATACTGCAATGTGCCCTATATATCATTAAGAAATAAATGTTTACATAGTACATGGTGAGGTTAATTTGCATATTGCTTCTAACAAAACTGGGTATAATAAATAATTACTTTGTGTTATTGATCTCTAATGATCTCCAACATATTGGAATCAATCTTGTGAATGGTTTTATACAAAAAGCAATTAAAATATGATTAAAATAAGTGTTCTTATATGTGTTCTTATTTAATTTTGTTAGTCTTTAACATCTAATATATTTCATTATTTAGCTCAGTCGGTAGAGCATCCGACTAGGATTCGATACTAGCCCTCGCCAACTCAGTGTATGAGTAGCACAGGGATCTGTTTGGTAAAGTAAGAGGTTGATGGTAGGTGTGGCGCTCTACCCCAGACACCAAAACAATCTCCTTGGTCTAGTATTAGTGAAAAGTAGATAGACTCCCTTGCTGTCTGGCTGATACCGACTTTAGGCCACGCCGTTGACTTTACTTAATTTTACATTAGGACTTAAATACTTATACCCAGAGGATGCTAGTTTTGATTTATAAAAAAAACAAATAGGTAATTTCAGATATTACATCTGGAGGCATACTTAGTGTAATGGTTATTGTTGTAGGGAAAATAGAATCAGTAACGAAGCATAAAAATAGTATTATAATCTCTTCTGCAAGAACATATGGTTTTCATATTTTTTCTATATTGAGAGAGGAATATTGCACGATGCCCTTAACCTTCTTTCATTATCAGCTCAGGAGCAGGTGCTTTTATGAATGGCATAATGGTTGATTGATTTTTATATTTATTATTTAAAATTCTAAAAAAAAAAAAAAAAAAAAAAAAAAAATAAAAATCTGCTGATAAAAAAATCAGCGAGAATTCTTTGAAGGTGGTCTTTCATTTTGAAGGTTTCATACCATCATCAATACTAAATACCCTTTTCTCTATGTTGGAGAGGTTTAGAATATACTGTTAATGTTTTGGAACACACACACACACACACACACATATATATGTATATATATATATATATCAATGTGTATGGTTGGCACTATTATACTTGAAGAAGTGGTAGTAATCCAACATACAATTATTAGAAGAGTGCTCAATATCTGTGATAGAGCATTAATAGATAAATAAATAAAAGTTTTAACTTATATTTATTATCATTGGAACAATTTTGCTACCAAATGCTAAAAATTGTTCCAATGATAATAAATATAAGCTAAAACTTTTATCTATTTATCTATCTATCTATCTATCTATCTATCTATATCTTTGAAAGGAAGGAAAAACTCAACACCGTTATTCCATAATAAATTTATTTCGACCAAAATTATAAATCTAAGTTGATTTAACAAAGCTCCCCAAAATTAAGTCTCATAGCATTCTCTCTGCCTGAAAACTGACTTCCTAACTAACTAAAACACGTGACGCGTAAGATTCCTGCCTTTGGGGTCAAGGTTCCAAAATGGTCTAGTATTTTTCCACTTGAGCCCTTTGCATTTTCGCCACAGGGTATTGTCAAAAAACCCATGCCACCATACAATTATGCAGCACATACAAAGGTGGGCTGAAAATGGGTTCCAACAACTGCAACACTAATATAAGAAGTTTAGAGACTGCAAGGGGGACTATGTTGAAAAATAAATCTCTTTTGGTCACATTCCATGAATGTATGTTGGTCAGCCTATGGACTTTTCAGCTGACCCTTATACAATAAAATCAATTCCCTAAAGATATAAAATAACCCTAGACATGTTGACATGCCATTATAATCAATCAATTAATAAATAAGTAAATATATGCTGTTTCATATACATGATGATTGAAAAGTAACTCCCTATTTTAAATTATTCATCATTTTTTGTATGTGGTTACATTTTTCTCAATTCTTTTATGTATGTTATTTTTTCAGGTAAGATGTAGACAATTAAATTCAGATTAAGAAGACAACAACAATTGTAGATAAAAACATATATTCAGAAAGGTACAACTTGCAAACTTAATGGTGTTTGCTGCAAGACTTATCTGCTGAAGTTCTTTTGAGGTTTTAAGAGCAACCAGATTTAGACGTCTTGCTGCTATCGGATCAACACTATAAGTAACTTAGTCATGGAATTCAATTTAGGTACCAATATACAATATTAGCAATTTGGACCCTGGTGCACAGGCAGATAATTAATCCTTAATTTTTCCAATAGTTCTTTAATATTCATTTAATATATTTTGCTACCATTGTTTGTGAATGGCTGAATCATCATTTTCCTGGGTGATGGATAGATAGATGTGGTCCTCATGAGTGGCAGGGTAATAGCCCAGATTTAACATGCTGCAATTTTTTTCTTTGGGGCTGGTTGAAGGAGCAAGTCTACACAATGAAACCAATGACTTTGGAAGCACTTGAAGGACGAATATGAAAATTTATTTCTGCCGTTCTACAAGACTTCTGGGAAATGTCAGTTGATGTGATTTCCAAGCAGATTGAGAGGCTGAAGATGAATGCTGGTGCTCAGATAGAATTTTAAATAAAATTCCATGTTATGTGTGTTCATCTAATATTTATAAAAGTAAAAGGGTAACTAATAAGGATTGAACTCGCTCTGTAGTAATTGGTCTGCAAAATAAGTTTGCTAACCCTTACACCATAGTGAGGTGCTCATTGGTCAAATTTAACTTTATCTGCAAGGATAATCCCAAAAGTAAGGTCTCCAAAATATTTAGAAAAACGTTTATTGTTGATTGCCAATGATATCTATTTTTCTACATAATTGCCACTTCTGCCAATGCATTTTGTAGGCACTATGGCAGTTTTTGTATACCTGTGTCATACCAGTTTGCTACCATGTCATTGTTGAATCTCATCATAAACTCCCTATAACACTTGCAGACGATTTTGGTATCCGTGCACAACTCACCTACACTTGGCTATGAATTTCAATCAGATAATGCCTTTTGCATTCAAAAACTGGATAACTGCATAAATACTGCATAATTATAAGATTTCTAAAATACGTTGGCTTGGTCATGTCAGGAGGATGGACAAAGGCCGCATCTCCAAAGACCTACTGTATGGCAGAGGGTACCCGACCAGTAGGGAGACCATGCCTGTGCTTTAAAGATGTCTGCAAGAGAAATATGAAGACATGCCCCATTAATACCAACACATGGGAGGCTTGTGCAGGAGACCGTGTGACCTGGTGACTCCTCATCAAACAAGGAATGAAAAGGAGTGAAAAAGAGAAGAAAGTAGCCGCCACGGAAAAGAGAGCCAAAAGGAAGAAGAGACAACAGCAACTCCAGGAAGCATCCCTGTTTGTTTGCAGTCACTGCACCAGAGATTGCCATTCAAAAATTGGTCTGTTCAGCCACTCTGACAGTTGATAATAAAAAAAATGGGCACTATGCCATCGTCTTTGGAAGGATACCAACAACAAATATAGAATTTTTACATGTTGTTTTTTATGCAGCAATCTGGCTATATTCGGTTTACAGTGTTCAAATACCCAAAAGGCCTTGACTGGGAACACACATTATTTACTGGCTCAGGAGAACATCTCCTCTCCAAAAAAATAGCTATGAACCTGGAAATAAAATCTGAACTGTAAAAGTATATTTTGTCTTTGTCTCTTCTATTCTCTTCCTTAATTCCTTTTCAGCTTGACGACCACAAGAAGGAAGAACCACGTATATAATGGGGTTGAAGAAAAGAAATTAGCAACACACACCAAATGACCAAAGCCAAATCCCACACATAAAAAACCTCAAACCCCATATGTGTCACATCCCACTAGTGCAGAGGGGTTGGAAAATATATATAAGATTAGGAGGTTGATTTAGAAGGCTATCACAATGCAGGTATAAAGAAAAATAATAATACGGTAACAATGATGTTGTGTGTTAACCTGTATTTAATTCTTGAATTTTCGAGATAATAAAAAGATCACTGGAACTGAAGCAGTCTAGTTATATAAGATTGTTTTTATAGAAATTTTACCAAACTTGATCCCATGCAGCAATCTGACTATATTCAGTTGGCAGTGTTCAAATACCCAAAATTTTGGGTTAACACCTTTTATATGAGAACTGAAATAAGAAAAAAAGAATAAATTATAAGATTTCTAAAATAGTTGAAGGGAGTTATTTTACAATCATCCTGTAGAACGCAAATAGGCCTTGTTTCATTTGTAAGCAATGTTAAAAATCCAAGTTTTTAATATTCTAGTAAATATTGTCAACACCTCTTTTTAGGATTTCCATCTGCCATGATAGTTAATGGGATTTGTGACTAAACTTAAATGAATTGAGTCAGCAAGACATGGGGAAAAAAACAGATTAATGTTTTGAAATCTTGAAACATAAACAAAAACAACAAATACATTCTGTTCTGAAACAGGAAAATCTGTTTATTTTCATTTTAAAACAAGAAAGGAATTTGCTAGGGTAGCTATTTACCCAACCCGTCCACCAGGGGTAGGATGTGACACAACGTCACTGATATGGGGCATCTGGTGAGGATCAAACTCGCTATTCATTAGTCATGGATTTGTGAGACTAGTTTAAGTAGTGTCCTCTATTATGTCATGTCAGTGCAGTCTGTTATGTCATAAAGAAAGAAAGAAAGAAAGAAAGAAAAGAACAGAAGAGAGAGAGAGAGAGAGAGAGAGAGAGAGAGAGAGAGAGAGAGAGAGAGAGAGAGAGAGAGAGTCAAATATTGTATCTTAATGGGGAAAAGAAGGAAAAAGAAAGAAAGAAGAATGAATAAAGAAGAAAGA
>CM042151.1:60255843-60278343 GCA_023376005.1 Doryteuthis pealeii | reverse complement strand
GTGTTCATATAATTTTGACTGGTTCTTTCTCTAACCTTCTTCAGATGTGTATGGAATTGTTTTAAATAGGATTTCATTGTTGGTGTTTTTTTTTATCAATAAAATAAAGTCAATGGAGAGGTCTATTGTTGTTATCAGCCAGACAGCAAGAGAGTCTATCCTCTTATCACTAGCACAAGACCAGGGATTGTTTTTGCATCTGAGGTGAAGCGCCATACATACCATCAGCTCTTCACTTTACCGCACAGATCCAAGCTGTGCTACTCATACAAGGTGTGTCAAAATAAAAATCGAGATTTTCGGTACTTTTTGACACACATGTATTCTGAAAAATGAACGTACCATTCATTCTTCATTTCTATCTTGGTAAATACAGCTTTAAAATCTGTACTTTTTGACACACCTTGTATTCTGAAAAAAATTAACATTAGATTTATTGTTTATTCCTATCTTGGTAAATACAGCTTCAATCTCGATACTTTTTTGACACACCTTGTATGCTGAGTTGGAGAGGGCTAGTATTGAACCCAGAACCTTTTGGTTCCTTGGTGGATGCTTTACTGACTTTTTATCAATAAATCAACAAAATTTGGAACCCCCCAAAATAATACTAGAATGAGTCAAACTAGCACTCATCATCATCAAGGGCTGCTAAGAGCATGGATTCCTTTGACTCTCTCTGGCCATCCATCCCTATCAGCCATTGCTCTGGGTAAGTCTTCTAGACAGTACCCAGTGTCCGCACAGAGTTGATGAACATAAGTTGCTGCTAGTTGGCTGACACTGGTGTGTCCATGCATACAAGTCCATGGTAGAATGTTGCTTATGGATTTGTCCTTACTTTCTCCAGCAGTGACTTGTATGTCTTGCCCACCTTTCTTGGATGATTTTTGAGATGGAAGCACTACTCTGCTGAAAAATTGACCCAGCACTGGTGTGTCCATGTGTAGGAGTCCATGGTAGAATGTTGCTTATGAGTTTGTCCTTACTTTTCCAGTAGTGACTTGTATGTCTTGCCCACCTTTCTTGGATGATTTTTGAGATGGAAGCACTACTCTGCTGAAAAATTGACCCAGCACTGGTGTGTCCATGTGTAGGAGTCCATGGTAGAATGTTGCTTATGAGTTTGTCCTTACTTTTCCAGCAGTGACTTGTATATCTTGCCCACCTTTCTTGGATGATTTTTGAGATGGAAGCGCTACTTTGCTGAAAAATTGACCCAGCACTGGTGTGTCCATGTGTAGGAGTCCATGGTAGAATGTTGCTTATGAGTTTGTCCTTACTTTTCCAGCAGTGACTTGTATATCTTGCCCACCTTTCTTGGATGATTTTTGAGATGGAAGCGCTACTTTGCTGAAAAATTGATCCAGCACTGGTGTGTCCATGTGTAGGAGTCCATGGTAGAATGTTGCTTATGAGTTTGTCCTTACTTTTCCAGCAGTGACTTGTATGTCTTGCCCACCTTTCTTGGATGATTTTTGAGATGGAAGCACTACTTTGCTGAAAAATTGACCCAGCACTGGTGTGTCCATGTGTAGGAGTCCATGGTAGAATGTTGCTTATGAGTTTGTCCTTACTTTTCCAGCAGTGACTTGTATGTCTTGCCCACCTTTCTTGGATGATTTTTGAGATGGAAGCACTACTCTGCTGAAAAATTGACCCAGCACTGGTGTGTCCATGTGTAGGAGTCCATGGTAGAATGTTGCTTATGAGTTTGTCCTTACTTTTCCAGCAGTGACTTGTATGTCTTGCCCACCTTTCTTGGATGATTTTTGAGATGGAAGCACTACTTTGCTGAAAAATTGACCCAGCACTGGTGTGTCCATGTGTAGGAGTCCATGGTAGAATGTTGCTTATGAGTTTGTCCTTACTTTTCCAGCAGTGACTTGTATGTCTTGCCCACGTATCTTGGATGATTTTTGAGATGGAAGCACTACTCTGCTGAAAAATTGACCCAGCACTGGTGTGTCCATGTGTAGGAGTCCATGGTAGAATGTTGCTTATGAGTTTGTCCTTACTTTTCCAGCAGTGACTTGTATGTCTTGCCCACCTTTCTTGGATGATTTTTGAGATGGAAGCACTACTTTGCTGAAAAATTGACCCAGCACTGGTGTGTCCATGTGTAGGAGTCCATGGTAGAATGTTGCTTATGAGTTTGTCCTTACTTTTCCAGCAGTGACTTGTATGTCTTGCCCACGTTTCTTGGATGATTTTTGAGATGGAAGCACTACTCTGCTGAAAAATTGACCCAGCACTGGTGTGTCCATGTGTAGGAGTCCATGGTAGAATGTTGCTTATGAGTTTGTCCTTACTTTTCCAGCAGTGACTTGTATGTCTTGCCCACCTTTCTTGGATGATTTTTGAGATGGAAGCACTACTCTGCTGAAAAATTGACCCAGCACTGGTGTGTCCATGTGTAGGAGTCCATGGTAGAATGTTGCTTATGAGTTTGTCCTTACTTTTCCAGCAGTGACTTGTATGTCTTGCCCACCTTTCTTGGATGATTTTTGAGATGGAAGCACTACTCTGCTGAAAAATTAACCCAGCACTGGTGTGTCCATGTGTAGGAGTCCATGGTAGAATGTTGCTTATGAGTTTGTCCTTACTTTTCCAGCAGTGACTTGTATGTCTTGCCCACCTTTCTTGGATGATTTTTGAGATGGAAGCACTACTCTGCTGAAAAATTGACCCAGCACTGGTGTGTCCATGTGTAGGAGTCCATGGTAGAATGTTGCTTATGAGTTTGTCCTTACTTTTCCAGCAGTGACTTGTATGTCTTGCCCACCTTTCTTGGATGATTTTTGAGATGGAAGCACTACTCTGCTGAAAATTGACCAGCACTGGTGTGTCCACACAGCTGACCCAGCACTGGTGTGTCCATGTGTAGGAGTCCATGGTAGAATGTTGCTTATGAGTTTGTCCTTACTTTTCCAGCAGTGACTTGTATGACCCACCTTTCTTGGATGGTTTTTATGATAGAAGCACAACTCTACTGAAAAATTGACCTTGTGTCACATCCTGTCTGAGGCAGAGGGGTTGGGTAAATATGTACTTACTTAACGATCCACGGTAACCAAATGACCAGTTCAATTACAGATATTGGTCAGGGAATAACCGTCTTTACTGGACTGTGGTTATCATGTCATTCTTGTCAAGTGTTGAGTTAAATAACGATCTTTGATATGAAACTGATCTTCTACTGGCCAGAGTGCTGGTCAGTGGTCAAGCTTATCGGCTAAATGATGGCCATTGTTACAGAGATAATGTTTTCTCTTAAATTGTTGCAAGTGGTCAAGTAATCACTGGTCAGTGATATCATCTTCAATGCTGACAGGACATTGAATTAAATGCTGATCCCTGATATGGGAACAGTTTTATCTTAATGCAGCAGACGGCTTAGGTCAGTAGTGGAGGTCAGCAGGATTTTCGAAGGGGACGACAGCGCAAGAGACACAATGACCTAGATATAAAACAAAGAATTTCTGGTGTTTTCCGGATCGGATAAGATCCATAAATGGAAAAGAAACCAAATTAGGGGGACTTTAATTCTTATTGTAGTCATTTATGCGAGAGCCGCTGGCATCAGTTTATGGTAGGATCACAATGGTGGGAGAGCTGCTGTGAGCAGTTTAAATTAGGCAAAGTGTTAAAAGGACTTTACATTCAACAGTAGTTATTTACCATATTTAGTTGAGGTTGGCACAAAGTCAGAAGTATGGAGCAAACAGTGAGAAACAAACTCACATATAATGGTTTGCTAGCTTTGCTTATTAACCATGATACAATATATATATTTACCAACCCCTCTGCATGAGTAGGACACAACACAAGGTCAATTTCTTAAGCAGAGTTTTAACAGGTTTGGATTCAGTGTTTTCCTTTTCCTAGACTGGCTAACTAACCAAGGTTTAAGAGCCCAGTCTGCCCTACTATTTACCCATAGCTGGAGGGAGAATAATTGGATGCATATTTTCTCAAAGATTAATTGTGGTGTAACAGTTAGCAAGCTAGTCTCGAATATTCATTACTCATGAATAGCAAGTTTAATTCTTGCTAGATGTCTCATACTTGCGATTTTGTGTTACATCCTGCCCATAGTGAATGGGTTGGGTAAATATCTACTTTCCCCGAGGTTATTAGTGTTATGTGAAATGCAAACAGCTTCATTCAGGATTTGAACTCAGGTTACCATGTCCATTTCCTACAACAATAACCATTACACCATGAGTGCCTACTTATATATATATATATATATATATATATATATATATACCAAGCGTGTTGGTAAATCCTCGTGGTGAGAAAAACCCAGCAAATAGTTTGATTGTAAAAATATACTACCAAAAATTAACCGGGGAGAAAAAAATTTTTTGAAAAAAGAAAAGACCAAGATAGTCGTACCAACAAAAAATAATCGATTGGTACAGTATTTGGCCAAAAGAAAAAACAATTTATATGTATATAAGATATATATATATTCATATAATCGCTAGGAGAATAAGCTAATAAGTAAAAAGTGCTCAATACCTAAGTAGAGCAAATAATAAAGATAAATCTAATGAGTCAGACGAACCAACTATTAGTTTCACTTAATGCTCTTCAGGTCTAAGATCTGACTCTTAGACCTGAAGAGCATTAAGCGAAACTAATAGTAGGTTCGTCTGACTCATTAGATTTATCTTTATATAAATATATATATATATATAAAGAGGCACTCATATATGCATCTTAAACACTTTTGATAGAACTTTTATCTTCTATTACACTTTTATATCAAACTTTATTGAGTTTTTCTCATTGATGTTGAAACTTTTAGTTTTAAAAATAAAATTTTATTTTATCCAAAATACGCATTTTTATATAAATTTTTAAAAGACAATACATCCTAGAATGTGAGCATTATTTGAACCTCTCATGTCAAACAGTTATCTATTTCTCCTTCTTTCTTTCATCAATATATGTGCTCTGAATAAGACCAGTTTTATAAAGTTCTTTTACAATTGTCATTTTAATTTAAAATGATTTCAATTAAATCATACTTTACAAACCCCACAAGTCGAAACAGATATCTCTCAGCATACTATTAACATTTGTTTTTTTAAATCTCTTTTCAATCATATATATATATATATGTGTGTGTAAAATAATCCAAATGACTGGTAAGTAAGGGATGATTCTATTTGGGATCATCGAAATCTCACTGTACAACCATACTTTATGCTCTTGTAGGTGCAAACATATATATTCATACAAGGATTTTTATAAATCCCTAAGATAATAACCAATATGTTAATTATATACAGAGCAATATTTAACTTTCAAAGAAAGAAAAACTTAACTGACTGTCATCCTTTTATAATTTTATTTCGACCAGAAACTAAAAATGAGTCCAGCTTCTTCAGACATATTTTACAAAATTTTTTTTTTTTTTTTACAAAAAAAAGCAATTTTCTTTTGTGAAATCTGTCCCACTACAGGATGCCCTTATTATTTATAGGATTGATTACACTGGCCTGTGTTAAATATTTAAAAAAGTTTACCAAGTGATTTTTGCCATTTTATGCTAAATTCAAAAATACTGTTTATTGTGTTTGGTCAGGACTAGTTTTTAAGATGTGCTTGAATACTTCACAACTAGTTGTACATAATAATAACAGTTATTCAAAAGCCTGTGGGATGTACTTATCACAAATAAATAGAGTTATAATACTGTTCTATACATTTCAAATAAGAGCTTTAAGTATCTTAAAAATTTAATCTAATTAGAAAATATAAGTATGATTTTTGGATTCAGCATAAAAAAACTGTTATATATTTGACCTTGAAAATATGACAGGACAGTGTAATCAAACCATTTGTCCATAATGAAACTGTTTGTCCGTGATCCCCCCATCATTATTCCCTTTGACTCACTGATAAAGAGATCTGAGGATAAACAGACGCAACTGATGAGGCCAATGGTATCATCATCCTCATCACTTTAACATATTTATTCAATCATTTCTGACCGGAGGGATTTGACTGCAGTATTAAGGTGAAGACATTTTCATATCTGATGTTATTTGATTGATCTCATCTTGTGTGGTGGGTTGGTGGGTATTGCGGTGGGGTTTGTGGGTGTTGGGGTTGGGGAGAAATATAGTGACTCAGGAATTGTGACAGACAATGTCTTTGTTTTGTAGCTGCCCATTCCGGAATCAGAATATGATATCTGATAATGAACCTTTGGGGGAATAAAGCCGGGGTTTATGCTGTCATTTTCATTTTGAACCAGGAAGTGTAAGTTCAATTTCTAGTCAGGTCTAACATGTGATAAGTTTCCAGATTTATCCAGAAGAAATTATTACTACTTAATTAATCCCCAATACAATGGCTGAAACTGCTGAGTCATTCCTTCCAAGAAATACTTTTTTTTAAATCAATATTATTCATCTTCAGAGAGCTGCCCAGAGATATGAAATGACAGTTTCTGTAATCAAGCAATCCTTGTCTAAATTTTATGACAAATCTATCAGTGTTTCTATCTATCTATCTATCTATCTATCTATCTATCTGTCTGTCTGTTTGCCTGTCTGTCTATCTGTTTTCAATCTATGTATATGTGCATGCATGCATGTATGTATGTATGTATGTATGTATGTATCTATCTATCTATCTATCTATCTATCTATCTGTGTGTTTGCCTGTCTGTCTATCTAAGTGTTTTCAATCTATGTATATGTGTATGCATACATGTATCTATCTATCTATCTATCTATCTATCTATATATCTATCTATCTAAGTCTGTTTCTATCTGTCTAACTATCTATTTATCTATTTATCTAAGTCTGTTTCTATCTATCTATCTATCTATCTATCTATCTATCTTAGACTTTTCAATCTATTTATCTATCTATGTATCTACATATCTATCTGTGTATCTATCTTAGTCTGTCTCTATCTAACTATCTGTCTATCTATTTATCTCAGTCTGTTTCTATCTATCTATCTATCTATCTATTGATATAGAAAGATATAGGTATATATGTATGTGTAGGTCTGAATTTAAAAAAAAGCCCCCCCCCTCTGAAAATTACTATTTTGATTGTCATTGACATACGTAATTATACACACACTCAATTTCATATGCATGTGTGTATGTGTCTGTGTGTTCGATTGCATATGACTCTTTTTACCTCTGTTTATGTCTAATTATCTTTCACTCTCTCTTTTATATCGTTATACAAATATCTATCAATATAGAAATATATATATATATATATATATATATTAAAAAAGAAACAGAAAAAACAAACTTAAATAGACAGTGTTTATTACTACTCCCTCTCTCTCTTTCTCTCTCTCTCTCCATATATCGGTAGAGCGTTCGGCTAGAAACCACAAGGTTCCTAGTTCGATACCGGTACCAGGGATCTGTGCGGTAAAGTAAGGAGCTGATGGTAGGTGTGGCGCTCCACCTCAGATGCGATAAACAATCTCCTTGGTCTAGCGCTATTGAAAAGGGGATAGACTCCCTTGCTGATTGGCTGATACCGACTTTAGGCCGCCCCGTCGACTTTACTTATATATATATATATATATACAGAGAGAGAGAGAGAGAGAGAGAGAGAGAGAGAGAGAGAGAGAGAGAGTAGTAATAGACACTCTCTTTTTCAGACTAGACTACTATTCATACGAGCTAGTATATATAAGATGTAGCTGTCTTGCCTGTTAGACCTTCTTCAGGACGTTGGATTGAGTTCTTGCTAAAATGGCGAACATTTTCATACTGGTGAGTTAGGAGGTCATGAATAGGGTTAATATAATGTCGATATCACTACCTACAATAGACATCCGTTTTGTAAATCCTGTGTTTGTCTACCTTTCTCCACATATTGTCGGATTAATTTCCTCTTATTTCTCCCATATATATATATATATATATATATATAATATATATAAAGATAATCTAGTGAGTCAGATGAACCTACTATTAGTTTCGCATGAAGCTCTTCAGGGCTAAAATCTGATTTTAGCCCTGAAGAGTTTTATGCGAAACTAATAGTAGGTTCGTCTGTCTCATTAGATTATCTTTATTATTGGCTCTACTTAGGTATCGAGCACTTTTTATTTATTAGCTTTCTCCTAGCGGTTATATGAATATATATATATCTTATATACATATATATACATATAAATTGTTTTTTCTTTTGGCCAAAACTGTACCAATAGATTATTTTTTGTTGGTATGAATATCTTGGTCCTTTCTTTTTTCCAAAAATTTTTTTCTCCCTGGTTGATGTTTGGTAGTATATTTTTACAATCAAACTTTCTGCTGTTTTTTTCTCTCCGCAAGGATTTACCAACACGCTTGGTATATTATATATATATATATATATATATATATATATATATATACATGAAAAAAGCCTTTATTTTCCTAAACTAATATTTATTTTCAAACCATAATACCTTTCCTAGTCAAGACAGCAAAAATAGCACAACATGGTGACATGTAATTGTGTGAAACAATAACAATATAGGATCTGTAATTGTGCTCACCCTAATCATTATAATTTATCAAGGAAGATAACTGATATTCTAAGTAAGTACTTTCATTTTGTAATCCATTTATGAGTGATGTAAATTCTATAAATAGGATATGATTAGGCATTGAACTTAATTGCCACTGTTGGTGTCTATTAAGTAAAAACAAAAAATCTTTTTTTTCGAGTGTTAAATTCAGCGGAGGTACTGGTGTAATGGTTATCATAGGAAATTGACACCATGTGACAAGTTCAAATCCTGGATGAGGCTGTTTGCATTTCACATAGCAATAATACCAAAGTCAAAGTGAATGTGCATTTGTTTTATTCATTCTTGTTTGTTGTCAATTTATTCAAACTCAGATTAAAAAAAAAAGTTTTTAATACTCATTTTTTAATCTATTTAATCCATAGATGGGACCCTAACAGGTACTACCACTTTGAGTCAAGGTGGACCTGAGAGTAATGGTGATAAACGGGTATCCAGAATTAGAACTTCACCATTAGTTATTATTAGTAGTAGTACTAGTAGTAGTACTAGTACTGCTACTGGGGACTCACCCTGGCGTAGTGGCTAACGGGATCCATGGCAACATCGTAGTAAGTGAGTTCGAACTCCTGACGTGCTATTATGTTCACTTTCGGATGGTTTGGGGGCTGAAAAGATTTTGAACGAATATCTTATTCTTCAGGCTGACTCTCACACTCAATATCCATCATAGCAGTGAAAATGTTACTTAATCTAACACACACACACACACACACACACACACTCACACACACACACACAAACACAAACACAAACACACACAAACACACACGTATATATATATTTGTCATTAATTTTTTTATTTTCATAGTTTCCTCTGGACATACATACATACATACATACATACACATAAACTGCCCTTTATATATGTACTAGAAGTGGCTACCCAGCATTGTCTGGGTAGAGGTGAAAAAATCCTGAATAATGATTTGTTTACTTTTGAGATTTACAAATGCTGGACATTTCTAAGTAGAATTTCAATGCTATTTCTATGTATATTTTAATTTTTAAATATCTTCGAATATAAATCAAATATTCATAATTTTTTTACAAAAAAGCAAGAACTGGAGATATTTAATGTGTATAGATATTAATTTCATTAATTTTTTTTATTTTCGTAGTTTCATCTGGACATATATACACACACCAGCTGCCCTTTATATATGTACTAGAATCAGTTACCCAGTGTTGCCTGGGTAGAGGGGTATAATAAAAAGTTAGTCCCACAGATCCATTGATTGTTTTGGTCTTACATAATTGATTTATATTTTAATCACAAATGCAACTAATGACTTTACCTTTTCTTACTATTCAAATCCTAATTTTTAAATATCTTTCCAGATATAAATATAATCTTCATTATTTTTGCACAAAAAGCAAGCTCTGGTGATACTGAATGTGTATATATATTTACTATGTCATTGTTTTATTTTCGTAGTTTCCTCTGGGCATACATACATACAACACAACTGTCCTTTATATATGTACTAGCAGTGGCTACCTGGCATTGCCAGGGTAGAGGGGGATTTTTTAAAGTTAATCCTCAATCGTGAGTTGAATCCTCGTGGGATGCCCCATTTAAATCCCTTTGTAAAAAAAATAGACCTTGTATTGATCTAGCTACTCTGAAAAGAAATGTTAATGCCTACTATCTAAAATTGCTGTTATCATCTAAACTTTATTTTTTAATTATCTTCACAAATATAAATCAAATTTCTATTATTTTTTACTCAAAAACCAAGCTCTGGTGATATTTAATGTGTATATATATTTACTTTGTCATTAATTGTTTTATTTTCAAAGTTTCCTCCGGACATACAGATTCACACAACTGCCCTTTATATATGTAGATAGATAGATAGATAGATAGATAGATAAACAGTGAAGTTAAAAACAATGACACTACTTATCTCCCCCTGGATCTATTCCAGCAGATATAATAACGAAATGAAGTAAAGTAGATTAGTTTTGATAGCATTTCTAAATGTGAGAGCAGATTCCAGATGACTGATCCTTACCCCAGTGGTATTTGAAACCCTGACTCAACAACTATGTCTGGATGTCTCAATGGGAAATTTGTCTAGTTCGGGTTCAGGATGTGTGAGTCAACATGGCTTGAATATTCTGATAAATAAAAATCTATTGATTAATTGGAAAGGTCTGCGATCAAGGTAGATTTAAGATATTAATCTCTATAGTTACGGCTTTAGAATTGTTAATTCACTCTCGGAGAGGAACCCCACACACACACGCACTTAGACCTGATGATGGCAGAGAAAAAGGTTGAAACTATATGGGTATTATCATATCAATTTTTTTCATCTAGATTATCACTTTTTATTATTTAGATTAAGCACTTTTCCAAAAGTATCTATCTATCTATCTATCTATCTATCTCAGTGTGTTCATATGTATGTATGTATGTATGTATGTATCTATCTATTTCAGTCTGTTCATAACTATCTATCTTTCTATCTATCTAGCACTCTATCTATCGCTCTGTTTCAGTTAGTTCATATCTATCTATCTATCTATCTCAGTCTGTTCATATGCATGTATGTATGTATGTATGTATCTATCTATTTCAGTCTGTTCATAACTAACTATCTATCTTTCTATCTATCTAGCACTCTATCGCTCTGTTTCAGTCTGTTCATATCTATCTATCTATCTATCTATCTATCTCAGTCTGTTCATATGTATGTATGTATGTATGTATGTATGTATCTATCTATCTATTTCAGTCTGTTCATAACTAACTATCAATCTTTCTATCTCTCTATCTCTCTATCTCTCTGTCGCTCTGTTTCAGTCTCTTCATATCTATCTATCTATCTATCTATCTATCTATCTCAGTCTGTTCATATGCATGTATGTATCTATGTATCTATCTATTTCAGTCTGTTCATAACTAACTATCAATCTTTCTATCTCTCTATCTATCTCTCTGTTGCTCTGTTTCAGTCTGTTCATATCTATCTATCTATTTATCTATCTATCTATCTATCTCAGTCTGTTCATATGCGTGTATGTATCTATGTATCTATCTATTTCAGTCTGTTCATAACTAACTATCAATCTTTCTATCTCTCTATCTTTCTATCTGTCGCTCTATTTCAGTCTGTTCATATCTATCTATCTATCTATCTATCTATCTATCTATTTCAGTCTGTTAATATCTATCTATCTATCTATTTATCTATCTACCTCAATTTATTCATATTTATATATGTATCTCTCTATCTGAGTTTATAACCCGTCAATATTTCAGTTGACTGAAGTATCAACAGGTTATAAACTCTTTTGGGTTGGAAAGCCAAAGGGCAAATGGCGTGAGGTTTGTGTTGGTTTTGCCATGAATACAAGACTGGCAAAGTTTTTGGAGTTTCCTTCAAGCATTAATGATCGCATAATGAAACTGCGTATCCAGCCGCAGTATGGACAGTATGCAAACTTATTCTCTGTATATGCCCCAACCTTTCAAGCTGATGAGGAGACTGTCATGACTTTTACGAAGCCCTTTATGCTGCTATTGTCTCCACACAAAAGGAAGATAAGTTGATCATACTTTGGGATTTTAATGCATGCGTTGGCAGGAATTTTGAGATATGGAATGCAAACTCCAGGAACAAACAATGTATCTTGTTCAATCTGTAATAAAGTCTGTAAGCCACCTTCTGGCGTTAAGAGACATGGTGGTGTATAAGCATAAAATTTAATCATCTGATCCATCTGATACAATGGGAAGGACGTTCTTCCTATGTCATATTTGCATCAAACTTTGTGGTTCTGCAGTGGGTTTGATGAGTCATTTGAGGGCTCATGAGAGGAAAGGTTCTGGTGGTGGGATTATAGGATTGTGAGGATTACAGTGATCTGTAAAGATTATGCTTTTGCTAATAGTTTGTTCATATCTATCTATATATCTCAGTATGTTCCCATTTATCTATCTATCTATCTATCTATCTATCTATCTTAGTTTGTTCCTATCTATCCTGGGGTGGGGATGGAATTCCTGTGACACAGTGGATAACGTGCTGGACTGTGACTCAACTTCGGTCATGCCATTATGTCACTTTTTAACTGATATGTATATTATGCATATTAAAGGTTAAGTGTTCCTGTATCTATAAATGCGTTTATCTTGTCTTTCTTTCTGTTGTGTTCAGTGTTAGTATATCACGGATATACTAATGCTAAAATTGATCCTTGGTGGGTGAGGACTCAACTAAATATCTTCTCTACCCACAAGCACTTCAATAGATCTATTACTGTAATGTATAATATTTAAATATTTATTCTAGAAATGCATTACAAATGATTTTACTATCAGAACAGATTGCAAATGAAGAAATGAGTATTGCCTTTAGTCAAGAATTTCTTTGGCATCCATCTGTCTTAGGGGTCTCCAAACTTTACAGACCTTTTATCTCTTAATGTAATCTTTGATCCCTCATCCTCCCAGGCATGTATGATGATTAGATAATTCTGTTCTTCTTTTGGCATTAGATAACCCATGAAGGTTGATATGCTATTAAGCAGATAAACCAAACTGAACTTTTCTTTTTCCTCATTTTCTTTCTTTCTTTCTTTCTTTCTTTCTTTTACCTTCTTTCTTTCTTTCTTTTCCCTAATTTCTTTCTTTCTTTCTTTTCCCTAATTTCTTTCTTTCTTTCTTTCTTTTCCCTAATTTCTTTTTTACCTCATTTCTTTCTTTCTTTCTTTCTTTCTTTATTAAGACTAATTTTCTTTCTTTCTTTCTTCAGACCATTCTCTTTCTTATTCTTTCTTTCCTTCTTTTTAGCCTGACAGTCTCTTCCTTGGGTATTGCAAAGTTGGAGCACAGACTGAAGGCCCATGTTTGCTGTCTTTACTTCCTGCATCATCTTCTCTCCTGTAACCATTGGTTACACTTTTTATAAACCCACTAGACCTCTTTACAAATGGTTTGGCACCAATCTCTGCAATTGTTTACAACCAATTCCCAGCTGTCTGGGTTGATGGCTGTAACTTTTTGGGCATTTTGCAGACTTCTTTGAAGAGCAGTGCTTGGTAGCCATATTTGGCAAGTGTCCTGTGGCTAGCACTCACCTTCCATCACATCGCTTAGTAGGCATTCATCCTTCATATAATGTGCAGTTGGTTGGTTGGCTTTTATGGCATGTCAACCCTTGTTGTGTTATTTTATGCTGAAGAAATTTGTTTTATTCATTCTTCATGGATTCTCCATTTTTCTTTTGAACTCAATTTTGGATAAATACAAATATATTGAACATAGATTTTACCATAGGGTAGAGGCGTGAAGCTGTGTTAATTATTATTCTATGTTACTGCTGCCCTTGACAAGGATTGAACCTGCAGTCCAGAGATAACTGTCACTTAGAACTGTCACTTAACCTTTTGTATTTAATAATTTAAATAGGAGACATTAATTTTTTTTTCAGAATGTCTGCGCACAACACCTGGCCAGATCACCACGAGGTCTTTTTTTACATAGGGATTTTTATGGGGCATCCTGCAGGATCAAACTTGGGATTCAGTTGTAATGGATATGTGTGACAAACTTTTTTGCCCCTCCCATCTACCTAGGAAACGCCGGATAGCCGCTTCTAGTACATATATAAAGGGGCGTTTGGGGATATGATAAATAAATATGCCAAATGAAATACTCAAAATAGAGAATTTGTTATTTAACTGTAGGTTGGTTGGTTGGTTGGATTTTACGGCATGTCAATTCTTGTTAGGTTATGACCCTCATAGATGTCAATGTTTATTTTGGTTGAAAAGAGGTATTACATTTTATACTCTTATTTATACTCTTATTTGAAATGATAATCGTGAATGACTGAACAACTTGAAAGCATACTGAGCACAATGGTTAGTGTTGTAGGAAATGGAATTAGCAACCTAGGTTCACATCCTGGATGAGGCTGTTTGTGCTTCATAAAGGACAAGGCGGCCCGAGTTCAAATTCTTGATGAGGCTGTTAGATGGATGGATGGTCGGATTTTATGGCATGTCAACCCTTGTTGGGTTATTTTATGCCAAAGACATTTTGTTTCATTCATTCTTCATGGATACTCAATTTTTTGTTTTAAACTCAATTTTTAATACATTTTTCTAAATTCATTTTTTGATCTATTTAACTCATAAATGGGACCCTAACAGGTACTATCACTTTGGGTCAGTGTGGACCTGGGATCAATGGTGATGAAGGAGTACTCTATATTCCCCAAAGCGCCAGAATTGGAACTACACCATCAGATAGAGTTTAATGTCATACCCAGGACACCAAGACCCTCAGCCACTGCCTTCTAGCACCCATATGATAAAAAGGGTTGGGGTTTGCCATAAAGGCAATTGGGTTGGGACAATCATATAGGTATGAAGGCTTGACATTACTTGCTGATTGATTGGAGGGGGTCTCTCTGACCGCCTGTCTAGCCTAAGTAAGTGCCAAAGGGAAGTGTTGCAAAATAGGAGATGGATGCTCAAGAAACTGGCTTTTTCCAAGTCTGTAATAATACCAGTAATTAATGCAAGAATTGTAGTGAAGACTATCATACGTATGATACAAGGTGTTTCAGAAAAATTTATATCATTTCATAATTCCCATTCAAAGAATCTCAAAGGATTTTAACAGCATATATTGAAACAACTCAAAAAATTCCATGTTCAATGTTTATACACCATTTCTTTTCCAGTTAATGATATTAATCACATCCCTACTTCTCCACATAGGTGAGTCAAAAAGTAATGCCATTTTGTTTCGGATATATATAATTACCAACACAGGAACATGTATCATATATCAAAATGAAGCTGGTCCTCTGAAAATAAAAATAAAGCATAAAATATTAAACATAGAAATTTAAGTTGTTTTTACATTTTTTCTAAATTCATTTTTTGATCTATTTAACTCATAAATGGGACCCTAACAGTACTATCACTCAGGGTCAGTGTGGACCTGGGATCAATGGTGATGAAGGAGTACTCTATATTCCCCAAAGCGCCAGAATTGGAACTACACCATCAGATAGTGTTTAATGTCATACCCAGGACACCAAGGCCCTCAGCCACTACCTTCTTCTGCTATTAAAATTTGAAATCATTTCAACTAGAATTAGTCAAGTCATTAGATTACGAAATAATATGAATTTTTCTGAAACATCCTTTACATCTCTAATGATATTAAATTTTTTGAAACACCCTGTATATAAACATAGTTCGATACCGGCCCTCGCCAACTCAGCGTATAAGTAGCACATGGATGTGTGCGGTAAAGTAAGGAGCTGATGGTAGGTGTGGCGCTCCACCTCATATGCCAAAAAACAATCTCCTTGGTCTAGTGCTAGTGAAAAGGGGATAGACTCCCTCGCTGTATGGCTGATACCGACTTTAGGCCACTCCGACGACTTTACTTACTTACTATAGAAATGCAGAAATTTGGGATTCGTACATGTATCAAGGGTATTAGTGCTATGTGAAATGTAAATGCAAAGAACCTCGTCTAGGATTTGAACTCTGGTCACCATGTCCATTTCTTACAACAATAACTATTACACTACAAACGCCTCCTTTTATTCAAATATATTCCCCATCCAGGTATGGGTAAATAGTAGGGCAGACTTGGCTTTTTAATCTTGATATGGAAACCTGTCTAGGAGAAGGAAAACTTTGGGTTCAAACCTGTTAAGCTCTGCTAATGTTGAAATTCTTTAAAGTGCACACGGACTTTATGGACACCGTGTTCTAAAGAAAAGCATGGCAAATGAAGGGAAAAGGGAAACAAAAGAGAAGGAAAACTTTGAATTCAAACCTGTTAAACTCCACTAAAAAATTGACCCTGTGCCACACATACTGCTTGTGGCGGAGGGGTTGAGTAAATATAGGGTGTCCACAAAGTCCGCGTGTAGTTTAAAATAAAAAATTATTTTAAAAGTGCACATGGACTTTATGGACACCCTGTACTACAGAATTGCATGGCAAATGGAAAGAAAAGGGAAACATTGTCTGGACTTGTAAAGTTATTTTGAGCTCCCATAAAACCGGGTGTAACATAATAGTGACGTCTATTTTAGGGGGCTGTCTTATTGCAAGGGATGAGATTCTGAGTAGGTGTGCGGGGTATGCGGGAGGGGAGAGGAGACCTTAAAGAAAGTTAAACAATTGTTGACTTTGCCTTGTATACTTTTGCTTCTTCTGTTCTGGTGTAATTGTCTGTGTGGAAAGAAAGTTAGGAAATGAACAAAACAAGTTTGTTGAAAAGCTTTTATTACTTATATTTCTTTGTCTTTTTTTCTTTCTTTTTGTTTTTGTTTTTGTTTTTGTTTTTGAGTCCGTGGGGGATGGCATGATGTTAGTTGAAGTCACCCCACTCCAACTGTGTCAGAGATTCATCTTCTCTGTTCAGCCACCCATCCCTGTTGGCGGCGTCTACCCTTTGCCCGCCAGTGCGAGTGGCTCCTCTAAACCGCACTCCCTGACTAGCTCTGACAATGTCCAACTGTCTTTTCCCACATGTGTCTTTTCATATATATATATATATATATATATATATATATATATATATATATATATACAATGACCTTCCATGACCTGTCTCCTATCATCAGGAGCATGTTTTCATTTGCAACTTTCTTCAGTCAATCAGACCTTGACAGCCAATGTAATGACTAACCAAATGCCCCAGACATTACATTGCCATTTGGTGAAAGACTGCGTTAAAAAAAAAATGTATTTACTATGATATAATTACCCACAATGCATTTTTCATGATATATTTACTGCAATATTATTTGAAATTCTCACAATGTATCTATTGAGATATAATTACCCACAATACATTTATCATGATATATTTACTGCAATATAATAAACCTAAAGTGAAATCCTCACAATGGTTTTACTGTAAAATAATTACCCACAATGCATTTATCATTAATCACTTAAGAATTGTTCGACTAACCTTCTTTTTTAATATATACTATTTACTATTTTTGCAATTTGTTAACATTTGTAAGGACCAGAGATACATTCTTTAAAATGTCATATATGCTTTATCATTTCTTGTAGAAAGCGCGTGGTGTAATGGTTAAAGTCATGGGAAATGGACTCGTCGCCCCGAGTTCAAATCCTGGACGTGGTAATTGGATTTCACTTAGCGCTGGGAAAGGTATGGCTATTGGTAAATAGCAGGGCAGACTGGGTTTTTAACCATGGCTAGGTAACCAGTCTAGAGAAGGAAAACCTGAACTCAAACCTGTTGAACTCGCTTAAGAAATTGACCTTGTGTTGCATCCTGCTCGTGCGGAGGAGTTGGTACAATATATATATATGCTTTACATTGGCAATTTTGTTTCTTTTAGTATTCAGTGCTGTATGAACATCAAATCCATTATTTATCAAAGTGATAAACCTGAAACAAAATCTGCCTCATGTTTATATCAGGATTATTTTATTTTTTTGATAAAAGTCAACTAAATCTAAGAAATCTCTCTCTCTATATATATATACACTGTGTATCAAAAAAGTATTGGTATTTTTTGTACTTTTTGACACATCTTGCATTTTGAAAAAAAAAAAATTTTTCATTCATTCTTCATTTCTATCTTGGTAAATACAGCTTTAAACTTTTAAAGTTCTTTTTTGACACTCCTTGTATTCTAAAAAAAAAAAATTAATGTTCCACTGATATTCTTTTTCAGAATTCAAGGTGTGCCAAAATGTATAAAAAATCTCTTGATACTTTTTTTTTACACACCTTGTGTATATATATATATATATATATATATATATATATATATATATAATCATGATTGAAATTTAACTCTAAAAGGATTTTGAATTAGTAAATTACATTCTAATGAAAAATCATTTTTTTTATACATCAAGTCAAAATTAGCTACCATACTTTCTAAACCAGAGGCCAACAAGTAACAGTTACAATATAAATCTCCTTAGATGAGTATCATTTACACAATCCAAATGAAACAGGTAAGTCAGCTGTACTTCTTGAATGAGAGAGATTACTTTTCTCCAGATATACATGCATACACATCAACGCCTTTATATATGTATAGTTTTATCAAAGAACCTAATAAAATGTGTGAATGAGAATTAACTAAGATTAAAGATGAAAGAATGCTTATTGAATATGAACATACGTTAATTTTATGTAATAAAAACATTGTTAATATTCAATAAGCATAAGGCCAGTTTTAACTGATGATTTGGCATTTAATAATCCAACCAGGGTTTGACCATGCCATAAAATCCAACCAACCAAACCAGCCTAACCAACAAGTTTTATTCCTTTTTTTTCTCTTTTTCTTCATTTCAACCAGCCATATGCAAAATCTTGTTGAAGGGTCTCAACCAAGTCTGATCAATAAGCAAGATAACAGAGAGTATCCATTTTTAAGTCCTGATATCACAGTGGAGAGTCAACAGTGTCTTCCCCATACAGACAGTGGATACGCCTGGAGTGAGGATAACTGCTCCAAGTGAAGGTTACGTAATTTAAAAGGTATTTCAAGCTTTAATATGTTTTTTTAAGCTTAAAACCCTCCACCATGAGCACGATGTGACACAAGGTCCAATTCTTACGAAGAGTTCTTTGAGCAGGTTTTAAAAATTCAGAGTTTTTTTCTTACCTAAGACCAGTTGCCTTACCAACGTTAAATTGATCCCAGTGAGTGAGTCCTATTATTTATACATAAGTTGGAAGGGAGAGTAGATTGGTTGAAACAAAACCATTAAAAAATCAATCAATGCTATTATTTATTTGCACTTACAATTACAACTAAGTGAGTCAGGTATACATACTAATAGTTTTTCACACTTAGTAGTTCATCAAGGGCAAGAATCTGAGTCAGATTTCTTTTGTCCTGATGATCTACTAAGCGAAACTAAATAGTAGGTTCAGTCGACTCATTAGTTAATTTATTAATTGGCTCTACTTACGTTATGAGCCACTTTTTACTTTTTAGCTTTTAGACCTAGCGGTTTATTGATATATATATATTTTACTACTTATATATTTATATATATATATACTATATATATATTTTTTTCTTTTGGCCAAATTTATAGTATTATTTGATTATTTTTGTTGTACGAACCCTTGGTCTTTTTTTTTCCAATTTTTTTTCCCGGTTGAGTTTGGTAGTATATTTTTTACATCAAATTTTCTGCGTTTTTTGTTCTACCGGCAAGGATTTACCAAAACGCTTGTATATTATATATATATATATATATATATATATATATATATAGTTGTTGTAAAAGTTGGGCGGGGTGGCCTATTGTCGTATGCAACCAAGACAAAGGAAGTCTATCCCTTTTTGCTACCAGTACTAGACCAGGAAAATTGTTTTTTGCTGAGGTTTGGAGCACCACACCAACCATACAGCTCCCCACTTTACCACTCAGATTAGATTATCCAATCTGAGCTACTCATCACTGAGTTGGTGGGGACCTTGCCATTCCTAATCTGTGCTTACCAACTGAGCTAAAACTGTCCCCTATAATAATATATATATATGTATATAAGTTAGGTAACATGGACATGAAGTCAGCAGCACTTTGTACAATTTTCTTGCCATGGCAATTTTTCAACCAAGTGCATAAATTCAACCAAACCTATTATATATATATATATATATATATATATATATATATATATTATATATATTACTGGTTCTAACAACTTGAATTGGTGAAAAACTGTCAGTAACCAGGTGCATTGATTTCATGTCCACACCTACGCTAATGAAGATATTAATGCTCAATCCATGGATATTGAGCAGCAGTTTACTCTTAGATATAGTACCCATAAATGTGTTTGGTATATTATATATATATATATATATAGGCAATGCATTTGGTAGAATATACAAGAATATTTCTTCTTAGGCTTTTCAATTGCTTATGTTTAAGGTCTCATGTAATTTTTCTATATTGGGGTCCAAGTGGTAGAGATGGTGACGCCCATATTTTCCCCAAGTGCTTCCACCATGTCCATGCTTGTCTTCAGGGGGATTATTTGTTGTAGTTGCTGTTTGTTTGTTTTTTTTAATTTTTTTCATTTTTTTTATCTTTTTTATTTTATTTTATTTATTTTTTATGGTGCAAGGTATACCAGTGCCACTCGAAAGTTTGCGAACTCCTTAGATATGGTCATTGTTATTGTGAAGGCATTTAGAATAAGCCTATTAAATGTACTTTCAAACACCCAATTTTTAAAGTTGTGATGGCATTCACTCTGGGTCGTTTGAGCCAGCTCCATCCAACGAATTCACCGTATCCCGAATGAATGAGGTAGTGAATTCATGAAAAGAGTGACAAGGGAATAGGAAATACACAAGTGGTCCCCAAACCCTACACGCATTATTCTTATATTTCAAGATAAAGATCTCTTCGTCAGAAAGATGTCTAAAGGAGCACAACACACACACACCACACAAACCTCTTACAGACCAACTTAACAGAAGCTAATAGGTGAAAGTAATGAAATTTATAAAAAAAATTAAAAAAACAAAAAATAAAAATAAAATATGCCTGGAGATCACACACACAAATAAACAAACTGGTGCGTAATGATAAAACAAAAAAGTGTAGGCCAAACCTGGAATGATAATAAGACATTGTTGGACAAACACACAACACATAAACACACATATAGAAACTCACCACATACACACTCAGAGGATTTGGAAGATATAAAACACATGACAGAATGGAAACAATTCATAGTAACAGCTCCAGACTTTCAGAAATCTTCTGACAAAGAGAATCCTTATCTCGAAATATTAAGAATAAATCAAAGGTAAACAAGCAGCATCATAGTTACCTTAGTTTGTTTTTTTTTTACACTTGCATTATGATAGCCTTCAAACCCAACACCAAATCAATATATATATATATATAATATATATATCATTATAGCTAATGACTTCTAAATTCAAACTGCTTCTTCTTTTTTTCTTTAAACAGATTTATATACTTCTCGTTACTACATGTCTCAACCGTACCAGGCTGACATACTGCAGAGTTCCGAGTACAACAGAAAAGTTTCCCAGAGCTTGTTCAACATGTCCGCCGTGACAAAGAAAATGGAACACCTATCAAATATTTCTACAAACCAAAACAATTCAACCAAAACAAGCAAAACGCTGAACTCATTTATGTGAAGTCGGCACGAATCAATCACAGAACAGGTGAAGACTACAGCCAACCCTGGGATGCCTCTAGCAGAAGATACTCTCACGCATCTTCGGCACCACTACGACCGCTGCCTCCTTTACCCCAGGAAACCAAGTCAGACCGACGAGACAAATACCCATGGCCCAGTACTTACTCCAAGTGTCACATGCACAACTTTCTCACCATTCACAAAATTCCCCACACACATTTAGAATATAAGATAAATACAATATATATATATATATATGTGAGAAATGTGAGGAGGTTAATCCGACAATATGTGGAGAAAAGTAGACAAACACGGGATGTTATGGAAACTGGATGTTTATTGTCGACAATGCAACGTTTCGGTCATTTAGTCCTGATGATGGGCTTTTGTCCTGATGATGGTCAAAATGGCCGAAACATTGCATCGTCGACAATAAACATCCAGTTTCCATAACATCCCGTGTTTGTCTACTTTTCTCCACACATATATATATATATATATATATATATATATTATATATAGAGTGATGCTGATAGATTTTTAATTCAGTACTGGGACGCACAGATTTGATTTGAATGAGTCCCTGGAAAATTTGATGGGTCACAACTAAAGTTTCTTAATAAATTGCAGAGTTTTTATCTATGAACAACTAAAGCCGTCTAACCCCTACCTTGTATGCCATACAGTGTAATTCATTTCCAAGAAAATATTGAAATGTATTTACAGTTAA
>CM042151.1:60245325-60255833 GCA_023376005.1 Doryteuthis pealeii | reverse complement strand
TTAGCAATTTGAATCCTTTGTTGGGGTGCGTGTAATGGCCAGAGTAATAGGAAATGGATTTGTCATTCGAGTTCAATGAGGTATGAATCCAGCTACTCTCCCTCCAGCTAATGGGGTAAAATAGTAAGGCAGACTGGGCTCTTAACCTTGGTTAGGCAGCCAGTCTAGAAAAAAGGAAAACTCTGAGATTTAAACTGTTTAAAACTGCCGCTTCATACTCACGACACGTACTTCCCTTATATATTCCCTGATAAAGCCCCGGCTATCTAGTAGGCACTCAGTGCAACGTCCGCAGCAGAATGTTGCACCCCCCGTGTTACACTTATACCATAACGCATAGATGATGTATCACTCACTCTGCTCTCTGGCTCCCCATAAGAGTGTAATATACTCGGAGCACTATAGATCCCTTCTTCGTTCCTACCATATTGAGGTGCAGACATCCCGGATCTATCAGTTATATTCCACTACGTTATATATAACTCCGGCTCGATACATGTTGGTCACTTCTCGTCACGAGAGTCAATATCACCGTCCCCGTGTTGAGTGGATCTAATGTTATATACATTCGCTGTAGATCATCGGCTCATCTCCTCGCCCGGCCTAATCTTTCATAAGCAATCCGCCTGCAGTGCTAGCATCAGTTCTCGTATGTCGTACTCACCTCATGAGTCATTTCTCATGCCAGGAATATCGCGTCCTCCACCTCATCCTTTGCGTTACAAACACCAGTGGAAACTACTCGCACCCACACATATATACACCATGGTACATTCGAACCGCCACGCTCGACGTCTCGCACTCATAGCCCGATATCTGATCACACTCCTATATATCGCACCATTTGAAGGGGAGAAAAATTGGATGCATACTTTTTGAGGATATAATGCTATGTGAAAGGCAAATAGCCTCATCCAGGAGGTTTGGAATTGGGTTTGAAGTCCATCCATTTCTTATGACGATAACCATTGCACTATGAATGCCTCATATTCTAATGTTGATAATTTTTGCTAACTCTAAATCTAATATATCAAAAATACTAGCAAGTATTTAATTTTATGTAATGAAATATTATATTGAAGTGTTACATAATCTATGCAGTTGCATAAGATTATTGTCAATCCCCTGTAATTCTAAAGGGATAGCCCTTTTTCATATCACGGGCGGGACTTCCATGGAATAGTACAGAAAGCTTGCGAAAAAAACATGAAGTCACGTGGGACTGGTTGGGTCCTCAGTTTTTCAGTTGGACGTCAGGCAGTGAGGATGTTCTGCCTTAACTGTAACTCACTCTGCTACACGGCGCTTATGTTAGTAAAATATTTAGTTACATGAAATGTATAGTTAATAGGAAAGCTTAAGATAAAGAGTATACCATCTGGTCATGTGAGGTGTAATGGTGTCTTGGTAACAGGACTGATTGGAAGAAGAAATGAGCCAAGTGTGACCGATCACCAAGAGCTATAAGTCCAGATGTTAGAAGAAGACGCTAGAAGAACAGAAGAAAATAGAAGAAGTAAGAAGGTAAAGGAAGCCCGTGTTTATTACTCAACTCTCACACGATCTCCAGGATTCCATTCTTATGCTCGTAGAAACCTTATGTCGAAAGGTCAGAAACCCCGGCGCATATTAAACAAACATAATGTGACTCAAAGTTTATTTATAACAGTGTAAGTGAATAAAATCACTTAATCCGAACGAACACCGCCTGAGAGCTGTGAATGTAAGATGTATATGATACAAACGACATAATATCCTGGAAATGGTGGGGAAAGAAAAAAAACCACACTGGGATGCATGGATACGATTTTTCTGCCTATTTTAGATTTTTGTGCATCAGTGATGCAGGAAGTACGCCTATCAGCATCTCTGTATATATATATAAATAATATAACATAATATATATAATATAATATAATATCTATATAAAAATAATATAAGATGAATCTCAGATTTAAAAGTTAGAAATTCATTATTAACTAGCATAGTGCCTGTAAAAAATTATGGAATTATTTATATATGGATTGTTACTTCTGTCTAGGCTCAGGGTGTAGTATATATATGCTCTGCTCTGGCCTGGAGTGGTAGTACCTGTTAGGAACCCATCTATGGGTCAAATAGATCTGTTTGCAAATTATTTGTATTCAGTAGGAATACTTGATATTATATAACTGTGTGCAAAAAAAAAAAGACTATTAAGAAACAAATGCACAAATAATGTAAATATAAACATGCAATGTAAGTAATTTTTGGGCCATATGACCTTTAGGCACCCTTTTGCGATCTCGATTCTTGGGACATTTTTTTCCATTTACACCGTCAAAATCCGGTTGATTGTTAACAGACGATTTTTAGAGCTTTTTTTTAATTATAAAACTCTTAGCCCTAACCCTAACCCCTAACAAACAACCGGATTTTGATGGTGTAAATGAGAAAAGTGTCCTTGTGAGTTGAGATCGCAGAAGGGGTGCCTAAAGGTCATATGGTCCCAATTTTTTTACCCTCTAGGCATAAAATAACCCCAGATAGGTTGACATGCCATTAAAACCAATAAAACATTCAATCTGTGTGCTCTGCCTAGAATCGAAATTACCACTCCAGCCTTATTGGTGATGTTTAGTAAACACTGACTGCTCCCCCCTACAGAGGCGTAACCTCCCCTTTAAAAAAATGGGTGTCTTGAGTATGACACTAAACCGCATTCAGTCATAAGGTTCCAAAACTGGAACTCTGAGTTGTGTGGAATCACCTCTTTATTGCCATTACTCCCAGGTCCACTCTGACTTGAAGTTGTAGTACCTGTTAGGTATTTACCCAACCTGTTCACCCCGGGTAGGATGAGACACAAGGTCACAAGTATGAGGCATCTAGCAAGGACTGAACTCGCTATTCAGCAGTAATGGATCTGCAAGACTAGCTTGTAAACCATTACACCATAATGGGGTGTAATAGTGCCTGTTAGGGTCTCATCTATATATCAAATAAATATGTTTGAAAAGTATTAGTATTCAATAAGAATATTTGTAACCATATAACTGTGCAAATCATTTGTATTAAGAATTAATTGAAATGGCTTGAAATACATGAAAACATATAAATGTGAGCTAATTATTAGTGTTTGATTGGAATACTTGAAAACTGTGTGCAAATCATTAAGATTATAATTTGCAATCATCTCCTGTAACAAAGTATGGATGACCAAAGATGACAAAATATGATATTAGCCACAATTACAAAAGTACATTGTCCACATAAAAATATTACTGATGAAAGCCAGTTTAAAAAAAATGTTTCATAGGACATCTGATGTAAGGATGACAAAAAATAATAAAATGAGCCATACTTAAGTTTATGAGCATCTCAGAGAACTGCTAAAGTATGGATTACCAACGTGACAAAATATGTCAAACTTAAGTTTATGGGAATCTCATAGGACTGCTAAAGTATGGATGACCAAAAATGACAAAAAATTCCTTGTTATGTTTTTAGCTTTCCTTACCTATATCTCATGAAAGATCACTTAAATTTACAAGCATCTCCTGTGACAACTGATGTATGGATGACCAAAGATGACAAAATTTGATATTACCCACAATCACAAAAGTACAGTGTCAACATTCAAATAATGGCCAACACTAGTTTATTTCTTTTTGTTTTGGAGTTTTTGGTATATATTTTTGTGACATTTTCTGTAATTCATCAGCATTTAATTTGTATAGTAAAATCATTTATAATACATTTTTGTAGTAAATGTTTATACATTATATATACTAGCACAAATATGCATCCTTACAGGTGCAAGTATTTAAGTTTTAATGAAATCTAATATTATATTAAATTAAAATGACTAACAAAACTAAATAAGAACATACACAAAAATATTTGAAACAGAGGAAGTATAATTAAAAAAATTGAACAGCATGGATGCTAGCTCTTCCCATCACTCCCAGCTTTCATTGCTAAATTTTCCAAATTTAACTATTTAACTAAATTAGATGGTAAATAATAAAATTAGTTATTTCTCTTTGTTAATGGATTTCTTTTAAGATTTCTCAACAGGATTTTTGCTCATATTTATTCAAACTAGAAGGACCTGTGGATATACCAAAGTATGATAATTTAATTATTACAACATTTGATATGTTTATATAAGAGCAATTGCAAAAGAGTACAATGATATGTAAAAAGTATAATAATCTTGATTTAACTCTCTCTCTCTCTCTCTCTCTCTCTCTCTCTCTCTCTCTCTCTCGCTCTCTCTCTCTCTCTCTCTCTGTTACTTTTTGTTTCTTTCTTTCCTTTTTTCAGCTTTTCATTATGTTCAAAGTGAAACAGATTAGTATTATCGCTTTTACATGCTCTCTTTCCTCTATATTTTTTCTGCAAAGCATGCCTTTTTTCTTCCCTTTCTTTCTTTATAATAAAAACAGAATGGTCCATTATTTAACTGAGGTGACGACACTCATAAAAAATAAGAATTCAGCAGATAAGCCACATTAGATAATCAGGATTTTCATTTTTGTATTTCATGTTTGATGATTTGGACAGTCTCATTTTTAACCAGAGGGTGTTGCAAGATGATAACAGTCATACAAACATGAGTATTATTCATTGAAATAAAACCAAACAATTAGAAATCAATTATAGCTAGCAATTATTTATTAAAATCAAATTTTAAAGATCAATATGCAAATTACACATCCCATTCACACTGTAAATTTCTATTTGGTTGTATATATAAATACAGTTGCATATCTTTTGTATATAGATAAGGCCAACAGTGTCAGTGATACAAAACAATTTCATAAATAATTGAGATTTAGATTAAAAAAATGAAATCACAAAAAATGTGACACAAATAACTGGGAACTGTGATGGTGCCTACATAGATCTGGTGAGAGACTGACAGACACATAATCTCCATTATAATAATATACTTTATTCTATCAGCAGCACGTTGAGGCATGGAATAAACTGTCTGCATCTATTGTAGGCTGCCGAAACAATGCATCTTTCAAAGCTTCCATGCTTCCTGTAATTCACCAACACTATACCTGATACCCCTCTCCACACACATATGCATGCATGCGCACACATACATGTATATTATTACTGTACACTATTCATGTTCCTGACGTTAGCACATTATTCTATGTACTATATATGAGACTTTGATGAGTTGTGGTGCACCTGAGCACTGTACGCAATAAATTTCATTATTATCATTATTTTTTTTTTCATTATTATTATAGTCTTTCGATGTATACATTAGAAATACAGTGCTATTGTTGTTATTATTATTTGGATATTCTTGATTAATAACAAGTTAGTTCTGTAGTAAGTGGGGAGCACGAGTAAAAATGGTTTATAAGTAAGAATTTTCAGAAAAAGATTAGTTCACGTCGTATTTGCAGTGTGTGGGTGGGGTGATTTTCAAAGGGAGAAATAATCAACTCTTTTTACATAAGTTACCTTTTTTTCCCCTCCTTTGTTCAGGCGTCTCTTTTATTTACAAAGCAAATGCAAGGGAGATAATCAACATTTCCATTTTTTTTTTAGTTTAATTTTTTTTAGAGTAGTTCCCCAAATCAAAACACTATGTACACCACAAGCAGAGTGCCTCCCAAAATGTCCAGCCCTGTCAGCTTAGAATACACCGACTGCACCTCTGCAGTCTATATGATATATATATATATATATATATATATATATATATATATATATATATATATATATATATATAAAGTTAAAAGAAAGGAAATGAATCCGACAGTATGAGTATGAAAAGGTGGAATGAAAACATCACACAATGCTGTTAAAGAGGAAACAATTTATAATATAATCATAGCTGATACTGATCAATATTTCGATTTTACAAAAATCATATTCAGAGCTCATTTACTCCATGGTGTTTGTGATTGGATTTGACTTTTATCTCTTTTATTTTATTTTATTTATATATATATATATATATATATATATATATATATATATATATAAAATAATAATAATGAAATTTATTGTGTACAGTGCTCAGGTGCACCACAACTCATCAAAGTCCCATGTCAAGTACACAGAATAATGTATTAGTGTCAAGAACATGAACAGTTTCCAGTAGTAATATGCATGTGAGTGTGTGCATATGTGTGTATAATCCAAAAGTCTGGAGAAGAAATCTTCTTTACGACATAGAAGTTTTTTTAAAACAGTGTCACAGTTTGCAGAGCTCAATGTGTGCTCTTATTGTCAGAGTCACAGAGAAAATATATATATATATGGATAAGTAGACATATTAGCAGACTTTTCAAATAATGCCTGTATATATTGCTAACAGAATACGGTTTTACACGATTGATTTTGTGCTAAACTAATCTAAGCTTAGTAATACATTGTGGGCAAATGAAGACAAAAATGTGTTATCTATTGTAAGTAATTAATACAACAAATACAAATGGATTAAGCCCTGTCAACTGGGGCTTTAGAATACACCGACTGCACCTCTGCAGAGGGGTAAGACGCCCCCCTCCCTCTGTTTTGAGACAAATCTAACACAGATTTTGATAGTAGACATTGTTAATAAATAAGATAATCACTACAAATGTATGTGTGTTCATACTGAAATAATGTTCAAAATCAAATTAACAGTTACAAGAACTCACCTGCTTATGTAGTATTTATGCATGTTTATATTAGGGGCCGGGTTAGCTCAGTCGGTAGAGCGTTCGGCTAGAAACCACAAAGTTCCTAGTTCGATACCGGTCCTCGCCAACTCAGCGTATGAGTAGCACGGGGATCTGTGCGGTAAAGTAAGGAGCTGATGGTAGGTGTGGCGCTCCACCTCAGACGCCAAAACAATCTCCTTGGTCTAGCGCTATTGAAAAGGGGATAGACACCCTCGCTGACTGGCTGATAGCGACTTTAGGCCGCCCCAACGACTTTACTTACTTTTATATTGATAATGTTGGAGTTTAGTTTTATTCAACAGCTCAATACCTTGATGTGAGCCACCAACAAAATATTTATAGATATTATTGAAAATATAACAGTGAGTGTACAAATAACAGTTACCATGTTTATCCATATAACATACTAAACAACATACATACAAGGTGTGTCAAAAAGTATCGAGATTGAAGCTAGGAATAAACAATAAATGTAACATTTTTTTTTTTTTTCAGAATACAAGGTGTGTCAAAAAGTAGAGATTTCAAAGCTGTATTTGCCAAGATAAAAATGAACAATGAATGGAATATTCATTTTTCAGAATACATTGGTGTATCAAAAATTACCGAAAATCTCAATACTTTTTTGACACACCTTGTATATATATATATATACTTACACAACCTTTTTCAGAATACATTAGTGTGTCAAAAAGTACCAAAAATTTCAATACTTTTTTGACACACCTTGTATATATATATATATATACTTACACAACCTTTTTCAGAATACATTAGTGTGTCAAAAAGTACCGAAAATTTCAATACTTTTTTGACACACCTTGTATATATATATATACTTACACAGCCTTTTTCAGAATACATTGGTGTGTCAAAAAGTACCGAAAATCTCAATACTTTTTTGACACACCTTGTATATATTGTACATACTTACACAGCCTTCAGGCCTTGGACCGGTAAGGAATATAATATCAGCATGAATCCCATTGGGCCATCCTTCTCAGATAACACCTTCCCTCTCATCTAAAAGGGGCAAGGCTGGGTTTATTGCCCAGTGCCTGAGACACCTCAAAAGAGGAATGCCAATGGGATACATACATTTTTTTACACTGGCCACTATATGAGTTTTGGTTTGTGTATGGCCTCCCACAATAATCGGACTTTATGTTTATCTTACATGTTGGGAGGTCAGAAAATACCTACATATATATTGTACAAAAATGTACTCACATTATACAAAGTTCGTCTTCATTTAGCAGACAGGCCGAGTGTTTGTTAAGGGTTGTTAACTGTCCTATGTCCTAACTCTAACTGGCTGAATACATCAGCCGGCTGAAGAGGGTTAATCCCTAACTCATGTGCCCCCTGACATCCGTTTAGGACCCCTACAATAATAAACTCTTAGATCCCATGTGACCAGCATTTATACCACTACTCGGAAGCATATGTACCCACGTGGCCTTAATTCTGGTTAAGGAATCCCCATTTTTACATCACTGTTGCCTGGAAATTATTATCATCATTATCACTATGCAAGTTTTTGACACCAGTTCTAACTGGTAGTTTTACACTGAATTATGAGTGACAGCAAGTTTCCAGGACTCTCCTAAGTATTCTAGCCTCTCTTAACAGTGCTGTGGTCTGGATGGTCTCGACTCTTCCTTTGATCTCCAGCTTCCCAGACTCTTTTTTTGTACCTTTCAAGACCATTTCCAAGGGCAACAACCACCACTTTCATGTTCCACAGATTTTTCAACTCTCTGGTAAGATCCAAGTAGTTTTCTATCTTTCTGCTTTTTTTTTATCTTCACTATGGTCTGCCAGAAGAAGAAGAAGAGAGAGACAAGAAGACAATGGTTTATTTTCACACATTACACAATATAAACAATGTCAAAATTCCAAAAAAAATGTAATGTTGGTTGTTGTAGTAATGTGTGGAGGATGATCATTAATTAGGACTGAGCCTATTCTAGTAGTGACAACCTCAGTTTTTTTGTTGTTGTTGTTGTTGTTTGTTTTTTTGTTGCTTTTTTTTGTTTTTCTTTTTTTTTTTTTGGTGGGGGGGATACATAGTTTGAATGTTGATTATAATGATTGCAAAATCCACAAAATGTCAAGTTCTTTTTTTCTTAATTAACTCTAAGTCTGGTCTTTTGGATGGAATTTGGAGATTCATTTTTATCTCTTAAATCCCGGAGAATTTTATGCATCTCATATTCTTGGACAGATTCCGGTTTGTGCATATACTATTTGTTAGTATGGTCAACTTTTAATCTCTTGCACAATTCACAGCAGATCACCTTTCCCACCCAGTCGTGCTTAGACTTGTATTTCTTTTGTGCTAGTTTGGTGCATTCACTTATTATGGGATTAACTTTATTATTTTTATTATTTTTATTATTATTATTATTATTATTATTATTATTATTGTTGTTGTTGTTGTTGTTGTTTTGTTTTTTTTATTTATTTGTTTTGTTTTTGGCAGGAGTGTTGTTGTTGTTGTTGCTGTTGTTGTTAACTGAAAAATAAACACAAACTTTGATTTGAAATACAGAAGGAAAGTAATACTTTTTAACATATTCATTATTCTTTTATGAAAACCAACATTTTTCATATTTTCAAAATTTAATGTAATTTTTTTTTATGCAAATCTATATTACAAGACAACCTGTTGGGAATAAAATGAAACCTTAAACAGGCTCTTATTATTCTTGTACTTGGTGTACATATACAAATTAAAGAAAATACAGGCAAAAATATTCATGCAAATAAATGCACGTAATTATAAGGCCTGCCTTACTGTTAAATAACTACAATTAGTATAAAACAAAAGCCTATATCAGCTGCATTCAAAATGGAGATCCTTATAGAGGGGAGATAATTCTGCATTGCATTTCGGCTTAGAAAATCGACCTACACTTTCAATTGAATTCTATTTATTTTCTCAAAATTAATGATCAAATAGATTTTTCTTTTTTTTTTTTTTTTTAATGAATATGCAGTAACATTATTTTCTTTTTTTCTTCAAAAAGCAAAAAATTTCTTTTTTCAGAATGCTGGCTAATTAGAAAAGATGAAAGATTTATACAAAAAAAAACTTCACAATTAACAAGTAAAATGAAAATTTTTTGGTTGATATTATTTTAGTAAGAATATGATAAATATAAATCAATGCAAAGAAGAATAGTTTAGATAATTTTTCAACAAAAAGAAAAATTATATTTAAAAAATGAGATTATGAGCATTTATGAATTTAGAAGTTGATTTATTTGTTTTGTAGAATGACTTATGAATATGATTTGCTGTCTTAAAATTACTAAAATGTCAAAAGTACACACACACACACATATATATATATATCTCTTATTATAATGGAGATTGTGTGTTTTTCTGTCTGTAACCGAAACTATATTACTAATCGAGTCACAATTAACATAGTTATTTACATCACATTCTCCATGATTTGATTTATATTTAAACCTCAATTATGCCATACTCTGAACGTCTCGCAGCCCTGGGAATGGATTCGTTGAAACTTTGGCGTCTGGCAACTGACCTGGTAAATGCTCATAAGGTCATTAATCATCTGAACAACAGCAACCTGGAGCACCTTTTTGATCTCCATCTCTCCAATACACGTGGGCATGCCTACAAAGTCAGAAAACAGCACTGTTCACGTGACTTTCGGAAACATTTTTTCACGCTCAGAATTGCGGAGACATGGAATAAACTGCCTGCATCTGTTGTAGGCTGCCGGAGCACTGAGGCTTTCAAGCCTCCATGCTTCCTGTAGTCCGCAACACAAATATACCTGACTGCACTCTC
>CM042151.1:60236893-60245225 GCA_023376005.1 Doryteuthis pealeii | reverse complement strand
GGCGGAAGAGAGACCTCAGGGAACCTGCATAAGCGTAATCAATAATAATCATAACCCCCATGTATGCTGTGCACGCTGCCATTCATATGTGTTTGAGGGGTATCAGATATAGTGTTGGTGAATTACAGGAAGCATGGAGTCTTTGAAAGATGCAGTGTTTCAGCCAGTGATGCCACTGTCAAGGCTCAGTATTTTGTCCATCTTTTCATTTTCCTTTCTTTCACCCTGTGATCTGCTGGACCACCGTAAATCTACCAGTTGACAAGTTCTCTCTTTTTTTTAATAATCAACATTTGGTCTGGTCTCCTTGCTAGGATAAGGTGATCCGTCTTTATCTTTCGAAGTCCCAGAGAATTTTATGCATTTCATTCTCAAGAACAGATTCTGGTTTATGCATATACCATTTTGTTGTATGGTCAAATTTGATTTTTTACATAATTCCCAGTGGAACACCTTCCCAACAAGTCGTGCCTAGTTTGTATTCCCGTTGTGCTAGTTTGCTACATTTCCCTTAGTACATTGTTTACAGTCTATTATTATTATTATTATTACCGTTCGATTGTACTTTTTGTTTCAGATGTTATAATGACTGATACAAGAGCAATTATGCGCATATTAAACTCAGGCCCTCAAAGCTTGTGACGGCGCTGCTCATGCAGAATTTGAGAAGTAGATGTTGAATGAACATTTCTAACTTTACTGCCTAAAATTGGTTTAAGCATCTAAGAGTGGTGATTTCTCTTCAAATAAACGTTCATAAGGAGAACCCATTAGTCATCAATTATGATTTTTGAAATGATATCGGTAGACCTGACCCCAGCACTTGAAATTTTCAGGGCGAGTTAGGACATCAAACAATACCATATTGTAAAATATTATATAGCTTAAAAAAACGGAGAGAAAAGATCTGGAGTGGTCCCTCAGTTGATTAAAAATGGGTAACATACTTGAAGAATAAAGATGAGATCAATTACAATCGAAAATCCAAGTAATTGGATTACTCAGATATAAGTTGAGTCCATAAATACACTGTTACCGTGGTATGGTGATAGGCTTTATAATGTTTCCTAATAGTTTTACAACTATGAAATGAGTTCCAGTAGTTGCTGTAGAAAGACCTGCATAAAAATGGGTGCTGGTTTCTTACTACTATTCATTCAGTTAAGTATCAGAACCATTTTTATTAACTTTTCAACTTGTTTACACATCTTCTAAGGGCTAACTTTTAGTCATGCAATTAATTAAACCACAAGACATTTTCCTTGATCAAGATTTATTCCTCTAGCCCCATGTTTTTCCCGTGCAGGGAGTTAACAACCCACAGAGAGATGCACATGCTATCTGCTTCAATTGCTGAGGATGAAACTAAATCTAACTTGTTTACGTTTTCTCATGGCATGTGAGATTCGCGCCTCCCTCAGGGTCATTTGGGGTCATCCAACGGAAATACTAAGTTTTAAACTCCAACGAACCTATTTCAAACTAACTACAAGGGTCTTGTCAACATTTGTGACACCACATAAAATGTAACATATTCTCGGAGGAGGTAATTTCTGTACTTCAATGCTTGCCTGTAGAATCTCCCATTATTTAATGGGACAGTCCATTTCTACTCTACAGACAGACAGATGATAGACAGATAGATAGAAGTCTAGTGAGTTGGTTTACTATTCCAAGAAATCATATGTTGAATCATTTTTTACACATGTAGTGTCATGCGAGCACCATTCTGCATAAAAATGGTGCTGTTTCTTACTACCGATTCATGCAGATAAGAAGCCTGTCAGTTGGAGCTTTAGAATACACCGACTGCAACTCTGCAGAGGGGGTAAGACACCCCCAAAACGGAGCCATCTGTTGGCCATGAGTGGCAACCCGTCATACTTAAGGACGGAATCCTGGTGGGTGAGCACCCCCACTTTGGCCCTTACTTAGGCTAAAACGGACAGTCGGCGAGAGGCCCCTCAGAGTTAGTTGGCTGGTCATGTCAAGCCCTATCACTATATGTCGTCTCAACCCTATTGCCCTTATGGCAAGCCGCAACGCTTTTCATCATATGGGTGCTAGAAAGCAGTGGCTGAGGGTCTTCATGTCCTGGGAATGACTTTAAACTCTAACTGATAGTGAGGTTTCTAGTTTGGAGGTTTGAGGAATGTGAAGCACCCCTTCATCACCATTGTCTCCTGGTCTACTCTGACCAGAATGGTAGTACCTGTTGGGTTAATAGAAAATTTGTTTATAAAAAAAAAAAAACAGAGTATCCATTAAGAATGATTTATTTCAAAACTTTGTCAGGATTAAATGACCCCTGAGGTTGATATGCCGTTGAAACAAAAAAAACAAAAACATGCAGATAGGAAACAGTACCATTTAGGCTTACTTTCATTAGGTTATACATATTTCTTATCTAAGTAAGTTTTTGACACGCGCAATAAAGAATGCAGTATTTTTATAATGAAGAAAAATCTTATTTTACAGAATTTGGGTGGGAGAAACTTTTTACAAGTTACAGTAAGTTGAGGATATTAAATGTTATATAAACACAGAAAAAGATAAAAAGAAAAAGAAGAATTAATAGAAGAGGAAAATCAGCTTTTTTTTGTAACACAAGAAAGTGTAAAGTGAGCAGAAAATCAAAACTCTTTTACTTTTCATGGAAAAATAGAAACATGGAGGATGAAGAGATGGGGGAGGGGTTGGAAAATAAGAGATTAGGGGAGGGGATTTATAGAGAAAAGGGAATAGTTAAACTCTTAAGTAAACTTACAACTAATAAATTGAACTAATTCATGTCTATATAAGTAATGAACTTTTATAAGTATACACACACACACACACACACACCACACATATATATATATATATATATTATATATATATAGAGTAATTCCATGTCAAATCATCCAGGCCATATCACCCAACCCCTTCAATTTTTCTGAAATTTTGTCCATGTGTGATTATAATAAAGTTAGCCAATTCCCAATTTGAGCTTCCAATTCCAAAAATTAGCAGAGTTATGTCAATTTTTAGCTCTTCAAATTTGAGGGGGTACGAAAAATGGTGACTTTTGTAATCTATTTTTGTCTGTAAAATGAGTTCAAGAGCTTCCTACTCTAAAAATTGGTTTATAAAAGCATTTTTGCCCAAGGAATCCAAAAATGCTTTCAAAAAAAGTCTTAAAGTCAACCAAATTTAAGTTATTGATGATTTTCTGATTTTTTCATAGCAATATCAATATCCTGCTGATGGCGACCTTTTTCTATAATTATTTCACATATATTAAACATTATTTGTACCAAAAGATAGTTTGATATTTGCTCAGAACCGAATCTACCCATATTTTTGCAAAATTTGTTAAAATTTTGCACTTTTTAAAATTTTTCTGAAATTTTGTACAGGTGTGGGCTATCTTAAAGTTAAGCCAATACCCCAAATTTGAGCTTCAATTCCAAAATTGGTGGAGTTATATATATACATAGAGAGAGAGAGAGAATCAGCTATACATAAATGAATAGATACACTCTAACAATTTTTCACAAAAGTTAATTTTCTTCTAAACAGAAGATAACTAGAATTTATATGTTACATGTGTTTGTTTCATGTGTGTGTATGTTCATGTATATGTGTATGTGGGTTGTTGTATGTGTCATATGTGTATATGTGTGTTGTGCATAGGTGTGTACATATGTTTTCTGTGTATAAGTGTATTGTGTGTATAGGTATGAGTTATGTATATTAAAACATGTATATGTGTGCATTGTAGTGTGTGCATGTGTGCTTTTCATATATTGTGTGTGTATGTGTATGTGTGTTTTTATATCAGGTAAATTCTTCAATCCCCTGAAATTCCAAAGAGAATCAGACAGGTGTTTTGTCTTTTAATGGTCACCTGGAAGAATGCAACGCAGGAAGATTCCTATCCCCTCCCGCCCCCAACAAAAAAAACCTTTACCAAAATTCCAAGAAAGAAATCAAAACAAAATCCATGTTAATTATCTGATTTACTTATCCTCTTTTTTTTTAATCCACCAGTCTCATCATCTGACATAATTGTTTGGGAGGTGGGGCAGTGCTCTCCTCGGGGGTGGGGCAGTGCTCTCCTCGGGGTGCCACAGTAATGTTTACCAAGACCTTCTCTAAGTCAACCAGTCCCACTAAACTTGTATTTTTATATGGTTTTTTATTGACACAACCTGACATTAATCAGCATAAAATGCCTGGGAATTTTGTGGTGATTTTTTAATTATTAGTTTTCTTTAAAAAGTCAAACATTCAGTAAGACATAGAATTATTGAATTTAAGAAAAACCAAATACTCAAAACTTATTTTCTATAGTAAAATCACTCTTCACAACCTCATTGGTCCTTTATAAAGAGTCAAACATTCAATCTAATGAATTTAAGAAAAGAAATACAAGAAAGTTCTTTTCTATAGTAAAATCACTCTTCACAACCTCATTGGTCCTTTATAAAGAGTCAAACATTCAATCTAATGAATTTAAGAAAAAAAATACTCAAACTTCTTTCTAAAGTAAAATCAACTCTTCACAACCTCATTGGTCCTTTATAAAGAGTCAAACATTCAATCTAATGAATTTAAGAAAAAAAATACTCAAAACTTCTTTTCTATAGTAAAATCACTCTTCACAACCTCATTGGTCCTTTATAAAGAGTCAAACATTCAATCTAATGAATTTAGAAAAAAAATACTCAAACTTCTTTTCTATAGTAAAATCACTCTTCACAACCTCATTGGTCCTTTATAAAGAGTCAAACATTCAATCTAATGAATTTAAGAAAAAAACTCAAAAAAATACAAGAAACTTATTTCCATATTAAAATCACCCTTCACAGCATCCTTGGTCCTTTCTAAATGTTTGAGAAAATATATCAATTATCATATTCCATAATCTAAAGGTGATGTAAATATAAAAGAGAAACTAGTTGTCTTCATAAAAAATTAGATTCAAAGAATATAAAATGATAACCAAAGTATATCTATCTCAGTTTTTTTTTCTTATCTATCTATCTAATTACAATATACACATTTGATTACACTGAAAACCAATTATATACCTTAAAAACTTTTAAACTCAATATATAAAATTTCATTATTGGTCTAAGATTAATAGGCACAAAATGCCTGGAAATTTGGACGAGATTTTTAATTATCAGTTTTCTCTAAAGAGTCAAACACTCAGTAAGACATAAAATTATTGAATTTAAGAAAAAAATACTCTAAACTTCTTTTCTATTATAAAATCACTCTTCACAAGCTCCTAGGTATTTTATAAATGTTTGAGAAAAGGTAGCATTTATCAAATTCATTGACAAAGAAATTAAAATCAATATTCATTTCCCCCTCCACAAACTTTTATGACTGCCTTAATTCTTTCAGATATAGTGTAATGACAAACAATAACACCGATAGAATAATTGGTACACTTATTGAAAGTTTATATAGTCTAGTATTCCCTAAAGAGTTCTCCAAAGGGGAGGTAATCATAAAATGAGAAGGTAACTTGGATCTCACTAATTTAAAGCAATATCTTTATGAAAGTAGTTCCACATTTCTCGATTGACAGTTAATAGGTGTTCTTTAAAGGGTGGAGCCTTCCCTAGTTGAGAAACAGAAGTGTTGTTTTTGAGATGTTCAAATGTTTAAGGAAGATCTAAAATACACACACAAATATTTTATACATGTTTACCTAAATGGATACAAATGAAAGGTTTCCCTTGTATTTTTCTTCCTCAGAAAATGACAGTGCCATTGTTTGAATACGTAATTAATTAACTATTTAAATGATGATCTTAAAAGCTGTTCAGTTGCTGGTAGTCGACACAGATGAATGGATCAACCAAGGACTGCTTAACACAAGGATTCTTTACTAAGGAATACAAATTCTGCCTAACACTAAGGAATGCAAGGATTCTGCCTAATACTAAGGAACACAGGGATTCTATAAGGAACACAAGGATTCTGCTCACACTGAGGGACACAGGATTCTGCTTTAACACTTCTGCCTAACACTAAGGAACTTCTGCCTAACACTAAGGAACACAAGGATTCTACCTAACACTAACATACACAAGGATTCTGCCTAACACTAAGGAACGCAAGGATTCTACCTAACACTAAGGAACGCATGGATTCTGCTTAAACTAAGGAACACAAGGATTCTGCCTAATACTAAGGAACACAGGGATTCTACCTAACACTAAGGAACACAAGGATTCTGCCTAACACTAAGGAACACAAGGATTCTACTTAACACTAAAGAGCACAAGAGTTTGCTTGTCGTAATTATTTCAATTATATATATGAAATTCTCTCTTAGTATAAACAAAAAATTCCTACATTTCTGCACTCAGCATGTGTATGAGTACATGGATGCATGCCGTCATGCTGGGATGATGTGACTCCGAGAGGTAACCATGCCCTCTATTATGTTGTGGATGCAGCTATACGACACATCAGGTTATAGTAGTGGCGCATTTATCATTGACAAATTGATTTTGTGAGTTCCATGTGTGGTATGGCCAGTGGCCTAGGGGTAGAGTCTCTGACTCTGTGTTCTGGGTTCTCTGGTTTGATCTTTGTCAGGGGTGAGATCAATAGGTATACAATGCTCATGAGACTTAATTAGGTCGAAACAGCTGAAAGTGCTCCACACATCGCACACGCGGTATTCACCAAGTTTGCTTGTCATGATCATTTCCATTATATACATATATATATTATTTATATATATATATATATATATATATATAATATATATAAGATAATTTTTAATAGAAATTTTATATCAAAGAACCTTATAAAATTTGTGGAGAAAAGTAACTAAAAGTAAGATTTGAATAACATGTGATCCAAGACTTGATATCTTATCTGACATAGATAAGTACTTTATTTTTATATATATAATATATATATATATATATTATATATATATATATAATGTGTGTGTGTGTGTGTGAGATTTTGTGTCTGTGTCAATGTTATGGACTTTTGATGTCGACATATGAGTGCCCAACAGTTCAGTTAAAGACATGAAACACTGAACGACCTATACAGATGATTTGTTTATAGTGCTGAAGGTTTGGATAGACCTAACCAAATATTTTTGGATAAGCAGATAACAGAATAATGGTGCACCATTATGCCACACATACATACACACACACACACACACTTATATATATATTATATATATATATATATATATAATTTTGTGTGTGTGGATATGTGCATGTACTCTTGGGTGTTATGTCTGTATCTGTCAATGTTGATATAAATTTACAACACACATATATATATGTATGTATGTGTGTGTTTGAGTGTTATTTTCTTATCTATGTACATCAAAATTTACACAAACACACACACATATATATATATATATACATACATATATTATATATATATATATATATATATACATATATATATATATATATACAAGCTTTGTCTGAATTCACATAGGCGAGAAACTGTCAGTAATCAGCACCATTGACTCCCATGTCCATGCAACCTAAATTATATATATATAATATAAAGAGTGAACTAAGATGATAATGATACTGACAGTACGTGAACTAGAGAATTTTGAAATTGAGAACGTTTTTACATGAATATATTCTTATCTTTGAAGGAAAAGACATTATTATAATTGAATATGAGTATTTTATCATGTTAAATGCATTTTGTCTTTTCAATTTTCTTCCTCTGTGAATTCTGCATGCTAAAATACATCCAGATATTTCTATTTTCTTACATTAAACTCTTCTTTTTCATACACAGTGTGTGTGTGTTAGCAGATCATCTTTATCAAAAACTAGAAGTGGCTACCCGGCATGACTTGGGTAGAGGGAGGATTTTTTTTAAGTTAGTCTTGCAGATCCATTATTACTTATCCCGAGTTGGATCCTTGCTGAATGCCCCATAAAAATCCCCACGTAAATATATAACAATATAGTAAGAAATTTCTATTCAATAATCTACAATTGTTTGTTTTTTTAATACAAAATAAATGAGGCGATTAATTCAATCAATTAATATTATATTTCAAAGCAAAAAAAAGACATACCAAAAAAAAAAAATGCATTAATGACTTTCCCTTCTGTTACTATATATATATATATTAATTTTCAAATATCTTCCCAAATATAAATAAAATCTTCATTATTTTTGCACAAAAAGCAAGCTCTTGTGATAGTGATTGTGTATAGATATTTGCTTCATTGTTAATAGTTTTATTTTCATACTTTTCTCCAGATATACATGCATACACACAACTGCCTTTTATATATGTATAGATTTCTATCAAAGAACC
>CM042151.1:60146893-60231893 GCA_023376005.1 Doryteuthis pealeii | reverse complement strand
GTATTAGTATTCAATAAGAATATTTGTAACCATATAACTGTGCAAATCATTTGTATTAAGAATTAATTGAAATGGCTTGAAATACATGAAAACATATAAATGTGAGCTAATTATTAGTGTTTGATTGGAATACTTGAAAACTGTGTGCAAATCATTAAGATTATAATTTGCAATCATCTCCTGTAACAAAGTATGGATGACCAAAGATGACAAAATATGATATTAGCCACAATTACAAAAGTACATTGTCCACATAAAAATATTACTGATGAAAGCCAGTTTAAAAAAAATGTTTCATAGGACATCTGATGTAAGGATGACAAAAAATATAATAAATGAGCCATACTTAAGTTTATGAGCATCTCAGAGAACTGCTAAAGTATGGATTACCAACGTGACAAAATATGTCAACTTAAGTTTATGGAAATCTCATAGGACTGCTAAAGTATGGATGACCAAAAATGACAAAAAAAATTCCTTGTTATGTTTTTAGCTTTCCTTACCTATATCTCATGAAAGATCACTTAAATTTACAAGCATCTCCTGTGACAACTGATGTATGGATGACCAAAGATGACAAAATTGATATTACCCACAATCACAAAAGTACAGTGTCAACATTCAAATAATGGCCAACACTAGTTTATTTCTTTTTGTTTTGGAGTTTTTGGTATATATTTTTGTGACATTTTCTGTAATTCATCAGCATTTAATTTGTATAGTAAAATCATTTATAATACATTTTTGTAGTAAATGTTATAACATTATATATACTAGCACAAATATGCATCCTTACAGGTGCAAGTATTTAAGTTTTAATGAAATCTATAATTATATTAAATTAAAATGACTAACAAAACTAAATAAAACATACACAAAAATATTTGAAACAGAGGAAGTATAATTAAAAAATTGAACAGCATGGATGCTAGCTCTTCCCATCACTCCCAGCTTTCATTGCTAAATTTTCCAAATTTAACTATTTAACTAAATTAGATGGTAAATAAAAAATTAGTTATTTCTCTTTGTTAATGGATTTCTTTTAAGATTTCTCAACAGGATTTTTGCTCATATTTATTCAAACTAGAAGGACCTGTGGATATACCAAAGTATGATAATTTAATTATTTACACATTTGATATGTTTATATAAGAGCAATTGCAAAAGAGTACAATGATATGTAAAAAGTATAATAATCTTGATTTAACTCTCTCTTCTCTCTCTTCTCTCTTCTCTCTCTCTCTCTCTCTCTCTCTCTCTCTCTCTCTCTCTCTCTGTTACTTTTTGTTTCTTTCTTTCCTTTTTTCAGCTTTTCATTATGTTCAAAGTGAAACAGATTAGTATTATCGCTTTACATGCTCTCTTTCCTCTAAATATTTTTTCTGCAAAGCATGCCTTTTTTCTTCCCTTTCTTTCTTTATAATAAAAACAGAATGGTCCATTATTTAACTGAGGTGACGACACTCATAAAAATAAGAATTCAGCAGATAAGCCACATTAGATAATCAGGATTTTCATTTTTGTATTTTTCATGTTTGATGATTTGGACAGTCTCATTTTTAACCAGAGGGTGTTGCAAGATGATAACAGTCATACAAACATGAGTATTATTCATTGAAATAAACCAAACAATTAGAAATCAATTATAGCTAGCAATTATTTATTAAAATCAAATTTTAAAGATCAATATGCAAATTAACACATCCCATTCACACTGTAAATTTCTATTTGGTTGTATATATAAATACAGTTGCATATCTTTTGTATATAGATAAGGCCAACAGTGTCAGTGATACAAACAATTTTCATAAATAATTGAGATTTAGATTAAAAAAATGAAATCACAAAAAATGTGACACAAATAACTGGGAACTGTGATGGTGCCTACATAGATCTGGTGAGAGACTGACAGACACATAATCTCCATTATAATAATATACTTTAATTCTATCAGCAGCACGTTGAGGCATGGAATAAAACTGTCTGCATCTATTGTAGGCTGCCGAAACAATGCATCTTTTCAAAGCTTCCATGCTTCCTGTAATTCACCAACACTATACCTGAATACCCCTCTCCACACACATATGCATGCATGCGCACACATACATGTATATTATTACTGTACACTATTCATGTTCCTGACGTTAGCACATTATTCTATGTACTATATATGAGAGACTTTGATGAGTTGTGGTGCACCTGAGCACTGTACGCAATAAATTTCATTATTATCATTATTTTTTTTTTCATTATTATTATAGTCTTTCGATGTATACATTAGAAATACAGTGCTATTGTTGTTATTATTATTTGGATATTCTTGATTAATAACAAGTTAGTTCTGTAGTAAGTGGGGAGCACGAGTAAAAATGGTTTATAAGTAAGAATTTTCAGAAAAGATTAGTTCACGTCGTATTTGCAGTGTGTGGGTGGGGTGATTTTCAAAGGGAGAAATAATCAACTCTTTTTACATAAGTTACCTTTTTTTCTCCCTCCTTTGTTCAGGCGTCTCTTTATTTCTCCCTTTGAAAATACCCACCCACACACACTGCAAATACGACGTGAACTATCTTTTTCTGAAATTCTTACTTATAAACCATTTTTACTCGTGCTCCCCACTTACTACAGAACTAACTTGTTATTAATCAAGATATATCCAAATAATAATAACAACAATAGCACTGTATTTCTAATGTATACATCGAAAGACTATAATAATAATGAAAAAAAAAATAATGATAATAATGAAATTATTGCGTACAGTGCTCAGGTGCACCACAACTCATCAAAGTCTCATATATAGTACATAGAATAATGTCTAACGTCAGGAACATGAATAGTGTACAGTAATAATATACATGTATGTGTGCGCATGCATGCATATGTGTGTGGAGAGGGGTATCAGGTTATAGTGTTGGTGAATTACAGGAAGCATGGAAGCTTTGAAAGATGCATTGTTTCGGCAGCCTACAATAGATGCAGACAGTTTATTCCATGCCTCAACGTGCTGCTGATAGAATAAAGTATATTATTATAAATGGAGATTATGTGTCTGTCAGTCTCTCACCAGATCTTATGTAGGCACCATCACAGTTCCCAGTTATTTGTGTCACATTTTTTTTGATTTCATTTTTTTAATCTAAATCTCAATTATTTATGAAATTGTTTTGTATCACTGACACTGTTGGCCTTATCTATATACAAAAGATATGCAACTGTATTTATATATACAACAAATAGAAATTTACAGTGGTGAATGGGATGTGTAATTTGCATATTGATCTTTAAAATTTGATTTTAATAAATAATTGCTAGCTATAATTGATTTCTAATGTTTGGTTTTATTTCAATGAATAATACTCATGTTTGTATGACTGTTATCATCTTGCAACACCCTCTGGTTAAAAATGAGACTGTCCAAATCATCAAACATGAAATACAAAAATGAAATCCTGATTATCTAAAGTGGCTTATCTGCTGAATTCTTATTTTTTATGAGTGTCGTCACCTCAGTTAAATAATGGACCATTCTGTTTTTATTATAGAAAGAAAGGGAAGAAAAAGGCATGCTTTGCAGAAAAAATATAGAGGAAAGAGAGCATGTAAAAGCGATAATACTAATCTGTTTCACTTTGAACATAATGAAAAGCTGAAAAAGGAAGAAAAGAAAACAAAAAGTAACAGAGAGAGAGGAGAGAGAGAGAGCGAGAGAGAGAGAGAGAGAGAGAGAGAGAGAGAGAGAGAGAGAGAGTTAAATCAAGATTATTATACTTTTTACATATCATTGTACTCTTTTGCAATTGCTCTTATAAAAACATATCAAATGTTGTATAATTATTTATTACTTTTGGTATATCCACAGGTCCTTCTAGTTTGAAATAAATATGAGGCAAAAATCCTGTTGAGAATCTTAAAAGAAATCCATAACAAGAGAAATAACTAATTTTATTATTACCATCTAATTTAGTTAAATAGTTAAATTTGGAAAATTTAGCAATGAAAAGCTGGGAGTGATGGGAAGAGCTAGCATCCATGCTGTTCAATTTTTTAAATTATACTTCCTCTGTTTCAAATATTTTTGTGTATGTTCTTATTTAGTTTTGTTAGTCATTTTAATTTAATATAATATTAGATTTCATTAAAACTTAAATACTTGCACTGTAAGGATGCATATTTGTGCTAGTATATATAATGTATAAACATTTACTACAAAAATGTATTATAAATGATTTTACTATACAAATTAAATGCTGATGAATTACAGAAAATGTCACAAAAATTAATATACCAAAAACTCCAAAACAAAAAGAATAAAACTAGTGTTGGCCATTATTTGAATGTTGACACTGTACTTTTTGTGATTGTGGGTAATATCAAGTTTTGTCATCTTTGGTCATCCATACATCAGTTGTCACAGGAGATGCTTGTAAATTTAAGTGATCTTTCATGAGATATAGGTAAGGAAAGCTAAAAACATAACAAGGAATTTTTGTCATTTTGGTCATCCATACTTTAGCAGTCCTATGAGATTCCCATAAACTTAAGTTTGACATATTTTGTCACGTTGGTAATCCATACTTTAGCAGTTCTCTGAGATCTCATAAACTTAAGTAATGGCTCATTTTATTATTTTTTGTCATCCTTACATCAGATGTCCTATGAAACATTTTTTTTAAAACTGGCTTCATCAGTATATTTTATTGTGGACAATGTAACTTTTGTAATTGTGGCTAATATCATATTTTGTCATCTTTGGTCATCCATACTTTGTTACAGGAGATGATTGCAAATTATAATCTTAATGATTGTGCACACAGTTTTCAAGTATTCCAATCAAACACTAATAATTAGCTCACATTTATATGTTTTCATGTATTTCAAGCCATTTCAATTAATTTTAATACAATGATTTGCACAGTTATATGGTTACAAATATTCTATTGAATACTAATACTTTTCAACATATTATTTGATATATAGATGAGACCCTAACAGGCACTATTACACCCCATTATGTGTAATGTTTACAAGCTAGTCTTGCAGATCCATTACTGCTGGAATAGCGAGTTCAGTCCTTGCTAGATGCCTCATACTTGTGGACCTTGTGTCTCATCCTACCCGGGGTGAACAGGTTGGGTAAATACCTAACAGGTACTACAACTTCAAGTCAGAGTGGACCTGGAGAGTAATGGCAATAAAAGAGGTGATTCCACACAACTCAGAGTTCCAGTTTTGGAACCTTATGACTGAATGCGGTTTAGTGTCATACTCAAGACACCCATTTTTTTTAAAGGGAGGTTACGCCTCTGTAGGGGGGAGCAGTCAGTGTTTACTAAACATCACCAATAAGGCTGGAGTGGTAATTTCGATTCTAGGCAGAGCACACAGATTGAATGTTTTATTGGTTTTAATGGCATGTCAACCTATCTGGGTTTATTTTATGCCTAGAGGGTAAAAAAATTGGACCATATGACCTTTAGGCACCCCTTCTGCGATCTCAACTCACAAGGACACTTTTCTCATTTACACCATCAAAATCCGGTTGTTTGTTAGGGGTTAGGGTTAGGGCTAAGAGTTTTATAATTAAAAAAAGCTCTAAAAATCGTCTGTTAACAATCAACCGGATTTTGACGGTGTAAATGGAAAAAAATGTCCCAAAATCGAGATCGCAAAAGGGGTGCCTAAGGTCATATGGCCCAAAAATTACTTACATTGCATGTTTATATTTACATTATTTGTGCATTTGTTTTTAATAGTCTTTTTTTTTTGCACACAGTTATATAATATCAAGTATTCCTACTGAATACAAATAATTTGCAAACAGATCTATTTGACCCATAGATGGGTTCCTAACAGGTACTACCACTCCAGGCCAGAGCAGAGCATATATATACTACACCCTGAGCCTAGACAGAAGTACAATCCATATATAAAATAATTCCATAATTTTTTACAGGCACTATGCTAGTTAATAATGAATTTCTAAACTTTTAAATCTGAGATTCATCTTATATTATTTTTATATAGATATTATATTATATTATATATATTATGTTATATTATTTATATATATATACAGAGATGCTGATAGGCGTACTTCCTGCATCACTGATGCACAAAATCTAAAATAGGCAGAAAAATCGTATCCATGCATCCCAGTGTGGTTTTTTTCTTTCCCCACCATTTCCAGTTAACTGTAAATACATTTCAATATTTTTTGGAAATGAATTACACTGTATGGCATACAAGGTAGGGGTTAGACGGCTTTAGTTGTTCATAGATAAAAACTCTGCAATTTATTAAGAAACTTTAGTTGTGACCCATCAAATTTTCCAGGGACTCATTCAAATCAAATCTGTGCGTCCAGTACTGAATTAAAAATCTATCAGCATCACTCTATATATATATATATATATATATATATATATATATATATGTGTGGAGAAAAGTAGACAAAACGGGATGTTATGGAAACTGGATGTTTATTGTCGACGATGCAATGTTTCGGCCATTTTGACCATCATCAGGACAAAAGCCATCATCAGGACTAAATGACCGAACGTTTTGGCAAAAAAACATCCAGTTCCATAACATCCCGTGTTTGTCTACTTTTCTCCACATATTGTCGGATTAACCTCCTCACATTTCTCACATATATATATATATATTGTATTTATCTTATATTCTAAATGTGTGTGGGGAATTTTGTGAATGGTGAGAAAGTTGTGCATGTGACACTTGGAGTAAGTACTGGGCCATGGGTATTTGTCTCGTCGGTTCTGACTTGGTTTCCTGGGGTAAAGGAGGCAGCGGTCGTAGTGGTGCCGAAGATGCGTGAGAGTATCTTCTGCTAGAGGCATCCCAGGGTTGGCTGTAGTCTTCACCTGTTCTGTGATTGATTCGTGCCGACTTCACATAAATGAGTTCAGCGTTTTGCTTGTTTTTGGTTGAATTGTTTTGGTTTGTAGAAATATTTGATAGGTGTTCCATTTTTCCTTTGTCACGGCGGACATGTTGAACAAGCTCTGGGAAACTTTTCTGTTGTACTCGGAACTCTGCAGTATGTCAGCCTGGTACGGTTGAGACATGTAGTAACGAGAAGTATATAAATCTGTTTAAAGAAAAAAAGAAGAAGCAGTTTGAATTTAGAAGTCATTAGCTATAATGATATATATATATATATATATATATATATGATTTGGTGGTTGGGTTTGAAGGCTATCATAATGCAAGTGTAAAAAAAAACAAACTAAGGTAACTATGATGCTGCTTGTTTACCTTTGATTTATTCTTAATATTTCGAGATAAGGATCTCTTTGTCAGAAGATTTCTGAAAGTCTGGAGCTGTTACTATGAATTGTCCATTCTGTCATGTGTTTTATATCTTCCAAATCCTCTGAGTGTGTATGTGTGAGTTTCTATATGTGTGTTTATGTGTGTGTGTTTGTCCAACAATGTCTTATTATCATTCCAGGTTTGGCCTACACTTTTTTGTTTTATCATTACGCACCAGTTTGTTTATTTGTGTGTGTGATCTCCAGGCATATTTTATTTTTATTTTTTGTTTTTTTAATTTTTTTATAAATTTCATTACTTTCACCTATTAGCTTCTGTTAAGTTGGTCTGTAAGAGGTTGTGTGTGTGTGTGTGTGTGTGTCCTTTAGACATCTTCTGACGAAGAGATCTTTATCTTGAAATATTAAGAATAATGCGTGTAGGGTTTGGGGACCACTTGTGTATTTCCTATTCCCTTGTCACTCTTTTCATGAATTCACTACCTCATTCATTCGGGATACGGTGAATTCGTTGGATGGAGCTGGCTCAAACGACCCAGAGTGAATGCCATCACAACTTTAAAAATTGGTGTTTGAAAGTACATTTAATAGGCTTATTCTAAATGCCTTCACAATAACAATGACCATATCTAAGGAGTTCGCAAACTTTCGAGTGGCACTGTATACCTTGCACCATAAAAAAATAAATAAATAAAATAAAAAAAGATAAAAAATGAAAAATAAAAAACAAACAAACAGCAACTACAACAAATAATCCCCTGAAGACAAGCATGGACATGGTTGGAAGCACTTGGGGAAAATATTGGTCACCATCTCTACCACTTGGACCCCAATATGAGAAAAATTACATGAGACCTTAAACATAAGCAATTGAAAAGCCTTAAGAAGAAATATTCCTTGGTATTCTACCAAACATGCCTATATATATTATATATATATATATACACACATTATGGGTACTATATCTAAGAGTAAACTGTGCTCAATATCATGGATTGAGCATTAATATCTCAGTTAGCGTAGTGTGGACATGAAATCAATGCCACCTGGTTACTGACAGTTTTCACCAATGCAATGTTAAGACCAGTATATATATATATATATATATATATATATATATATATATATATATATAGGTTTGGTTGAATATAGCACTTGGTTGGAAAATTGCATGGGCAAGAAAAAATTTGTTACAAAGTGCTGCTGACTTCATGTCCATGTTACCCTAACTTATATACATATATATAATTATATAGGGGACAGTTTTAGCTCAGTTGGTAGAGCACAGATTAGGAATGGCAAGGTCCCCACCAACTCAGTGCATGAGTAGCTCAGATTGGATAATCTAATCTGAGTGGTAAAGTGGGGAGCTGATGGTTTGGTGTGGTGCTCCACCTCAGCAAAAACAATTTTCCTGGTCTAGTACTAGCAAAAAGGGATAGACTCCTTGTCTGGTTGATACCGACAAGGCCACCCCGCCAACTTTACAACAACTATATATATATATATATATATTATATATATATACAAATATACTAAACTTATTGGTAAAACCTTGCGGTTAGAACAAAACCTGGCAAATAATTTGATAGTAAAAAATACTACCAAACTTCACCTGGGGAAAAAATTGAAAAAAAAATGACCAAGAGGGTTGTATCAACCAAAAATAATCAAATAATACTATAACATTTGGCCAAAAGAAAAGAAAAATATATATATATATATATATATATATATATATATATTATATATATATATATATAAACCGCTAGGATTATCTAAAGCTAAAATGTAAAAAGGGCTCAATACGTCAGTAGAGCAAATAATGAAATTAAACTTAATGAGTCAGATATACCTACTAATAGTTTCGCTTAGTAGATCATCAGGACAAGAATCTGACTCAGATTCTTGCCCTGATGAACTACTAAGTGAAACTATTAGTATGTATACCTGACTCACTTGTTGTAATTTAAGTGCAAATAAATAATAGGCATTGATTGATTTTAATGGTTCAACCAATCTACTCTCCCTCCAACTATGTATAAATAATAGGACAGACTGGGATCTTTAACGTTGGTAAGGCAACTGGTCTAGGAGAAGGAAAAAAAATCTGAATTAAAACCTGTCAAACTCTTCTTAAGAATTGACCTTGTGTCACATCGTGCTCATGGTGGAGGGTTTAAGTAAAAAACATATTAAAGCTTGAAATACCTTTTAAGTTACGTACCTTCACTTGGAGCAGTATCCTCACTCCAGGCGTATCCACTGTCTGTATGGGAAGACACTGTTGACTCTCCACTGTGATAATCAGGACTTAAAAATGGATACTCTCTGTTATCTTGCTTATTGATCAGACTTGTTGACCCTTCAACAAATTTTGCATATGGCTGTTGAAATGAAGAAAAGAGAAAAAAAGGAATAAACTTGTTGGTTGGCTGGTTGGTTGGTTGGATTTTATGGCATGTCAACCCTGGTTGGATTATTAAATGCCAAAGTCATCAGTTAAACTGGCCTTATGCTTATTGAATATTAACAATGTTTTATTACATAAAATTAACGTATGTTCATATTCAATAAGCATTTCTTTCATCTTAATCTTAGTTAATTCTCATCACACATTTTATTAGGTTCTTTGATAGAAATCTATACATATATAAAAGGCAGTTGTGTGTATGCATGTATATCTGGAGAAAAGTATGAAAATAAAACTATTAACAATGAAGCAAATATCTATACACAATCACTATCACAAGAGCTTGCTTTTTGTGCAAAAATAATGAAGATTTTATTTATATTTGGGAAGATATTTGAAATTAATATATATATATATATATATAGTAACAGAAGGGAAAGTCATTAATGCATTTTTTTTTTGGTATGTCTTTTTTTGCTTTGAAATATAATATTAATTGATTGAAATCGCCTCGCTCATTTATTTTGTATTAAAAAAAAAACAATTGTAGATTATTGAATAGAATTTCTTACTATATTGTTATATATTTACGTGGGGATTTTTATGGGCATTCAGCAAGGATCCAACTCGGGATAAGTAAATGGATCTGCAAGACTAACTTAAAAAAAATCCTCCCTCTACCCAAGTCATGCCGGGTAGCCACTTCTAGTTTTTGATAAAGATGATCTGCTAACACACACACACTGTGTATGAAAAAGAAGAGTTTAATGTAAGAAAATAGAAATATCTGGATGTATTTTAGCATGCAGAATTCACAGAGGAAGAAAATTGAAAAGACAAAATGCATTTAACATGATAAAATACTCATATTCAATTATAATAATGTCTTTTCCTTCAAAGATAAGAATATATTCATGTAAAAACGTTCTCAATTTCAAAATTCTCTAGTTCACGTACTGTCAGTATCATTATCATCTTAGTTCACTCTTTATATATATATATATTTAGGTTGCATGGACATGGAGTCAATGGTGCTTGATTACTGACAGTTTCTCGCCTATGTGAATTTCAGACAAAGCTTGTATATATATATATATATATATATATATTATATATATATATATATGTATATATATATATATATATATATATATGTATGTATATATATATATATGTGTGTGTGTGTTTGTGTAAATTTTGATGTACATAGATACAGAAATAACACTCAAACACACACATACATACATATATATATGTGTGTGTAAATTTATATCAACATTGACAGATACAGACATAACACCCAAGAGTACATGCACATATCCACACACACAAACAGATATATATATATATATATATATATATATAAGTGTGTGTGTGTGTGTGTGTATGTATGTGTGGCATAATGGTGCACCATTATTCTGTTATCTGCTTATCCAAATATTTGGTTAGGTCTATCCAAACCTTCAGCACTATAAACAAATCATCTGTATAGGTCGTTCAGTGTTTCATGTCTTTAACTGAACTGTTGGGCACTCATATGTCGACATCAAAAGTCCATAACATTGACACAGACACAAAATCTCACACACACACACACACACACACATTATATATATATATATATATATATATATATATATATATATATATAAATAAAGTACTTATCTATGTCAGATAAGATATCAAGTCTTGGATCACATGTTATTCAAATCTTACTTTTAGTTACTTTTCTCCACAAATTTTATAAGGTTCTTTGATATAAAATTTCTATTAAAATTATCTTAATATATATATATATATATATATATATATATATATATATAAATAAATATATATATGTATATAATGGAAATGATCATGACAAGCAAACTTGGTGAATACCGCGTGCGATGTGTGGAGCACTGTTCAGCTGTTTCGACCTAATTAAGTCTCATGAGCATTGTATACCTATGATCTCACCCCTGACAAAGATCAAACCAGAGAACCCAGAACACAGAGTCAGAGACTCTACCCCTAGGCCACTGGCCATACCACACATGGAACTCACAAAATCAATTTGTCAATGATAAATGCGCCACTACTATAACCTGATGTGTCGTATAGCTGCATCCACAACATAATAGAGGGCATGGTTACCTCTCGGAGTCACATCATCCCAGCATGACGGCATGCATCCATGTACTCATACACATGCTGAGTGCAGAAATGTAGGAATTTTTTGTTTATACTAAGAGAGAATTTCATATATATAATTGAAATAATTACGACAAGCAAACTCTTGTGCTCTTTAGTGTTAAGTAGAATCCTTGTGTTCCTTAGTGTTAGGCAGAATCCTTGTGTTCCTTAGTGTTAGGTAGAATCCCTGTGTTCCTTAGTATTAGGCAGAATCCTTGTGTTCCTTAGTGTTAAGCAGAATCCATGCGTTCCTTAGTGTTAGGTAGAATCCTTGCGTTCCTTAGTGTTAGGCAGAATCCTTGTGTATGTTAGTGTTAGGTAGAATCCTTGTGTTCCTTAGTGTTAGGCAGAATCTTTGTGTTCCTTAGTGTTAGGCAGAATCTTTGTGTTCCTTAGTGTTAAGCAGAATCCTTGTGTCCCTCAGTGTTAAGCAGAATCCTTGTGTTCCTTAGTGTTAGGTAGAATCCCTGTGTTCCTTAGTATTAGGCAGAATCCTTGCATTCCTTAGTGTTAGGCAGAATCTTTGTATTCCTTAGTAAAGAATCCTTGTGTTAAGCAGTCCTTGGTTGATCCATTCATCTGTGTCGACTACCAGCAACTGAACAGCTTTTAAGATCATCATTTAAATAGTTAATTAATTACGTATTCAAACAATGGCACTGTCATTTTCTGAGAAGAAAAATACAAGGGAAACCTTTCATTTGTATCCATTTAGGTAAACATGTATCAAAATATTTGTGTGTGTATTTTAGATCTTCCTTAAACATTTTGAACATCTCAAAAACAACACCTTCTGTTTCTCAACTAGGGAAGGCTCCACCCTTTAAAGAACACCTATTAACTGTCAATCGGAAATGTGGAACTACTTTCATAAAGAATATTGCTTTAAATTAGTGAGATCCAAGTTACCTTCTCTATTTTATGATTACCTCCCCTTTGGAGAACTCTTTAGGGAATACTAGACTATATAAACTTTCAATAAGTGTACCAATTATTCTATCGGTGTTATTGTTTGTCATTACACTATATCTGAAAGAATTAAGGCAGTCATAAAAGTTTGTGGAGGGGGAAATTAATATTGATTTTAATTTCTTTGTCAATGAATTTGATAAATGCTACCTTTTCTCAAACATTTATAAAATACCTAGGAGCTTGTAAAGAGTGATTTTATAATAGAAAAGAAGTTTAGAGTATTTTTTTCTTAAATTCAATAATTTTATGTCTTACTGAGTGTTTAACTCTTTAGAGAAAACTGATAATTAAAAATCTCGTCCAAATTTCCAGGCATTTTGTGCCTATTAATCTTAGACCAATAATGAAATTTTATATATTGAGTTTAAAAGTTTTTAAGGTATATAATTGGTTTTCAGTGTAATCAAATGTATATATTGTAATTAGATAGATAGATAAGAAAAAAAACTGAGATAGATATACTTTGGTTATCATTTTATATTCTTTGAATCTAATTTTTTATGAAGACAACTAGTTTCTCTTTTATATTTACATCACCTTTAGATTATGGAATATGATAAATTATATATTTTCTCAAACATTTATAAAGGACCAAGGACACTGTGAAGGGTGATTTTAATATAGAAAAGAACTTTCTTGTATTTCTTTTCTTAAATTCATTAGATTGAATGTTTGACTCTTTATAAAGGACCAATGAGGTTGTGAAGAGTGATTTTACTATAGAAAAGAAGTTTTGAGTATTTTTTTTTTCTTAAATTCAATAATTTTATGTCTTACTGAATGTTTGACTCTTTAAAGAAAACTAATAATTAAAAAATCACCACGAAATTCCCAGGCATTTTGTGCTGATTAATGTTAGGTTGTGTCAATAAAAACCATATAAAAATACTAGTTTAGTGGGACTGGTTGACTTAGAGAAGGTCTTGGTAAACATTACTGTGGCACCCCGAGGAGAGCACTGCCCCACCCCCGAGGAGAGCACTACCCCTCCTCCCAAACAATTATGTCAGATGATGAGACTGGTGGATTAAAAAAAAAGAGGATAAGTAAATCAGATAATTAACATGGATTTTGTTTTGATTTCTTTCTTGGAATTTTGGTAAAGGTTTTTTTGGGGGGAAGGGGGAGGATAGGAATCTTCCTGTGTTGCATTCTTCCAGGTGACCATTAAAAGACAAAACACCTGTCTGATTCTCTTTGGAATTTCGGGGGATTGAAGAATTTACCTGATATAAAAACACACATACACATACACACACAATATATGAAAAGCACACATACACACACTACAATGCACACATATACATGTTTTAATATACATAACTCATACCTATACACACAATACACTTATACACAGAAAACATATGTACACACCTATGCACAACACACATATACACATATGACATATACAACAACCCACATACACATATACATGAACATACACACACATGAAACAACACATGTAACATTATAAAATTCTAGTATCTTCTGTTTAGAAGAAAATTAACTTTTGTGAAAAATTGTTAGGAGTGTATCTATTTATTTATGTATAGCTGATTCTCTCTCTCTCTTTCTATGTATATATATAACTCCACCAATTTTTGGAATTGGAAGCTCAAATTTGGGGTATTGGCTAACTTTAAGATAGTCCACACCTGTACAAAATTTCAGAAAAAATTGAAAAGTGCAAAATTTTAACAAATTTTTGCAAAATATGGTAGATTCGGTTCTGAGCAAATATCAAACTATCTTTTTGGTACAAATAATGTTTAATATATGTGAAATAATTATAGAAAAAATTGTCGTAGATGCAGTGCCACATCAGGATATTGATATTGCTATGAAAAAAAAATCAGAAATCATCAATAACTTAAATTTGGTTGACTTTAAGACTTTTTTGAAAGCATTTTTGGATTCCTTGGGCAAAAATGCTTTTATAAACCAATTTTTAGGAGTAGGAAGCTCTTGAACTCATTTTACAGACAAAAATAGATTACAAAAGTCACCATTTTTCGTGACCCCTCAAATTTGAAGAGCTAAAAATTGACATAACTCTGCTAATTTTTGGAATTGGAAGCTCAATTTTGGGAATTGGCTAACTTTATTATAATCCACACATGGACAAAATTTCAGAAAAATTGAAGGGGTTGGGTGATATGGCCTGGATGATTTGACATGGAATTACTTATATATATATATATATATATATATATATATATACTTATGAAAAAGTGTCATTACTCTTATATGCTGAGACATGAATTTAGTTCAATTTATAAGTTTACTTAAGAGTTTTATAACTATTCCTTTTCTCTCTTTCTCTATAAATCCCCTCCCCTAATCTCTTTATTTTCCAACCCCTCCCCCCCATCTCTTCATTCCTCCATGTTTCTATTTTTTCCATGAAAAGATAAAAGAGTTTTGATTTTCTGCTCACTTTACACTTTCTTGTGTTAAATAAAAAAAAAGCTGATTTTCCTCTTCTATTAATTCTTCTTATTTTCTTTTTATCTTTCTGTGTTTTTATAACATTTAATATCCTCAACTTACTGTAACTTGTAAAAAGTTTGCAAACCCCACCCAAAATTCTGTAAAAATAAGATTTTCTTCATTATAAAAATACTGCATTCTTATATTGCGTGTCAAAAACTTACTAGATAAGAAATATGTATTAACCTAAGATGAAAAGTAAGCCAAAATGGTACTGTTTCCTATCTGCATGTTTTTTTTTTTTTTTTTTTTAACGGCATATCAACCTCAGGGGTCATTTAATCCTGACAAAGTTTTGAAATAAATTCATTCTTAATGGATACTCTGTTTTTTTTTTTTTTATAAACAAATTTTTCTATTTAACCCAACAGGTACTACCATTCTGGGTCAGAGTAGACCAGGGAGCAATGGTGATGAAGGGGTGCTTCACATTCCTCAAACCTCCAGAACTAGAACCTCACTATCAGTTAGAGTTTAAAGTCATTCCCAGGACATGAAGACCCTCAGCCACTGCTTTCTAGCACCCATATGATGAAAAGCGTTGGGGCTTGCCATAAGGGCAATAGGGTTGAGACGATCATATAGGTGATAGGGCTTGACATGACCAGCCAACTAACTGGAGGGGGCCTCTCCGACTGTCCGTTTAGCCTAAGTAAGGGCCAAAGTGGGGGTGCTCACCCACCAGGATTCCGTCCTTAAGTATGACGGTTGCCACTCATGGCCAACAGATGGCTCCGTTTTTGGGGGGTGTCTTACCCCTCTGCAGAGGTGCAGTCGGTGTATTCTAAAGCTCCAACTGACAGGGCTTCTTATCTGCATGAATGGTAGTAAGAAACAGCACCATTTTTATGCAGAATGGTGCTCCATGACACTACATGTGTAAAAAATGGATTCAACATTATGATTTCTTGGAATAGTAAACCAACTCACTAGACTTCTATCTATCTGTCTATCTATCTGTCTGTCTGTAGAGTAGAAATGGACTGTCCCATTAAATAATGGGAGATTCTACAGGCAAGCATTGAAGTACAGAAATTACCTCCTCCGAGAATATGTTACATTTTATGTGGTGTCACAAATTGTTGACAAGACCCTGTAGTTAGTTTGAAATAGGTTCGTTGGAGTTAAAAACTTAGGTGGGTAGATTTCCGTTGGATGACCCCAAATGACCCTGAGGGAGGCGCGAATCTCACATGCCATGAGAAAAACGTAACAAGTTAGATTTAGTTTCATCCTCAGATTGAAGCAGATAGCATGTGCATCTCTCTGCTGGGGTTGTTAACTCCCTGCACGGAAAAACATGGGCTAGAGGAATAAATCTTGATCAAGGGAAAAATGTCTTGTGGTTTAATTAATTGCATGACTAAAAAGTTAGCCCTTAGAAGATGTGTAAACAAGTTGAAAAGTTAATAAAAATGGTTCTGATACTTAACTGAATGAATAGTAGTAAGAAACCAGCACCATTTTTATGCAGGTCTTTCTACAGCAATCTACTGGTAACTCATCTTTTCATAGTTGTAAAACTATTAGGAAACATTATAAAGCCTATCACCAGGTAACAGTTGTATTTATGGACTCAACTTATATCTGAGTAATCCAATTTACTTGGATTTTCGATTGTAATTTGATCTCATCTTATTCTCAAGTATTTACCCATTTTTAATCAACTGAGGGACCACTCCAGATCTTTTCTCTCCGTTTTTTAAGCTTATATAATATTTTACATATGGTATTGTTTGATGTTCCTAACTCGCCCTGAAAATTTTCAAGTGCTAGGGGGTCAGGTCTACCGATATCATTTCAAAACATCATAATTGATGACTAATGGTTGTTCCCTTATGAACTTTATTTTGAAGGAGAAATCACCACTCTTAAAATGCTTAAACCAATTTTAGGCAGTAAAGTTAGATAATGTTTCATTAACATCTACTTCTCAAATTCTATGAGCAGCCTCACAAGCTTTGAGGCCTAGTTTAATTGCCATAATGCTTGTATCAGTCATTATAACATCTGAAACAAAAAGTACAATCGAACGGTAATAATAATAATAATAATAGACTGTAAACAATGTACTAAGGGAATGTAGCAAACTAGCACAACGGGAATACAAAACTAGGCACGACTATGTTGGGAAGGTGTTCCACTGGGAATTATGTAAAAAATCAAATTTTGACCATACAACAAAATGGTATATGCATAAACCAGAATCTGTTCTTGAGAATGAAATGCATAAAATTCTCTGGGACTTCGAAATAAAGACGGATCACCTTATCCTAGCAAGGAGACCAGACCAAATGTTGATTATTAAAAAAAAAAGAGAACTTGTCAACTGGTAGATTTTACGGTTCCAGCAGATCACAGGGTGAAGATAAAGGAAAATGAAAAGATGGACAAATACCTGGACCTTGACAGTGGCATCACTGCTGAAACACTGCATCTTTCAAAGACTCCATGCTTCCTGTAATTCACCAACACTATATCTGATACCCCCCTCAACACATATGAATGCACGTGCACACATACATGTATATTATTATTGTACGCTATTCATGTTCCTGACATTAGTACATTATCATATGTACTATATATGAGACTTTGATAAGTTGTGGTGCACCTGAGCACTGTACGCAATAAATTTCATTATTATCATTATCTTTTTTTCATTATTATTATAGTCTTTAGATGTATACATTAGAAATACAGTGCTATTGTTGTAATTCATGTATCCAAGTTAATAGAGAAAGCAGGAAAAAAAACATGAGTATTTTAGGTAAAGAAAAAAGGGTTATTTCCTAGTTGAGTAACATCATATGACCCAGAAAAAACAGACCCCAAATTATTTATTTATTTTCCCATTAAACTAACCCTAACACTAACCATAACCTTTGTTGGACTTAAACTTAAAAAAAAAAACATTAAAATTAACAGTTTTATTACAAAATTTGTTGGTTCTGTTTTTTCTGGGTCACCCTGTAATATTATGCTACTCAACTAGGGGTGGGGGTTAGGGTTTAGGGTTAGGGATAGGGTTTAGGGTTAGTTTAATGGGAAAATAAATAATTTGGGTTCTGTTTTTTCTGGGTCACCCAGTAATATCATGTTACTCAACTAGGAAATAACCGAAAAAAGGTTTACTAGACAAGATATCAATTTATCAAAATCTACAAAAATAAACTACATTCTACAAACTTGACAAACCCTAAAAATATCCCCACAACTGGGCACATCACATTACCTCAAAGTCCTGTAACTTCCCTATTTGAAAAAAATTTAAATCATCTAGGCATTAACACTGACACCCGCACAAGCCAAACAATTAGCCATTTATTAAAACATACCACAATTAAATGCAAATTCATCTCCAACATTGGTGTTTACAAAATATGTTGTCAACAATGTGATAAGACCTACATCGGTGAAACTTCCAGAAATTTAAGAAAACGTATGTATGAACATTTTAAAGACCTAAAATTTGGAAATACATCCAACTCTCTCGTAACACACATGAAAATGAGTAATCAGCATGTATGGGAGGTATTGTTCATTCTTTCATATGAGGCTATACCATTTATGGAAAACAGACAATTCCATTGTCCTCATTTAGGTACTACATGACAACTATATACAATGAATATAATATTAATAATAGATAGTCTTTAGATGTATACATGAAATAAGCATTGAAGTTAGGTTAGGTTAGTTTTGTTTTACAGCATATCAACCTCAGTGGGTTATTTAATGTCGATAAAGTTTTGAAATAAATTCTTATTTGATACACAATTTTTTTTAATAAATACATTTTTCTATTTAACCCATAGATGGGACCCTAATAGGTATTACCACTCCGGATCAGAGTGGACCAGGGAGCAATGGTGATAAAGGTGCTCCACATTCCCCAAACCTCTAGAACTGGAACCTCATCAGAGAGAGTTTAACATCATTCCCAGGACATGTTGACCCTCAACCACCGCCTTTTAGCATCCATATGATAAAAATGGTTGGGGGTTGCCATAAGCATTGAAGTAAAGGTCTGTAAAAAGTGTAAATATGTGGGGATTAAAATAAAAATAAATTTAAAAATAACAAACTTCCATGAGCCTTCACACTGGAAGACCCCTCCAAGCATGTATGGAAAAAAGGACCCACTTCTGACTCCCAAGAGAATTTCTTGGTCTTTCGGACTTAGGCCTTATCTAGGGGGAGACACGACTACTGGTCAGGAAGGAATTTCCTTGCCATGTGGTGGCTATGACCCGTGAATAAAGCCTAAATCATAAAACTACCTTTCGTCTTTGTCTCTTCCTTTTTCTTCCCTTGAATTCCTTTTTCAGCGCGACCACCAAATAAGATAGGGTTAAAAGCAAACCCTAGGAACATGCACCAGGAATAACAAACCTTTTAAACCTAAAATGTTAAACCTCTTGCCACCCCACAAATACATTTGAAATACTGTATTATATACAATGAAAATAATATTAATAATCTAGTAGCATCATAGATTGTTTTTACATGAGTACATAAATAAGCATTGAATTAAAGGTCTGTAAAAAGTGTAAATACGTTGGGGACGGTTTAGCTTAGTCGGTAGAGCACCCACCTAGGAATCACAAGGTTCCTGGTTTGATACTGGTACTCGCCAACTCAGCACATGAGTAGCGCAGATTGAGTAATCTGATCTGTGTGGTAAAGTGGGAAGCTGACGGTAGGTGTGGTGCTCCACTTCAGCAAAAAAAAAAAAAAATGTCCTTGGTCTTGCACTTGCGAAAAGGGTATAGACTCCCTCACTGTCCAGCTGATATTGATAATAGACCACTCTGCCAATTTTTTTTTAGATATACAATAATATCAATAATTTAGTGGCATCATAGATGTCTTTATACATGGAAAAATCTTTGAAGTAAAGGTCTGTAGAATATTTTTGATACACTCTAATAGCATATAGAAAAGATCAAACAATAAAAAGAACCCACAATTCCCCAACCACCACCAAAAAAAAAAAAAAAAAAAAAAAAAACAACAAAACAAGTTTGTTGATTTTTCTTTGGTATTCTTCGTGAATATATAAATGGAAAACCATTTAAAAAATTTTTTTTTTTTTTAAAAAATAAATAAATAAACACTCACCGAAAGGTATTATTAACATATGAAAATAAAATATTTTAACATATGAAAATAAAAGATTGAAGAAATCTCTGTTGAAAGCTCACATTTTTTTCTGCTTCATCTTTCTCTTTTCCAAATCTTTCATTTTTCTTTCTTTTCAATGTCCCAATTTTTGTGATTGAAATGTTTAATGGGAGAATTCCCCAATTTTGTTTCTTTTTTTTCAGCCTCCAGTTACGAAACAAGTTTTACGGCGATTGTCTCCCTTTGATTCTCTGAAATAATTCAACTGAAAAATCCCAGACATTTTTTTTCTTTTTCTTTTTAAAGATAAGAGTATTAAATATGATATTATTGACTGGAATTTTTTGTTACTATTATTCATTTTATTTTACTTTATTTTTTAAAATGTTTTCTTTGACAAAATAAGAGTTGAAGAAGTGGCAGTAGGAGATGGAACAAAAGAGGTTGGATCAATATTAAAAGAGTTATGCCATAAAATAAACTTACACATTCATACATATATACACACACATACATGAATACATATAGATACATGCATGTATATCTGTATATATGTTTTATGTATGTATGTTTAAGATATCATCATCATAATCATTATGTCGTACCAGCAACATGGATATCCATAATATATATGTCTACGTATGTATGTAATATATGTATGTGTTATATATGTAATATATGTATGTGTTATATATATATATATATATTATATATATATATATATATATATATATGTGTGTGTGTGTGTGTGTGTGTGTGTACACGTATATACATGCATATAGATACTTATATACATCCATCTTTACTCATGCATACACACTCAAAATGTAATATCTGTATGTGTGTGTGTAATGTATATATATATATATATATGCATACATACACATGCATATTGATACTTGTATATACATGCATACGTACAGACACGTATAAATATGTGTGCATGCGAGTATGTGTGCCTGTATGTATAAGTATCAATATGCATGTGTATGTATGTATATTACACATCTATCTATATATATTATATATACATCTACCTATCTATCTATCTATCTATATATATGTTGAATTAAACAAAGGCACATCTCCTGTTTAACAATTTTATTTGTGATTTTTTCAAGTTTTCTGGCCAACTTTTTAATATTTGGGTGGAATTTGTGGATTAGTCCACCAAAGTTCATGTCCTAAGTACTTTCAGCACTTCGAAATCCACAAATTCCACCCAAATATTAAAAAGTTGGCCAGAAAACTTGAAAAAAATCACAAATAAAATTGTTAAACAGGAGATGTGTCTTTTGTTTAAATTCAACATGCATAAATGAAAAGATGCTGCCCAAATACACACACACACACACACACACACACACATATATATATATATATATATATATATATATATTGCACACACACACACACACACACACCCATATATACACACATGCACACACACACACACACATATATATTATATATATATATATATATATATATATATAAATATATATATAATAATATATAAGTTCACTTGTACAAAAAATACAAAATTTATGAATATAGAAATGAATAAATCTACTTGGATTAGTCTACTACAAAGCTATAAATGTGTCTGTGTAAATATTAAATCTTTGCATTTGTTTGTTTGTGACCAAATTATTGAGAAAGCAGGACATTTTTGTATAAACTTTTCTATGATAAAGTATCCCTAGATTTGTCTGGGCATGAAAGTGAAATTAATTTTGAGTTAAATTATGGATACTTTTTGGTATTCCAACATGAAATATTTTCAGATCTTACACACATCACAGCAATTGTCTCCCTTTCACTCTTTTTGTAAATCAAATCAAGACCAAGACAAGTAAGTAGTAAATTAATGTTGCATTGTTAAAAGAATGGAAAATCAGATGAAAGAGAACAGAATGAATTATATAACATCCCCTTATTTCTAATATATAAATAATTGTTAATTTGCAAAAAAATAACCAAAATCTATAAGATAATGATATTACCATTTTTCGAATTTTATGTGCAATATAAAAAAAAAAAATTACAATAAAATAATGATATTAGTAGTTTTGGTGTTTTATGTTTAATGTTATATATATATATATATATATATATATATATATATATATATTGGGAATTGGGTGAATCTTAAGTTTTTATTTTTTGGTAACTGCTAATGATTTAAAAAATTGTTTTCATTCTATTTCATTTTCTAAATAAACACATAATTATTTTTTATTGGTTGTTGTTAAGACTTCATCTAAGTCCCCCCACCAATCTACTCTCTTAGACCCATCTACTCTACTTAGACCCATCCTTTTCCGTCAATATCACAAGCTCCTAAGACTCATTGGTCAAAACCAGACTAGCAACAGATGGATGATCCTTAGGCCACCTGGCACCCATGTCATCAAATTGGGGGTTTCTCCAAGACTTTTCCAGTGTCCTTGAATTTGTTGCTAGATTCAAAAAAGACATTCTCATAATCTTTTTGTAGCCTGAGGCTGTCAAAGAATATTTACCCCTTCTTTACTTCTTCCTTTTCTTCCTTGAATGTGTGTATTTTCTAAAGTATTAACTCACTTTTACATTATACTTACAGCCTGATTTTTTTTTTTTTTTTATTTTTTTATTGTTTTATATTCTTTCATTGCTGTTTGGTTAAATTACAATCCAACTCCTTCGCATAAATGAGAATATTTGTATTTTCACACAATTTTCTTAATTGCATAAATGCTTCTTAATAATAATTGTTTGTATTTTCTTAGTAATTGCATCGGCTGTTAATTAATTTTGTTTTCAGAAGTTTTTCAGTAATGAATATAATTATTTTTAAAACGTTTTTATTGCCCAGAAATGTTTTTTTAGAAATATATTTTAAGTGTTATTCTTCAAATAAAAATTGATTGGTTTTAATGGCATGTCAACCTGTCTGGGGTCATTCTATGCCTAGAAGTTAGGGAGTTGCTCATATTGTACAAGATGTGTCAAAAAAGTATCAATATTTTTTGAACTTTTTGACACACTTTGTATTCTAAAAAAAAAAAAGAAAACGTTCCATTCATTATTTTTTTTCAGAATACAAGGTGTGTCAAAAATGTACCAAGTTTAAAGCTGTATTTACCAAGAAAGAATTGAAGAATGAATGGAACGTTTTTGTTTTTTTTCAGAATACAAGGTGTGTCAAAAAAGTACCAAGTTTAAAGCTGTATTTACCAAGAAATAAATGAAGAATGAATGTAACGTTTCTTTTTTTTTCAGAATACAAGGTGTGTCATAAAAGTGCCGAGTTTGAAGCTGTAATTACCAAGATAGAAATGAACAATGAATGTGGTTATGTATTGTATTTGTTATGTGAATGTGAAATGCATCCAGCCATGTCCAAGATTTGAACTCTTATTGCCATGTTCATTACTTATGATGGTAACCATTATACCACAGGTGAAACTGCAAATAAGTTTTTCTTATTTTTTTAATAGTTTTTCTTATTTTGGTATTTTTTTTCTTACCAAAGTGAGTGTCAGTATGGCTGACAATTGCCCAGATAGAAAATGCTAAAAAACAAACAAATCCTCTGTTCTAAAAATTCTTCCACTCTCACTATCCTAATTTAACTATTGTCTCAATATTCACCATTATATTCTTGGACATCTTCATTTCTAAAAATGGCTGCCAGCCCTTTCTTTCCTTCCTGCCATTTTGAATTCTAGTCTTTTTTTTATTTTCAAAATCTGAGAAAGTTCCAGGTATATTGGAAGAGAGAATGTCTAATCCATTTTTTGTCATTTTTGGTTTCATATCTCTCTCTCATATATATATATATATATATATATATATATACATATATATATACATACACACATAATACATATATATATATACATATACATAAATACATATATATATATATATATATACATACACACACATACATATATACATATATATATATACATACACACACATACATATATACATATATATATATACATACACACACATATATACATATATATATATACATACACACACATACATATACATATATATATATATATACATATATACACACACACATACATATACATATATATATACATATACATATATACACATACACACACATACATATATAGAGACATATATACATATACATACACACACATACATATATAGATACACACACACAGACATATATACATATACACACACACATACATATATAGATACACACACACAGACATATATACATATACACACACACATACATATATAGATACACACACACACACACATATAAACACACACACACACACATACACACACACACATATAAACACACACACACACACATATAAACACACACCACACACACACACACACATACACATATATATATATATATATATATATATATATATATATATACTTTGTATTTGGCCTATCAGGGCTGGTTTTAACTTTTCTTTCTTCCTTTCTAAAAAAATCTTTATTTATTTTTATTATCATTCTATATCTGCTTGTTGCATTTCAAGTGTGTCTGCATGTAGACGTTTTAGCAAGTTTGCAATTTTAGTATCTCTTAAATTCAACTATTGTACACCAAGGGAAAATAGAATTGTTCCACCTGAATATACATTCTCCATTTACTCAATGTTAAAAGTGTAGGTAATATAGCTGGGTTACTGTAGGTATTTACTCAACCTGTTTGCCGCCCTGTCATCTGGGGCGTTAGAATGCACCGACTGCACCTCTGCAGAGGGGTAAGACTCCCTCAATGGGGCCACCTGTTGGCTGTTGGTGGCGACCCGTGATGCTTAAGGATAGAACCCAGGTGGATGAGCAGTTCATGATTACAATACTCCACTTTGGTCCTAACTTGGGCTAGATGGGCGGTCGGAGAGGCCCCTCCGATCAATTGGTTGGTCACATCAAGCCCTAGCACCTATATGATCGCCCCAACCCTATTGCCCTTATGGCAAGCCCCAACCCCTTTTTATCATATGGGTGCTAGAATGCGGTGACTGAGGGTCTACATGTCCTGGGAATTACATTAAACTCTATCTGATGGTGAGGTTCCAGTTTTGGAGGTTTGGGGAATGTGGAGCACCCCTTCATCACCATTGCTCCCTGGTCCACTCTGACCCAGAGTGGTAGTACCTGTTAGGTTCCATCTATGGGTTGAATAGAAAAACATGAGTTTATAAACAAAATTGTATTATGCATTAAGAATGAATTTATTTCACAACTTTGTCGGCATTAAATGACCCACCGAGGTTGATATGCTGTAAAACAAAACAAACCAAAACAAACCAAACCAGCCTGTTTACCCTGGGAAGGATGCGATATAGGGTCACAAGTATGAGACATCCAGAAAGAGTTGAACTTGCAATTTAATAGTAATGGATCAGTGAAACTAGTTTGCAAACCGTTAAGCTACAATTGGATGCCTAAGTATTTTTCATATACAAGGTGTGTCAAAAAGTTTCGAGATTTTTTGTACTTTTTGACATAACTTGTTATTTGAAAAAAAAACGAACAAAAAACATTCCATTCATGTATTCTTCATTTCTATCTTGGTAAATGCAGCTTTAAACTTGGGACTTTTTTGACACACCTTGTATTCTGAAAAAAATTAATGAATGGAATGTTATTTATTTTTCAGAATACAATGTGTGTCAAAAAGTGCAAAAAAATCTTGATACTTTTGTGACACATTATATATACATATATATATATATATATATATATATATATGTAGTATATCAAGAAAAATGAAAAAACACAGGTTTAAATGGGTTAAGTGGTGAGTTTATTGGCCGACGCTGCAGTGTTTTGATCTATTAATTAGATCATCTTCAGGGCATTTGTTGGTATATGGAAGGTGATAAGAAATTATTTATCACAGAATAACGAGAAAAGCAAGTGGTAGTCCTTGTTTCAGTCTGTTTAAAAATTTTTGAGGTTTGAAAAAAAGGACGGTTTTGAAATATGACGTCTAATATTCTCTTTTTCTCTTATATATATATATATTTCCGCTGTCGTTCATCGCAAAAAATTTATGGGATGTCCCATACTCACGCCATAGTGAGTATGGGACGGTATAGGGGTGTGTATCGAAAGGAAACATTGTGCATTTTTTAGGTCTGTGGTTGTGTGTGTATGAATTTTTTGCGATGAACGACAGCGGAAATATATATATATATATATATATATATATATATATATATATATATATATATATATTACCCATTATGCTGGATGCTTACCTTTGCCAAGGGTATTAGCACAATGGGAAATACAAACAGCCTCATCCAGGATTTGAACTCATTTTGTTGTGTCCTTTTCCTACTATGGTAACCTTTATGCCACATGCCCCCTTTTTGTATATGCAGATGAGAAAACAAATTTGGATACCCTGACTAAGTTTCAATAAATTCAGTAAGTGTAAAGGTAATATAGGTGAGGAGCTAATGGTAGGTGTGCTGCTCCATCTCAGGAGTAAAAACAATCTCCTTGGTCTAGCACTTGTGAAAAGGGAGTAGACTCCCTCGATGTCTGGCTGATACCGACATTAGGACACCCTGTCGACTTTACTTACAGTAAATGATCACATACAGATCAATAGGTGCAGAGGTTCCAAAATAATGGGTGGATCAATAATACCTGTCCGTTAATATTTTTACGGACAGCAGATCATTAAAAATACCTATTGTGTTAGTGTAACATTTATTCTAAGACTAACAGCAATAAATAAATGAAAACTTAGTTAAATTCTATTGGTTTATTTAACATCAAAATAATGACAAACAATATAAAGTCCTTCCTATGTATAAAGTTTGAGAAACTTACCAGAGAGGAAATGTTTGGATATCTGGTATCTTTTATTTTAGTCAATTCTCTGAGATAATTTCTGCTCAACTGCTCCTGGAACTGGTCTAAAATGTTTATATATTCTTGGCACCAAAAACTTCTGGGTGCATCACATGATTGCTATGTCCAATCACAGAAAGGGTTTCCTCACTTAACTCCACACATAGAAATAAACGTATTTTACTGACCCAACATGCTTTTCCTTTTACTTTCTTTTTTCTTCTTTGCTTTCTTTATTGTAGATATTTACATAACCTAGCTTAGTCTGGTTCAAGGCCATCATTATGGAGCATCTGTAAAATAGAAAATCAATACACTAATAAACTGATATTACTTTTTTCTTGTTTTTCTTCTTAAGTCAATTTCTTTCTTTCTTTCTGTATATTGTTTATTTGCTTCTGTTCCTTTTTTTCTTTTCTTTCTGCTTCTTTCTTTATTTATTTTCCTTCCTTCATTTTTTTCTTTATACTTGTTTTTTTCTTTCAGCTAATTTTTCTTCTTTTCTGCCTTTCTTTTTTCTTTCTGCTTGTTTCTTTCTTTGGACTTCTTTCTTTCTTTGGACTTCTTTCTTTCTTTCTGGTCCTTCCTTCATTTCTTTCTTTATACTTGTTTGTTTCTTTCTGCTAGGTTTTTTTCTTCTTTCCCTTTTTCATTCTGCCTTTCTTTCTGCATGCTTCTTCTTCTTCTTACTCATGTTTGTTTTTTTAGGTTTGCTTGTTTTTTTTTCTTCCTTTATATTTCTTCCTTCGTTTCTTGTTTGTATCTTTCTGCTAGTTTATTTTTCGTTTTTTCTTTCTGTCTTTCATTCTTCCTTTCTTTCAGCTTGAATCTACTTACTCTTGTTTCTTTCTTAATATTTGCTTGTTTGTCTTCTTTTTCTTCTTCTCTTTCTTTCTTTCTTTCTTTCTGTTTGTTTCTTCCTTCGTTTCTTTCTTCATACTTGTTTGTATCATTCTGCTAGTTTTTTTCTTTTTTTTCTTTCATTCTTCTTTTCTTTCTGTTTGCTTCTTCTTACTCTTGTTTCTTTCTTTATGTTTGTTTGTTTATTTTCTTCTTCTTTTCTTTCTTTCTTTAATCCCTTAATAGACTATTTCTTTCATATTTAACTTTCTTGAAATGATCCATGACCCCCCCCCCCCCGAATTTCTATTTTCTAACATTTCTGATTTTTCATTTGATGTTTTTATTTTTCTCATGAAATTCTTTGGATTATTTTCACAATTTTTTTTTTTTTAAACAAACCTTTTAATCTCGGGTTTCATGTTGACATATAAAACCATTTCTTATCTAAAAAAAAATCTACCTCATAAACAAACATATACACACACTCACATTGCACACACACACACATACACACACTCACTCACGTTGCACAGAAATGCATTTACACTAACATACGCAAACTTACATATATACATGAATACGCAACCCATCTATATATTAATACTCATATTCCTTAAAAGTACAACCTGTTAAGTTTTTATGGGCCATACTTTGGCCTTCAAGCAAGAGCGCTTGTCCAGTGGAATTGGATCCTTGGTAAAGAGTCCTCCGATAATGAATCCTTGGTACTATTGATTAGTGATTTAGATCCTTGCCTTGTGTCATACCTTACCCATGGTGAACATGTTGAATAGTCACATGATATGGAGTAATCCTCTACATTTGATGTGATTATCATATTTATAGTAAATAAATAGGCATCATGATTTATTTGGATTTTGGATATTCAAATGTTTAAAAATGATTTCAAAGATGATCCGGTGTTTATGCTTCAAAGTTGGCTGGGAATCCATTGAAAGATATTCAAGTTCTGGATATATATATATATATATATTTATATATATATATATGTGAAGAAAGGAAGTGAATCCGACGGTATGTAGTATATTAAGAAAAATGAAAAAACACAGGTTTAAATGAGTTAAGTGGTGAATTTATTGGCCGACGCTGCAGTGTTTTGATCTATTAATTAGATCATCTTCAGGGCATTTGTTGGTATATGGAAGGTAATAAGAATTTTTTTTATCGCAGAATAACGAGAAAAGCGAGTGGTAGTCCTTGTTATTCAGTCTGTTTAAATATTTTTTTGAGGTTTGAAAAAAGGATTTTTGAAAAAATTTTTTAAACAGACTGAATAACAAGGATTACCACTCGCTTTTCTCGTTATTCTGTGATAAAAAATTTCTTATTACCTTCCATATACCAACAAATGCCCTGAAGATGATCTAATTAATAGATTGAAAATCTTGGTACTGATGCTTCTAAGTTGGCTGGTAATCCATTGAAAGGGATCCAAGTTATAGATGGCCTGATAGATAGATAGATAGATATGAACAGTTTGGGATAGATAGATAGATAGATAGATAGATATGAACAGTCTGGGATAGTTAGATTGATATGAACTGTCTGGGATAGTTAGATTGATATGAACTGTCTGGGATAGTTAGATTGATAGATAGATAAATATGAACTGTCTGGGATAGTTAGATTGATAGATAGATAGATATAAACAGTCTGGGATAGTTAGTTAGATAGATAGATAGATAATGACCAGTCTGGGATAGTTAGATAGATAGATATGTACAGTCTGGGATAGATAGATAGATATGAACAGTCTGGGATAGATAGATAGATATGAACAGTCTGGGAAAGATATAAAGATAGATATGAAAAGTCTGGGATAGATAGATAGATAAAAAGAAACAAATAGATAAGACAAAAGACCTCATCGAACTGTAAAGAATTTGAAGCAAAGAAGACTCTATGGAATGACTGGAAAGCATCCAACCTTTAAGAATATCTTGACTCCTCTTTGAAGAATATGCAAAATAATGATATGTCCTCATTCTTTTGCATATTCCACATGGTTTATACAAAAGAAGATTCCAGACTGTGAATATGATTAGGGAGAATGAGGCATGGCAGCTGATGGTGATCCCTATTTATCAACATAGAAATGCACATCTGCAAACAGTTATAGAGGAATAATGTTCTCCTTTTTATTTCTTTCCAATGTTATCTTTTTGTTCTGTCAAACTATCACTGCCACCGATCTAACTATTTGTCTATCCGTCTGTTAGCGGTCGTATCTGCCACTGTTTGTAACTAACATGTCAACCATGCTTTTTCCTTATTTTCTTTCTATTTTGTAAATTTCTTTTAAGTTTTGTATGCTTTTGTGTTTGTCCTGCCTACACACACCTGCCTTGACAGACAAGATGCAAACATGTGACCCCCGCCACCCTGTGACACTTTCAATGCTAAAAGTTTATTTCTCTTATTCTGTCTGTGGTATTTGCAGCTGTGTCTGTGTAAATGATTGACAGACAGATACACAGACAGATCTGTAAGAATCTAATGAGAGAGAGAGAGAGAGAGAGAGAGAGAGAGAGAGAGAGAGAGAGAGAAAATGTAATTTCATGAGAATTAATTGCACATGTGCATGCACTCATGTTTGGAGATTATATATATATATATATATATATATATATATATATATATATAAGAACAGACTGAGATGGATAGATAGATGTGAATAGACTGACAGATGTGTGCGTGTGTGTGTATCTATCTATCTATCTATCTATATATCTATCTCTCTCTCTCTCTCTCTCTCTCTCTCTCTATATATATATATATATATATATATATAGAGAGAGAGAGAGAGAGAGAGAGGAATAAAGTTGCAACAAACTTAGCTCATACATCATCTTCAGACATGGAGCAAAATTGTGTATATATATATAACTATATATACATGTTTGTCTGTTCATATCTATCTATTTGTCTATCTGCATCAGTGTGTTTGTATCTATCCATATATATGAACAGACTGACATATGGATAGATAAATGAATAGATGCAAACACACTGATGCAGATAGACAAATAGATAGATATGAACAGACATATATATATATATATATATATATATATATATATATATATAATGGATGAATGGATAGATAGATATAAACAGACTATAATAGACAGGTACATAGAGATTGAGAGTTTTAAACAGACTGATTGATAGAGAGGTACAAACATACTGTAATTGGTAGATAGATAGATAGATAGAATGAAAGAAAGTACTTGTAAAATTAAAATGATGCAAATGATATAAATATGGCACACATTTGCATCATTTTGAAAACACTTTCATTGCTTGATGACTGCTACACTGCAAGAAACCAATGGTAGCAAAATTGTTACAATGCAAATAAATATAAACTAAAACATCTCTCTATCAATCTCTCTCTCTCTCTCTTTCTCTCTCTCTCTCTATCTCTCTCTTTCTCTCTCTCTCTCTCTCTCTCTTTCTCTCTCTCTCTCTATCTCTCTCTCTATATATAAATAAATAAATAGATAAATGAATAATTGAATATCTTGGTACAGATATAAATTAATAATCATCCCAATAAGACCGAATATAATGTCTTCAAATTAGTAAAAATCAGATTGAGGAGGCAAAGAAATGTTGAAATAAATTTATATCTGTACCAAGGTATCCATTTATTCATAATACTTCATATATGCAAAGAAATATATACACAAATGTTTACATGTATATTTGGGTTCTCAATTTTGGTGGAATACAGGCTTTCTTTCATGGGTGCATTGTCTTGATGAAAAGTGGCTAACCCACTGATTTGAAACCAGTGGTAACAACTGCACCTTAAATGTATTGTACCCTTTAACAAATATATATATATATATATATACTTCATTTGTATCTTGATAAATACAGCTTTAATGTTGTTACTTTTTTGACACACTTTGTATTTTGAAAAAAGTTAATGAATGGAACGTTATTTTTTTTCAGAATACAAAGTGTGTCAAAAAGTATAAAAAATCTTAATACTTTTTTGACACTCCTTATATATATATATATATATATATATATATATATATAGAGAGAGAGAGAGAGAGAGAGAGGAGAGAATGAATGAGTCTTGTATGATGAAATATCAAACCCTAAGAAAGATGATAGCAGAAAACAGTAGAATGTAGTTGTTTTTTTCTTCTTCTTTTCCATATCTTTAATATATTCCTTATTCAAAACATCTGGCAATGTTTATAACCTTCAAGACATTAGAGGAAATAAATCCAAAAACCGACCCTATCACTTCCAATAAAAGAATCTCATAAAATTTCAATAAAATAAAAACTAAAATTTGCTTTGCTGTTTAACAATAAAAATAAAAACCCTTTCCATTTCAAATTTTGGAAATTTTTTGGTCAGGTGACCATTTTAAAAAATTTGGTCAGGTGACGACATTCAAAATTTACCCCAATTATTTGTGTACTGGCGAGACCTGTGTATATACTACAGTATGATACCTGTCTTCAATCAAACTACAATTGTATTATTCATAACTAGCAGGACCTATGGATATACTACAGTATGATAATTTAATCATTACAATGTTTGATAAATCTACTTTAGAGCTATTGCAAAATAGTTCTCAATATAAATAGTATAATCTTGATTTAACTGTCTTTCTCTCTGGTTGCCTTACCAAGGATAAAGAACCCCATCTATCCTCCTATTTACCCATGACTCAGGGGGAGGTGAACAGATGGATTTTCCATGGCCATTAGCACAAAGTGAATACAGTCTTGTCCAGGAATTGAACTCAGATCACCAGTTCCATTTCCTATAATGATAACCATTACACTAAGCAAGCTTCCATGTGCTTATATGTTACCAAGTGTTTATGTGTTTGTGTCAGTATCTATGTGTGTTTGTATCTTTAGCGTGTGTTTTCAAGTATTAATATGTACTAGGTAAATGATAAAATTAGTTATTTCTCTTTGTTAATGGATTTCTTTTAATTTTCTCAACAGGATTTTTGCTCATATTTATTCAAACTAGCAGGACCTGTGGATAAACCACAATACGATAATTTAATTATTACAACGTTTGATATCTTTACTTTCATCTTTTCATTATGTTGATTGAAACAGATTAGTGTTATCGCTTCCACACACTCATCCCCTATCTTTCTCCTACTCTCTTTCTTATTATATTTTTCTGTGTAGCATATACTTTTTCTTCCTTTTTTTATAATAAAAACAGAATGGTCCATTATCTAGCTGAGGTGATGAAACTGATTTTGACGGTCTCATTTTTAACCAGAGGGTGTTGCAAGATGATAATGGTCATATTTTGTTGGAACACCAGTATTATTATATAGATAGTATGCACTATTTTTCAAAATTTTTCAGCCCCAAAAGTTAGAGGTGTGTATTATACATGAGAACTAAATAATTAATTTTTTTCCAGATACATGCCTTATTCAGGACAAGATGACTGAAAGTAAGTTATACATACATATTTACCAAACCCTCCACATGAGCAGGATGCGACACAAGGTCTGTTATGATTTTATGAGCCATCCTTTAGGCTTCAAGCAAGAGTGCTTGTCCAGTGGAAATCCTTGGTAAAGAATCCTTTGGTTGTTCCTTAGTGCTCCACAGTATTGCAAGTCCTTCGTCAATGATAGCAAATGACGCCTCTCAGTATCAGTGATTAAGTAGTCAACCAGCCATGCATTTGGGCTGTTGATTGGCTGAGGTTTAAACCACGTGACCTCACTTAGTCTATGAATTTAAGTGGTGTATTATAGCACACCTTATATACCAGAATAATCCAACAAGGTCAATTTTTTTTTAAGCAGAGTTTAACAAGTTTGAATTCTGAATTTTCCTTCAACTAGACTAGTTGCTTAATCAAGGTTAAAGAGCTTAGTCTGCCCTCCTATTTACCCATGGCTAGAGGGAAAGTGGGGGATGCATACCTTTTACAAGTGTATTAGCACTATGGGAAATGCAAACAACCTCGTTCAGGATTTGAACTCTGGTCAACAAGTCCATTTCCTACTATTACACCACATGCCTCCTCTGAAAGTAAGTAATATCTATACCAGTGTTTCTCTACTTGGGTTCTACAAGGGGCTGCTAGAGGTTCTTCTAGAAACAGTAATAATTAAAAAATGACTCACCTAAAAATCATAAAATTAAGATGTTTCCTATTTCAGTTTTAAAAATATTGTATTCATTTTTTATGAAGAAACATAATTTAATATCTATGAGGAAAGTATTTGTTTTGTATCCAAAATATCTTTAAATGCTTCTGTCAATCTAATTCACTTGTGTTCATCTCTATCTATCTATCTATATCATTCTGTTCATATATATCTATATATACCATTCTGTTCATATATATCTATATATCTATCTATATCAGTCTGTTCATATCTATCTATCTATCTCAGTCTGTTCATATCTATCTATCTATCTATCTATATCTATCTATCTATCTCTGTTCATATCTATCTATATATCTCAGTCTGTTCATATCTATCTATCTCAATCTGTTCATATCTATCTATCTCAATCTGTTCATATCTATCTATCTACCTCAATCTGTTCATACCTATCTATCTACATCAATCTGTTCATATCTATCTATCTATCTCAATCTATTCATATCTATCTATCTATCTATCTATCTCAATATGTTCATATCTATCTATTTATCTATATCAGTCTGTTCATATCTAACTCTAGGAGTCTCCATGGTGCAATGCCTAACATACTGGACTGTGATATTGTAGTAAGAAAGTTTGAACTCCAGTTGTGCTATTGTTCACTTTTGGAAAAGTATCAATCTCTTATCCCCCCCCCAATCTATCGATTAAATATCACCACTACTATTCTTCTACAAGGATGGCTTTGGTATTAAATAAACCCCAATGGTTGATAAACCATTAAACAAAGAAAACAATCTCTCTATATATCTATCTCAGTCTGTTCACATCTCTCTCTCTCTCTCTCTCTCTCTCTCTCTCTATATATATATATATATATATATATATATATGTGTGTGTGTGTGTGTGTGTGTGTGCATTTATGTCATTTTATTCATATCTATCATTTATTTTTTCTGCTTGCCACATGAAAAAAACAATATTCTCTTTCATTTTTCCTTTCTAGTTTGATTGAGGAATAAAAAGAAAACTAACTAACAAACTATATATATATATATATATATATATATATATATATGTGTGTGTGTGTGTGTGTGTGTGTCTGAGTCTCTGTATGTCTGTGAGTTTATGTATGTGTGCCTCAATTCTCAAATCATTTCCTTCAGATGAAAATAACTTATTCAAATCAGGTTAATGTACATTTAATATATTTCATCTAAGCATAAAATAAAACCGTTTTATATGTCAGGATATGCATGTGTGGTATTATCATCTGTGTATACAGAGTATTTCAAAAGACATTGATTGTTTATAAAAAAAGACATTAATGTGAAAGCAACAAAACTTACAGACATTTGAAAGTTAAACAAAAATAAGAAAAAGAATATAAATAAATAAAATAAAATGATAATGAAATATAACTTAGAATAAAAACATACAAGTTGTGTCAAAAAAGTGTCGAGATTGAAGCTGTATTTACCAAGATAGGAAAGAACAATAAATGCAATGTTCATTTTTTTCAGAATACAAGGTGTGTCAAAAAGTACAGATTTTAAGGCTGTATTTACCAAGATAGAAATGAAGAATGAATGGAACGTTATTTTTTTTCAGAAAATAAGTTGTGTCAAAAAGTACAAATTTATCTTGATACTTTTTTGACACACTTTGTATATAAAAATAATTTTTTTAAGATAAGTTTTTAGAGAAAGTATAAAAATCATAAATATCAATCTATCTATCTATCTATCTATCTATCTAATTCCAGGGCCAGAACATACTATCCCTGAACCCCCTAACTGTAGGGGTGGGTAGTCTGCTTTTAGCCCCAGAAGGGTGGGCTTCTTATAATTTTTATGAATACTACTTTATGAAAAATGACATATAAAAGAGTGGGGGCCTTTATTATAGATTAAGGTTGGGCATGAGACCTGAGAACTGGCCCTGAGTAATTCCAATGCATTTCTATAGTAAAATCCAGAGCTAGAACCAGATTAACCCATGGTAGGGCCCCTTAGCTTCAAGCTTCTTTCGGCTCTTTGACATCCCCATACCCATTTTACGCTCTCTTTTCGTTTAATTTTGGTGGGCTCCGGTAATGGTCACTAAATTGATCTGTTAGCTAAACTTCATTTTTTATATAGGTATTTTTGTTTACCAATTTAACTACCACCATAATATCAAGTCTTAGATTAATTTAGTTGATTTTGATAAATCCCATTTTATCAGTTGCTACTGAACCCTTAATTAACCGCGGTCTATAAAACCCTAAGCAGAAATGCACAAAGGAAACTAAGCCCATATACCAATTCTATGGTTTGATAGGCGACACGGTAAGAATTTGTATTAGACACTGTGTGTCCATTTCTTTCTTGTTTCCATATCTTTTGAAATGTATTTTTTAAATCTTTTATTGAATTTTTATCTATTTCTTCTTTGTAGAGTTTTTACATTGCATATTAAAATAAACTTGATAACATCATTATGAAGTGTCTAGCATTTTCTCTGAACGCAGACCAGCAGCAGTTACAATACTTAGCCTAATGGATAATGTAATACTGGTAAAAATCATTTGTAAAGAATGTGACTATTGTGAATTAGGCGTACCGAGTTCATAACGGAATGTAGCAAAGGAGTTTTCTGAGAGCCGTGATAAAAACACTGAAGGTTAATTGAACCATCAATGAAAGAAGCAAACACTAAAAAGTAACAAAAACTTTGACTTGAAAAAGAAGTTGTTTTAATATATATATATATATATATATATGTATATTTATTTTATATATTTATATTTTATTATTATTATTATTATCATCATCATTATGAGTTTTTAACACCTGCCGAAGCCGGTGGTTCACTGGATGCTGAGTAACAGCAAGTCTCCTCAGGTCTCCAGGACTCTTCTGAGTATTCTAGCCGATCTTAACAGTGCTGTATTTTAGATGATCTCGATTCTACCTCTGATTTCCAATTCATGCAAATTCTTTGCCAGAGCTTTGGGGACCATTCCAAGGGTGCCAATTGCAAGTGTTACATCACCTTCATGTTACACTGTTTTCTCAGTTCTCTGGCAAGGTCCAAGTATTTGTTTATCTTTTCGCTGTCTTTCATTTACACTCGGTGGACAGCAGGGACAGCAGGGACAGCAAAATCCACGAGATGACAGGTTCTCTTCTTATTGTCAATAAATACTAGGCAATTAGGTGATCCGTCTCTACCTTGAAGTTCCAGAGAATTCTATGCGTCTCATTCTCCAGGACAGGTTCAGGCTTGTGCATATACCATTTAGTTGTATGGTGAAAATTGAATTTCTTGCACAATTCCAAGTGGATTACCTTTATTATTATTATTATTATTATTATTATTATTATTATTCATGAGCAACAGCTTGCAAGAAATATGTCGTGGTTTATTAATTTGTAAATTTAAAAATATAAATGTTTTGATATTATTTTTTACTTGTTTATCAGTCCCAAAGTTCCTTAGAGGATAAAACTTAGTTACCGTTGTAAAGTTCTTGGACTGATAAATTTTAAGTGTGCTGCCAACGATGGCCTGGCTGCAACTGTCTTCTCTGGGGATCTTTCACTAATAAACCTTTTCTCTTCTCTCTAAATCTCTCTCTCTCTAAATCTCTCCCTTATCTTCTCACACTAATAAACTATCAGTTCCTTTTTATCTATTCCCCAAATACTAAGTTGTTAATTCCTATCCCTAAGGGTTCAGGTCGTATGCCCGTTAACTGTGCTTTTTTTAAAATCAGGTGTTGGTTAGTCTGACTATATATATATATATAGTATATTTTTAGAATTTATGAAATGTGCTTTTTTTTTATTGATGGGAAATTTTAGAAAACGATTAAAAAAATCTTGTTTTTTTTTGGGTTTTTTTTTCAACTTTACCACTTAGGAACCGTAGCTCAGTTGGTAGAGCATCCGTCTAGGAATCACAAAGATCTGGGTTCGATACCACGCCTCGACAACTCAGCGCGTGAGTAGCACTGCTTGGATCTGTGTGGTAAAGTTGGAAGCTGATGATAGGTGTGGTGTTCCACCCCAGACGCAAAAAATCTCCATGATCTGGCGCTAGTGAAAAGGGGATAGACTCCCTCACTGTTAATCTGATATCGACAATAGGTTACACCGATAACTTTAATTTTACTACTACTATTACTTTTAGTTTGGACCTGTGTGGGAAGCTGATGTTAGACGTGGCACTGCATCCCACGAAAAAAAAAATACTCCCTAGTGAAAAGAGGATAGACTTCCTCGCTATCTGGCTGATATCAACAATAAGCCACTCTATCGACTTTGCTAATACATCATCAAGGATCACTATTACAACGAGAACCCAATGGATTCGTGGATAGTCTAGTATGATATTCTAAAACTTGAACTTACCTGGAGATTTCCATTGTTGGCTCGAATATTTTTTATAGATGAACGATATCTACGCTCGTCGTTTCCAGCCTCGTTGGACAGTAAATCCGATTGTTGATTGAAAGTGAAGAGCCGCGAGTCTCTGACCTTGTCCGAAGCTTTCTGCTTTGGGATGGGACATTCGCGCTGCTGGGGAAGCGTCTGCTGCGAGAAGCTGATCAGTTGCGTCTGTTCGCTCAGCCCCTTGTCAGAACCGTCTGTCTTTTCTTCGCAAGCGCTCCTCCGACAATGATCCTTGGCCCAGACGATGCCCAAGGTAACGCAAACCACAACGGCCACGGACACGATCATCGCAATCAGGACAATCACGATGACCAGATTCTTGTGCACCTTAATGTCGGACGTAATCTGGACGGCGGACAGGCTCTGGGCGGTCTCGTTTGCGACGGTCAGTATGAGGCAAAGGTTGGTCATTGCCGACTGAACCGGATAGCCACTGTCTTTGACCACTATTTGTAGATTGTACAGACCTGCGTCATTTTTGGTCACTATAGGGTTAAATGATAACTGACCGCTGTACTGATTTATATTGAACAACTGTTTTTGGTTTCCTTTTGTTATTTGATACTTCAAAAACGCATTTTCCCGGCTGTCATTATCCAGTGCCCGTACCACTGTGATATTATTTTGCGGGAGCAAGGGGTAGTGGACTTCCAAAGTATAAGGGTCGGTATCAGGAAATTCAAAATAAGGGGCATTATCGTTCTCATCCATGATTTTTATAATGATATTTGCCGTATTATTCAAAGATGGCGTGCCTTTGTCTTTAACCAGCACTTGGAATTCGTACGTATCTTGAAATTCGTGATCCAAAGGTTCTGTCGTCAAGATAAGCCCGTTGCTGGCAATTTGAAAAGGGAGATAACTCTTGCTGTCTGCTAGCACAGAGTAGGTTAGTTCGCCGCCGGGGCCCTCGTCTGGATCTGTGCGTTGATGAACCCGACTGGGAATTGCAGCTTCTGGTTTTCGTACGTCCAAAATTTGAAAACGCCCTTCGCAAACTGTGGCTGCACATCGTTGACGTCTACAACCTGGATCGAGAACTTATTTTCACTGTGTAGCGGTGGGGTTCCCCTGTCTTTGCAGCTTATTGTAATATCATAGTGATCTTCCATCTCCCTGTCTAGGGGGCTTTTCACAGTCACTTTATAGTCTTTGGGGCCGAGTATTTCAAGCTGGAATCTTTTTTGTTGGAGGGTACAGCTAACCTCCCCGTTCTCCCCAGGGTCTTTATCTGTAACCATCACATAAGCCACAAAACTGCCAACACCGATATCTTCAGGAATCGGCACAGGGATTACGTTCTTCATGGATCTGGAGAGAAAATCGACCGATATTTTTGGCGGGCTGTTCTGGGAACTTACTACGTTGATCAATACGAGGGTGAGTGCGCTTAGACGTGCATATCCGCCATCCATAGCCTTCACAAACAATTTATAGGCAGCACTCTTGTCCGAGGCAAACTTCTTTCGCAAGAAGATTTCCCGGATATCTTGTTGAGCTTAAAATGGGAACGGACAAACTTGGAGGTCTGGGAGCTGAGATGGTAGGAAACCTCCCCGTTCTTGCCAATGTCTAAATCCGTAGCGAAGACATTGACGATTGGCGTCAGTCCGTAGGCTTCGTTCTTGATTGTAACATTATAGACATTCTGGGAGAAGATAGGCCTGTTATCATTCTCATCAGTTACTGTTATGTGAACATCTAAGACGCTCTGCCGAGGAGGACTCCCGCCGTCCTCCGCGATCACCTGAATGGTATAGCTGTCTTTATATTCCCGGTCGAGTTTCTTTTCCAGGTAGATATTCAACTCGGAAGTGCCGTCCTCGATGCTGGACAGGGCGAAGGGCTCATCCGGGTTCTTTTTCAGCTTGTAGACAATCTTGGAGTTAGCCAGACTAACGTCTCGGTCCACTGCGTTGGGGACAAATACCTGTTTTCCTTCGCGGTCTTTTTCAGAGAATTGGACACTGATCTCCTTCTCTGGAAATTCTGGCTGGTGATCGTTAATGTCTTGTAAGACCACTTTGACTTTCAGGATCTTTTTGAAATTTCTGTCAAACCTAACGGCTATCTTAACCGTCAGGTAGCACTCTGTATTCTGCACGCAAAGGGCTTCCGCATCTAGTTTTTTGATGGTGTATAACTTTCCTTCTTTAGTGACGTGAAATAATGGGTTAGTTACGTCTTCCAGCAAGAGCAGGAACCACTGATTTTGAACTTCGGGGTTATTGGCGTATTTAAGTTTGTACTCTTTTCCAACGTCTCCAATGAACATCTTTGGATCCTTCTCTTCTTTTATATAATACGTGAATTCTGCCCAGAGGCAGGTCCAAGACAAAGACAGAAGAAAGTAGGTTCTAGTCAACATGGCTGTTTAAGATCACCCGATTTGAAGATTTCTTTTGTTTATCATGGAAACACCTGAAAATATTAAAAAAAAAAAAAAAAATAACAAAAATCAGAAAGTAATATTTGAGATTTGCAATCATACGCGGATTCATCCGTACGAGTCTCATTAGAGGATTACTTCAAGAAGAAGAATTACGACAGAAAGTACAAGAAAGTCACAATGAGGTGTTGGGTAAAAATGATTATTGCGATTACTCAGGATCAGGTAACCTCATGTTGGAACCACCGCCAAGTAAAAGTAATATTTTCTGATTTTTTAATCCATAGTCAGAAACTGCTCAATGAAACTGATTAGATTCTCACAATGTGGTGAAGTCGAGCATAGTTGTCTTCCCTGGATCAGTTCACAATAAATACTAAAGGATCTTCATAAAAAAAACAAATAACAAAAGTCAGAAAGTACTATTTGAGAATTGCAATCATAAGCAGGTTCTTCCATTAACAAGAATTCTTTGTTTTCATCTAAGTCTCATTAGAGGATTACCACAGGAAGAACTATGATAGAGAACACAGGAAAGTCCTAATGAGGGGTGGGGGTTAAAAAAAGAATTATTGCGATTGCCCAGGATCAGCTAGCCTCATGCTGGAACTGCTGCTGAGTAAAAGTAATATTTTTCTAAATTTTAATCCATAGTCACCCGCCCCCCAAAAAACTCTATAAAAATTGATTAGATTCTCACAAAGTATATGTGGTGAAGTCGAACATAGTTGTCTTTCCCTGGATGTTCACTATAAATACTAAAGAATCTTCACCTTAACTGGACCACAGTCAAGTTATATAGAATAAAGCTTAAGCAAATCAATTACTTTAGTATCATTTGGATTATTCGGACTATTGTCCTCAGCTTGATTGTTCATTCTTCATTGAGACCTTCTCAGTCTCGGGAACCATCTCGGACTAGGGAACCTTATTTTGAACTTGGGAACCTTCTTGTTATAATCAGGAGCCTTCACGGAACTTTGAACCTAACCCTTTATTCAGTCCATGGGGGTATCCTGTTCTCATTCCACTAACCATAGCTGGGGTACAGGTGTTAAGCTGTGTTAATTATTAATTGAGTCCAACAAAAATATCTGAAAAAGGCCAGAGTGCACATCAGCCGAAACATTGTACAGATAACAATGAAGATGAGGACAATAGTCCGAATAATCCAACTAATACTAATCAAGCCTCATCTCAAACATTCCGAGAAATTATCAATTACTTTGTTTTTTATGACATTATTAAAAGCATTTCTTTTGGTTCAGTTTGATTTGTGGGATTTTATGGCATGTCAATCCTTGTTGGGTTATTTTATGCCAAAGATATTTTGTTCTATTCATGGTTGATGGGTATTCAAAATATTTTTTAACATGATTATTTTACTGAATAGAATTTATTCAGAAAGTTTTATTTTTATTTTGCTGAATTACATCTATTTAAAACAAGTATTTTGATGAATAACATTTATTGAAAATATGATTATTTTGCTAAATAAAGTATAATCTACTGACAATGTGATTATTTTGCTGAATAACATAGAATGTATTAAAAGTATGATTATTTTTCTGAACACTAACTGTATTGAATAACATAACATATTCAGACAATATGACTATTTTGCTGAATAATGCACACTGTATATGTAATATACATATATATATAATGTATTGATGATATGATTATTTTGCTGAATAATACACACATGTATTGATGATATGATTATTTTGCTGAATAATGCACACATGTATTGATGATATGATTATTTTGCTTAATAATGAACACATGTATTGATGATATGATTATTTTGCTGAATAATGCATACATGTATTGATGATATGATTATTTTGCTGAATAATACATGTACTGAATAATGCATACATGTATTGAATATGATTATTTGCTGAATAATGCATACATGTATTGAAATATGATTATTTTGCTGAATAATACATACATGTATTGAAAATATGATTATTTTGCTGAATAATGCATACATGTATTGAAAATATGATTATTTTGCTGAATAATGCATACATGTATTGATATGATTATTTTTGCTGAATAATGCATACATGTATTGAAAATATGATTATTTTGCTGACTAATACACACATGTATTGAAAATGACTATTTTGCAGAATAACATTTCTTCATAACATGAAACAATGCAAAATCTCAATCAAGTAATCCACAAAGAATTTTCAAGAGAGAAAATGCCAGCAAGCTGTGTTGTCAGTTGTACAAAGTAGTCAAGTCGGAGAGAGAGAGAGAGAGAGAGAGAGAGAGAGAGAGAGAGAGAGCTTAGATGAAAGACGAAAATAATTCTAACTGCATTGTTTGAACATTAGTTCAAAGAAGAAGATGATATTCGAAAAGACGCAAAATCAAATAAAAGAAATCTGAATGGGGGAAAAAAAAGAAGAAAACAAAACAAATCTTGAAATAATTTGAAAATGGATAGTTCCTGACATTCATTTTACCATCTGGAATATAAATTAGGACATTTTGTCAGTGTGGTTTAGTGGCAGAAGCAGTAAGGAACATGGCTGGTGTGGGGAGGCATGATGCAGAGACTCATTTCTTGTTAAAAGTAAAGAATAAGTCACTTACCCCCCATTAGCCTAAATAGAATGTATGATCTTTTATATAGTCCATTAAGAGATGACTATGCAGCGTAAATGCTGCTATGTTTCAGAATATTTTTTTTCATTTTTTTTTCAATTTTCTTTTTATTAATCTGTTGTTTGCTTGGATTTTACGGCATGTCAACTCTTGTTGGGTTATTTTATGCTGAAGATTTTTGTTTCATTCATTCATAATGGGAGTAATGATGATGAAGGGATACTCCACACTCCCCAGAGCTACAGAATTGGAAACTCACCATTAGATGCAGTTTAAAATCATACCCAGGACATTAAGACCCTCAGCCAACACCTTCTAGTACATATATTATAAAAAGGATTAGTTGTTTGCCATTTTTTTCTCTTTTTAAATTTTCTTTTTATTAATCTCTTGGTTGGTTGGCTGGATTTGATGGCATGTCAACCCTAGTTGGGTTATTTTATGCTGAAGATATTTTATTTCATACATTCTTGATGGGTGTTCAACAGTTTTTATATAACTCAGTTTTTTTTAAATACATTTTTTCTATTTAACCCATAGATGGGACCCTAACAGGTACTACCACTCCGGCTCAGGGTGGACCTGGGTGTAATGGTGATGAAGGAGTAATTCACTCTTCTTGCAGCACCAAAATTGGAATCTCACCACTAGATGCAGTTTAACGTCATACCCAAGAAACTAAGACCCTCAGTCACCACCTTCTAGTGCATTTATGATAAAAAATGGCAGGGGTTTGCCATAAGGGCAATAGGGTTGGGACAGTCATATAGGTGCTAGGGCTTGATGTGATCAGCTAATTGATCATATCTATCTCTCTCAGTGTTTTTCATATCTATCTATCAATCTATCTCAGTGCTTTTTATATCTATCTATCTATCTCAGTGCTTTTTTTATATCTATCTATCTCAGTTTTTTTTTATATCTATCTATCTCATTGTTTTTTATATCTATCTATCTCAGTGTTTTTATATCTATCTATCTATCTATCTATCTCAGGGCTTTTTTTTATATCTATCTATCTATCTCAGGGCTTTTTTTATATCTATCTATCTATCTATCTATCTCTGTGCTTTTTTATATCTATCTCAGTGCTTTTTTATATCTATCTATCTCAGTGCTTTTTTTTTATATCTATCTATCTATCTATCTCAGTGCTTTTTTTTTAATATCTATCTATCTATCTCAGTGCTTTTTTATATCTATCTATCTATCTATCTCAGTGCTTTTTTATATCTATCTATCTCAGTGCTTTTTTTTATATCTATCTATCTATTTATCTATCTATCTCAGTGCTTTTTTTATATCTATCTATCTATCTCAGTGCTTTTTTATATCTATCTATCTATCTCAGTGCTTTTTTTTTTATATCTATCTATCTATCAGTGCTGTTTTATATCTATCTATCTATCTATCTATCTGAGTGCTTTTTTTTTATATATCTATCTATCTATCTAACTATCTAAAACATGTCTTGATGCTCAATATTTGCTTATAGAAATTTCTAATATCAATTTTGGTTAATTTTGTGAACAGAAAATAAAAGAATCTGGAAATGCCAATCGTCATTCATTTTCTGCAAAATTTTCGACCTGGGTGAATTCGCCCTGCAATTCAGATATGCAATCCGCATATCACGGCACTTAGACAAATAAGTATAGAAAAAAAAAAAAAAAGATAAAATCACTTTCATCTAACAACTACTCACCCAGGTCTGATCAACCACTTATCTTATCATAAAGCTTATTGCTTCATGGAAAAAAAAAAAAAAAAAAAAATGGAAGCATTAGAACAGAAGGTGTGATGGTGGGGGTGGGGGGTGTAGGAATATAGAATCAAAGCCACCATTTTTCATTATTACCTCAACAAAGTGCCCTATGATGACGTTTCTTCAATTTAATCTGAAAGCTTAAATTATGCCAGAAGCATTAGGAGTATTGCAAATAATTAATGATGCGATATTTATATGAGGATACATTTTTATTGATACCCACGGTTGTTATCATCTATTCCCATCTTCATTCTTAATCTTCATAGAAATGGAATTCTCTAACCATATATATGGATATTTAGGGAGGCGTGTGGTGTACTGGTTAGAGTCGTAGGAAATGTACTCTTCAACCTAAGTTCAAATCCTGGACGAAGCCACAGTTCACATAGCGTTAATACCCCTGGGGAAGGTATGAATCCAACGATCATCCCTCCAGCTATGGGTAAATAGTAGGGCAGACTGGGCTCTTTAACCTTGGTTAAGCAACCAGTCTAGGAGAAAGAAAACTCTGAATTCAAACCTCTTAAATCTCTGCTTGGGGTAGTCACTACTAGAATAGACTCAGTCCTAATGGTGATTTATTTACTAATTGATTAATTAATTAAAGATATGACTAGACACTGAACTTCAATGCCGCCAATGGCAGCCTTTTAAATAAATTCATTACAAAGAATTGACTAACACTAAACATTTTTCTCAAATCCATTCATTTTCTTCCCCTTTCCTCTTTTCTTCTTGATTAATTCATCATTTTGTAGGGGGTTTGGTTTGGTTTGTTTTGTTTTGTGGCATATCAACCTCAGTGGGTCATTTAATGCCGGCAAAGTTTTGAAATAAATTCATTCTTAATGGATACTCAATTTTTATAAACTCATGTTTGTCTATTTAACCCATAGATGGGACTCTAACAGATACTACCACTCCCGGTCAGAGTGGACCAGGGAGCAATGGGGATAAAGAGGTGCTCAACATTCCCCAAACCTCCAAAACTGGAACCTCATCATCAGATAGTTTAATGCCATTCCCAGGACAGGAAGACCCTCAGCCACTGCCTTCTAGCATGTATATGATAAAAAGGGTTGGGGTTTGCCATAAGGGCAATAGGGTTGGAGCAATTATATAGGTTCTAGGGGTTGACGTGACCAGTTGATTGATCGGAGGGGGCTTCTCCGACCGCCTGTCTAGCCCAAGTAAGGGCCAAAGTGGAGTGTTGCATGTCATAGACTGCTCAGCCACAAGGATTCCGTCCTTAAGCATAATAATTAGCCACCCACGGCCAACAAGTGGCCTTGTTTTGGGGGGTCTTATTCCTCTGCAGAGGTGCAGTCGGTGTATTCTAAGACCCCAGCCGACAGGGCGGTTTTGTTAAAGGGATTGACAGAAAGAATGAATTCTTCTTAAGGTTTTATTATGCAAGTTGATTGCTCAAAGGTGTGTTAGAAATTACTACATGTTTTCTCTTTATTGGAAAAAAGCACTGTCAAGACTATTTAGGTTTTCCTCCATCATAATTCTCACCCTTGGACTTTTTTAGGCTGGTAATTGCATATTAGACACGGAAAAATGATCGATCCAGTCATCTTCTGCCTGGACACTTCTTAACTAGACAAAAAAAGAAAAGAAAAATCCTTGACTGTTAAATGGAAAGGATTGTTGTTCGTTACTTATGAACAGAGAAACCCTCTTATCTTCTATCGTTTCATTTTATCTTTGGGAATTTTTTTTTGAAAAATGAGATTTATTCAGAGGAAAATCCCTAATGAACATGGACAAGTACGCTGTATGTGTGTATCATATATAAGTATACACATATGTAAGCACATTCGTATTCATGATGAGATGCATGCATACATATATATTCGGGTGCGGACATAGACAAGTAGAGAAACACACAGACACACATATATAATGAATTAAAGAAAGAAATTTGAATTTGTTTCATTGTAATAATTTATTTCAACTGCATGATTGCAGCATCATTAGACATAAACAAAAACATGGTTATTACTGAAGAAATTGCCCAGATTACAGATGTTTAAATTTTTAAATCTTGGGGGGGGGGGTCTTAGTTTGGGAAGGTAGTAGGGGTGGGGCTAGTAAGTTTGGATGAGGCAACGGGAAGTGAGAGAGGGATAGAGTCTAAGTTAGTTACACTAGCAAGAATATATGCCCTCCGTGTAAGTATTTAAGTTTTGATATAATGAAATATAATAAATTTGAAAGACTAATGAAATTAAATAAGAATCCATATATAAAACAATAATATTAAAACGATAACCACCCAATCGTTTTTATCATATATCTGCTAAAAGGTGGTGGATGAGAGTCTTAGTGTCCTGCATCTTGTGGTGAAGTTCCAATCTGGAACACTGCGGAATGTGGAGTACCCTTTTGTCACCATTACCCCCAGGTCCACCCTGACCTGGAGTGGTAGTACCTGTTAGGGTCCCATCTATAGGTTAAAAAGAAAAAAAAATTATTTAAAAAAAATGTGTTTAAAAAATGAGTTTAAAATAAAATTGAGTACCCATGAATAAAACAAAATGTTTTTGGCATAAAATAACCCAATAAGGGTTGACATGCTGTAAAATCCAACCTAGTGAGACAAACTAGACATTCTGGGCACTGCTAGAGAAGCAAGGAAGAACTCATAAGTGACATTCTCAGATGGAAACCAGCACATAGGCATGCCAGTGTTAGCCAGCCCAGCTAAGACCTACATTGACCAGCTTTGCGCAGATACTGGAGGCTGCACGGGGGACCTCCCAAGAGTGATGATTGATAGGGACGGTTGGCAAGAGGTTGTCATGGATACCCATGGTACTAGTGCGACATGATGATGAAGAAGACTGCTGATGAAAAAGTATTGAGAATTGTCCTTGACTCATCTAGATTTTATCAACATAGCAGTCTGAATGTCCAAATATCACAACTTTATTTTATGAGTTTAAATTTAAAAGTTAAAAAAAAACACATATATGATTTTTACCAAGACTCATATTAAGTGAATAGGTAGATATTCTAGGCAAAAACAAGACATTAGGTTTATAAGTTCCCAAAATTCACACTGAATTGTCCAATTTGACATATAGCCTAATGGATAAATGAGTTAGGTTAAGACAGTTCTAAGTCACAGTTGGGCCGGGTTAGCTCAGTCGGTAGAGCATTCGGCTAGAAACCCGCAAGGTTCCTAGTTCGATACCGGTCCTCGCCAACTCAGCGTATGAGTAGCACAGGGATCTGTGTGGTAAAGTAAGGACGCCAAAACAATCTCCTTGGTCTAGCACTATTGAAAAGGGGATAGACTCCCTCGCTGACTGGCTGATACTGACTTTAGGCCGCCCCGACGACTTATATATTTATATATTATATATTTATGTGTGTGTGTGTTATGTTATATATATATATATATATATATATATATATATATATCCTGTGTTTGTTTCTTTAAAAAATTTTCTCCACATATGTGTGTAATATATATATATATATATATATATATATATATATATATATGTATATACATACATACACACATATATATGTGTGTAATATATTATATATATATAGTATATATATATATATATACACATGCAAGGTGCAATAAAAAAACTATTGAGATTGAATCTTTAAATATTTTTAGATTTTAAAATTTTAAATATTAGAATTTTACTTATATATATATATATATATATATATTATATAATATATATATATATATATATATATATATAATACATAAGTGTGCGAGTATGTTTATCATCCAATATCTATGCATATGGGTCTGTTTAAATTTTCTCTTCAGCCATGCAGATCTTTTCATCTCCTCTTTCCAACAAGAACCTCTCCACTCACTTCCCCTCTCCATCTGAACCCCCCCCCCAGACAGGAAGGGTGTTTCTGAAACCTCATCATCCTCCAGCCTCCAGCTGAGGCATTTCAAATATACCAAATGAGTCTACATTCTTGTCACAAAGAAAATCCGGTTAACACCACATAGCTTCCTGACCAGATCTGTTTTGTCTCTTTCAAGATGTCTCTCCTTTATAAAATCCTTTTCTTTTATTTCTTAAGCAAGTTTCTCCATTATAAATTGGATATAATGCATTCATTGAAAATCTAAAATTTCAAAACGCAATTCTTATTTGATTGGTGCATCTATTTTTGTATCATTTTGCTGTTCCAGCCAAGATAAGCTTTAATACATTATTGGAATGGAAGTTACATCATTATGTACTTAAAGGCATCATGTTACCATAATCTATCTCTCTATCTATCTATCTATATATATATATATATATATATATATATATATTATATATATATATATTAATATATATCAGTCTGTTACTATCTATCTTTCTATCTATCTATCTCAGACTATTTCTGTCTGTCTATCTATCTATACATCTATCTAAGTCTGTTTCTGTATATCTATCTATCTCAGTCTGTTACTATCTATCTATATATCTCAGTCTGTTACTATCTGTCTATCCCTGTCTAATCCTATCTATCTATCTCAGACTATTCATCTCTACCGCTCTCTTCCCCCATCTCTCTATCTATCTCAGTCTGTTCCTATCTATATCTCAATTTATTTATCTATCTCAGTATCATCATCTCTCCCTCTCTATCTATCTACCAATCTATCACAGACTGTTCCTTTCTATCCATCTATTTATCTCAGTCTGTTCATTCTCTCTCTCTCTCTCCCTCCCTCTATCTATCTATTTACCAGCAATAAGTTCTATCTCAGCTTAAGAAACAGCTATATTAAACAATAAAATTTGAGAATCACTGACATACATTCAAATCTCAAATGTATAATAATTTAATTTTAATGATTTTAGTTTTATAATAATCTTGATAATTATTAATGTTTAATAATATTTGAAAATCTCAAATGTGTTTTACTCTTTATTTTTCAAGGAATATATTCTTATTTTAAATTAACTGCTAAATCAAAAAATATAATTTTGTTTTTTGTAGAATGGTCAGTTGTAAAGTATTAGCTGTGCAAACCTGCACTAATAAAGAGATCTAATTGTATTTAGAAAACCATGTAGTTGGATGCTAAAATTCTTCTTATATTCTAAATTATACACACTAACAAGAATATGTGCACTCTGGGGTGTTAGTATTTAAGTTTTAATGTAATGAAATATATTAAACTAGAAGCAGCTACCCAGCAGTGCTAGGGTAGGGGGGCAGGTGTATTGATATGTTTAATTTTGAGATTTACAAATGCTGGACATTTTTAAATAGAATTTCAGTGATATTTATGTGTTTATTTTAATTTTTAAATATCTTTGAATACAAATCAAATCTTCATAATTTTTGCACAAAAAGCAAGAACTGGTGATATCTAATGTGTATATATATTTACTTTGTTGGTAATTTTTGTAGTTTCATCCGGACATACATACATACATACACACAACTGCCCTTTTTAATGGAAACTCACCAGAAAGCAAGTGAACCGTAAAATACTCCTCATTTTGAGGTATTCCTTTTAAAAATGAGTAAAAAGAAAAAGATTGTTTTTGCTGAGTTGTAGCGCCACACCTACCTTCAGCTACCCACTCTACTGCACAGATTAGATTACTTATATATAAAAGATTTATTTTTAACTTTTTGAATACCTGACAATGCCAGGTAGATCTACTAGTATATTATATTACATATTGTCAATGAAAAGACTTTCAAATAAAAAATACACATATTTACAAATCCCTTGCATGAGTTAAATGCAAAACAAGGTCAATTTCTGGACCAAGTATCCAATAGACACCCCAAATCATCAACTTAATGAAAGGTTCATATTTTAACTCATCACTGGTAACTTCGACTTTCAAATATTTGAAAATAAACAAACAAATGATTTTTGTATTATATATATCTGACAAAAACAAATTAAAAAAATTTTGTGATACTATTTCCAAACAGCATCTTTTTATTTAAATAAACATAAAAGATATTTTGCAAATAAAAACTGTATTTTTATTTAAATAAACATAATTGCATTTCTCTTCTGATTAAGTAAAAACTATCTGAGTATTAAAGCATCTTTTGTCTTTTTTAATTTATCGTAAGTGTTGAAAAATACTCATAAACTTCTGATTAAAAAGTATTTATTTAAAAAAAGATTTTGCAATTGAATTTTAATTTGATTACGAGTACCAACCATCTATTTATCTAATTTATTGTAAGGTCAACATCTCCATAAACTTCTGATTAAAATCATTTGTTTACAAAAATTTGGAAGCAGAAGTTACTGGTGACCAGTTAAAATGTGAACCTTTCATTAAGTTGATGATTTGGGGTGCCTATTGGATACTTGGTCCCAATCTTTTAAGTAGAGTTTAACAGGTTTGAATTCAGAGTTTTCTTTCTCCTTGACTCATTGCCTAACCAAGGTGAAAGAGCCCACTCTGCCCTTCAAATTCTCTTATGGGGAAGAAGGAAATTACTTGACATGTAATGGAAACTCACCAGAAAGCGAGCTAACCATAAAATACTCCTCGTTTTTGGAGCCTTCCTCTTAAAAATGAAGGAAAAGGAAAAAAATATTTTCATGGTTTTCACATTACCTTCTTCTGATTTAAAGCAAACATTAAAAACATGCTCCAAAATGCAAGGTTGATTTCAAATTGGTCTGTTGAGGGGCAAAGGGAGATAATTCAATTATATAGCTATCACAACCATCAAGACATCTTCATGGTGTAAATAGAGTTGTATAAGATTAAAGAAAGCAAAACTAAAGAGTGAATTTACTTCTCTAATTACAAATGAGGAAGATGTATTAATCACATCCTGTTTGACATCATCCAACTATTGACCCTTTAATTAGGAAAGGTTAATCAGTGCATTAAAGAGGAAGTTTGATATTTGAGTAAATCTCACCACCAGGTGGCGAGGTTTTACTTTGGTCAATAGGATTATTCGAGAATTCATTTGAACTGAATGTATCTATTATACAGGAAGTTGTATTTATACAGGAAGTTGTATTCAGACTTGGTGAATAGCTTCTTTTTTTTTTATCAGATTGGACAACAGTTAAGCTAGGTCTTGCGAAGAGCTCTTCTTTATTCATTGAGTACATATTAAATTTTAATCTTAGGAGAGAAGCAGTTATAGAGAGTAATCTATTTCTATCTATCTATCTATCTATCTAAAATGGTTTCTATCTATCTATCTATCTAAAATGGTTTCTATCTATCTATCTATCTATCTACCTATCTAAAATGGTTTCTATCTATCTATCTATCTATCTATCTACCTATCTAAAATGGTTTCTATCTATCTATCTATCTAATCTAAATGGTTTCTATCTATCTATCTATCTATCTATCTAAAATGGTTTCTATCTATCTATCTATCTATCTATCTAAAATGGTTTCTATCTATCTATCTAGTTTCTATCTATCTTAGGAGAGAATCAGTTATAGAGAGTAATCTATTTCTATCTATCTATCTATCTATCTATCTATCTAAAAATGGTTTCTATCTATCTATCTATCTATCTATCTACCTATCTAAAATGGTTTCTATCTATCTTAGGAGAGAATCAGTTATAGAGAGTAATCTTCTAACAATAAACAATAAAAGGAAATAAATGTTACTTCAAGATGTGACTAATCTATCTATACATATATAAAGGCCTGTTGTGGGCTGGGTTAGCTCAGTCGGTAGAGTGTTCGGCTAGAAACCACAAGGTTCCTAGTTCGATACCGGTCCTTGCCAACTGCGTATGTAGCACAGGGACCTGTGCGGTAAAATAAGGAGCTGATGGTAGGTGTGGCACTCCACCTCAGACGCCAAAACAATCTCCTTGGTCTAGCGCTATTGAAAAGGGGATAGACTCCCTCGCCGACTGGCTGATACCGACATTAGGCCGCCCCGACGACTTTACTTTTTTTACTGTGGGTATCTGTATGTCCGGAGGAAACCTCGAAAATAAAACAATTAACAACAAAGTAAATATATATATACACATTAAATATCACCAGGGCTTGGTTTTTGAGCAAAAATAATAGAGATTTGATATACATTTGTGAAAAGGATTAAAAATAAAATTTAAATGATAACAGAATGGAATATTTTTTTGCATTTAATATTTTGAATAGTAGACATTAACGTTTATTTTCAGAGTGGCTGGATCAATGCTAGGGTCTTTTTTACATAGGGATTTTAATGGGGCCTCCTGTGAGGATCCAAACCATGATTCAACAATAATGGATCTGCGAGACTACCTTTTCTACCCAACTCCTCTACCTAGGTGACGCTGGGTAGCCACTTCTAGTACATATATAAAGGGCAGTTGTGGGTATCTGTATGTCTGGAGGAAACTTCGAAAATAAAACAATTAACAACAAAGTAAATATGCTATCATGCTCTTGCTATGGGTAAATAGTAGGGCAGACTAAGCTCTTTAACCATGGCTAGGTAACCAGTCTAGGAGAAGGAAAACTCTAAATTCAAACCTGTTAAACTCTGCTTAAGAAATTGATCTTGTGTTGCATCCTGCGGAGGGGTTGGTAAATAAATAAATATATATAAATAAATAAGTAAAGGATATATATCTTTAGCAAATAAATTTATTTCGGCTTTGCAGTCTCATTAGTTCTGTTTGTTTTTAAATTATTTCATCGTCGTTCTTACTGGTGGGATTTTCCTATTTATTTTTTATTTTTTTTGCATTCTGGATTTGTTAGATACGCCAGTTCATGGGCATGCACACAGGTGTGATTTTTATAATTTTCAATACACAAATCTTAATATGTACGTTTGAGTTCTCAATTTTGGTTCAATCCTACCAAAGTAACACTTGATATCATCCACTTATATATATATATATATATATATATATATATATATGGGCTGGGTTAGCTCAGTTGGTAGAGCGTTCGGCTAGAAACCACAAGGTTACTAGTTCGATACTGGTCCTCACCAACTCAATGTATGAGTAGTGCAGGGATCTGTGCGGTAAAGTAAGGAGCTGACGGTAGGAGTGGTGCTCCACTTCAGACGCTAAAATAATCTCCTTGATCTAGCGCAAGTGAAAAGGGGATAGACTCCCTCGCTGATTGGCTGATATCGACTTTAGGCCACCCCAACGACTTACTTTATATATATATATTAGTAATATATAGGTGGGTAGGTGACCTATTTGATATAAGAAGACTTGTTCATAAAATCTATCACATGTGAATCCAAATATCAGTTAATATTTGATTCTAAATTGTATTTCTGATATATAATATTTATGCCATGAAGGGTTTGCTCAAGGCCTTTCTGTAGTGTGTTCCAAATCTTTGGATTGTGTCATTCAGGATATTGGTATTAACTAGTCTGGTTCTGGTGCCAAAGCAATTATTTGAAGACTTATGATACCATAGCTTCCACAACCTCCAGGAAATTAAAATTTTGTAATTGCATAGACGTACTATGTATTTATGTGATGTGACATATGTGATTCTGTGTCCATATCTATCTATCTAAAATGTTTCTATCTATCTATCTATCTATAATTGTTTCTATCTATCTATCTAAATTGTTTTCTATCTATCTATCTATCTATCTAAAATTATTTCTATCTATCTATCTAAAATTGTTTCTATCTATCTATCTAAAATATTTATATCAATCTATCTACCTAAAATATTTATATCTATCCACCTACATAAAATATTTATATCTATCTATCTATCTAAAATTGTTTCTATCTATCTATCTAAAATTGTTTCTATCTATCTATCTAAAATTGTTTCTATCTATCTATCTATCTATCTATCTATCTAAAATTGTTTCTATCTATCTATCTATCTATCTAAATTGTTTCTATCTATCTACCCAAAATTGTTTCTATCTATCTCTACCCAAAATTGTTTCTATCTATCTATATATATATCTATCTACCTAAAATTGTTTCTATCTATCTATCTATCTACCTAAAATTGTTTCTATCTATCTATCTATCTAAATTGTTTCTATCTATCTATCTATCTAAATTTGTTTCTATCTATCTATCTATCTCAGTATATTCATATCTAAATACTCAGTTTGTCTACATCAATCTATCTATCTATGAACTCTTACGTATACACAACTTATACTTACTTATATGAATATGCCATATGTTCTACAACATTTAAGAAATTAAAATCTTACAATTTCACATATATACTTGGAATTTCTATATGTATAAAAGTGTATCTATCTATCTATCTATCTATCTATCTCAAACTGTTTCTATTTACCTACCTACCTATTTATCTATCTCATTCTGCTAATGTCTATCTAACTATCTGTTTATCTATCTAAGTCTGTTCTTATCTAAATACTCAATTTGTACATATCTATCTGTGAATTCTTATATATACATATATTTATATACATATAGGTTTTGAATAGGATCCATGTAGTCATTTTTATTCACATTCTCAAGTCTAAAGTCTATTCTCCTAAAGCCTGTATATACTGACAAACAGAAATCAATGGTGTTTATATATATATTATATATATATATATATATATATATATATATATATATAAAATGAATATATATATATATATTTCCATTTTTTATGTACTTTTCATGTATATATGTGTGTGTGTGTATGTGTGTATATATATATATATATATATATATATTATATATAAATTTTTACTTGAAGGCACTTACAACGCATGTATCGCATAAAATTCGATACTTTTTCTTATAGAAAATGAACTTTGACAAGTGTAATCCCAGCAAAGGATGGCTCGATGTGTAGAATACTGTACAGACTGTTTCGACTTTATTAAGTCTCATCAGCGGTATTAAATTAACGATTTCCCTCCGACAGAAATCGAAACCGGGACTTCAGCAGACACAGTGAAACACTAGTGAAACACTTTTATCGCCTCGGCCACAGTACACAGCTGACCATCCTAGCGAAATTAAGCTTGTCAAATGATATATATATATATATATATATATATATATAAACCCTTTATCATGTGGAGATTATGTATATATATCAATAACCCCACAGTTTAAAGATGAATTTTCTTCTTGGCATAATCATTTTTTTCAACATAATCTTCTTCTTTATCAATACTTTAGTGGTGATTACTGATTAAATAAATTGGAAATGACTAGGCTCATATTGAGTTCTGGTCGAAATAAATTTATAATAGCCAAATGACAATTTGTTAAGTTTTTCTTTCTTAATGAAAGTATATGTATATATATATACATATATATAATAAGATTTTTGGATGTTTTTTTTTTTATATCGTTGTTATTATTCACTCAACGTCCCCTTACTTCATACGGTAGAGACGTATCAGTATCATTGACAGGTTAATTTCGCATGGATTGACCCGTGCTGTATCGTGGCCGAGGCAGTATGGTTTCTGACTATCCTGCTGAAATCCCGGTTTTGATTTCTGTCGGAGGGAAATCATTAGTATACATCGCTGATGAGACTTAATAAAGTTGAAACAGTCTGTACGATGTTCTACACACCAAATAATTCTTTACCGAAATTCACTTGTCATTATTATCTTCTATAATTATCGAATTTTATGCGATATACGCATTGTAATTGCCTTCAAGCACAAATATAAATAATATATATATATATATATATATATAATTTTATATGTTTTTCTTTTCTTTTTATATTTTGTTATATACCATGCAGAAAACAGCTGGAAATGGTAACATCCTTTTTTGTCTTAAAGTAAATGATTAAATGCCAGCAAAAAGAGATTTTAGAAGAATGATACAAATACACAACAAAAGTAACTAACAGACACACAAACTCATGCGCACACAAATGCACACACAAATGCATGTACAGACATATACGTATGCACACACACACACACACAAATGAACATCCAACTGCATGCACCCACATATACATATGCACATTCACACAAATGCATGTACACACATATGCACACACAAATGCATGTATACATATGTACATGCACACCCACAAACACACAAATGCACGTAAACACATATACACATGCACATGCACATATATATGCACACACGAATGCATGTATACACATATACATAAGCCCCCCCCTAAATGCATGTACCCACAGACAATCACATAACCAAATATACATATGCACATGCACGCACACAAATACACACCCAAATATGTGTACACATATATACATATATACACGCACACAAATGCACACACAAATGCATCTATACACATGCACACAAATGCATATACACACATGTACATACACATACATATGCACATATAAATGCACATGCACACATAAATATACACATGTACATGCACAAATACACAAATGCATACCCAAATACATGTACGCACATATACATATGCACATCCAAATGCACACACAAAATGCATGTACACACATATACATATGCACACACACGCACTCACCCAAATGCATGTACACACATATACATATGCACATATACACACACATACACTCACCCAAATGCATGTACCCACATATACATATGCACACATAAATCACACCCAAATGCATGTACTCACACCCAAATGCACATAACCACATATACATATACACACGCACACACATACAAATGCACACACAAATCTATGTGCACATGTATGCACACATACACAAATGCATGTACACACAAACATATGCACACACACTATCCTTCAATGCAAACATAGTCATAATATCCCTATTTACATATAGAAAGATCTAGTTTGATATGAATATACATGTATGCACATACACTTTTCCAAAGCAAACAACAGCCGAAATGAGATTCCCCCAAGAAAGACATTCATTCAATCTAAATAGATTAATTGATATTTTATCTTCTTTTTTGTCTTTCATTTTTCTTGTGACAAAAATTTAAAAAGACCTTTCAATCTTAAGAGTAATTCTAGTCTTCTTCATTTCTCCTTTAAAAAAACAAATCCCTATATCCCAACCCAACCCCATTCTATGCCCCCCCCTCCACGAAGTGCACCTTTAAAACAAAAATGATGTCAAAAAAAGCTATTAGAATATGAAACCTTCATTTAATTTGTTTAAAGATTGCTTTATTTTTTTAATATATTTTTTTTATTTCCAATCATTTAATTTTTTTCAATTTGTTTAAAAAAAAAAATTTTTATTTGCATTTAGTTCTGTTTTTATTCCATTGTAATAAATTGAATTTCAGAACATCCTTTTTGATCAAATATTCTTTGAAATACATCAATTCATAAAATACATCCTGAGGCCAGTGATCATTGTCTTAGTGGCAGGACTGTCAAAATTACTACTCTTTTGTTTTTGGTTGTGGAGTTCTTGATTTTATAAAAACTAGCAAGTATTTAAGTTTTAATGTAATAAAATATTATATTAAATTACAAAGGCTAAGGAAACTAAATAAGAAGATAAAAAGATTTGAAACAGAGGGGGGTATAATCAAAAAATAAAACAACTGAAACTTGCCCTTCCATCATTTTTAATATTAATATGCAAATTAGCCTTCCCATTCACACTGTTAATTGCTATTTTGTTGTATATATAAATACAATTGCATGTTATTAGCATGTAGATATGTTCCACATATCTAACTACGGTTTCGACTGGGGGGTCCAGTGGCTTTGGCCCTGGACCTTACAAGTTAACATCATTGATCCCAGGGGGCCATCTCCCCAGGCAACACCTGCCCCCTCAATTTAAAGGGACAGGGCTGGGTTTATTGCCCAGTGCGTTCGTGGTGTGTCGCCCATGCAAATTATGCCGACATTATAAAAGGAGCTCGTTTTTTTTGCCAGCAGACAGGAGCAATCTAAGTAGGAAGAAAGACTGTAAGTGTGACGTTATTGCTACTAGAATTCACAATAATATTAAACTTTAAATCTTTATATTGCATGGATACACTAACACTGAACATTCATTGAGGAAAGACAAATATCCAACTCACATTAACAATGTACAAGTGAATGTTTAATATGCATAACATGTAACAACAAAATAATATAATACATATGTCCCAAACATGTTAATTGTACAATAAGTTCCATGAATGAACATCAAGATTGGTTAAAAAAGGCTTATTGTGTCTTCTATGGTTTTCATAGCAAGGTGCACTACATGCTATACAAAGTTGGAGACTATTGTCTCTATTTGATGAGGTTGAACTTTAGAAATAATGTGCTAGGTGGCCGTTGAGCTAAGAGCTACCTCCACCCTTTAACAGGTCTTGTTTTATATTCTGCAGGGTGTCTAGCCACCCTCTTCACCAGAAAAAATTTGTGGTGTTACTGGTTTAGTCACTGATGATCCGACTATGAAACAGGTAGTACTGGGTTACATAGTACAATTGAATGACCTGACACAGAATATATAATATAGAATGTATGTATTATCTGTGTTATTTGGACTATTGTCCCCATCTTCATTGTTATTTGTACAAATAACAATGAAGATGGGGACAATAGTCTGAATAACGCATATGATACTAATCATCAAGACTCATCTCAAACATTCAGAGAAATAGAATGTATGTATTTACCAACCCCTCCTTAAACTGCATCTAATGGTGAATTTCCAATTTTGGAGTTCTGGGGAGTGTGGAGTACTCCTTCATCACCATTACTCCCAGGCCCACTCTGACCTGGGATGATAGTACCTGTTAGGGTCCCATCTATAGATTAAATAGTAAAAAATGAGTTTAAAAATTTTTTGAATACCCATCAAGAATGAATAAAACAAAATGTCTTTGGCATAATATAACCTAACGAGGGTTGACATGCTGTAAAATCCAACCAACCAACCAACCCCTCTGCATGAGCAGGATACAACACATGGACAATTTCTTAAGTGGAGTTTATCAGGTTTGAATTCAGAATTTTCCTTCTCTTAGACTAGTTGCCTAACCAAGGATGAATAGTCCAGTTTGTCATACAGAGAATGTATGGCTTTAAATGAGGTCAATATTTGTTTAGAAAATTTGACAAAGGAAGAAACTTCATGCTTCATCTGATTTCTCATTCTTGTATAAATTCTGCTGGTTGGAATTCAGAGTTTTCCTTCTTCTAGTGCAGTGGTTCCCAAAATGGGCCACAGCAAATTTCAGGTGGGCCAAGGAAATATTATAATTCTATATGATTTCAGAGCATACTTTTTATATACAAAATCCAATCATATATGTAGGAAATTTATATTTTCTAGAAAGTAAGATGTCAACTAATTCACGGTAGGGGAAAGTGGGGAGAGATTTAGGCCCCTGATATATTGATTGAATAAATATCTGATGTAAAATGGAAATATTTTTTCTATTATAATAATTTCATGGGCCACAAAAAAATTCTGGTTTCAGAGTGGGCCATGAGCTGAAAAAGGTTGGGAATCCCTGTTCTAGAGCAGTTCCCAAACCATGGTCAAATAGCTCTGTCTGCTTCATAGGTGCAGGGAAAAGAGATGGAATCATGTCCTTTCCAAGGGAATTAGCATGAAGTGAATTCAGCTTCTCATCCTCTCTCTTTCTCTCTTTAAGAAATATTTCAAATAACTTGTAGAGTGACAAACATAATTGTCTTCCCTTGGATTGTGGGCATAGCTTCCCACATCACATGTCTGTTGGTCACATGATTATCCAGCCTCTTCAAACTCCTCTTTTTGAGAGCCAATTCACTTTGAGAAAATAGTAGGGAAGACTTTACCCTTGGTATGGTAACCAGTCCTGAAGAAAGAAAACTTTGAATTCAAACCAGCTCTACTCTACTTAAAAGAATGACTTTGTGCCAAATACTGACAAAGGTGGAGGGGTTGGGTAAATACATATAAAAAAAAAGTCCAAATTCAAATCATGGACAATTCATTTTGTGCTAATCCCCTTGGGGAAAAAAAAGTAGGGAAGACTTAACTGTTAGTGTACTGATCTGTCTCGGAGAAAAAGAAAGAAAACCAGCTGCACTCTGCTTAAAAAATGACTTTGTGCCAAATACTGACCGAGGTGGAGAGGTTCGGTAAATGCATATTAAAAATATCTACAGTTTAAACTTATAGTTTATAACTTGCAATTTAATTAATATTTACTACTTAAAAGAAATGAAAAACTTTACTAAACTTTTAGTGACTTTTTTTAAAGATTACTTTTTTTTTTTTTTTTTTTGAGAAAGCCTTGGGATATCAAGTTCTAAAGTGTCAGTGCACAATTTTAATTGGTCTTTTCAACAAAATTGTGCAAGGTTGCACTTGATGGTTTAGAAAACTGCATGAGGTCTTACAGTTGCAGGTTAATCAGCCCTGTTCTATATAGATATACATATATATATATATATATATATATTATCTGAATATGTTAGACATTCCAGAAACATTAGAAATCAAAAATTTGAAAATTTCCCATAAAAAAATGTGAATATTTTTTATATGAATTAATATGCACTAAATTTGTAACATCCCGTATATGTGTTTTAATTTACTTAAGAATAAATCTATGAGTAATTATGATGGAGATTATTTGTCGTCTGTCTGAAACTAGACCTACATTACCACTGATGTCACAATTCCCTTAGTCATTTACATTATATTTTCAATGATTATCAAATACTCATTATTTAATCTTGATTAGCATCATATTTATTAACAATGACTCTATTAAAGTCTGGGTAGTTGGTTGGTTGGTTGGTTGGTTGGTTGATTGGTTGAATTTTTTGGCCTGTCAACCCTTGTTGGGTTATTTCATGCCAAAGACATTTTGTTTTATTCATTCTTGATTAATATTCAAAATTTTTTTTTAAACACATTTTTAACTGATTTTTTCTATTTAATCCATAGATGGGACCCTAACAGGTACTACCACTCCGGGTCAGAGTGGACTTAGGTGTAATGGTAATGAAGGAGTACTCCACACTCCCCAAAGTTCCAGAATTGGAACCTCACCACTGACTAAAAGCCACTCCACCAACTTTACTTATCAATATCAGTCTCTCTTTATCAATATCAATCAATATGTCTCACTTTTAAGTCTCTTTATATAAACCAATATGGGTCTCTCTTTATCAATACTAGAAAGAATATGTGCCCTCTAGGTGTAAGCATTTAAGTTTTAATGTAATGAAATATATTGAATTGGAAAGACTAATGAAATTAGATAAGAATGCATGTAGAAAGATTACGCATATTTTAATTATATTTTAATTGGTTTCTATATAAAATCATTTATAGGATTGATTTTCATACATTGGAAAATAAAATGATAATATTAGAGTGAATAACACCAAATAATTATTTATCAAAGTCAGTTTTGTTAAAACCAGTATGCAAATTAACTACACCATATATTATGTAAACCTTTATTTCTTAGTGATATGTAAGATACTTTGCAGGATTTTAAATGCAAAAATAACATGGGCTGTTTTGAGGCAAATCTGATTTAAATTTTCAAAGAAACCTCATTAATAAATAATATTTATTCTATGTATTAATGATTTTGACTATAAATTAAATACTCATTGATAAATTCACATAATTCCTGAGGGTATTATGACGTAAGCAGTGACATAGTTTCAATTACAGACAGACACCAAATCTTCATTATAATAAACTAAGTTTCTCTTTATCAATCAATATCAGTCTCTCTTTATCAATATGTCTCTCTATATCAAGTAATATCAATTTCCCAGTATCAACCAATATCAATCTCTCTTTATCAACTAATATAAGTCTCCTTATCAATAGAAGTCTCTCTTTATTAGTATAAATCTCTATCAAACAATATCAGTCTCTCTTTATCAATACAAGTTTTACTTTATTCATATAAAATCTCTATCAACCAATATCAGTCTCTCTTTATCAATATAAATCTCTCTTTAGTAATATAAATCTCTATCAACCAATATAAGTCTTTCCTTATTGATATAAATCTCTCTTTATTACTATAGATCTCTATCAATCAATATCAGTCTTTCTTTATCAATATAAGTCTCTCTTTATTAATATAAATCTCTCTCAACCAAAATACTAAGTCCTGACTTAGAAAATTCCAAGACGCCGGTAACATTGCACATGTAACATGACTGAGACCATACATTTACATGCGTAAATGTGCGAGCTTGCTGATGCCCACATGCAGTCTGTAGACAAGAGCGGATGAGCCCTTATTTACTAAAGACTGACCACACCGGCAGCAGCATAATTGGTGAACTTACCAACCCAGGACAAAGACAAGGAAAAGTCTCATAAAACCACCGTTGCCTTGCGGCCCTACCTTATCCCAAGGAAAGGCTAAGGGAGTAAACCCCGAAGACAAATCCGGAGCCGGAGTCCTGAAGATGGGCGGTGCTGAATCTCAGTACTTCCCAACAACTTCTGCAACACCGCTGTTGCCAAACCGCATTGGTTCCTACCTTTCCTTTGGATCACAACGGCTGTGTGGAGAGGGAGGATCTGCTGCTTGGGTGACAGCTCACCTTCCATAAAAACCTGCCCAGGCTACGTAGTTTTCCCACTACAAATATAATACCCATGCCACGAGAGGAAACTGGACAATTTTAACCCCAGATGCATACGCCGCATCCTATTCATATGTTGGCAGGACAAAGTGCCCAACAGAGAAGTACTGGAATGAGCAAACATGAACAGCATGCCTGCCATCATCTGTGAGAGAGACGCCTACATTGGCTTGGACAAGGCTGCATCCCCAAAAACATACTGCACTGTGAATTGGCAGAGGGCACCGACACCAACAGGGCCTATGCCTGCACTTTAAAGATGCCAGCAAAAGGAAAATAAAGACATGCCACATTGGCACCAATACATGGGAGGCTTGTGCAGACGACCGTGCAACTCTTTGTCAAACAAGGAACGAAAAGGAGTGAAAAAGAGCAACTCCAGCAGGCATCACTGTTTGCTTGCAGTCACTGCACCAGAGATTACCATTCAAGAATTGAACTGTTCAGCCACTCACACAGCTGCAGATAAAAAAAAAATGTAAAAAGTGGACACTACACCATCATCTTTAGTAGATGGAAATCAACCAATATCGGTCTCTTTTTATTAATATAAATTCTCTATCAACCAATATCAGTCTTTCTTTATCACTTTATCAATATAAATTTCTCTTTATTAACCAATATAAGTCTCTCTTTATCAATATAAGTCTCTCTTTGTCAATCAATATGAATCTGTTGTTATCTCTTCCAGACAGTTTATATCCATGTATCCATTTATCTGCATAGCAAAATAAATAGAGAAAATAAAATAAACTAGAATAAGAAAATAGAAAGCCAAAATGAGGCTTACAGACACCATTATCAACTGTGGAAGCAACAATTTGCAAATCTGAAAGCAGTGTGGGTGGGGGTGGGGTCATTGGCCAATGGAGGCAGAAAGAGACAGGATGGGGGGGGAGGTCATTGGCCAATGGAGGCAGAAAGAGACAGGATGCTGTCTCAGTTGTTATGCCAAGCAATATCTGTCAGGGAGAGAATGACAGGATTTAGTGTGGGTCGTATAAGGTCACCTTCAACTGTAATAGTGGCCAACAGCAAATTTTTATGCCTTGCTATAGTGAGAAAATAATGAGGATAAACAAATTATATATATATACATATATATATATATATATATATATATATATATATATATATATATAGTTATGAGTGTAAACCCATAATATTACCATTGATTATATATATATATATATATATATATAGTAAATGAAGTTGTCGGGGCGGCCTAATGTCGGTATTGGCCATGGTGCGAGGGAGTCTATCCCCTTTTCACTAGCGCTAGACCAAGGAGATTGTTTAGCGTCTGAGGTGGAGCGCCACTCCTACCGTCAGCTCCTTACTTTACCGCACAGATCCCTGCGCTACTCATATGCTGAGTTGGCGAGGACCAGTATCGAACTAGGAAGCTTGTGGTTTCTAGCCGAATGCTCTACCGACTGAGCTAACCCGGCCCATATATATATCAGCTCCTTATATATATATATATATATATATATATATATATATATATACATATATATATATATATATATATAAGTGTATTTTGGCAGCATTTTTTCTTTTAAGCATGTTGTGTTAAACTGTACAGACAATTCTTGTTAGACGAGTTTTTGTTCGATCCGTTATAATTTTCTGGCCATCTTTTTGGTGTCAGGGTGGAAATCCGAAAAACCCTCCATGATATTTACCACAATGAAAACAATAGCACACTCAATAGCCCTAACCAAAACATATATTACTGTAATCAGATGCACCAAAATTATAAACTGGACGAAAATGCATTAAAAAAATTAATACGTAACAATATTTCTTCCAGCGACACTAACAGAAAAGTCAAACTAATTATTTATTACAAAAAATTTAAAACTACCAATCTTGTCACATGCAACAACTCCTCCCCCAAAACTGCTCATCTTAATGAGACCAATATTGTGTATGAATTTAAATGTGCCGTAGGAGACTGTCTCTCCAAAATTAATAACACATATATTGGCCACACGACGTCAAAATTATCATGCAGATTAACACTACACTTATCCAATTCCAGTTCCATTAATCAACACCTTTAAAACACATTCATGCCCCACCTCTACCTACCGCAAAATTCATAAACAAAAAATACATGCATACTACATAAAGAAAAAGACAAACAAAAACTTCAAATAATCGAAGCTTTATATATCAAACAAAAAAAAAACCTACCTTAAACAAAATAAACTTTGAATTAAGTCAACATGTTCTCAAATGCTTATAATTTCCCGCCTATTCTCCTTCCCCTATTCCCCTCCCCTTCTCACAACTTGTACCCCCCTCCCACAAAAAAATCACTACTGAATTGTTCGTTCGAACTACTACCAATTCCTACAACCTCCCCTACTAATTGTTACTACCTCCCACTTCCAATTCCTATGCTACTACTCGTTCTCCTTAAAAATGAGACATGGAACATACCATAAGTTTCCTACCTGATGATGGCAAATTGTATTGCCGAAAGCGCTCGTAAGGAAACCTTTGGTGGATTGCTACACCAGTTCTACCCTGACACCAAAAAGATGGCCAGAAAATTAGAACGGATCGAACAAAAACTCGTCCGACAAGAATTGTCTGTACAGTTTAACACAACATATATATAATATATATATTATATATATATATATATGCTTGTCTTTTATATATATATATATATATATATATATATATATATAAATGTTGTTATGGAGTCCATGTATGCTTCTTTGTTGGTATATTTGATGAGTCTAATTTTCAGTGTATATATATATATATATATATATATATATATATATATATATAAGTCATCCAAAGACACTGTTTCAATGTTTCACGTCTCATCAGTGTAGCTAGACACAGCAACTAACTCTGACCAGGAGCGAAACCTGACTGACTTTACGTCAGCCCAATCTGTTAACCTCTAGGCCATCGCCAGCTGCCATTAAGGAGCAGTGAAATACATACATCTGTGTATATACTTTATGATCACCAGAGAGATCAAATCTGTAAACAGATGATCATTGGGTTATGCTGGTGGTGAAAGTTTATTAAAGTTACTCCTAAAGAGCTCTATCAGGTAATGGGAGCATGATATATATATATATATATATATATATATATATATATATATATATATCTGGTGAGTCTGATTTTGGTTTGGCTTGTTTTACAGCATATCAACCTCAGTGGGTCATTTAATGCTGATAAAGTTTTGAAATAAATCAATACTTAATGGATACTCAATTTTTTATTATAAACACATTTTTCTACTTAACCCATAGATGGGACCCTAACAGGTACTACCACTCCGGGTCAGAGTGGTCCAAGGAGCAATGGTGATGAAGGGGTGCTCCACATTCCCCAAATCTCCAGAACTGGAACCTCACCATCAGTAGAGTTTAACGTCATTCCCAGAACATGAAGACCCTCAGCCACCACCTTCTAAAACCCATATGATAAAAAGGGTTTGGACTTGCCATAAGGGCAGTAGGGTTGGGGCAATCATATAGGTGCTAGGGCTTGACATGACCCCATTGATTGGAGGGGGCCTCTCTGACTGCCCATCTAGCCTAATCTAAGTGGAATGTTGCATGTCATGTATTGCTCATCCACTAGGGTTCCCTCCTTAAGCATCATAGGTTGCCACCTATGGTCATGGGTGGCCCCATTTGGGGGAGTCTTACCCCTCTGCAGAGGTGCAGTCTTTATTCTAATGCCCCAGTCGACAGGCCAGGTGAGTCTGGTTCTCAGTGTGTATATATTACATGAGTGTATATGTTATGTATGTGAGGAAAATGGGATTGGAGTGAATCCGACAGAATGAGGTAAAATAAGGAATGAAAGAACAAAACTCAGACAAAAATGTGAAGTATATATCGCTGGAATATTAAATTCTGCTTCTTCAGCCTTTATTGAATCATTAGGATCCTAATGATTCAATAAAGGCTGAAGAAGCGGAATTTAATATTCCAGCGATATCTACTTCATATTTTTGTCTGAGTTTTGTTCTTTCATTCCTTATTTTACCTCATGTTATGTATATATAAATCTCTATAATATATATGATTTGGAATTTTGTGTGAAGCATGGGGTGTGAAATATATAAGATACTCAGTTTGGAGGATGTTAAGTTTCGTTTTATTTCATTTTAATATTTCGGAGACTTGACTCTCCTTCTTCAGAGGAATGTAGACTGACTCATACATATATGTATATGTATATGTGTGAGTATACACACATGCATATGCACACGTACACAACACGTACTAATAAAATGAGGTTACTAAAGAGACAGTAAAAGTAATAACTGTTATATCAGTTTTTACAACATCACCAATAAATCTATCTTTGTAGGTCAGTGAACTTATTTGTCTTGTGATTATGAGTGTTGAAATGAGACTTAACTTTTGGTTATTGAGTTCTTGTTTTTCTTTTTTGAATGAAATGTCAGTTGGAGAGAGAGAGAGAGAGAGAGAGAGAAAGAGAAAGGAGAAAGAGAGAAAAAGAGAGAGAAAGAGAAAAAGAGAGAGAAGAGAAAGAGAGAGAGAGAGAGAGAGAGAGAGAGAGAGAGAGAGAGAGAGAGAGAGAGAGAGAGAGAGAGATGAAAGGCTTCATAAGGGATGAAGTTTATTCTTCACACAAAAGCAATCCATTTTGTCTGATCACCTCTGACCGCACAGAATGGCATGGATATATTAATACCAACTTTCAGATCTGGTTTTACACATGGGCTACATTGGTCATTTGCTGGTTGCTTTTTAAAATAAAATAAGTTTATCAAGATTAAAACCATATAATCATACATATATGTAGAACAAATACAGGGTGACCCCTCCCCCCCAAAAAAAAACCAGAGTTTGGTTTCTGTTTTTTTTTTTAGCTGGTAGTCTGCATCAGTAATAGTATATATATAGGGTGACCCACAAAAACAGAATTTGGGTTCTTTTTTTTTTTGGTCACCCTGTAGTCTATATATATATATATATATATATATATAGGTATATATATGTGTTTGAGAATAGAGGAAAGTGGATAATATGGACTGATGAATATATATATATATATATATATATATATATATATATATTAGTTATTTACTAAGCTTAGCTTAGATGTGGCAAATGGCTAGAAGTATGGGGCGCCCAGTGAGAATCGAACTCACTACCAATGGTCAGTTAATCTAGTTTGCTAACCATTATATATATTATTTAATGTATATATAATATATAATGTATATATATATATATTATATATATGATATTCAAAATATGGTGTGCTATATTTATAAGTAGATAGTGCCCAATATCGTGGATGAAGCATGCATATCTAAGATAGGGTAGTGTGAACATGAAGTCAATCGTACTTGGTTAATGACAGTTTACAACCTATGTGGTTCTTAAACCAAGTCAAATAAGTAACAGAATCAGGGGTTCATGTTGTAATTATGTTGTAATTATGAACCACCGCAGTAGCTGTAATTAATCAATATCTTGATTAATTCAGTGGATTTAACCTGAAGATCCTTATGGTGAAACTCTAGTAGGTTATTTCTGTACATACTATAATAATAAATCCGCTCTACTTACGTATTGAGCACTTTGTATTTGTTATAATACTGACTTATCTGTATAACACTTATACCAACCAAATATTGAGACCAACCCAATATTTTTACTGGCAAGTCATTCCTTATTATATATATATATATATATATATATATATGAGGTGAGGTAAAAGGAAAAGTGAACAAAAATAATGACTTAAACAAGTCCAAGTAGGAGAGAAATATTTCGTCCTTCTGATGCGAAGAACATCTTCAGTCTGACTTAATTCAAAGCAAAATACATATGTCAAATGTACGTATTTTGCATTGAATTAAGTCAGACTGAAGATATTCTTCGTGTCAGAAGGATGAAATATTTGTCTCCTACTTGGACTTGTTTGAGTCATTATTTTTGTTCACTTTTCCTTTTACCTCATACTGTTGGATTTTAACCCAACCCTCCTATCTTCATATAATATATATATATATATATATACACACACACACACACACACACACACACATTCAATTTAAAATTAAAGTGATAAAATGGGTGCAATTTACAAGTAAACAGTGCTGAATATCTTGAACAGAGCGTTTATATCTAAGTTAGGGTAGCATGGACATGGACTCAATGGCGCTTGGTTACTTACAGTCTCTCGTCTATACGATTGTTCAAAAGTGAATAATTGCATAGACGAGATACTATCAGTAATTAAGTGCTGTTGACTTCATGTACACAATAATCTTACTTACATCTATCTATCTCTCTCTCTCTCTCTCTCTTCTCTCTCTCTCTCTCTCTATATATATTATATATATATATATATATATATATATATATATATATATATACACACATTTAATTTCCTGATTCTGTTACTTATTTGATTGTCTATGTATGTATTGAGCACTTTTTCAATATTTATTGCATTGCGTCTCACTTGGTTTCCGTTTTCTTTTTTCCGATGAAGTCTGAATTGTGACTCATTCATTTTTTTTCTTTTCCCCAACGAGTCATTTTCTTTTTTTCAATACACACACACACACACACACATATATACATAAAAAGTGTTATTATGGGTCCAACAGGAGAAAATTATATATTATTATTATTATTATTATTATTATTATTATTACATTTGTGACACATGTTTCAGATCTTCTGATATCTTCTACAGGAGTTAATTAACCATATGCTGTCTAAATATTAGGACAGAGTATGGTTAATTAATACCTGAAGAAGATATTAGTAGATCTGAAACACATGTTGCAAATGTAAAATAATAATAAAATATTAAAAAAAAAAAAAAGAAACAATCTATTTTGCGGACTTTCTTTATATATATATATATATATGTATATATTTGTGAATAAAAAAGCCTTAAATACCATGGGTATCGTGGCTATGGACCATTTCCATTCGTGTGGAAATGGTCCATAACCATGATACCCATGGTATTTAAGGCTTTTTTATTCACAAATAACTTTGCTCTGTTTACAATAATTAAACATTGAGCTCTCACACGGAACCTGAACTCTACAACAAACTAATGGTAGAGAATAGGACCAGCCTAGAATCACCTTGTATCAAGAAACTTGGTACCGCACCAAAGTATATATGTATTTTTTTCTTGGTAATGAGGATCATTCCAAGTGTAGGTAAACCATGGTGAGAGCTCGATGTGCCTAGTGCCAGTAAGTGGACAAACAGTGCAATATATAGAATAAATGTAGGAAAAAACTTTATATATTTGAATATATATACATTTATATATATCAGGTTAGCTCAGTGAGTAGAGTGTTTGGCTAGAAACCACTAGGTTCCTAGTTTGATACCAGCTCTTGCCAACTCAGTGTATGAGTAGCAAAAGGATTTGTGTGGCAAAGTAAGGAGCTGATGGTAGGTGTGGTGCTCCACCCCAGACGCAAAAACAAATCTCCTTGGTCTAGCACTAGTGAAAAGGAGATAGACTCCCTCGATGATTGGCTGATACCAACTTTAGGCCGCCCTGATGACTTATATATATATATATATATGTTAGAGAGAGAGAGAGAGAGAGAGAGAGAGAGAGAGAGAGAGAGAGAGAGAGAGAGAGAGAGAGAGAGAGAGAGAGAGAGAATGTTATGTAGACATATGTGCTAATTCAAAGGCATTTGCTATCCAGGACCATAGGAATGCTTAAAATTGCATTCCCCTTTGGAGGTGATTCATGCACTGGGCAATAAATCCAGCCTTTACCCCTTTTAGACAAGGGGACAGGTGCTGCCTGGGAGGAGGGAAACTCTTAAAAACATGATGATGGGCCAAGATTGAAACCAATTGGTCTATGTAACAAATTAATAAAACTTATTCACCAACATTTGTGTGTTTATTGTTTACATACACATGCACACATGTGCCCCCCCCATACACACTGTGCATAACAATTTTCTAGGTGACCTGATATAAACACATTACATGGTGTAATGGTTAGCAAGCTCTATTCACCAACCATTGTTTGTGAGTTCGTTTCTCACTGGGTGCCCCATACTTCTGGCCTTGTGCTACATTTAAGCTAAGCTTAGTAAATAACTATGAAAAGAGGTACAAGGCCAGATTTATAAGGGGACAAAGGGGGCAATTGACTCAGGCCCCCTCTACCAGAGAGGCACTCTGTCTTTCTTTATATAACCTACAATAATTATAGAATTAGTTTTATTATTGAAAATTATTATGGAAGTGATTACACTAATCTGTTTCAATAGAACATAATGGAAAGAGAAAAAAGAGAGAGAGAGAGAGTTAAATCAAGATTATTATACTTTTTACATATTGAACTAATTGCAATAGCTCTTAAGTAAACATATCAAACATTATAAAAACTAGTACAAAATAAAAAACGCCCTCTGGGCGATGTAAAAATAGATTTTTGAAATATATTGCCTGAATGGTGGGAGTAAAAAATTCAATGTCAGCGAGTTTGTACCCTAAGTAAGTGAAATCATCAAATTCATTAAAGGATTAAAAAATAAAACAATTTGAAATGTAAACTTTAAATATGTATTAAAATAAAACAAACTATATATAGATATATAATACCAGTCATGTATTTATTAAAACTTGTTTTAAAAAACAATGAGGACTGTCTAATGTTGCATGTTCAAATTTTGAGTGTATTTATTCTATGTTATGATGATTTTGGGTAATGTGACGTAAGCAGTGACATAATTTTTGTTACAGACAAAAACCGGAAGCGAATCTCCATTATTAATAGATTAGATTATCATACTGTCGTATAGCCACAGGTCCTGCTAGTACATATTAACACCTGAAAATACACGCAGATACTGACACAAACACATAAACACTTGATAACATATAAGTACATGGAAGCTTGCTTAGTGTAATGGTTATCATTATAGGAAATGGAACTGGGGATCTGAGTTCAATTCCTGGAGAAGACTCTTTGTATTCACTTATTGCTAATGGCCATAGAAAAAGTATGAATTCATCTGTTTTCCCCCTAGCCATGGGTAAATAGGAGGGAATAGGGTTCTTTATCCTTGTAAGGCAACCAGTGAGAGAAAGAGTTAAATCAAAATGATACTTTTTATATATTGAACCAAAAGGCAATAGCTCTTAAGTAAACATATCAAACGTTTTAATAATTAAATCATCACACTGTGGTATATCAACAGGTCATATTAGTACATAATAATATCCATTTTGATTGTATAATGTTCCACTTGAAATTTTAAGAAAATCCTGGTATCTTTGGTTTAGAAAAAAAAATTTTTTATAGAAATTATGAAGTTTTTTAAAAGGTATAATGTATTTGCAAAAATACATTATATAACTCTTTGCCTAATTTAAGCCACTCACAGCAGCTCTCCTACTCCTTCAATCCTACTGAAAGCCGCTTGCAGTGGCTCTCACATGTGTCACTTGCAAAAACATTTCTAATAGGACTTCATTTGAAAAGAAGTAGTTCTAAGGTGAATAGATAGAGAACTTTGAAATATCAAATCATACAGGTAATACTGACAAAATTTGGTACAACCATGAGGGAAATTTGATAGACAAAGAATGAAATATTTCAGGTTTTAAAAAGAATTTATAGGACAGAGATAGGGCAAAGAATCCATTCATATCTTTACTCTACTAATCTGAACTGAGTGTTAAAGTGGAGAGCTGATGGTAGGTGTGGCAATCCACCTCAGCAAAAGCAATCTTCTTGGTCTAGCACTAGCGAAAAGGAGATAAACTCCCTCGCTGTCCAGCTGATATCAACAACAGGCCACTCCACCAAGAACAGTAGTTGTACTATTTAAACTATGGCTGGTAGGATGAGAGGGGGTGCATACCTTTCCCAAGAGTATTAGTCTGGAAGTAAACATAATAGCACAACTAGAGTTTGAACTCGTTTACTACCTCATGTTTGCCTCAACATCACAGGGACTTAACACGGGTAACTAAGTAATATAAAAAGAGAAAATGCTAATTTGTATTTTGATATTTGAAAAGTAATCCTAGGTTTTTAGTTCTGGAAGATGATATTTAGTGGAAAATTAAAACAGTGATACCTTGACTCATGAGTCCCCTAACTTTTTCGTCACATCAAGCCGTAGAACCTATATGATTGCCCCAACCCTATTTCCCTTATGGCAAACACAAAACCCTTTTTATCCTATATGCACTATAGGGCAGTGGGTGAGGGTCTTAGTGATCTGTGTATACATTAAACTGTATCTAATGGGGAAGTTCCAATTTTGGAGCTCTTGGGAGTGTGGAGTACCCCATCATTGCCATTACTCCCAGGTCTACCCTGATTGTTACCTGTTAGGGTCCCATCTATGGGTTAAATAGATCAAAAGTGAATTCACAAAAATTGAGTTTTAAAAAATTGTTTGCAAAAAAAAACAACATGTTTGGCATATAATAACCCAAGTGTTGACCTGCCGTAAAATCCATTGTATTATGAGGTAGAATTTGTAGTATGAGTAAGCTTCAGATATATTTATGTTGAAAAGTTTACTAAAAACATTTAAGTTTCCAAATTTATTATGCCAAAGAATAATATCATTATAAAAAAAAATAAACGTTAAAACTTATTGGCTCTGAAACCATGTTTGAATTCAAGGTTATCGTCTGATTATGACTTATTTTAAGGTAATTAAAAAAACATTTAAACGAGTTTATAGTGGTCTGAACATTGTGTTTATACATACCACAATAAAGATGAGGACAACAGTCCAAAATATCAAAATTATTCACATCATGCCTCATCTAAAAAATACAGACAAATAAAAAAAAATTATGGATAATTATATTTTGGACTGTTGTCCTCATCTTTATTGTGTATAAATACAATGTTCAGGCCCCTGTAACCTCGGGGTCTGTTTTAAGTGTTTTTTTTTAATTTATTATTTCAATTACTTTAAAATAAGTCATCTTCAGACTTTATGGTAATTAAAATAATAAATAAAAACATACCTAAAACAGAGCCCAAGGTTACAGTGGCTTGAATGTTGTGTCTATGCACAATAAAGATGAGGACAATAGTCTGAAATATCATAATTATTCATATCAAGCCGCATCTCATAAATACACATTAAAAAAATTAATGTTCAAAAATTATTTTTTTGCTTATATTCTACAATTAAAAAAAAATCCAACTCACCTGTTTGTTGTAATTTCCCTCCCCGTGGTTATCTTAGAACTCGAGGCATTTGAGAAAGAAGATCAATAAAGATCCATTCTGAAGATTAAATGTAGATGGCGCTAGACTTTCATCTGTACAAGACAAAAACAGCAGAAAGAGTGAGAAGAAAAATAGGAGAGAAATTAAAGAGAAAAAAAAAAGAAGAAAAAATGAGAAAAAATATTTTGGTAGTTATATTTTTTATGAATGCTTCTAAAATCCTTTTTAATCCATTGGTTAGTTGTATAGTACTGTCAAGTTAGACATAGCTGTCATGCTTTTTTTTTTTACCAGTACAGACAAAATTGGTTGAAAAAAAGAATGAGAGGAAAAAGAGTAGAGAAATTAAAGAAAGAAAAAATATCTGGGTACTTTTCTTTTTTCAAATGCTTCTAAAATCTTTTTTAATCTATTGGTTAGTTGTGTCAAGATAGAGAGAGATGGCTTTTTTTCAAAATAAGACAAAATAAGTTGAAGACACAATATCAGAAAAAAAGAGAGAAATTAAAAAAGAAAAAAAAAGAAAGAAAAATATTAGGGTACTTTTTCTTTTTTTTCAAATACTTCTAAAATCCTTTTTAATCCATTGGTTAGTTGTGTCGTGCTGTCAAGTTAGAGATTGCTGGCTTTTTAAAAAATATATGTACAAGACAAAATTGGTAGAAAGAGGGTACAAGAGAAAAAAAGAGTAGAGAAATTAGAGAAAAAATATATGGGTACTACTACTTTTTTTTCAAATGCTTCTAAAATCTTTTTTAATCCATTGGTTGATTTTGTAGTGCTACCAAGATAGAGATAGCTGGCTTCTTTTTTTTTTTTTTTTTTTATATCTGTACAAGACAAAATTGGTAGAAAGAGGGAATAAGAGAAAAAAGAGTAGAGAAATTAAGAAAAAAATATCTGGGTACTTTTTCTTTTTTCAAATGCTTCTAAAATCTTTTTAATCCATTGGTTATTCGTGTGGTACTGTCAAATTAGAGAGAGCTGACTTTTAAAAAATGGTAGAAAGCAGGAACGAGATGAAAAATAATGGAGAAACTTTTAAAAAGAGGAAAGGATAGGCTTTAAAAAAATAATGCTTGTAAAATCTTGCTTAATCCATTGGTTACTTGTGTATTGCTTCCAAGCTGGAGACAGTTGGTGTTCTGATAGTAGTGAGTACTAACTATACCAATGCCCTGCTGACTATAGAAGAAGAAACGGGATTGGGGTTGGAGCTGGAAATGCTGTATTTTTTGTATTCATATTTAGGTTTATTTTTTGAAAGCTTTTTTTTTGTTGTTATTTTTTATAATGTCAAGGTGGGGGTTGGGGGTGAAGCATATTTGAGGATGGGTGGGGATGTTGAAAAGAAACTCTACTTGAGATACATATTTGTTGAGCTTGATTTGAATTGAAAGAAATTGATCTAAAACAAAATCAAACTAAAAGATGCACACCAATACAAACTCTTGGAGACTCGTGTATGTGTGTGCGTGTACATTCATGTGTGTGCATTTGCATATGTGTGTATATATGTGTGAACATGCATGTATGCGTGGTTGTTTGCATATATATATATATATAATATATGCCTGTTCATATGTTTGTAAATGTGTGTATGCATGTATGTGTGCTTATGCCTGCACCTGTGCATGTGTATGTATCTGTGCATGTGTGTGTGTGTGTGTTATATCTTTTATTTCAGAAGATATTAACAGATCCATACACACAAAAAAACATGTTTGTATAGAATTATGCACTCTTAGCATATTAATAGAGGTTGAATCTTCCTGCAAATAATCAATATTTTTTTCTTTTCTTACAGATAGAAGCTAAGTGTCAGTCTGGCAAAATGGCATCTCACATGAAAGCAGAGCTGCATCATTGAATTCCCTTGTAAAAAAAAAAAAAAAAAAAAAAAAAAATTGCACCAATTGACATTCATCGATGCTTGCTTATTGTTCATGTAGACCAAGTAATAGACATGACCACAACTGCATATTTGCCCCATCCTCTGCTATGTAACACAATATCAAGTGAAATAAAGCTGGTTTGAATTTGGAATTTTTCTTCTCGATAGGTTGCTTTACCAAGGCTAAAGAGCCCAATCTGCCCTACTATTTATTCATTACTGGAAGAAGAACAGATGGATTCATGCCTTTACCAAATGCATTAGCATGAAGGGAAACACAAACAGCCGCATCCAGGATTTAAACTCAGGTTGAAATTCATTTGCTCAGGTGATAACCGTTATGCTATGCACACCTTCAAAATATATGAGCACAAATAGGCGGTGGGCAATGTGGTTCATGACAAACCATGTTTTGTGTGGAATATTTGTTACGATTTTATTGGCCATTCTTTAGGCTTCAAGCAAGAGCGCTTGTCCAAGCGGAAATCCTTGATAAAGAATCCTTTGGTTGTTCCTTGGTGCTCCTAAGTATTGAAAGTGCTTTTTCAATGATTGTAAATGGACGTCTCTTAGTACCAGTGATTAAGTAGTCAACCAACCATGCATTTGGGCTTTTGATTGGCTGAGGTTTAAACCATGTGACCTTGCTTGGTTGATATATGTAAGTGGTGTATTGTAGCACGTCTTATATGCCACAAATAATCCAACAATATTGACTATTAACACAGAGAATGGAATCTGTAAGACAAGTTCAAATTTGAGCCAAGGTTGTTTATAATCTCTTCTTGGGAATGGCATGAACCCTTTTCTCCCCCTAATGGGCCATCTGTTGGCTGTGGGTGGCAACCTGTGATGCTTAAGGATGGAACCGTGGTAGCTGAGCTGTCCATAACATGCAACACTCCATTTTGGCCCTTACTTAGGTAGGACGTGTAGTCGGAAAGGAACCTCTGATCAATCAGCTAATCAGTTATGTATTAATCAAACTCTGCTACAAGGTTGATTTTTCAGTGGCATAAAGCTGGTTTGAATTTAGCTTTCCAAGATTGATTGGCATCACCAAGGCTGAAGAACCTAGTCTGTCCTACTATTTACCCATAGCAGGAGAAAATGGATGGATTCATGCCCTTCTCAAATAGCTTTGTCCAGGATTTGAACTCAGGTCACCAATTCCATTTCCATCTATTTACCCATAGCTGGGGGAAGAAGAGATGGATTCATGCCTTTCCCAATGGTATTAGCAGAAACTGAAATTCAAACAACTTTATGAGGAATCACCATGTCCATTTTCTAAGACAATAAAAGTTACAAACTGTAACATAGTTGGTAGAACATCCAGTTAGGAATTACTAGGTTCCTGGTCCAATATTGGTCCCCACCAACTCAGCATAGCACAGACTGGGTAATCTGATCTATGCGGTAAAGTGGGGAGCTGATGGTAGGTGTGGTGCTCCACCTCAACAAAAATAATCTCTTTGGTCTAGCACTAGCAAAAAGGGGATAGACTCCCTTGTTGTCTGGCTGATACTAACAATAGGTCACTCCACCAAATTTACTTTTAGGTCATTCCCTTCTTATTTTGGACCAGAACGGTAATCCTTAAATTGTTCCGCGTAAATTCCTACCATAAAATAAACTGAACCCTCATTTTATGTCCATGTTTTTGCAATAAATGTCTTATTTTTCTTGCACCCGTTATTTTACAATACTGAATATATTTTCTTCTATTTATTGCAAACATATTTAAAATATTTATTGCAAAAACACAGACATAAAATGAGGGTTCAGTTTATTTTACAGTAGGAATTTACGAGGAACAAGTTAAGGATTACCCAGAACCTTATACATTAATACCATTTATATTTATAATCTGGGATAATGCCAGTCTTACTAAGAGAATCAAACTGCGCATCTACAAAGCGTACATTCTCAGTACTCTCCTCTACAGCAGCAAAGCCTGGATCACAAACTCATACCACGAGAGAAAACTGGAAAATTTCCACCTCATATGCCTGTTGCCTACAAAGATTGGCGGTGCTGGATCTCAGTACTTCCAAACAACTTCTGCGACACCGCTGTTGCTAAACCACATTGGTTCCTACCTTTCCTTTGGATCACAACGGCTGTGTGGAGAGGGAGGATCTGCTGCTTGGGCGACAGCTCACCTTCCATAAAAACTGCCCAGGCTACGTAGTTTTCCCACTACAAAAATAATACCCATGCCGCAAGAGGAAACTGGATAATTTTCACCCCAGATGCCTACGCCGCATCCTATGCATATGCTGGCAGGACAAAGTGCCCAACAGAGAAGTGCTGAAATGAGCAAACATAAACAGCATGCCCACCATCATTTGTGAGAGATGCCTGCGTTGGCTTGGTCAAGACAAAGGCTGCATTCCCCAAAGACCTACTGTATGGTGAATTAGCAGAGGGCACCTGACCAGTAGGGAGACCACGCCTGCACTTTAAAGATGTCTTCAAGAGAAACATGAAGACATGCCACATCAACACCATCACATGGAGGCTTGTGCAGAAGACCGTGCAACATGGTGACTCCTCGTCAAACAAGGAACGAAAAGGAGTGAAAAAAAGAGGAAAGAAGCCGCCGCGGAAAAGAGAGCCAAAAGGAAGGAGAGACAACAGCAACTCCAGCAAGCATCACTATTTGTTTGCAGTCACTGCCATTCAAAAATTGGTTTGTTCAGCCACTCACGCAGTTGCAGATTAAAAAAAAAGAAAAAAAGAAAGGATACTATTCCATCGTCTTTAGTAGGCGAAAGGATGCCAACTACAACATTTATAATCTGCCTGTATTACGTACTACAAAGAATGTTACCATTACTTTTAAAATCTACACTACCTTACAAAAATGATAGGCTATGCCTATTTATTATATAACATACTGCATAGCCTAGACCAGCAATAAGAGGCTCCAACTTGACCCCAGATAATTTATCCCCCCCCTACTCTCCTTCTTTATCTCCCTCTCTCCTACTCTCTCTTTCCCACCCTCTCTCATGTTTATATCTTTTAAACAAGATAGTGCCATCTCCATATCAAATGGCAAGCCTCTGAAATTAGTAGACCAGTTCACATACCTAGGTAGCAATATCTCATCTATAGAAAGTGATGTCAGTATATGCATTGGAAAGGCATGGACTGCTATATAGACAGATTATCAACATATGGAAATCCGATCGCTGATAAAACAGGAATTTACAACCAGAGGTCCGTGGATTGAAACTACACTCTGTTTAACACAAAGGATCTCCGCTGGACAAATGCTCTTGCTTAAAGCCTAAAGGATGGTCCATAAAATCGAAACAGTACTACTGTATGACTACACCATTTAGACTTTAACAAAATGCATGGAGAAAAAGCTAGATGAAAACTACCTCCTATCTCCAGAGAGACTAACATTATATAACGAGGAGGTAGTCAAGAGATACATAGAGAGAAAGAAAGAGATAGACACAGAGTAAAGCAAGAGATTGGTTGGTTTTTGACTTAATTACAAATTACGATTAATTAGAACAAATTAAAACAGAATTTTTTTCAAACATAATTCAATCCTAAAAGTAAGGAATAATTTAGTATAATTTTTGTGTCATTAAACAAAACAGTAAAAAAACCTTTAGGAAGCAAAAGTTGATTAAATCAGCTTTAGTATAATAATAATAATAATATAATATATATATATATATCATATAAAATAATTCATGTACTTGAGTAGTAATATCTCGTCCACAGTAAGTCATGTGAATGCATGTATAGGGAAGGCATGGTCTGCCATAGATGGATTTCAAGTAAAACAAGACATGCTGGATACTGGTGGAGAGATAAAGATGAGCTCATTATGTGGCATTCTCTTGTGGACACCTACACATGGCCAAACCAGTGTGGGATGACCAGCAAAAACCTTACATTCATCAGCTATATCTGGACACTAGATGCCATGCTGAGGACTTGCCAGTGTTGCATTATTTGTGGTATATAAGACGTGCTATAATACACCACTTAAATTTATATACTAAGTGAGGTCACGTGGTTTAAACCTTACCTAATTAACAGCCTGAATGCGTGGCTGGTTGACTACTTAATTCCTGATACTGAGAGACGTCCATTTGCAATCATTGACAAAGGACTTGCAATTCTGAGGAGCACAAAGGAACAACCAAAGGATTCTTTACCAAGATTTTCTGCTGGACAAGTGCTATTGCTTGAAGCCTAAAGTAGAGCCCATAAAATTGTAACAGCCAGGATGATGACAAATAGGGACTGGTGGCAAGAGAGTCATGGGAATCTGTGCTGTCAGCACAACTTTTATGATGATGATGTATAACATACATACATGCACATCTACATACACACACATTCAATCTTGGTTTGAAGCAGAACTTTTCAGAAGCCCCTCATATACTTACTAGTATGCATAATATACATACATACATATACACACATGCAGTGATACCTATATATACACACTCATACCTCTACATACATACACATGTACATGACCTATACATACTCACACATCCACGTATATCTATACATGCACAAACATGTACATTCCTGTGTATGTTGTTTTTTTAAATAATTTTTTTTTAAAGAGCCAGATCTTTCAAGGTCTTTTTGAACTTATTTTTTGGGGCCTTTTTTAACATTTTTATTTTGGTTTTTGCATTAACTTCTCTTTTGAAAAAACAGACCATCTGGTGAGAGAGAGAGAGAGAGAGAGAGAGAGAAGGGAGAGAGAGAGAGAGAGAGAGAGAGAGAAGGGGAGAGAGAGAGAGAGGAGGGCTAAAAATGAAAATTACTGACTTTTCAATAGACTTTTGAAAATGGAAAAGATGAATTTTTTTCTCTCTCTCTTTTTTTGTAACTTCTCTTTTGCGGGAGACCAGGACAAAAGATTTACAAAATGCCTTTACTGACTTCGACATTACCTCAACATTGACTGATTCTTCTTCGACTTTCCCCCTTTCATAACCTCCACTTGGAATTTCACTATCCAACAGCACACCTGCCAGTTTTTTAAAAATAGAATAATACAATAACACAGAAAAAAAAAAGACAACAAAAATACAATAAATAATACAAGTAAAAAGCAAAAGGGAATAACTTGAACCCTAAGAAAAAAAAATGCTAAAAAAATATGAAAAAAAAATATGAAAAAAATACTACTAAAAAAAAAGAAACTAAAAAAAAAAATGCTTAAAAAATACGAAAACAAAAAAAACAAAAAAAAATACTACTAAAAAGATAACTAAAAAAAAAAAATGCTAAAAAAATAAGAAAACAAAACAAAAAAAAAAAACGGGAAAAAATACTACTAAAAAAAAACTAAAAAAATACCCCCCCCCAAAAAAAATAAAAAACACAAAAAAAACAAAACAAAATGAACAATAAAATTAGGATATTAATATAGATTTACAAATAAGGCAAAAATCTGAGTTTATTCATTCTTTTCTCTTTGAAATTTGTCTAAATATTAACTAACATCCTCTGGCATTCATAACATGAATGGCCTTCACCCTTACCAACCCCTTTTGTGCCACACCCCAACATGACCCTTCACTATTTTATTGATAAACCCCTTCTCCACACCCTCTGCACCTTACACTGCTTCATAAAATGAACATTAATAAAAGAAATTACAGATTTCTTTCTTTCTATTTTTATCTTTTCTTTTTGTATAGTTTAAGGCAAAGATTCTTTTTTTATTTGTTCTTTTATTTAGTGTTTGATTTCTTCATTTTCCTGTTTTTTGTTGTTTTTTGCTATCTTTTTCTTTCTTTCGCTTTTGCCTTTTCTCTCCACTTGTTTCTTTTCACAAATTATAGTTTCTTTTTTCCTTTGATTCTCTCTCTCTCTCTCTCTCTCTCCATAAATTATAATTTCTTTTTTCCTTTATTTCTTTCTTTTTGAAATTTTTTCCATTCTCTCTCTTTCTCTCTCTCTCTTCTCACTCTATTTAGTTTTGTTTTTCACAAATTATAGTCTCTTTTTTCCTATGTTTCTTTCCATCACTTCTTTTTTTCCTCACTCACTTTATGAATTTTCTTTCTTTCCTGTATTATTTCCATTTGTATCTTTCTTTCTTTCAACCTTTTTTTTATTGATTTTATTTCTTTCTCCTTGTTTTTTTTTCTTTCCTCCATTTTTCTTTCTTTTTTTAATCCAAACTTTCTTTTTTTCTTAATTTTTTTCTATTTTTGATGTTTACTGACTATTCTTTTTTCTCTTTTTAAAAACTTTTTTCATTCCTTCATTTTACATTCGTTTCTAATCCTCATTCTCTTTCTTTCTTTTTTCTTTCTTTCTTTCCCTTTTCTTTTTTTTTTCTCAGCTAACCATAGTAAATAACCTTGGCTTATCAAGAAGTTCATTGGAACTTACAAAAAGACAGTCTGATTTTCAATTTAACCACAATAATTTGATCTTTTGATATTAAAAAAAATCAAGTTTGATGTATGACACACTCAGCTGGTGATATGTTTATCAAATTCCCCTGTAAATTTGTTCCGTTTCACTTATCACAAAGAAATGCCTTTGATGATGTTACTCATATCAAAGTAACACATGACTGAAAGCATTGTTATTAGTCAGAAGAGACAGAAAGGGAGATAACTGATAACGTAAAGATATTTCCCTCCTTTTTTTTACATAGACAAACAATAAAAAATATAACTCCTCAGCCCAAATAGACTTTTCATTATGATCCACTTGGGTTTTCCCATGTCAAATCAACCAGGCCATGTCAGCCACCACTTTCAATTTTTCTGAAATTTTGTCCAAGTGTGGATTATGATAAAGTTAGGCAATTCACAAAATTTGAGCTTCCAATTCCTAAAATTGGCAGAGTTATGTTGATTTTTAGCTCTCTGAATTTAAGGGAGGGGCGCAAAAGATGGTGACTTTTTGTAAATTTTTTTGTCTGTAGAATGAGTTCTAGAGCTTCCCTTCTGCTAAAAATTGGTTTATAAAAGTATTTTTGCCCAGGGAATCCAAAAATACTACCAGAAAACTCTTAAAGTCAACGAATTTTAAGTTATTGATGATTTTAAGTTATTGATGATTTCTGATTTTTTCATCAACCCCACTAAATTTGGAGAGCTAAAAATCAACATAACTCCACCAATTTTTGGAATTGGAAGCGCAAATTTTGGGGATTGTCTATAGTCCACACCTGGAAAAAATTTCAGAAAAATTGAAGGGGGTGGGTGACAAGTCTATTCCCTTTTCACAAGCACTAGAACAAGGAGATTGTTTTTGCATCTGAGGTGGAGTGCCCCACCTACCATAATTTACTTTACTGTACAGATCCCTGTGCAACTCATACGCTAAGTTGATAAGGGCCGGTATCGAACTAGGAACCTTATGTTTCTAGCCAAACGCTCTACCGACTGAGCTAACCCGGATCCAGTAGTGGTACTATTTAACCCATAGTTGAGGGATGAGTTCAGACTCTAGTCATGCTATTACATTTACTATTGGACTAAGGTTCTTGGGAAAAGTATAAACCATCCAGCGTTTAATCCACTATGCTAGAGGGACACTCCAGAAAGAAAGGGATTGTCAATGGTCAGGAATTAATGCAACTATTATTGACAGCATTCTTGTGCAGATACCGTCTAGTTTATTCTCCAGTCATTTTGTTAGGGTCCAGGTGGTGCAGCCGTTCAGTAGCACTGATACATTTACGGCCTGAAAGAATTGTCGCTTTAACTTGTCAGTGAGTTTGGTTTTCCATATGACTGACAAGCTGCACAAAAATGCTGTGTGCAGTCTTAAACAAGACATGGAAACAATACTTGACAAGAAAA